>OY770129.1:19144201-20344201 GCA_963669345.1 Gortyna flavago | reverse complement strand
CCACAGCAGTCCTTAACTGTTAGGAGTAGCATTTAGCTCCCTTCAAAATGGTTGAGCTGAATGGTGCTGATCTATGCGTCATGTTCGTGAACGGGCGCCGTCAGTTGGGACTGGTCATCACTTAACTGCCTCGGCTTATTTTAAATTATTTTATTTTTGGATTATTGTTTTGTGCTGTACTCTGGACACTTTTAACGCGTACGTATATTTTTTTTTACATCGTTCTCACATAAAATTATAAATTCAACATTAATGATGTAACTAATATTTTTGTAAAATATAATTTAAAAGAGTGTCCATGGAGTTTCTTGCCCGTTCTTCTCCATAGGTACCTACGCTTCGGAATGGGCCTATTGACAATTCAAAAGTGCCTGTAAATGGTTTAATTGAAATAAATGCTTAGAGTTTGAGTTTGAGTTAGGAGATACGGCAATATGTCGACAGAAACTACTTAGCAGTTCTTGGATAGACGTGGACTTGAAAACAATCGTCTTCATCATTCCATTTCTCGTAAGTAATGATGTAACGGGACGAACAGGCCCCGCATCTGATGATGGTAAGGGCTTGTAATTGTCGAAAGAGATTGTAATAGGCCTAATTGAATTTGATTTGACTTTCACTTATCATTAGCTCAGCAACATGAAGTGATGACTCGCAGACAACACCTATCGGTCCATTAAATTAAAAAAAAAAACTGGTTGTGACAGACGGACAGACAGACACTCGAGTGATCCTATAACAGTTCCGATTTTTCCTTTTGAGGTAAGGAAACCTAAAAAGTGAAAAATAAAAACTTTTTTACAAAAAAAAACAACCGACTTCCAACAAAACACTACAGTAAAAAAGTTTTTTATTTTTTTTAATTAGGTAGTTACTTAGATTTACTTTTATAATCTAATTATATTTAATTCAAAGTCCTGTCTGACTGATTTTAACAATGCACAGCGTAAACCGCTGGTCCTAGAGACATTAAATTTGGAGAGTGAGTTCTTTGTGAAGTGTAGTCGTATGTAGGTATCCACTAAGAAAGGGTTTTTCGAAATCCCACTCCTAAGAGGGTGAATGGGGGGAGGGTGAAATTTCACGCGGACGAAGTCGCGGGCAGAAGCTAGTAATACAAATAATTTGATACGATAGAAAAAAATCATGAAGATACCTCAAAAAACATTCTTTTTGCAATAAAAACCATACTAATCTTCTTATTTCATCATCTGCCTAGCCTTTTCCCAACTATGTTGGGGTCGGCTTCCAGTCTAACCGGATGCAGCTGAATACCAGTATTTTACATGGAGCGACTGCCTATCTAACCTCCACAACCCAGTTACTGGGTAATACGATACCCCTTGGTAAGACTGGTTGTCAGACTTTCGGGCTTCTGACTACCCGTAACGACTGTCAAAGATCCACAAATGACAGCCGGGACCTACGGCTTAACGGTCTTTCCGAGGCACGGAGGGGTCTCGATATGTAAAGACGGTCACCCATCCACAGACCAACCGCGGCAAGCGTAGCTTAACCTGATCGATCGACCTGTGCGGCTGTTATTATTTAGCCACGGGCCCCTCATACTAATACTATCTTCTCTACGATACTAATCTTCTTATTTATTCTTCTAAATTACGTGTCACGATGTTTGTCCGCGATGGACTCCTAAACTACATAACCGATTTTAATCAAATTTGTACACCGTGTGCAGTTTGATCCAACTTGAGAGATAGGATAGAAAAAAAAACACGCCACAGCAACGCGTGGCCGGGTCGGCTAGTATACTTATATAAAATCATTCAGATTTTTTGTCAGATAATTCTACAAGCAACATACTAAAGTACTAGTGTAGTACACTGTATTGTTTGTTTTCACTTTTTATAGGGTCTTGGAATGAAAGAGTCTTCAAGTTCCTTTGCTTTTATTTTCTTGTTTATTTCCCGATAGCTGAGATCGATTGTGTCGTATGTGTATGTATGTATCGTGTGTGTATGTTTTTTTTTTTATCAACCTATGAGGTTGTCTACTGCTTAACCGGACTTGCCTGTGGATGCTTCAATAAGTTAAGGTGCCACTAGTCGAATTTTTTTCCATACGAAGGACATGGCTAAAAGGTTATAGACAAAAAACCCAGAATCGCCAGCAACGAAATGTATAAATGAATCATACTTACGTTGATTTCTTGACTTTTATTTTATCACTTTTCTTTATTAAGTATACTATATACGACGTGTCCCAAAATACAACGATAAGCGGGCACCAAAGGGTGCACCTGCTTATGACTACTCGAGGAAATAAAATATTTACATATTTTTAAAAAAACTTAGACAATTCTTAATTAATAAAAGCTACTATTCACTTAATGAGTATCTAAATGATAGACTTATTAAGTCATAATTTTAGTACCTAGATAAAAATTAAAAAATAATTCATCTCTCTTATTAATACCTATTTACTTATATTTTATATCTACTGTTAACTTTTCTTTGAAAGTACCTACTTTATAATTATAAATTAAAAATGCTTCCTCTCTCCTAACTCACTTATTTTGCTGTGCCCGACAGGGTCCATGTAATCTAATTTTAAGTTTTTACCACCTAAGTTTACATGTGGAATGCAATAAAGTATTGAGTATTGAGTATTTTTTTCTTTTTTTTAAACAATTTTTCAAATATTTCTGTTTTTTTTTTGTATCGGCAACATAAGTAGCACTGCTATCCACCACAACCCTTAAAAATCCCAGAATAACTGTCGTTTTTACACAAAAATCAATCAAAATTACTTTTTTCCTTAAAATTTTCAGTTTTTTACTTTCTGTCCACTTTGTAATTAACAAATAAAATTTTTTTTTTTTTTCATTATTTTTTCTCAAGTAGTCATGATCAGGTCTACCCTCTGGTGCGCTTATCGTTGAATTTTGGGACACGTTGTATATAATAAAATAATGTAAAGAATATACCCTTTAATACATATTTCAATATGTATAATTATTAATAATCTTTATACTTAAACACGTTGTTCTTCTGTATCATGTGTGTGTGACTGAACTAAACGGCTGACCGATTGTTGTTTTTTTGTGTGTGCGTTTGGGTCAATCCTTGGATGGTTTAGTAGATGCACAGTTGAACGTGGTCTTGGTCTGACAGATGTCACAGCGCCACCTAGGCGCTGTAACATCTGTCAGACCAAGATAAAGTCAAGCTTATCTTGTTGTCGTTATTGTTCATAATTCTTTTGTTTTTATTTTTGCTAGGGATTGTATATTTCTATTTGATTATTGTGTTTTATGCCTCGGTTGGCGAATCCTACTTATGCGGGAGGGAGTGTATCGGGGCCGTCGCAAGCAGGGGATTGGAGTGCTTTATACCAGTATCAAAAAAGCGTTTGGAAATGTGTTTCATGAACTGCTGGATGGTGGGCATTCCGAGATCTAAGTGTCGACTTTCATTGCGGACATAGAAGGGAGCTCCCGTGACCTTTCTGAGGTAACGGTTCTGGAGGGTCTGCATTCTATGCAGATGGTGAGGCTTAGCGTGTGCGAAGACTAACGTAAGCGTATGTCATGATGGGACGGATGACCGCGGTGTAGAGGCGCAATTTGCACTTGAGTGACAATTTGCTGCGGGCGGTCAGTAAAAAGTGGAGCCTACTGAGAGCGAAAGAGGCGCGCGAACGAGTCGAAGTCACTGGTAAACAGGGTGAACATAAGGGGGGATAACACGGATCCCTGGGGGACTCTGGCACGGATGGGAACGTTAGAGCGAAAGAATGTATGCCATTTATTGGTCTGCGACGGCGCGCGCGGCGCAAGCTCAGAAAACCTCCTGTGTCCCGAACACAGGTAGCTAGAGCAGGTATTTCTCTCACTCTTGCTTTTAGCATCAAACTTGTTCTATCCTTTTCTTTAAATTCATCAGATAAAAATGTAATGCTAGTCATTATTGTTCGTGGTGTACAGTAACGACAGTAGATAAATATTTTTTGAGTTTTGAGTTTGATCACCATGATTAATGTATACATATACATATATACCTATATGTTTACATCACAGTTACATATTACATAATTATAGGATTTTTTCGTAGAATACTTCGTAATAACAACATTTTTATAGTTACGGACCCCAACGAATTCATAGATCACGGCTACAATAGATTTTTCAGAATCTAAAAACTATTTTCTATTGTTTCATTGATCAAAAAATATCTAGTATACCACGTCGTTTTTGCAGTAAATTTTTGTTGTATATGTATATTATGCCTATAAAAACGGCACATATAAAATTTCTGGCGATTCTGTTTTTTTTAGCCATCTCTATTCGAGAGAGTATTACTCCACTGTTTGACATTGTGAATCCAAAGTTAAACATGATATCGTTTTGTCTTATTATTAATTTTGTCTGTACGGAAACAGAATAGTAAAATAAAAAGGCATTAAAAAGTTATGAACCAACAAAGATTAGTTTTTCTTCCTATTTTTAACGTAACTTTGGGTGTAGATAAGTAATAAAAGAACTATAAAATCTTCAAAACCATGTCCGTACCGACAAAGCTCAGTTATCGAAGAGTTCAATAAACTTTTATTATAATTGATTTTTGCAGAGGTTTTTTCATAAAACTCGATTTTCTAACGCACTTTTCGAATGTTTTTACGCGCCTATCAGTTCGGAACGGTGTTTCTGTGCGTGAGAACTAGAAGTTGTGCATGTAGTGTTGGCCACGACCACCAGTGAGTTCGAGCTCGCGACTAGTTTACTCTTAAGGCCTCCACCTGGCTGGAGGAGGCTTTGCTTAAAAACTAAGCGACTACACGCTAAGGGCACCCCCGGGTTCGGACCTCGGCTTAGGGCGTCGCTGGGAGTGGGCAGCAAGGGACAGGCTGGATCGGATTTATTTAGGGACGAATTTAAAACACCAGGCTCAGCGGCGCGGGCTGGCTCGAGCAAGGGTTGGGACGGACATGGTACGGGGCGTCGCGACGGGCCTCGACGAAGAGGACAGCAAGGGACAGGCTGGATCGGTATTAGTTAGGGGCGAATTTAGAACTACAGGAGCGAGGGTCGGGGCAGACATGGTGCGGGGCGTCGCCGCATCGCGACGGGCCTCGACGGCGAGGACGGAAGGACGGCTGTCGGGACTTGTACTTTCTGAGAGTACTGGTGGCCTTACTGCTCTCCTGTAGGAGGGTAGTGGCGTCGTCGGGGATGGTGAAGGTATGCCTTGGTCGGCGAATCTTACTTATGCGGGAGGGAGTGTATCGGGAGGCCGCCGCAATCAGGGGATTGGGATGCTTTATGACAGTGTCAAAGAAGCGCTTGGAGAGGCATTTCATGAACTGCTGGACGGTGGGGATTCTGAAATTTTGATGTAGATTCAGATTTCGGACATAGAAGAGGGCTCCCGTGACCTTTCTGAGGAAACGGTTTTGGAGTGTTTGCATTTTATGCGGATGGATAGGCTTAGCGTGTGCGAAGACTACGCAAGCATAGGTCATGATGGGCCGGATGACCGCGGTGTAGAGGCGCAATTTGCACTTTAGTGACAATTTGCTGCGGGTAGTTATTAAGGAGTGTAGCCTACCGAGAGCGAAAGCAGCGCGCGAACGCGCCGTCTTTATGTGCTCTTTGAAAGTGAGGTTGCGATCGAGGATGACACCTAAGTATTTGGCTTGCTTTCCCCAGGGGATCGGCTTGCCATACATAGAGATTGGGAAGGGGGAGGGAGTATGCGCGGTTTCGAGAAGATAACCGCCTGAATCTTGTCGGGTTTGACCTCGTTTCTCCATTTCCGGAACCAATCGCCTAAGGCGCTTGCGGAGGTCTGGAGGTTTCGAGCGATAGAGGCCTGGTTGAGACCCGAACAGTAAATGGCAGTCTCGTCGGCGACTAGAGCCAATTGCGCCTTTTTACTATTCGGGATATCACTAGTGACCAGGGTAAACATGAGGTGTGTGTGGTGTGTGGAGGAGGGAGGTGTGTCCGCCACGGAAAATGCCCGTCTTTTATACACTAATCAGATAGTGCCACGTCATTACTGCGAACCTTGTACCAGATCTTTCTGCAATTTTCCGTGGTAAGGCATCCCACACGAGTTTCTAGAATTTTCTAACGTTAGGAGGATCAATTTTGCCGAACTAATTACAAAGGAATTGGAACAAAAAACCTTAATCTAGACCCTAAAAATGACAAAATTCCGCAACGGTTCTCGTTACGGTAAAGTTTCGTATTACTTAAGGTTTATGTAACCATAATACAAGTGGCGCCGCCAAGCGTGAGGAATGTGAAGCAAATTATCTTATCGCGATTTTGGGTATTTCTATCATTTCGTGCAAAACACGTGTCGGAAAGAATAAAAGTTAAACTGAATAAGCCTAAGTTCTCAAATATTTTTTATATTATAGGTATGTTACATACGTATATGTGCCACAGGGAAATAATAACGTCAGGTACTTAAAAAAATATATATAAAATATATGCCTAAATATCATTACCATTAATGGTCAGATATCGAATATTGATACTTTTAAGCAAATAACACGTAAATTTGGTCGATTACTGAGTATTACTATTTTTCAGTGTATAAAATAACTATCAAGTTATAAAAAGTTATATAATTAAAAATCATTTACAACTGTTATTTAGTTTTGCTGTGATTAAATAATTATGACCAAAAAAAATATTCATTACGATCAATTAAACTTGAAGTAAAGAAATCATTCTGTACGAACTTACTAGCTTACTAGCGCTGTCCCCTGCCCTCGTTCCCCTTTGCGCGTTGCTCGTTCAGTCAACCAGTGAACGAGAACAGAGCCGGACGTTTGCGGTGTTTTGAAAAAACAACTACGAAGACGAGATTATTAGACGTGGTAAGTTTTTTTGTCATTACCATTAGGGATATTTTGGCATGAAGAGTAATTGATTTTTTATTTTGGTAGATGTTAATATGTTAACCTTTGGGTTTATATAGTGTTTTGATCTTTATCCTTAACATTTTAAAGTTATATAGAAGGAGCAATGTTAAATAAAGTGCCATTGTATCATTACCATAATTTACCATCAGCTATCTGGAAAATGGTAATGATCATAAAAAATGATGGTAATGAAGATTAGTGTAACAACAGATTTTACTTGTACATAGTTTAATTGTTATTTGTTTTCTCTATAATCTAAATGCGTATTTTATTGCTGGTTGGCAATGGAAATGTTTCCGTATTACATGTACAGAGGCCAGCACATCAAGCTATCCCAATCTGTCAAATTTCTTTGATAGATTTTCAACTTTACCACAAAGGTATAAGATTCATATTCAATTGGGAAAATTTGACAGATTGGGGTAGGTTGATGTGCTGGCCTCTGTACATAAATGTACAGACTATATTCTCATTACCATTACCTATCCCTAATATCATACCAAATTTCTTATCTCATTACCATACATACGTACGAAAAAAATTATAAAGCACATATTTGTCAATTTTGCGTATAATTCAGTGATACGCATATAGCTAGTTAATTTTTCAAGTAGCTATGCTCTGGCACTGAAAAAAAAAATAATTTAGTATTTTTCTCGTAAATTCTTTTAATTTGCACGAAACGCGAGAACTACCTACCCATTTACAAAAATATTAACACAATAAAAACTTTTATAGAAAGACTAAATTTATGTACTCGTTAGTTATTACTTATGTAAAATATTGTCTCTAACGAGTACATAAGTTAGTCGTAGTCCTTTCCCATATTATAAGCACGCTCGGCGTAAGTACGTTACTTACAACTAGTGTTTTAATTTTTTTTGTCAAAGCAATAGATTTTTTTTAAATAGATAATTGCTTCATATTTTGCGACAAATTACCAGCGTTGTGTCATCGCTCTTCTCTTTGTTTTCTATGCAATCCGACAGTGACCGCGCTTTAGGTCAAGCACCCACACTTGTTCAGTTATGATTAAGTCCCATGTAATAAATAGGAGGCGAGCCTATTGCCATTCAACGTGGCGGGCTAGGTTGAAGTCACCTGCAGCCAGACCAAGCAAACCTCGAATCCTGAATCTGAATCGAGTATCCATACTAATATTATAAATTCGAAAGTAACTCTGTATGTTAGGTACCTTTTCACGCCTAAACCACTGATAAAATTTGGCAGAGAGAGATTGGATCCCGGGGAAGGACATAAGATAGTTTTCATCAACATACCTCGCGGGCGAAGCCGCGGGCGGAAGCTAGTAAGTAATGAATATAATGTGCACCAAACGTTATGAGTTGATAGTCAGAAACTTCTAGCAAATTGTCATGTATTCAATCAACACCAACGCAGTCTACTACTGGATTGTTATTTCATTAAATATGTTTACTTATATTTCTTCAGTTCAGACTATGCGTTAAATAGACCTATCATTGGCTGTGAAGAGCATCTTGGATATCATCATCATTCTCCTGCCCTTATCCCAATTTATTTGTGGTCGGCGCAACATGTCTTTTTCTTCCATACTTCTCTATTAGTCGTCATCGCGGTAATCACCCCCTTTCCAGCCATATCATCATTCACACAGTCCATCCATCGTTTCTTTGGTCTTCCCCTACTTTTATAGCCATCGATATTCATACTCAAAACTCTCCTCACGACATTTTCCTCCTTTCTCCGTAACACATGCCCATACCATGACAACCGATTTCCACACAACTTTTCAGTCACCGGTACCACTTTCAAACTTCCTCTTATGTACTCATTTCTTATTCTATCCATTCGTGTAACACCACACATCCCTCTTAGCATTCTCATCTCTGCTGCATGCAATTGCCTTTCATTCAGCGTTTCTTTCAGCGTCTTGGATATATAGTCGGATATAATGTGGGCCAGGTATCATCATCACCCTACCGCCTTTATCGCAAAGTATTTGGGCCCGGTGCAACAAGTGTTCTTCTCTTTACATCTCTGTTTGTCGTTTGCTTTCTAGCCATATCATCTTTCACAAAGTCTATCTGTCGGTTCTTCGGTCTTCCTCTTATAATATTTAGTCCAGGTAGTCAAAAGTAAAACGTTATGCATGGTAAACAAGTGTTATCGAGTGAATGTATTATGTTTTGATATTAATTCGCTATCGAGCGGCGATAACCCGCACATCGGGTGTATCGAGCGCCTCGCGACGTCCCAGCAGTCGCGGAGCAGACTGAACCACCACGTTGTAATATTATCCTAAGTACTAGGACTCGTCTGTTCTTTGCGGGGATCTGGTGGTGGATATGGGTGAGAGTTGTGTTGTATTTTCTAGGAATATGTTGGATGATGAGCTCCAAAAACATTTCATGGACAGATACGGGCTAAGTTTGTTTCTTTTGTGATGACTCGTGATCGTGATTTAGACCTGATGTACATATCTGATCGATTCTGCTATTTATTTTTACTAACAGGCTCAACAATGCACGCCAGTGTTGTTCTAACTAACAGCTACAAGTCTACAACACACGGTCAAAGCTTCAGCCACACTTATTGTCTGTCTTTCTTTGTAAATCTTCCGACAATTATAACCCCGCACTAACCTCGTAGATAATCCATCGGTTCGGGCTCATATCCGCCAAAACAAAGTAAAAACAGTCTAACATAAGAAACGTTTGATTTACTAGCATCTACAAATCACATTTGGTGAAATGCTCGTCGATCATGGCGAGCAAAAAGCGCAGTCGGCTGAACACTCGTGGGATCAGACCCGCTTACACTCGTATCAAGTTATAACAATAAATAAATACTACCTCTACGTCATGCTATTTGCGATTTAACAGATTATTTTGTTTTTTACTCATGAAGTTTCTGTTGTGTCGTGCAACTTATAACAAAGGATAGATAGCAACTCATGTTCCTGTCTCTTCAGCACTGATCTGTCAAAGGCGTTGCTCTCCGTTGACCAATGTTTTTGGAAACAAGCCCTTGTTTCTTGTCACCAAAGAACACTGGCTTCTCTTAAGTTTTAGTAAGGTTGGATAGTTTTTATTGTCATTTTAACATCTGTGCTTTGTTAACTTCTTTATGATTTTAAATAATATCAGTCCAACCCACATTTTAAAGTCACGTTTGTCATAAGATCGTGTCTCATTCGCATATTTGATCAGCCTATATTTATGTACGCAAAATGTGTAAAAAGCACAAGTAGGTACACTCGGTAATAATATTGAGCTTGTCCTTGACAGTTATCAGGGTGTGCTGCGTCGTGTTTGTTCAGGTGAATGCGCGCGCGCAGCCGCGTACGCCGCGGTTGGCTAGCCTCTATGTTGTCTTAAACTATGTGACATCATGCTTGTAAATAGCCTCATTATTAGACGTGCATGGAGCGTATATTGTATCGAGGTACCTCTATTTGGATGGTACCTAACTAAAAGTACTTCTATACATTCTAGCTGCTTTGACTTTTATGTTCCGGAAACTTTGTGGAATATATTAGTCTTATACCTATGTATAATCCGGCTATAATGATGTAACTTATATCTTTCATAAAAGATTGATTGTATTGTAGAATCTTCTCGAGCCTCACGAACTCCATTGAGTGTATTGAGTCTTTAAAATCTGCCATAGATTTTTATTAGAATTTTCAATGGCACGTTAAATACGTTGAATGTATATATGATTGCCAAGTTTAAACGTTTTCCCAAATTAAAATTGTTTTGGTAACATCATATTCATAATTAAGACCTGTTCGCATAAAAAATTAACCAACTCTATAATATTTTCTTAACTAACGCAACTAGGAGCTCATCCAATCCTAAATCTCATTGCACTGAATCGCAGTGTGTGCGTCGTGTCGTGAACTCGTGAGTCGTTAATATTATGAATAAAACATAATTATCTTTAAAAGTGGATACATTAATTGGTGGGCATTTCTCCGAAGCCTGGCTCTCGAGGAGATGCTTACCGGATGCGATGCCAACAGGGCTGGCACACGCACTTGGCAAATACTTATCATGGCGATTAATATTAATTCCGCGATTTTTTTCAAGTATGTCACTGTCAAATATAAAAAAAAAACATTATTTACTGCGTCGCGCGTCGTCGATACAGCTTGTGTGTTGTTCGGAGCAAAGTATAGTCACGACTTCATACGAGAGTTCGCTGTTACCTCGTCAGGTTGCTCTTGTAAAACGTACGTATATTTTCCATAACATAAGGTAAATTTGAGATATCTTCCCCAACATTAAAGTTTGCTAATTTTATTAATTTGTTGCACTCGCTGATGGTAGCCCTGATGCTCGTGAATCGTGTTTCTCCCCATCAATTGACAATTGCGCGGTGAATGGGCCCCCTGCGCGCGCGCATCCCTACAAGGCGCGCGTCACATACTGTACTGTAGGTACTGCATGTACTGTGTTGCTGCAAAAAGCACCGACGCGACGTGCCCCTCGGTCGCCTGCGCGCCATTCCGGCCAGACGGGCCACCTAACTGTATATCTGTATCCTGTGGGCTGCGGGTGCGCCGCGCGCCGCTCAAAACTTACAGGAGCCCTCAACTTGACCTCAAACACGGTTTTTTGTCAAGCCCCATTTTACATTATGTTTTCAAGTTGTCCCTTTCTCTCATTTGAGTAATTTCGTGGTCTACATACCTACCAATCGCATTCTTCCTCCATTAAACTAATTCTATCCCCGTCTATTTATTTAAGTTAGTCTCAGATAATTATGATTACTTACCCAAATTGCTTGGTAAATTCATCAAACGCGCTATTCCCGTTACCGCGGGTAATTTGCCGAATGTCCGTTCATGGATTGCATTGCTCTGGCATTAGATACAGTGTTTAATGTTTAGTTTATAATTGACTGCATTCCTTGAGATGGTAGCTGCTCGCTGGCGTGCGATAGTTTCGCTAATCTGGACATATCGTGGAAGATTACATGCATTTGTAATCGGGCGGCGGCGGCGTGCCGATGATTCCTGGGTTCGAGGTCGTGACAATAGCGCGATAACTAATTCTAACAAACAATGCGCTGACCAACCGGCGAGCTGATGTTTTGCTCCATTGTGGCTCGTAAATGTTTTACAAAATATTTATACTGACTTGATTAGATGTTTAGGAAATCGTGCGGAGCACAGTGACCAGATGAACGGACCGACTCGTCTGTCGTTCACGATATTATAAAAACGGAATTTGTTCGACGTTTTGGTCACGTGGATGCTATTTAGAGGTCCTTGCTCCGATGGTGTGAATCTTGGCCGTAACGTAATCCTACTCGTAGTGTCAGCCTTGGTATATTTTACATTATAATGTTTGCCAATTACCTATATGTTATAATAAAAATTTCTCAATTTTTTCAAACTTCATAGTTTAAAACGCGTATGACAATGGCTACTTTGTAAAATTGAAACTCTAAAATATAGCAATGCCAAAATTCAGGGTTGAGCTGTGGCCTGTGTTTAGAATACAAGGAGGAATTTAGTAGTGATTGTCATTAGGATGGCCGCTGCGTCCGTAAATGGCTAACTGATCGGCATTGAGGCAGGCATTAGGTGTCATGTCGGCCGCTGGACGGGCATTATTGCTCGTCGGTGCCGGCTGCCGGCTGCCGCCGAGCTCCGCGCTCCGGTGCCGGACGACCTCACATTATATCTATGGGGATTACTTTGAGTGCTGTTTCGTTTTTTCCTACACGACTGTTAAGGGCGTGCGTGGCTCTTTATTAAGCGGTTCAGCTTTTTATTCATAATCTTACTTTTATTCATGCACTGCAGGTACAGGTTCAAAACACTACACAAATGTGAATAAGAACTTATTCAAATTCACATCTGCGAAATCCCTTTAATGTGCACTTTTAGGAGCTTTCTAGTGTTAAAGCTGGGACTACTCCTCAGCAGCAAAACGAACCGTGCAGAAATGTGCCTACATTGAGCGAGTGAGATTCCTCAGTGAATTTATTAGAAGCAGTCAATGATAAACATATATTGATCTGCGGGGTAATTGCGTCACAAACTATCAGTAGGAATGGGTTTAATTTTGACAGTTCACCAACATTGATTGCGTTATGTAAGACCAAATTTTTCGAACATAATTATGAAGCAATGGATTAGCAATAATATCCTTCAAAATGATACAGATTGAGATTGATAGTGTGTTACGATAGTGTGTTACGATAGTGTGTTACGATAGTGTGTTACGATAGTGTGTTACGATAGTGTGTTACGATAGTGTGTTACGATAGTGTGTTACGATAGTGTGTTACGATAGTGTGTTACGATAGTGTGTTACGATAGTGTGTTACGCAAGTAGGTGCTGTAATCTGAATGGAAGATTATGTGCCCAAAACCTATAATATCAGTAACCACATAACGGTTTAATTTATATGAATCGCAACCAGATTTGAAATATCTGATGCAAAGCTGCACCTAGAGGTGGAAACCCGTATAGTTTATAAAGTATCCGGTCACATTAAGCTAGGAGCTAGGCACATTAAGTGACGCGGGCACTTGCCGACGCACAAAATAGTCATTTCAAATTTTCAAGTCCCAAGAAGCAAATACGAGGAATAATAAGAGTCGCGTGCGCGATTATGAGGCTGACGACCAATCGCCGAGCACCACCCCCCGCAACCCCCCCCCCCCCCCCGCAAGCCCCCCCCCCGCGCCCCGAGCCGCCGCCGCGCCGTTCAGCTGGACCGTAATCGACACATAATCAAAACTTATACGAGTGATAACCATATTACGTGGTGAGTTGGTGACCGACCGCCCGACACGGTGAGAGATATTTCTTCTTTTTGTATTGCATTTTGACTCGAGGATATCGTCCACGGACCACGCCCCACGCTATACCCAGGCCTAGGACTTGTATTTTGTGTGTCGCCTGCTTGTTCCACTGATGATGATAACAGCTACGTACGACTCGAGAAGAGGAGCATATGGGGAACGTGACACGTCGGACGAATACGTCTGTTATCATCTTTGATTCTCCTCAAGGTGGGGAAAGCATTAGAATTCCATCCCATGTTTTGAGAAACTACAATATTATTGAGTGTGTTATCCGTGACATTGGCAGTGCTGCGTGCGCCGCAAGTTATAGCCTCCTTATCTCAATCTGAAGTGTTCTTACAGCTAGCAGCTGTAGCCTGTAGCGCATACATCACGGAACAATACACTCGGCTCTTATGTGGCCGCTGTTAGGAGCTAATCAGCTATTCATATTAACAAACGCTGACCACTCGCACGTCCACGGTGCACTTATAGGTCATCTGCGATAGCCGAGAGCGATCACAGCCGAGAGGCCACAGAGTAAGTACCCTAGTTATACGTGTTCCTGCGAGTTCCAGACCAGTTTTTACAGTTAGTTACTTCTTATTTAGTTACGATGATGAGAGGTTTACGTAACTCTTTTTGTGGTTGGTTATATAATTATAAAAGTGTGCTATTGTTGGCTGCTTTTTACAGATGTGGTCGCCGAGTATTTGGTGAAGGTTGCTCATAGTATAACAGGTTTTTTTTTGTTGGTGATAGGTAGGTTTAACTGGTTTTTTTGTCGAATAGCGACATAAATCAGGTTTGTTCAAAACTCAGTTAGGTACCTACCTATAATAATATGTTAGAGTTTTTGATTATGTATAATGGTTTGTTTTTGTGTAGGCAATAGTCGTATGCACTGACTGTGTCGCCTTGTCGTTATGAAAGTATCAAGTAGAAGGGAATGTTCATGGTGCCCAGTTCTTTTATCTGTTCTGTGGTGCCCAGCTAGCTTCTGAAGAAATAGGCTTTTTCTTGGATACTCCTTCAGTAATATACTTAACAGTGTTCCAATTGATTGAAGTTTTGCAATCTACACCAACACTATATTTTTAACCGAATTCAAAGAACTAGGAGGTATTACATTAAAAAAATACTTTTTCATGTATGTACGGATATCGATGTACACCGATTACTCTGTCAATTGTGGACCGATTTTGGAAATTATTTTTTCGTTTGAAAGGGTATGCTGTCGAGGTGGTCCCATTGTCACCAAGTTGTAATCTGATAAGAGGATCCCATGGAGTTCGAGAAATCATCATTTGGTAAAGTGGTGCTGATGATGAAGACCACAGATGGCCATCGGAACTACTCAATGATAAATATTTCACGAGCTTAATATGGTTGCTAAGCAATTTATGCTCGTCACAATGCGTATGGTGAATTGGTGAGTGGTTGTTGAGGAGTTCTCCTGGTTCTTACCAGGAGAACTCCTCAACAACCACTCACTTTTTTTTTTGTTTAAAAGGTTTTTGATGAAATACTTCTGTACAAGTTGGGACACAAAAACTTATCATTTTTCAAATGATAAGTTTTTGTGTGTCGGAAGTATCTCATAGTTAAGTGTGGCCCTTTCGCGTCACTTATGTTTTGCAACGAGATACGTGTGCGTAGTCCCAGCGGAAAATTGTCGAAATTCTTAATTTTTGTTTAGCAGATATTTAGTGTATGACGTCGTGTAATTGTGTATGGTAAGTTCAAATTTGTACATCCAACCATTTGGGGAGCTATTCAATAAAAACTGTTTCCACTGGGACTACGTCATCCCAGCGGAACTTTTTTTTTCCTATGGACGTAAGTCATCATCATCATCTGCCTAGCCTTTTCCCAACTATGTTGGGGTCGGCTTCCAGTCTAACCGGATGCAGCTGAATAGGTACCAGTATTTTACATGGAGCGACTGCCTATCTGACCTCCACAACCCAGTTACTGGGTAATACGATACTCCTTGGTAAGACCGGTTGTCAGACTTTCGGGCTTCTGACTACCCGTAACGACTGTCAAACATCCACGAATGACAGCCGGGACCAACGGCTTAAGTTCCGAGGCACGCCCAACTAGCACCATAGCGTTAAAAAAACCTATATATAACTCGTATATCAGTTCCATTTGAACATAAAAGTGTTAACACATACCTGTACAACTAAGTTAGAGCATGCTCTAATTCACTTATAACCACGAAAGAGGCCCACAGTTTTACAGGTAAGAGTTATAGAAAGCCTATAGTACGGTGATACAAAGGTATTAAAGCAACTGCACAAGAGCGTTTAGTCATCGTCAGCTACTACTTTAACCGGTATTACTGTTGTAATAGTCGGGTTGGTTGACACTACGGGAGGTAGGAAAGCTTCGGATTAGAATGATTTGCCACTAAAAACTTTATTAGACCTATTAAGAATAGTGTTTTGATACCGTGACTCGTATTAGTTATCTAAAATGGACTCAGGTAAGTTTGTTACCGCTTCTTGAGTACATTATTAATCAAATGTATAATTTTTAGCGTACGTCAAGTTAGAAAAAGCCTGTTGGTTTAATAAAATTAGATCTGACGTTTGTAGTGAAAGTGACTATATCATGGCATCCATCATTCAACACAGAATTATGTCAATAAAACTGGTAGCCGTTTTAAGTATTAGTTATTTAAGTTGGGGAAGTGAAAAATGACTGCCCTTGTGAATTCACGGTCAATGTATACCATGTTTCTCATCTCAATTTTAATGCGCCTAGGATTTATTAAAGATTTAAAAGAAAAGTTATGACAAAAAATAGACACTTCAAACTAATATTATTATTTATTCTTGAATCCTGAGCAGTAGCATGTAAAATTAAGTGGTATTCATGGAACGCTTCAAATAATATAAGAAATGTAGTATTTTGTAGTTAAATGTTGAATAACTCAAAGTAATATTTATAGTTAGTTTACCAAAACAATGGCGAATTTACTTTAAATATTAAATCTTCACTTAACTCATTTGTTCCACTCTTTGAACTACAACATCGTTAGTCAAGAATATTGTGCTGCGTTTGGTGCACTTAACAGTGTTATACTAGACTTAGCTAAATATATTTACTACAGTGAAGACAATACAACTGGCTAAAAGTTTTACAAACCGACTCAATTAGGGTTCTCCAACGAAATAATGAAAACCTACAAATACCTACGTAATCGCACAAAAATATTTTCTAGTGTTTTCTGGTATTCTAAGAACTAGTGAATGATTCATCTACACTAAATACCTAATATGAGGGGCATAAAAGCAAAATCGGCACTGTCCGATGCGTTGTTTGACACCAAGACCTTTAGAACGTCTTTAAAGAAAACTGCCTAATACAATAAGCTTTAGTTAAATTCTTTTATTACAGGTTAAAACTAGTTATAGGAGTTGTTCGACACTTTTAGTATCTCGTGTTACAAAACTCTCGACAAACTCTATTTCATAACCTGTGTCAGCAATAATAGTCAATATAAAACCTTAAGGTATATAAGACACTTCATGGCAATAACTAAACAACAATATGCGTTAACAGGAGTCAGCGAACACTGTTGTTAAAACTTGGGTGTTACATAGAGGTTAAAGCTATAACATCTTAAGTATACTTGCTGTTACTAGCACTATTTTAACTGTGAAAGCTGTCCTACATCGTCCATTAAAGTTCTAGTGCCGACGATGGGATTAAACTTGTTTGTTGACTCCTCTATGTCGCCTTTAGTTAGAACTGAGATAATTGTTACTCTGTAATATCACTTAAAGTCATAAAAAAACCTGTAACTGACACCAAAATGTTAGTTGGGCGGAGGGGTCTCGATATGTAAAGATGGTCACCCATCCACAAACCAAACGCGGCAAGCGTAGCTTAACCTGATCGATCGACCCGTGCGGCTGTTATTATTTAGCATATGGAAGTAAGTACAAGAAAAAAAATACATGCAATAATTGGTGTGTAACGACAGGTAAATGTGTAGGTATGTTTCAATGAAATTTGTGTGTCATAAAACTGCGAAGATAATCAAGTTTCCGCTGCGCTGACGTTTGGCTATTTGATGAAAATAATATAAAACGGTTTAGTGCAGAGTTGTAATTTTTTACGCACGTTGCTTTGAATTTGTTGTACCTAATGTTTGTGAAAACAGAATTTGAAAAAAACATACCGTTCATAAGATATATGTAAGTACCTACACGTAAAAGTAAAATAAGGTCTTTAGGTCCAAATACCTAAAATAGGAAATCTAGAGCCTAACTTAAAACGTTTATTTGTATCTTGTAAGGCTCTTAATGCCTTGCCAAGTTTCAGTTATGTGCTCTGAGCAATGGCATAATTTACTACGACTGGACCACTAATTGTATGACATCCGATTGTTGGACATTTTAATGGAAAATCAAAATGAAACATATACAGATATTTAGTGTATTAATGCAACTATTCACATGTAAAATTTCAGCTCATTACGCTAAATAATTAAAGAGATTAATAAAAATACCAGATAACCGAAATACATGGATAAACCGACCAAGTTAGAATGGCTACAAAAAAGCGGCCGAGCTACAAAAGAACTGCTTTAAGATTTTCATCAAATAGCCAAACGTCAGCGCAGCGGAAACTTGATTATCTTCGCAGTTTTATGACACACACATTGAAACATACACATTTACCTGTCGTTACACACTAATTATTGCATGTACTTTTTTTCTTGTACACACGGCTACACATCAAGCTATACATTTCCATTTTTAGCTGACCTCGCATTGTATAGGTTTTTCGTACAATCAGAAGTCAGCTTATACTGGTTATGTATAGCTTGATGTGTAGCCGTGTGTACGTCCACAGAAAAAAAAGTTCCGCTGTAATGACGTAGTCCCAGCGGAATCAGTTTTTATTGAATAGCTCCCCAAATGGTTGGATGTACAAATTTGAACTTACCATACACAATTACACGACGTCATACACTAAATATTAGGTCTTTACATAGATGAAATTGGCGTTTTGTACGGGAGGAATAAAAAGTATTTTTTTTTTTTGTAAAATATATTTAGTTAATCAAAGTAGGTACACCGTTGTTATCTATGCACTTTTGCCATCTCATAGGAAGTTCATTGATCCCTTTACTAAAAAAACCACGGGGGCGAGAATCAATGAACTCTTTGAAGGCGGTTTGGACTGCCGCATCGGAGTTGAATTTTTTTCCTTGTAAGAAGTTGTCCAAATTCCGGAAAAAATGGTAATCTGTTGGAGCAAGGTCCGGGGAATATGGTGGATGTCGCAGACATTCCAATTGTAGCTCATCTAACTTAGTGTTAGTGTTGTTTGTTGTGCAGTGTGTGGTCTTGCGTTGTAGTGAAGCAGCAGTGGCCTAGAGCGATTGACCAATCTCGGTAATTTAGCAGCTAGTTCTTCCTTCATGGTTTGCAGTTGCTGACAATAGATATCTGCCGTAATCGTTTAGCCAGATTTTAGAAAGCTGTAGTGAACGACACCGGCGCTAGTCCACCAAACACTCACAAGTAACTTTTTTTGAGTCAATTTTCGTTTAAGGCAGGATTTGGCTGGTTCTCCAGGGTTCAGCCATTGCGAAGAGCGCTTCTGATTATCGTACAGTATCCACTTTTCATCACAAGTAATGATTCGATGTAAAATCCCTTCATCATTGTGTCGGTTGAGCAAAGTAACACAGCAGTCGACGCGTGTTTGCAAGTTCGATTCACTAAATTCATGAGGTACCCATCGTTCAAGTTTATTTACTTTCCCGATTTGCTTCAAGTGGATTAATACAGTTTTATCACTTACCCCGAAGCCTGCAGCTATCTCTGAAGTGCTTTGTGATGGATCCGCTTCCACAATAGCCTTTAATTAAACCAAAAACGTACCGTGCTTTCTTTTGTGACACCAGCGCCGTATACACATCATTAATCCTTCGAGCTATTTCTGCAGCGCTGGTGCCACGGTAGAACTCGTACTCGTAAATATACCGATATTTCATGTTTTCCATTGTGAAGTTCATTGGAAGTCAGTAATGAACTAATGATTGTCGTTTGTTACTTCAATTTACTTGTGCCAATGTGATTTTGCTCGTACAAAAACACCATAGGTACACTCACCATGGCTGTAATGAGTGATTTCCGTCAACATATCTTAGCGAGGCGAGGTTGTTATTAGTATAAGTTATGTCACGGCACAGGTCGGCGCGGTCTCGGGGGCCTGTTTTTACTCGAATATCGTTTTTTACGAGACGTTCGCGTTGTTCGGGAGCGTGGCGAGCTCTCCTCTCCGCTTTATCCGAGAGCTTACTCGAAGCTGTGCTGTGTGAGTGCATAAAGTACCAACGAACAATTATTTATTTCCATATAAATTGATTTGAAACTTGTTTCTGAAGCGTTCGTAATGAAAACGTAATAAATTCACTGTTTAATTATAAATTTATAATTCTATTGAGTGGTGATTGAGTCACATGGGAGAAGCGCTGGTGCTCGTCGCTCTGTGCTCGTCATTACGTAACCTCATAATGGTTAGGTATATAACGTGAGACTATTATACAGTTGTGGTAGGTCGCGGCGCAGGAAATTATCTATATAACGATGAAGTCGTACTTGTCTTTACTATCACTAGTACTCGAGCTGTGAGTGTGACATGTCACACGCTGCACGTTGTCCGCACTGCTATTCTGAGCGCACCTGACAAGCAGCGTAATGTCAGGGTAAATGCGATTTCGTTACACCACTGCTCTGGGTGATAGTGAATTCAATGTAAGTTGCGTTACAGTACTGTCAGTGGCAGTGAATGAGCTGTCACGTTACTGTCTCAACAATACACTGGCATCATAATGTTGCATGTATCACTGTAGGCTAGGCAGTTATCCAGTAATCTAGTTTGTCGCTTGCACATTATGAGACATCGATCGAGCAGGCCGTTGGACTAGCATGCGATCGTAAGGCAACGTCCTCAAATAGCCGCTGCTCTTATGCATAGTTCATCGGAGAGCCCTACTGGCGACGGCGACGTCCAGTTGCATGTGCTTTTAAGACGGGAATACATAAGTATTTTTTAGCGACTCGCTGTTTAGGGAGCTGTACCGTAGTCAGTAGTGAATGCTTACCTGATAGCAGAATTGGTCATCTGCCATTACTAGTTCATAGATAAAAGCTATTGTTATGCTTCCTGTGTCGCCTGATAAAACCTATGATTAATAAGGTCGTACGATAGTCTTATCTAATGTCTTTTCTTTAGTTTGCCACCTGATACTGACAAGAGCATAATTGTCCATCCCCCATCCTTTGTCTAGCTAGCGTCCGTAATCCATGACTTCATACAATTTTAACAATTACATATGAACTCCTCGGATATGTCAACGAGGCACATCATAAATGGTCATCTGTTTATCGCCTGTTTTAAAAGCACTGGTCACCTACATAGGCTACATAACGATATCTCCGATTTACTCACTGATTGTAAGTTTGTGACCAACACTGATAACGATTCATTAAGTACAATAATCAAATTGACGTCAAAACAACATTGTCATGTCAAAAGCAACGTCTCTTTAAAAAAACCGGTCATGTGCGAGTCGGGTTCGCACACCGAGGGTTCCGTATAAATTTGTATGTATGTAAACAGATTATCACGAGAGTTTTTCTTTGTAATTTAACTACAAATTTACGGTTTTCGGATTTTTTCCTTGACTTATGATATATGACATTGCTTCTTGCCAAATTTCATGATTCTAGGTCAACGGGAAGTACCTACCCTATAGGTTTTGATTCCGATACATAAACGCCCGTATCTTTTGAATGCGTTGACTTAAAAGTTTGATTTTGTCACTGCTTCAAGGGATTGCAGCCCTGAGTACTTGATATTAATTTCAACTTGATAACTCTACATGTTCCTGACAAAAAGGGTCTTGACAAACGGACGTGACGGACAATGAAGTCATCTTATAAATAAGGGTTCCGTTTTTCCCTTTGAGGTACGGAACCCTAAAAACGTTACAGAAATCTTCAAGAATATAAGTTTTCTAAAGTGTTTTGAGCAGCCGGTCGATTCTGTTAGAATCTCACCCTGAGAAGTCAGGTGAAGTGAGCTGATTCATTCCATGTAATGCTAAGCATTGACACTAGTGACAGCTCACTTTAAGCTCACTTCACCCGAGTTATCACGGTGAGATTTTTACGGAATAGAACCACAGCTGGTCGATTCTGTTTATAGAATCTCACCGTGAGAAGTTAGGTGAAGTGAGCTGTCATTCAATCTAATGCTATAGGGATTGATACTAATGACAGCTCACTTCACCTGAGTTATATCACGGTGAGATTTTTACAGAATAGCAAGCACTACAGATATCCGTTTTACCGCAGCGGCCGCGGCATGCGGCACCCCGTAATGAAAATCTTCGAACACGGATTCCTATTCAAATGTAAAAAAAAAGTTGTACGCATGCCAAATCTACTTACAATTCTTCTTTCTCATGCAATTGTTTTGGTTACCGTCTCCCCATTTTATCAATAGTTGAGTGCAATTAATTCATTTTATTGTTAGGAAACCATTTGTTTTTACTACTATCCCAGTTTCGTCGAAGAAATGTTTAGGTTTTCTTCAATAGTAGGTGTTAAATAGAAGTGAAGTGATTTCGTTAAACTATAAACGATAGCTGTAAGTCGGTAAAGCAAATGCCACCCACGATTGCACTGAAACCGCGAAACATCTAGAAAGAACAGAGAATAACAAACACAACACGGATTTAAACCTAAACCAAACGAAATTCATATTATTAATTTCTAAATAAAATAGAATACTAAAATCCTGCCAAAAGTTATTTCGATCTATCAAACAGATTTTTTTAGGCACAAAGTGAGTTTCTCAACAGCCTTACATAGTTAATAGTTTCGCGCTTAGCATGGTGTTGGCGCCTAGTGTGTGTGGTGGGAGGAATCTGGGTGCAGAGCGGTGCACGAGCGGCGGCGGGAGGTGCACAGTAGTGTAGGTACTACGCGGCCGTTCAACTCTGAACCGAAACGGGGTCGAGGAGGTTAACGCGACGCACGCCGCCGCGCCGCAGCGCCGCGCGCCGTGCTCCCGCACAGAAACGCAACTGTGAATGGCCTGCCCGATCACTCAATATGCGGCTCTGTTACTGCTACTATTGGCTTGGACTCCTTGAAAGTCCTGCCTTTATCATGAACCCTTCAGGGTTCTATTATGAAATGGAATCGCCCACTAGCGTCCTTCTTCAGTATCTTGAAATCCAGTTGATTGTTTGGTTTCCCGCTCCGTTTCCGCTTTGTAAAAATGCGGGCCTGCTATGCGTGTTCGTTCCACAGCTCCAAGACAATTTTATAAAATTATGATGTTTAAATGACACTGCACGAACCAGTTTTGGAGTTTTTTTGCACATTCTTGTTTACATTAAGTACTGTATAAGTTCGCGTGGAGTGTTAGTATGCGTGAAACACAGTTGACTCACTGTGTTCAGTTGCCTGTGGCGCCTGCGCCTGCGCCGTTCGCTCCGACCGATACGTTGCACACCATGTCGCACTAATTATCGGACAAGAAAAACACGCACTCTTATGAAATCTATCTCGTTTAATATCAACTCTAATACTTAATTTTAGAGGACTGGAAAACTGGCCGTAGCAAATTTTTCTGGGAAATTGTACCAACTAAGAGAAAAGCCATTTGTTACTTTAGCAGTTTGGCGAAAGGCTGTTTACCAGCTGTGATATTCTGTACAAAGATCACCGTGATAACTTAGCTTACAGTGAGCTGTCATTCCACCTGATGCTAGCGATTGACACTATTGACAGCTTACTTTAAGCTCACTTCACCTAAGTTTACACGGTGAGATTTTTACAGAACAACATTACTGTCACCACATACATAGTCTACATACAATACTAAATTACTAAGCGTTGTCTGCGAATTCGTTCGCATCACACTCCAACAGTTTGATCTCATAAATTCGTAGTGTTTCGATTCAACTCTAAATAAATCCTTGAATCTATTTAGGAAAAACATAATTACTTTAAGGTATAGTTACTTTAATAATTACTGAAGAGCATTAGCTTTTTCTGAAATGAATGCTCATTGCTCAGCGCCGCTCGCTCCGGGGTGTTCGTGATTAGGAGAACACGTTTGTGGCTCAGCTAGACGTTTCCCGAGCCAAAGGTGAACGTCCATTTTAATGGCCCACTAGTCTGATGCAGTTCGAGTGACGTCCACGAATATAAAACAACTCCTCACTATTATGCAGATGCAGGACCATTAACAGTAATTTTATTGTTTAAATGCTTTATTGTCCTATTCTTCTTAGGCTGTAATTATAGTAAATTACCGTTAATCTTCGTTTAGGTAGCATCTCGAGACTAACTACTTAGATTATAATTAGGGCTAAGTGCATTCACAGAATCATTACTTGGGAATTTTTACTGCAGGATAATATATTATGCCACCATCGAGTACAAAGCCCAAACTGCGGCCAAGCAGCTGGGCGTCCTAAATAGGGTGAAGCGATACTTTACGCCTGGACAGCTTTTAACCCTTTACAAAGCGCAAGTCCGATAAAGGCGACAAAGGCGAAATAATAATAATAATATCCTTGGACATTTCACACAACGCCATTTAGTCCCAAGCTAAGCAACCTAATGCTTGAAATACCAACTTGCCGCGCTTTACTCGGTGGAACGCAGAGCTAAGAGGCTCATTGGCGACGTAAAACACCAGTTTTGCCAAGCTTCACAGCTTGGCTCATCGCCGCAAGGTTGCCTGCTTATCAGTCTTCTACAGATTGTACTTCGGTGAGTGTGCCCAAGAACTCCACGACCTCATTCCACCGGCACCGGCCCCCTTCTACCTTCGGACATCCAGACGCACTGCAAGTTACCATCCCTGCCAAGTTGCTATTCCACAAATTCGAACTAAGCGTTTTCAAATGTCTTTTTTAATGCGCACAGCAAAAGAGTGGAACTCTCTACTTGCGTCTGTTTTTCCGAGCGCATACAACCCGAATCTCTTCAAAGTTAGAGTGAATAGGCTTCTTCTGGGTAAGCTCACTCCATCGTCAACTCTGTCTCTGTCACCTCTGACCTAGACTAGAGTCAAGAGCAAAACCATTTAAAAAAAAATAACTGAAAAAAAAAAGTAATAATTCAAGTCGAGAAATATTTCCGACTTATTCTGAAGCTGCACCAGCTCTACATATTAAAAGGTAATTAGGTAATTGCAAAGCATTATTTTAGAACAAATTCCTAAACACTTGTAATGTCGGCTTGTTTTGCATCTTTGCCATTTGTCAACAAAATATTATGTTTATTGATCGCATTAGAATTTAGCATCTCGAGCGTTATCAAACTTCAAGCCGACTGCCTCACAACTCAAAACAACGGAACGCGGAGCGGTACATTAGCAGGCAGCTGCAGCGCCCCAGTCACTCATCATTACGGGCTAACCGTGCAACACAAATGCATCTAAGTTTATTAAATCACAATGAATTAGCGAAAGGAGTACGAAAGCGCGAGGCCGTCGGCCGGCCGCCCGCGCCGGTCGCCTGTCGCGTGCAAGTGGGTTCGACGCCTAGGTGTCCTTCGTTTTTGTATTTATTTATATAATAAGTTAGATAATATACCTGTATATACTTTATATGTATTAGTATTATATGTAATAGTGTACTATTATATGTATGTTGAAAAAAATTTGGTTTTTCTATTTCGTGAAGTGTGGAATAGGGATTAAATATTTTGGTATATTTTTTTGACTCTTTGGTCTGGTATCGTGTAAAAGGAATAGGTACAGTAAACAAAAGAGATAAGTATGCAGGACCGTCGGATATAGCTGAAGTTTAGTAAGAAACCGATGGCTGTTGTCTACTGAAATTTAATTTGATAAATGAGCTGTTTGTTTTCTATTAATTCAATTAAATTTTATTCGAGAACAACCATCGGTTTCTTACTAAAGTTCAACAATATCTGACGATCCTGCTGTATACTTATCTCTTTTGTTGACTGTACACGATGCAATGAATTTTTTTGATACAAAAAAAATTGCAAAGTTATATCTACTTTTTTACCTTAGAACAACGGCATATCAAACATCGTTTAAACTTAGGTCGTTACTGACGCACATTTTTTTAATAGTATAAGAGTGGAACTTTAATATAATGTAGTAATTTTACTTGAATTAAGTGTGGAATATTTTTTTATAATACGACAAAGTGTCAATTCTAAAAAAAAACTATTTCAGCCGGTCGATTCTGTTAGAATCTCACCGTGAGAAGTTAGGTGAAGTGAGCTGTCATTCCATCTGATGCTATAACGATTGATACTAATGACAGCTCACTTTAAGCTCACTTCACCTTGAGTAATCACGGTGAGATGGTTACAGAATCGCACTGCAGGTCTGTTCGCTTTAATATTTTAAAATTGATTTCTTTTAAAAATTTACGGTAATAGCTATAAAAAGTATTATACATTTCTAAAAAGCACATTTAAGTAGATTTTAAAGCAATTATAATGTTGTAGGTTTTATGATTATATTTCTAAAAAAAAAAAACTTAACAATAAGTGAGGGGAAAACATACCGTTTTTTAATTTCATCGAGACTTTTGACAGTTACCGATGTATCCCGATGCCTTACATTTGATGTTGTTTTGTAGCGAGATATTCATAAATAACATTTATAAAAATTTGCTGCGGATACGTGCGGTTTCTGAAGTTATTGTGAAAAGTATGACAAAAGTCAGGGAACAGAAAAACCTCTATCTTTCGCGGCTTCTAATGTGAATAGTTCACTGATTAGTTTGCGGTATATGTTATTTAAATATTAATTATTTATTGATAGTAGGGCGTATGTTTTTTTTTAATACTATCTACAGTTTGTATTCATTTTGCGGTACTACTTGAATCAACAAAATGCACACTACCCTTATTTATCAAATAATATATAAAGAGTGGATTCACTTAATTAATATCACTATTAAAAATTTAAAAAAAAAAAAAACCCCAGCAATTGGTTGGATTCAGAATATTTGGTAAGTTTACCAAACTCGGTTGAAGTAACGTCAGATTTGACTCCATATGCCAGGAAGTGCTCTCGTACGGCTACAAATGAGGATGTATTTCATACTCTTCTCTACACATCAGATCCATACATTTCCAGTCTTACAAAAACATTTAGCAGAAGTATGAAGTCACTTGATGAAGATACCCTAGATCTTTTAAAAGTGAACGAACTTATTTTGGATCCCGAAGTTCACCATATATAATTAAGCAAGTGTACATTATGCTTCATATTAAGATACGTAATTTTTATAGTATTCATTTTACTTAGAAATTTCGTAACTTTAAATGTTTTATGAGATAAATATTTGTAATCATAATTTTAATTACTTATTTAAATACTAAAGAGCTATATTACTATTGTTTTATAATAAACTAATGTAATAATACCATTTTTATTCACAAAATAAATAGTGCTGTCCCTAAGGAAACAAATAAAGACCATTTGTTTTTCTTTTATATCATCATCATCTGCCTAGCCTTTTCCCAACTATGTTGGGGTCGGCTTCCAGTCTAACCGGATGCAGCTGAATACCAGTATTTTACATGGAGCGACTGCCTATCTGACCTCCACAACCCAGTTACTGGGTAATACGATACCCCTTGGTAAGACTGGTTGTCAGGCTTTCGGGCTTCTGTGACGTTGCAAAATAGACATTTGTCGCAACAGGTAGCGACGTCTATCGTGGGTCTGTACAGGCTCGTTTAGTGTAGCTTACGCGTCACTAGATGGCGCTAGGTTTATGAAATCGATATGATATTCTTTAGTCTGTGACAGAACATTCCCGAAACTGTCAGATCGGTTTGAAAAAAGACAAGTGTTTCCGGCCTTTACGATCGAGGACACGAGCCAAGAGGTTGACTTGAAGGGACGTATTCCTGGGAGGATCGGGATGTGCCCTAATAACCCTCTGGGGTATTTATAAGCACGGCAGAAGCTGAACCCTGTGAGTATTCAATCATTTTCCTTGTTACTGTGGGTCAACCTTTGGGTCTTACATTTCTGTTCTGACACAAGGTCGTTGTTACAGGTCTGGCTATATGCTAGCCTTTTCTTTATTGCACGAAGCTACGCGCGAGCGATTCGTGATGTCTCGGTGCGGCCCTGTGATCGGATGATAGGAAATCGATCCGGGTGCAGGCGACTCTAGTCTACCCCCTGTGGTGTGGTCATCCGCAGTAAGGAAGGCCTTACCTAGCCGAATGCAGGTGAAGAGGGAAGTTCGCCACTCGAGGTAACGACAGCGTCACCTTCTATGCCCGTAGGCCACGTTATTCGTGTGTTCACAGGTTTAACCTGTGAACGAAGCCAAGGGACTTAATCCCGCCAACTGAGGGTAACTTAATCGTCAACTGACGGTATTTCGATTGTTAACTGAGAGGTAATTTGTTATGCTGAGAGAACGCTGAGTTAATCTATAGTGTCATAATTTATCATATGAGAGAGTTAGGCCTTTGTAGGAACTAGGTGTTAAGCCAGTTGTTATAGAGTATTGTGTCTCGGGTATTGCTTTGCATAATCGTTATTTTCCCTTTATGAGCACAATCCTAAAAGGTCAATACTTGAACGGTTGAGCTAGAAGTTATTAAGTGGTTCATCTCTCGGACTCGATATAGCGACTCTGAGAAATTGTAATAAGTCTCATTGCAGGCTTTCACCAATACAAGTAGGAACGGAGACTATTTGTATGGGTGGATGCCCAAGTGTTTGGGAAAGGTATATAGTGTAGTGGCTCGCCACATTATTTGTTCGTGTACCTACCTATTTCTATGTATTAACAATAAACTTTAATTGTTTAAGAAGGTACTTGTTTAATTGAATCTTTCCCTAACAGATTATACCTTATAAATTTACTTTAGCACGGTGGTGAGTAGTGTGATACCAGTAGAAACCATCAACATCTTGTTTCTTATTAATTCCTGTAAACTGCTCAAGGGCCGGGTTACAGTTGGCGCCCAACGGTATATAATTATTTAATTGTATAAGGTGAACAAATTAATAACAGTATCTCTCTCTCTCTCAGTTCCCTCAGTCACTTCAGTTGGTGGGATTTCGTATTAGTTTTAAGGCTAGTATATAAGTTAAATATTAAGTGGTCAATGCACCACATTCTAACCATTTCTTTTGTTGGACCGGTAAGGTGCAGAGGTTGATAAAGGTCATTAAACCTGTTTGTTTTTATGCCCAACACATTGTTGGACAAATTGTATTTAAATTGAGATTAACTATGTACTCAATTTTTGTTTGAAGGTTAGTGATTTAATATTTCCTATATTTTGGAGGTTTGTGTAACATAATAAGTTTGCATTCTTGGTTGTTTTCTTATAGCAACACACAGGTACAAGTAATAATTATTACAACTGAACAATAATAATTGGTAAGAATATAAGATAAAACAGTTTTATATTCATGTGTTCAAGGTCATGTTTTGATATACTGTATTGCATTTTTTTTGGAGTGAAACATTGTTTTACAATTAAATAAACCCAACACGAACTTCTGTTTTAAATAGTTATAAACATTTGGAGGTAAACTTCATAATTTGTAAACTGCAAATTAATAGTTCTCAGAGGTGTTGTAGCGGTCTCTTATTTCTTTGAGAAGATAATCGTGGTGAGATAATAACATTATTGGCAAGTTTCACTTTTGATAATTGGATTGTGCAATACAGGGAGCTACAATTTGAAAATTATTGAACAATAACTGTCAACTTTCATTGAAACGGAATTATTGAAATCTTTATGACAACTGGTTGGTCACTTATTCGTTTAATCGTTCTAACACACATCATTAATCCCATGGATTAAAATACCAACACGGCATTCCGTACAACAGCATTGTTTGTTTCGTCATTCGTTTTCATACATTGATACTTAACCTATAAAACTCATTGACATTGTTGGTGACATTTGACGTTTTGATTTATTTCGGTGCGTTCGGAAACTACATTAGCAAAAATACGTTTTGCGTTTGGTTATCAGTTGTTGATTGTTCTGCGTTTGGTTTTGCTTTTATAGTATTGGAATAATTTCAGTTTACAGTAAAAGAGGAAAACAGTAAATTATTATAAGTTATTGTTTCCATTACAGAGTTTTGGTAGCCTAAAACTTAGAGAATTATGTTCTTCTTGTTCACGGGATTCTAGAAACTGTAATTACCGTTAATGAGGTTCAATTCACGGGATCAGAGTTACATAGGCAATTATAGAAGTTTAACATACCTCAAGTACAATATGGGCGCTCCAGACACTAACATGGTGGAAGGATAAAGCAAAAAAAAAAAATTTTTTAATATCATCAATGAAAACGATTTTTTTATTTATTTTTATAGAGAGAGTTGACGCGTTTGTTGATAAAACATGACCACAATAAAATTTCACAAACATTTTAAAAAACTAGTTACAACAGTCTGTCACTAACCACCACAACCGGTCTATACAGGTATATATAAATCTTTTAGAATGTGTCTCTGATTATAACAAACTCAACACATCAGAGTCAACACTATTTATGCCAGACAGGGGATTATTCAGCCATAATATTTTTTTATATATATAGTTTTTTTTTTTTCTATTTATTCAAAATGGCTTTGTTGCTAGGAACTATTAGCCATGTGTAATTTTTATGTAGCAATATAGGGAAGGACGGTATACATCTATGTTATGGGTTTGGTTTCCGCACTCAGTCCTTCAGTGGACCATTGTGCGTGGACGGCATACATAAAAAAAATAAAAGATTAATAATAAATCGATACTTCTGCCAAGTGTATAATCGTTTTTTTTTTTCACATCTCGAATTATACAGATTATTTATTAGCCGTAGTCCGTGTTTTCACGTGTTGTTTGGAGGTCTACTCCAACAACGACGATAAGGCGTAGGTATGATGTAATACTTTATTTTTACATTTTTTTTTAAATATTATATTATAAACGTGACTGCAGGTTCGTTCGGCATTCTATACTGCACCGTATTATGTCGTTTTGCATGCCTTGTGTTTATTCTCCATTTTTTTTATAAGGACAGTGTCCATGTGTTTTTTATGAAGCGGATAGTGACTTCTAAAATAAGCCTTCACGTTGTGTACAGCTAAGCCCACTTGGTTGTTGTTTTCAGTATGGCTGTATCCATATTCAGAAACGGAGCGGGTAGTAACTCCAAAAATAGGCCTTTACTGAAGCGGATAGTGACTTCGAAAATAAGCCTTCACGTTGTTATCAGCCAAGCTCGCTTGGTTGTTTTTTTTATGAAGCGGATTGTGACTTCTAAAATAGGCCTTCACTAATGTTTTGTTTAGCCGAGATAGCATCGTTGCTTCGGTGAGACTATAGATAGCACTAGTGCTTATCTAGTTAAGAGCGGCGGGTGACTCTTAAAATAAGCCAAGCCACCATTTTGTTTTCAGGATTTTTTCATTCTGGGAATGTTGTATACGTCCTGCCTGGTGAGTTATGCACTTTGTTTGCTCAATATATGTATCAGCTCGCTGAACATATTCACCAGGGGGATCGTTTTGATTTATTTTGAACAATGCAGAGTTCCACTGGAATACAGACGGAATTCGGGAGTATGCTAGAGGTGGCCTCCTGCGGTTCGAATGCAGGTTGCTACAGGTTGAAAGAGAGGAAATTTAGGGATGCATGAAAGATTGGGGGGGGTTATGCCCGGATAGTAGGAAGTTTTGTTAGTAGAATAGGTTTCCTGGCAGGTTGGATTATTTATGGTTGGTTATTTGCTTTCAGTAGGACTTACTAATGAAATAATTTAATTTCTTTGAAGTTATTTCATATATATTTTTATTAATATTTGAAACCATGCGTTTTCAAATAAATTTTGCTCTTCCACTTAAGTTTCCTTTGGAATTTGTTTACCCACTTCAGTGTTTTAACACCGAGGGCGGTGTGGTTTTTGCGTACCCAAAAACCTTTTTGTGGGAAGAGGGGCATTGTGACGTTGCAAAATAGACATTTGTCGCAACAGGTAGCGACGTCTATCGTGGGTCTGTACAGGCTCGTTTAGTGTAGCTTACGCGTCACTAGATGGCGCTAGGTTTATGAAATCGATATGATATTCTTTAGTCTGTGACAGAACATTCCCGAAACTGTCAGATCGGTTTGAAAAAAGACAAGAGTGTTTCCGGCCTTTACGATCGAGGACACGAGCCAAGAGGTTGACTTGAAGGGACGTATTCCTGGGAGGATCGGGATGTGCCCTAATAACCCTCTGGGGTATTTATAAGCACGGCAGAAGCTGAACCCTGTGAGTATTCAATCATTTTCCTTGTTACTGTGGGTCAACCTTTGGGTCTTACATTTCTGTTCTGACACAAGGTCGTTGTTACAGGTCTGGCTATATGCTAGCCTTTTCTTTATTGCACGAAGCTACGCGCGAGCGATTCGTGATGTCTCGGTGCGGCCCTGTGATCGGATGATAGGAAATCGATCCGGGTGCAGGCGACTCTAGTCTACCCCCTGTGGTGTGGTCATCCGCAGTAAGGAAGGCCTTACCTAGCCGAATGCAGGTGAAGAGGGAAGTTCGCCACTCGAGGTAACGACAGCGTCACCTTCTATGCCCGTAGGCCACGTTATTCGTGTGTTCACAGGTTTAACCTGTGAACGAAGCCAAGGGACTTAATCCCGCCAACTGAGGGTAACTTAATCGTCAACTGACGGTATTTCGATTGTTAACTGAGAGGTAATTTGTTATGCTGAGAGAACGCTGAGTTAATCTATAGTGTCATAATTTATCATATGAGAGAGTTAGGCCTTTGTAGGAACTAGGTGTTAAGCCAGTTGTTATAGAGTATTGTGTCTCGGGTATTGCTTTGCATAATCGTTATTTTCCCTTTATGAGCACAATCCTAAAAGGTCAATACTTGAACGGTTGAGCTAGAAGTTATTAAGTGGTTCATCTCTCGGACTCGATATAGCGACTCTGAGAAATTGTAATAAGTCTCATTGCAGGCTTTCACCAATACAAGTAGGAACGGAGACTATTTGTATGGGTGGATGCCCAAGTGTTTGGGAAAGGTATATAGTGTAGTGGCTCGCCACATTATTTGTTCGTGTACCTACCTATTTCTATGTATTAACAATAAACTTTAATTGTTTAAGAAGGTACTTGTTTAATTGAATCTTTCCCTAACAGATTATACCTTATAAATTTACTTTAGCACGGTGGTGAGTAGTGTGATACCAGTAGAAACCATCAACATCTTGTTTCTTATTAATTCCTGTAAACTGCTCAAGGGCCGGGTTACACTTCTGACTACCCGTAACGACTGTCAAAGGTCCACAAATGACAGCCGGAACAACGGCTTAACTTGCTTTCCGAGGCACGGAGGGGTCTCGATATGTAAAGATGGTCACCCATCCACAGACCAACCGCGGCAAGCGTAGCTTAACCTGATTTTTTTAAATATATGAAAGCATCTGAACTTTATCTGAAGCCTTATTTATTACTCTATGCATTTGCAAAAATTTAAGCGTTTTTCTTGAAAAATAAAGAAGTTATCGATTTTTGATCTGAAACAGACCTCGATTTTCCATGTAACTCTTTAAGAGTTATTCAATGGAATTTACTTTAAAACAGAGAATTATCATATCAAAGTTTATTTTTATTTTTATTTGAAATGGGTTCGCTCTTGACTCTAGTCTAGGTCAGAGGTGACAGAGACAGAGTCGACGATAGAGTGAGCTTACCCAGAAGAAGCCTATTCACTCTCACTTTGAAGAGATTCGGGTTGTATGCGCTCGGAAACACAGACGCAGGTAGAGAGTTCCACTCTTTTGCTGTGCGTATTAAAAAAGACATTTGAAAACGCTTATTTCGAATTTGTGGAATAGCAACAAGTTTACTCAAAGTAGTTTAATTCATTTATTTTGTCAAAAAAGGAGTAAATTCATTTTGGCACGTATACGTCGTTTTATTCCGAGCGCACGCACATGATAGCCATCTCTCTTCTGTTGTGTAATTGCATCACTTTTACTCGCTTAGTAGGTTTTGGAGGTTTTTAGATTTTCGAGGTAGGGCCTTAATTTCGGAAATCGGTGTCGTTGGTTCTGCATTTTCGTTTTTGACACCGACTTTCGAAATTAAAGTTATTTTTCACTTTGTAGTGTTTTTTTTTGGAAGTCGGTTGTTTTCTGTTGTAAAAAACGTTTTCTCGGATCAGTCGCGTTACAGCCGTTCTACCTCAAAGTACACTCAACGCTAGAAGAGCTTGTTACTAGAAAAAAATCATACAGATCAAATTAAATTAAAGATTACATGAAAAATAAAACGATGGCTATAAATAGCATATTTTTCCAAAAATCATAAACAAAAGTTACGTTAGTTCCACTATCGGTCAAGAGATGGCGCTGAGCTAAAACTGAAATTTTCTACACCGCAGCGTGCCGTGTTAAAATTCTCTGACGAATATAGGCCTTGAAAATTTAAAAACATGGTGGTAGGTACATACAGAACGCTCTTGCCCGGTTTTTTTTACAAGCTTTTATTTAACTTACAATGTATGTATGTAAGTTCTACGTTTGTTCGGGTGGACTTGCAACTCAAATTTTGAAGCAGATATCTTCAACCGATTGAGCTGAAATTTTTTATACGCGTTTAGTTTGGATGACAATGCATGGTTAGCTATGTGACGTCATTCTTAATCCAACATGGCGGAATACAATATGGGTATATTTTAGGAGTACATTAAAAATAACTAGTCCGCCATCAAATGAAAGGGCTTGCTGAGAATAACTCGAAAAATAAGCTTAACTTTTATTTCAACTTACATTTATAATAGTTATTCAAGTGTCACTAATTACTTTACGACAACATGTACAACAATGTGTACATGTGAGTGGGATTATCGGTTTTAGTAGGTATTTTAGAATATGTTAGGTAAACTATAAGAAGTAAATTATAGTGTAAGTAGGTATTTGTGCCTGCTACTGTTGCCCTATAAAATTACGTCCTGCTGTTGACGGTAAATATTCTTTAAACGTTTCTCTTACCGCAAATGCATCATTAGCTGGTCTTCCTGGTTGAATGCTGAATGGATTTAACAAATGTGGTGGCGCATTTTGTGCACTATGATTGATAAGCCCTGTGTAATATTTTTGTTCGCTTAACAAATTATGCAGTACGCATGTAGATAGAATAATGTAATAAACATTTTCTGGAGCAAGTTTCATTCTTCTTTGGAATATTCTATATCTTTGTGTCAAAGACCAAAGGCATTTTCGACTAGTCGCCGGGCCAAAGACAGGCTATGATTGAAATTCGTTTTATTAGCATCACCTTTTGCTTGGTGTCCTGGATACGGTCGCATTAGGTATGTTTTCAAAGGAAACGCTTCATCACCAACTCTTACATATGGTGCAAACGTAGACGAACCGGGTAAATTTTTACCCATATTTACATGAAGCGTCCCATTTTGTAAACGTTTTCCAATATTACATCCTGCAAAAATGCCACCATCACTGTTTCGTCTGTAAGCGCCAACATCAACTGCAATGTAGCGTGTTTATAATTAAAATAGAACCACTATTGGCTGGGGCTTCAATAACAAAATGTTTTCCATCCAATGCGCCTACACAATTTGGAAAACCCCTAAGTTTTTCAAAATCTTCGGCATGTTTACGCCACATTTCTTCTGTTGGTTGTGGTATAACGTCTTTCTTAAGTCTTTTAACGATGGATCGACGTGTGCCTTGTACAATTTTAACGATGGATCGACGTGTGCCTTGTACAATTTTAACGATGGATCGACGTGTGCCTTGTACAATTTTAACGATGGATCGACGTGTGCCTTGTACAATTTCTTAAGTCTTTTAACGATGGATCGACGTGTGCCTTGTACAATTTTAACGATGGATCGACGTGTGCCTTGTACAATTTCTTAAGTCTTTTAACGATGGATCGACGTGTGCCTTGTACAATTTTAACGATGGATCGACGTGTGCCTTGTACAATTTCGGCCACAGTTGAATGGCCCAATCGAAAACTGTACGAATTAGTTTTAAACGAATCCCAATGCAGAATAATGGTGTAATTTCGGGGTATCTATGTACCACAGTGATTACGTATTAACAGTACCATTTATACAGGGTGTAAAGAAAATTACTTAACTTGTTCATTCTATACTATCTTTTTGCAGACGATGTATGTAAAAAAAGGTGGGCAAACATACGGGACCAGTTCAAAAAACATAGAAACAAACGTAAAACCAAGAGTGGACAGGGTGCTGTTGCTATAAAAAAATATAAATATGAAGAGAGCCTGAATTTTTTACTGCCTCATATACAGGATCGAAATAGAATAACAAGTGTCGAGTCTGAGAACGAAGAGACGCAAAACGAAACGGTTACTTCGCCAGTTACCATGCCCGACGAAACAATTAACACCGATGAACAGCAGCAGCAGGAAGATCGCTCACCAGCTATTAGTGAACCAAATTTTAAGCCACCTATCGCAATGCAACCATTGAAACTGGCACACAATCGCCGTCGTATAGTGCCATAATCTCAGTCCTCTGCGTCAAGCGCATTAATGGAGTACATTCAAAAAAATAAAGAAAATTCCGACACACAAGACATTCATCCTTTTTTTTTATGGATGGGAAATTATCAAATGACCCCTCCCGCTCTGGGTTGAGCGGAAGGGAGTGGCAGACTTACTGACTAAAACCCGTCCGTGTTCCTTCCTTTTATGTATCCCGCTGCCCAAGACATTCATCCTATTGATGTTTTCTTAAACGGTTTGGCAGCCACAATAAAATCTTTTTCCCCGTACTATCAGCATCCTGCAAAAGGAAGAATATTTGCAGTAGTACAAGATTTGGAGTGGGAGCAATTGTCAGCAGAGCCTTCTTCTTACACATCTCAGAGTGGAACAACGTCAGCGTCGTCTACTAATGCAACGCCGGTGTATGTACCGGTTCCGATGACTACACCAACGCCAACACCGGAATCAACGCCTACGGAACCTACGCCTTCGGAACTTACGCCTTTGGAACCTAATAATTTGTCTACTTTATTTTCAGAGATTTTACTTTATTTTATTTTCTTAATTTACAATGCAATTTTGATTAGTGAAGAATAAAAAACTTTTTTACAAAAAAAGCAACCGCCTTTAACAAAATACTACAAAGTGAAAAATAACTTTAATTTCAGAAGTCGTTGTCAAAAAACGTTAATGCACAACCAACGACACCGACTTCTGAAATTAAAGTTATTTTTCACTTTGTAGTGTTTTGTTGGAAGTCGGTTGCTTTTTTTGTAAAAACGTTTTTATTTTTCACTTTTTAGGGTTCCTTACCTCAAAAGGAAAAATCGGAACTGTTATAGGATCACTCGAGTGTCTGTCGGTCTGTCCATCTGTCACATCCAATTTTCTCAGAATTTAATAATTTAAATAGGTGTTGTCTGAGAGTCATCACTTCATGCTGCTGAGCCGATGATAAGTGAAAGTCATATACTTTTATTCAAATAGGCCTATTACAAGCTCTTTCGACAATTACAAGCCCTTACCACCATCAGATGCGGGACCTGTTCGTCCCGTTACATCATTACGAGAAATGGAATGATGAAGACGATTGTTTTCAAGTCCACGTCTATCCAAGGACTGTTAAGTAGTTTCTGTCAACATATTGCCGTATCTCCTAACTCCTAACAGTTAACGACTGCTGTGGCTACCATCGACGGCTCGGTAGCATTATAGTCGGACTTTTACTTAGCTGCAGTAAAACGACAGCTTATGTGTACCTAACTTAAATGACTAAAATAGGCGTCTTTTTGTTTTTTCGCAGCCATCAACTAAAACATGTTTTCTAGTACAGAATAGTGTAACAAACGAAACTTATTTGACATGCATATCTCTAAATGCAGTCCGAAATGAGTTATTAAAAAGTGTCATTTTACTGCAGCTAATTAAAAGTCGGAGTATAGGTAAGTGATGACTCTCAGACTCAAACACTTGAATCATCAATAGGTTTCATTAGATTTGAGAGAGTTCAACTAACACACTGTACATGCCTACCAAAGAGGATTTTCCGCGACTCTCATGGGATCCCTTCATCAGACTCTGACTTGGTGACAATGGGACCACCTCGAGAGCATACCGTTTCAAACCCTAATGTCAACTGCTCATCACCTGTTACAAAATATTGCTTTTCCCGATGCTGGGACGTTAATTGTTGAGGAGTTCTCCTGGTAAGAACTAGGAGAACTTGAGCTGATGGTGAAGTCACCATCAGCTCCACTTCACTATACGCATTGTTACGAACATAAATTGCTTAGCAACCATATTAAAGCAATCGAATCGCTACCCGTGAAATATTTTTCATTGAGTAGTTCCGATGGCCATCTGTGGTCTTCATCATCAGTTCCACTTCACCAAATTATACTTTCTGATTGCAAATACTTCAGTTGTTAATAAAAATACCAAAATTGCTATATGTATGCTTATAATATTTGAGGAGTTCCCTCAATTCCTCATGGATCCCATCATCAGAACTGGATTTTGACAAAAATTTGACCAATCTGGAAGTATGTCCTTTCAAATAAAAAAATAATTTTCCAAATCGGTTCATATATGAGGTAACAAACATAAAAACATACAACCGAATGAGAACCTCCTCCTTTTTTTGAAGTCGGTTAAAAATGAAGTATTTACAAAAAATCGACCCGTCTCGCATCCATCCATTGGAGCTGGTTGTAAGACGGGGCGATTTTTTGTAAATACTTCATTTTCAAATACTATGTGAATTTTTACATATTAATTAATTATTTACCTGAGGCAGACTGCTAATCGTTCGATGGCAGATAATTATATTCTTTTGAAATCTTATAATTTTTTTGGTTGGGTCTGGATTTACCTTTTCAAGTGAAAAAGTAAAGCATACTTTAGGCATTCTAAAATAATTATAAAACTTGCTCTCGTCATCTATTAATTCTTTGTAAAGTAAAGCAAATTCTCCTTCTGCTTCTCGCTTTTTCCAGGTTGGATATACAGTACACCCCATCTTCTTTTAGTAGTTTCGCTTCGTCTTTCCAATACTTCGTCATCGATGGCAATTCCAATAGCTGCCAATTGATATTGTGAAAATTGCATATTTACTTAAACGTCAAGTCTATCGACAGATGAAATCACTAGCTGACAAAAACCACATAACACAGATATAGTCGTGCAAATAATACACCCAAACGCCCTGTTTAACGTGTAACACGCCCGGTGTAACGGAATGAAAGAAAGAAAATACGTTTATTTGCGGATGCGCAAACATGACGCATCAAAAGAAAAAACATAAAAAAAAAAGTATTTGGGAGAAAACATGCGTCACATCCTCGCAAAACGGCCATCGCTCAGCATAATGCTATGACCCTGTACGAGACAGAGCCATAGCGCTGGTTTTCAGCGACAGCCGGCGTTGACGTGATGACGTCAGCCAGTGCAGCATACTGACCCGAGAATGACTGGCCCGGCGCACGGTGGACGTGTCCCGGCCGAGGGCCGGACCGGTCGTGGCACGGTGTAGCGTGAATCTTAAATTAATCATCCGTGAATTATCCGAGAAAAAATCATCTTCAAGAATACAATAGGGCCAGTGTTGCCAATTTAGCGACATTTTGACATGAAAAGCGACATTTTACTTCGATTTAGCGACAAAAATAATGTTGCGACATTTCTAGCGACTTTTCTAATTTGCCTATAATTTATAAAGTATAGTTTAATTCAATATGATTTTATCATAACTGACTTTGTAAGCGCGCTACTAAGGTGGATCCGCAAAGGTAACCCGCGAAATTAAAATTTTGTTGCGTTTTTGCAATTTGCAGGTCAGTGTCAGGTTGCATCTTGATAAAAACTATAGAGAGCCGGCCGCGCTGCGGCGCGGGCGCCTCCACTTTGTACCGCCCGCGCCAGGGGTGCCAACGTCGAACAACGATACTTACGTAAAAAAAAAAACGAAATAAACGAGCAATTATATAATATTTAGGTAAGCATCTAGCGACGTCTGGCGACTTTTGACTTTCTGTCTGGCGACATTTCCTTTAGTCGAGTTGGCAACACTGATAGGGCCATAGAAGGACGTTATGCATAGCGAACGTAATGCGACTCCCTCTTTCTAAGTAATGTCCCCCTTATCGTAGCATCACTTAACCCATTGAGGAACAGCATGGTGTAATAATAGATCGCTCTCTGATAAATAAACTGTGGTGTTATGTATGTAACTCCATATAAAGACTTCTTCTCCAATCTGTCTACCATGAAAACAAAACAACTTAATGGCCACTGTCGCCACATGATGATGTCACGAGAATCGCGAACGTAAATATTTTTCGTCTCAACGTTTACAAGCCCGTATTACTTTCTTACACTACTCTTGAATCGGATGGCAGTGAGGCCGATAGGTGTAAAGTAACAGACACACAATGAAAATGATGGCAACATGAGAACAGAAGTCGCGCTGTGCCGCGAAGTCGCATCACTCTGTCACATAACACATTGTACGCGTTGCCGTTGCTTTAACGTTTAATCGATTCCATCATTATTATTGCGTGTTGCATGTGGCACACAGGTACTTGAGCGTGGAAACATAGGAAGCAGTGCCGGGAGCGGGCACACGCGGCTCACGAACTGATCGATCTTCAAGTGCGACTTAAAGACGAAGCGATCTTTAAGTGCGACTTAAAGTGAAAAGTGATCATTAGTGCAACTGTGTTTTGTTATTAGTATGCTTACAGTTTTAGTTGTGTTAATTAAAGTGTCTATTGTTTTTGGTTATTAAATCGGCAGTTTTTATTGTCACGAACCCCAAGCTCGTAACAAAATGAAATTCCGAATCGCAAGCATTAACATTTTCCATAAATTTTTCATTTCTTTCTCATTTGCTAAATAGTTGGGCAAACGTCATCTAAAACTATTTAAAATTTCAAGTTGATAGCATTAGAAGTTTTTGAGATATCCAGCTGTGACAGACGGACAAAGTCGCACCATAAGGGTTTACTATTTTGGTACGGAACCCTAAAAACGATTTTATTACCTGATACTTAATATTAAAGATAGTCCAATCATTAAAGTGTAAGTAGATTATACTATCTATCTATAGGATAAAATTAGAACACAGTTATTGTATTTGTTATTATCTTTACCTACGAAATACAATTTATCAGTCACAGATAAAATACAAATCTGAAGACATCAGATAAGATAATGTTACATTAGTTTCCAGATAGGTAATAATAGGTAATAGGTAATACGGGCTGTTGTCCGCAACTCCACGTCAATGCGCGTATTTTGCGTGCGTTTATTTTTCTTTTTTTTTTTTAGTTTCCAGATAATGTTAGATTAGTTTCCAAAGACTTAACGTAGCGGTAACAAGTTGTGCGACAAAACTTCACCACGGTGCTGAGAACTGCTGGCTGTGTCGTTTGACACTTTACAGCAACTGCAGTTGCCCTGTTTTTTACACAATGTCAGGGAATGCGTGTGAGTTTCGAGCGCGTGAACAGTGTTAGTGCGCGCGGCGGCGCGCGGCGTGCGCCGGCGACGCGACGCGCGACGCGCGACACTGGCGTGTGTGCCGACAGTTAGCTCCTCGCGGACCGACACTCATTGTATGCAATTTAGCACATTTTTTCACTCCTAATTCTTTGCCATTATGTTTCATGATAATTAAAGGAGCAGTCATTGTGAAAATTCTCACTCTCACAGATGAAAAAATAACATTACTTATATATTTTTTTTTAATTCTAAATTCAATTGCACAGTGAAATAGTAACGGTAGTTGGTTATTTATAGAAGTTAGTAAGTAATTAATTAAAGTTGGAAATGATTTGGCTGAATGAAGCTCGCTGCTTGCTTGATGGACTGTGACAAGGGCTTGGCAGACTGGTGTATTCTGCGTTCGGTCTATTCACGGAATAACAATGTGAACACAGTAGAGTCAGTGCCAAGTCTGTTGGTAATATTGTAAAGCAGATGAATATCAATGCTGATAGCTTATTACAACTGAATGTTATATTTTTGTGAGTAGGTACCTAGCCTAATACCAACTAAATATCATCGCTCTACCAATTATTTGTACTTTTATTTTCCGTATATTAAAATTGTAGGTGGTAGCCTCAGACCAAATAAAAAACCAAGACACGGAGCGCTGAGAACGATACAGTGAAGCATGCCAAAGCTGCACCTCCGCTCTGTGCATACACGCTCACACGCACACATTTACAATCAAATTACACCTCACTAAGTGCACACGTTTACGAAACCAGCTTCACTTTACTGTTGACACTTTGACAGCCCTCTGTCAGAGTATTACACTGTGCCTCTGTCTTGGTTTTTTATTTGGTCTGAAGTGGTAGGAATAGCAGCACATGTGTGTCAATAGGGCGCGATGTTCTGTTGTGGTTGATTGTGACGTTTGTTATTTGTTGTTCCAGGTGATTTCTGCACTGACTTCATCATGAAGTGGAACGACGTCACGGATATCAGTGAGTTGATTCATTATCTTTGTAAACAAGGAAATTCATACACTTTTCTTTGAAAGCGAACGCGTCTAAACAGTGACAAAATACTACTACTAGTATTGTTAATGGCCTTATGAGTCCCTATCAACTTCGCGGTCTAAAAACAGAAAATTCAGATTTTTTCAGCGCAAGTTTCTCAATAACCATTTTTCAGCGCAAGTTTCTCAATAACCATTTTCAGCGTAAGTTTCTCAATAACCATTTTAAATTTTAGTACACGAACAAACGAATTTAAGTTTTTATGGCATTGTTTAGATATTTTACTACAATTTAATAAGTAAGTACTTAATCAAAATTAAATTATAAAAATTGATTTTGGTAGATTATAAACACCTCAAATTTTAAAATATTTAACACTTATTATTATTTTCAATAAATTCTTACGCGTAGACCAAGGTTTTGCACTTCATTTTATTACGTTTTTTCAGCGTGGTCAACATTTTTTTAAAGTACTAATGCGTTAACCATTAAAAAAGAACCGGCCAAGTACGTGTCGGACCACGCACAATGAAGGGTTCCGTAGTTGTAATGAATTTATCCCAAGAACAAACTTAACATTGTAGTTGAAAAACATGTTCTCCCATACATTCCAACTGAAAATGTAAGTTTGTACGCACAATATTGAGAGTTTTACCATGTTGTCTTATTAATTTTCCTGTAATCTATAGGTATAGAACTATTTTCTGTATTTTTTCAAAATTTTAGGGATAGTAGTTTTGGAGATAAGGGGAATGGTAAATTTCCGTCTATTGTCTTAAATAATTTTAATACAATTTACTTTAAAATTATGAAAAAAAAATATTTGAGATCCTCACGGTAAGCCCTTACATATGAATCTCTGTGACCCAAACACAGACGTGTAACGTAAATAAATTAGTTTTGAAAATGGGAGTCATTTTTGAGGGGTAAACAGACAATTAAAAAAAAAGTTTCGCAATCTGTACCGTGTGACATATCAAATGAAAGGGCTTACCATGAGGATCTCAAATATTTTTTTTTCATAATTTTAAAGTCAATTGTATTAAAGTTATTTAAGACAATAGACGGAAATTTACCATTCCCCCCGCCTTATCTCCGAAACTACTGAGCCTAAAATTTTGAAAAAAATACAGAAAATAGTTCTATACCTATAGATTACAGGAAAATTAATAAGAAGTCTATGATCTTGAAACAACATGGTAAATCTCTCAATATTGTGCGTACAAACTTACATTTTCAGTTGGAATGTATGGGAGAACACATTTTCCAACTACAATGTTAAGTTTGTTCTTGGGATAAATTCATTCCAACTACGGAACCCTTGATTGTGCGTGGTCCGACACGTACTTGGCCGGTTTTTTTTGGAGCGTATTTCTTGCACATCAGCAGGCCGGTTTTCATAGCCCATTCTCTGTCTTTGACTTTTTTCTTTGATGGTTTACTGATTACCATAAGCGATAAATCAGGGCGATTAAGACTCTTGATTAAGGCGGAGGTTCTTGTAAGTACTTATTAATAGGTTTTTTAGTTACTGTCTACAGTCCCGTGAAAACTTTCATGTCCTAATTCATAAAATTGGTGAAAGTCTCATTCAAACTTCCACCCCCCCATTTTAGGGGATGGGGGGCGAAAGTTATAAGTTTATCTGGGGGCACGGTAGTGTTTTTTGTATACTGAACTTTGTTTACATACCAAATTTCGGCTTTCTAGCACTTCAGGAAGTACCCTAACATTTTGAAGTCTTATACAAACTTCCACCCCCCCATTTTAGGGGATGGGGGGCGAAAGTTATAAGTTTGTTTTTTTTTGTTGGTTGTATACTAAACTTACATTACATACCAAATTTAAGCTTTCTAGCACTTCAGGAAGTAGCCAAACATTTTGTTGATCATCAGTGTCAGTGACGAAATCGGTGTATTTTAGATATCAATAAAATCTAAAGTATTAAATCTATTCAATTGAGACTTTGTTTGTTTAATTGGTCTATTATTGACATCATATCCTGAGAATATGAACTATCTGGTACATCGGAAACCAACTCTATGAGGGTTCAAAAAAACGACGAAACACTTCGAGAAAAGGTAGGTAGTGCCCTTGCGCTTCGCTTGGCTCGTCTTGGCGATAGATAGAGATAGTCCGTATCGACTCCCACGCTATGCGCACGGAGGGTGGATATGGTCTTAACTATCCTATATTATAACTTTTACACTTATTCTAACTTATTTATCACTTCACTGGTTTAAAACTCAGTCAGTCATGTTCACTATTTACATACGCTTTCGGCATTCGTTACAAAAAAAATATTTTTTAAGAAGATATAAATATATTGACTTGCCACTTGTATAACATTGTTATAACAATATTAGCTAACTAACAATTATTTCTTAAAAAAGAACCAAACAAACGCGAACATTATTTTTATATACAAACTTGCATTTCGAATTCACCTCTAAAACCACTTGACTTACCTTTTTTTGTAATGTAGGCAACAACGATCCTACCGCATGCAGCCAAAGTCATGGTTAATTTTATGATTTTAATCGTTTTCTTACGCCCAAATTATTTTTATACGTTACAATCAAATAATCCATTATACAACTATTTACATCATATTTATTTATTAGCCTTGTTATTTAAAAGATAAAGCATTTTTTAAGCCCTATTACCGGTTTATCGTAATGAGTTGAACCACACTATTGCAGCCCGTAACATAGCTAACTTCACGTGTAACAAAATAATCGCAGATTAATGTCAATTTAATTTCAATGTTGATAATATTGTTTTCAAGAGTACCGAATCACGTGACTGTAAAATTATCATTGGAATCATATTGGCATCTCATTGGAATTAAAATTAGTTTCAAGAGTCAGCCCCCTGTAAGCTAAGAAAGCAATTGAAAAGCGTAGTGTTTCGTGCTTACGTAAAAACGTGTGTTAGATTTTTATTTTTCGTAATTTATATTAAGTAGGTAGTTATCAAACTTTAAATTTGTACACTTACTAGATAAGTAGGTGATAAAAAAAAAAAAAAAACTGTTTTTAGACCGCGAAATTGACAGGGACTCCACCTCCTTATAAGTTCCGCTTAATAATTTCATACAAATTCGGCTTCACTGTCGAACTACTGCCCTTAGAAGAATAATCCTAACTTCCTAACTATTATAAATGCGAAAGTTTGTTTGTTTTTTACCTTTTCACGCCACTGAACCGATCATCCTGAAATTTTTCATATACGTTGTCAGGTGTACAGAAACGGACACAGGGTACCTTTCATCCCGAAAAAAAGTGCTATTCTCGAGGAAAACAACAATAACGTTATAATGATAATAGATGGAGCCACGTGTCTTTTGTCTTGTTCGCAGACGAAGTCGCGGGCACAACAGCTAGTTATCAATATTTATAGATACCTAGTCTAAAATCTAAATAACCACTAATGACGCAGTCAATATGTGCATAGTGAGTTAGTTCAACCATAATTACTAGTAATGTTTGTTTACCCAAACTTATAATATCAAATATGGAAGTATTCTGCCATTAATACGAAAAAGGCAAATTATAAGCTAAATATTGTTATCATAAAATTACCAGTTTAATTAAACAATTTTTCTTTTAACCGTAACCAGCAAGTTAAAAATGTTAATATGGGCACAGAGTACGTGGCGGTGCCACAGATTACTAAATAGTTACTTCGTAACAGATACATCACTCCTTTATAAAATCGAAAATACCTACGCTATAATAGCCTACAAAATCTTAATAATAATACCAGCTGTTTGCAGCGAGAAGAAATGTACCATAACGCACACAGAGAGTTGAGATTGTTTTGCCCGCCGCGCGAACAACGTGCGAGCGCGTCATCGAGCGAATGTACTAGGGTTGTAACTATTGGTAATAAAACGAATGTTGTAGAAAAACAATTATTTTAATTTGTTGATCAAATATGTTTCAGTTTAATAAAATTATAGACTATGCATTTTTTTCCTTCCCAGAATTCCCGATTATTAAATTTTATTGTCGAAAATATCCGAAACCGCATAAATAATGTTAATAAATAATCAAAATGGAAACAGAAGCAAAGCGGAGGAAATCAATTGTTTTTAAAATGTCCAAGACGTTGCTGCCAAGCCGATCCATTAGGACGTTGTCAAAATTGTTTAAAAACTAGCGGCCCGCCCCAGCTTCGCAAGGGTGCAATTTTTTTTTTCGTTTTTTTTTCTCTTCTTAAGAACCATCCTCGTACTTCAAGGAATATTATAAAAAAAGAATTAGGGAAATCGGTCCAGCCGTTCTCGAGATTTGCGCTTAGCAACACATTTAGCGATTCATTTTTATATAAGTACTAGCTTCTGCGCGCGACTTCGTCCGCGTGAAATTTCACCCTCCCCCCATTCACCCTCTTACGAGTGGAATTTAGAAAAACCCTTTCTTAGTGGATACCTTTATGCACTTCACACAGAACACACTCCAAATTTAATGTCTCTATGACCAGCGGTTTAGGCTGTGCATTCATATAATCAGTCAGACAGGATCACAGGACTTTGAATTTTATATTAGATTATAATAGTAAACCTAAGTACCTAACTAATAAAAAAAAACTCAATAACAGAAAATAAAATACCTACCTACCTAAATAAACCTATTTCTGATGATAACTAATCTAAACTCAATAAATAAGCAAAATCCCTAAAAACTAATATCTAAACGAATGACTAATCCTACCTAACAGTTTTATAAAATAACCTACGGTGTCACTACGTACACTATCAAATATACTACCCATACTTTAAAATTAAAATCTATACCTACGACTTATAAAAATAAACCTAAATAACTCTACCTTAAACTGTACTTAGTAAAAACTAAAAGAAATAAAAAGGTCGCACTGAAAAGCACGTTTTGGAATTGCAAGTAGCAGTTAAAACATACAATTTATAGAATGCTAATATGAACGAACGCTCGCCTATTATTATTTATCTTCGTCGTGTACTACGACAAACTTATTATTTGCGGTTGGTGCAGTAATCGGGTCTAGGGATCGAACCGCAAAATTAAGTTTGTTTTTTATTGTATATTTTTTTCTGGGATAAAAAGTACCCAGTGTGGTGCCCAGGATATTAAAGAATAATTATACCAAGTGTCATCGTAATCGAACCGGTAGTTTTTGCCTGATGCCTGAACAAACAGACAGACAGACAGACAAAAATTTTTTTAATCACATTTTTGGGTTCTGTGTCGGTCTAATAACACCCCCTGCCATTTATTTTTTTGATATTTTCAATGTACAGAATTTTCACTTTACAGATTTATTATAAGTATAGATTTGTAGTTTGAACGAATATTTAAACACTACCAAAAAAACTAATACCTATTTTATAAAATAACAACAAAAGAAATTCAAATAAACTATTTAAAGACTAAAAGTCGCGCTGATAAGCACGGTTTGTTAATATCAATTATTGTCCAGCCAAATATTGAATGAAGCTCGCGCTCGGACCTCCCGCCTTTTTATATCCTACCGCCACGACCCGCGTCGAGCGCGGCAACCGTTACACAAAAATAATCCTTATGGCATGATTCAGTATTCACGCGCGACGCGCACGGCGCGATGAGCGTATTTCACGTATAAGTTTGGTGTTTCTATACCGATTACTATGATTCTTTTTTTATTGAATAGGTAATAATATTAACTTCTTTTAATTAGGGATGAGTGAGAGTATTATAAACGTAAGAGTAAACAAATATAATCAGAAAGCTCCGAACTGCTAAGCTATCGGGGGTTACACGTGTTTTTGTGAGTCAACCATAAAAGATAGACATATGCTGTTGTGAGATATTTTTTAGATAATTTTATGTAGAACATTTCCGTAATAAATGATTTCTATGTAGCTTTAACCATTAAGGCTGCACACGCGACGGAAGCTTAAAAAATGGAGCAACTTCTCCCGTTTTCCCAACATTTCCTTTCACTGCTCTGCTCCTTTTCATTGTAGCGTGATGAAAAGTATACTATAACCTCCCCAGGAGTATGAAGAATAATTGTACCAAGTTTCCTTAAAATCTGTCGAGTAGTTTTTGTTTCTATAAGGAACATAGAGACAGACAGACAGACAGACAGACAGACAAAAATTTTACAGATTGCATTTTTGGCATCAGTATCGATCACTAATTACCCCCTGATAGTTATTTTGAAAATATATATCATGTACAGAATTGACCTCTCTACAGATTTATTATAAGTATAGAAGATAAGAAGATTTAAAAAAAATCGGCATTTTGATACTCAGCGCGGTAACCGTGACGTGCGAGCGAGCTCTCAGGCAGGCAGGCGTGCGACAGCCCACTGTTGGTTGTACAGACGCGGACGCCGGCGATACGCGAAGCGGTAGGTATATAACGCGTGGCCTTGAGCGAGTGACGGACGCCTGGCGGTGCCCACTCGTAAGTCGTACCGCCGCGCGCCGTGCGCCCACGCCGCGTGCCGTCCGCATGCGCCCGCACCACTACTCGCGTACTACACATAGTACGGCCGCGTCCGACCGACACATCAATTCCATTTTATTAATATATCGCACCGTCACCCACTTATTTACAATTATTTCCAAACGTCATTATAATTTGGCCGAAGGTTTCGGTACACCTTGCCATAACAATCAACGTAATGACTGATCGAGCGCCCATTACGGAAGATTACTAGTGTCTCCTATACGGAGTCTCAAAGACATTCTAATGGCAGGGGAACAATTAGTGATGTACAAACCCACATTCAATTAGGTAAATCTCTTATGGAGAACGCTGCAGTGACGCAACACCGCCTTATATGGCTACTTTGGTGAAATAGTGTCATCGTCTACTAACCGTTTGCATTCATAATAATGACATAGGAGACATTACTAAGCTGATTAGGTATGTAATTGTGGAGAACGTCGTCGTGCACATTCGGGCACGACTCCTATGGGGCTGTAGTAATCTGATTTCAATCGAACGAAGTGGACGCCAAAAATAGTGCCCTAACAGGTCCTACTTGTTGTCACATTCAATATTTTAGACGCGCTCAGGGAGCCGGTCTAACTCAACGTCCTAGGTCACCTACGAATGCAATCGGCGATGACGTAACGTGATGGATGTAAGTATTAATATCAAACATTTTCGCATATTCTACGTAATTTGTGCGTAGTTTTTCTCTGTGCTTTGGGTAGCATTTCTGTTCGAAGTATTGTTTATTGCACTTGACTTTCGCATTTTACACAACACAACGCGCGTATATGCGTCTTCGGAAACGCGATGAGTCAGTGCAATTTAGGGAGAGTTTGATTCGAGCTGCGTCTGAATATAGTACTGCGTTGGGTCTCCTAACGCGATCCTGTAGTTTGGCAGGCCGCGCAGGAAGACGCCGAGCGCCCGGCCGCTATTCATACGGAAATAACTAGGGCTGCCACTTGCCATAATGCCAGATAGGAACACACATGAAAGTGTTGATCGTTTTCTATGAAAATTTTATGACGACAGGTGATGAGGTGACAGCCGTTGATGAGTTGTGCTATTTTACTGACAATATTTTTTTCTTCCTAGCGCCTTCAGCTTTTGGTAAACCTTGATGATTTGAAATTCTCCATTTGTCAAGACCTTACGAATTCCCCACTGAAACTAAATTTCATTTCTCCAAAATCCAAGTCTTTATAGCAATTATATTTGCCATAATATATTTCTGTCAATTTAATCAGAGTTCTATCAATCTACCTGAATAGCAATTCTCGCTCGTGAACGTATAGTGAATATCATAAGTCTGGTCTTGCACTTGATGCATTGCTACCAAATATAGAATGACATCAGAATGTCTTCGGCTGCCACGTCTGCACGTCTGGCTAGCCAAGGAAATCCGTTACACTATTCGTTTTATAACTTCCAACCTCTTTGATTTGTACTTTTTGGGTTTCATATTCCTTCTTCGCATGGATGTGGGTGGAGGCCTTTTTCCAGCAATCCTACAATGCGTATCAAATTAACACTATCTATAAATTTCTTTATTAGTACCTACTGTCAAACATGGCTTGCTCTGACACTGACACATTCACACTTCAACATTCCCACGTGTTGGCTTCTAGAACAGTGCTCGCAAGGTGGAAGTGTTCGGGTCTAATCGTGTGTGTAACGCACACTGAGCGGCTTGCGGTCGCACCGCGTCTAGCGGTCTGCGACGCGCGATTTCGCACAAACTCCACTGCACACGACCGACCACCTAATGGTTTGAACATGTTGTTTATTTAATAAATTTTGCCTGAGTAGGACGAAAAACAAACCTTCGGATAAGATAAAACATGATGCAGGAAGGTATTCCCTCATTTCTAAAATTGAAAAGCCAAATACTTAGTAAGTTACGAAATAAACATTTATGTAAGATCTTGCTTGATAGCTGTATGTTATACTAATGATAAAAATTCAAATTCAAATTATTTATTAATAACAATCACAATTTACAAGAATAGAATAGACAGTGACCCCCCAAACTAGACATTTACCTGTATCTTGGGAGTCAGGAAATGGCTCTAATAAGTGATCGGTCTATAAAAAAGAACCTAAAAAAAGTATTTTTTTTAGGTTGCGAGTAGGAGATTATTTAAATTAAATTAGAAAATATCTGAAACAAACAGCTTGCGCAAGACTAGTAGAGAATTGTAGATTTATTTGGTGTCTGTGTTGTTGCAAGCTGTGTTCAGAGGCAGTTCGCACGTCACGCGTTTCATTATGCAGATACATTGCCACTAATTCAGGTGCAACTTTCTTACGAGCCGGTGCGTGCCAACATTCTTTCAGTTTAGCGGCTTTGTCGAAACTGGGTTACATAAGTGTAACGTTGCCTAAGAGAACATCTCGCGCTAACTAAAATACGGTTTGTGTATAAATAACTGAATTGGGTGTTTTAAAAAGTTCGCTGTAAGAAATGTTTATCTGAGCGTGACGGTCGGCCATGTTGCGTTCGCGCCGAATTGCAGATTACATCACTCCGCAAAAAAAATCGCGTGCGCGTGCAATCGCCGGTGGAGCAGAGGGGGAGTGCCGGAAGGGGGGCTCGCTGTAACGACCTTGGCCTTGCTCGGGCCGCGGCCAAGGTGAGTGTTCAACTTTATACCGTAATTATACATGCGCCCACCAGTCTACCGACGCACACACTTATTATGTTGCCACAAAGGCTATCGTAACCATAACCAAGAGGATGTCCACTAGTAACACCACTCGCTCCTACTACACCAGTCTATGCGGGTGCAACGAAAGCAGAAACGCACACTCCATTACTCAGTTTCTCTCTAATAATTCGGCGGATGTTATCGAAACGGCTTGCAGGAACCTCGGTGTATGGCTACACTTGGAACTCGTTTGGTGTTGGCTCTCACGTCAAGTGGGTGAGCAAACAGCGCTGTGCGACGACGTGCTCCATGGACATAGTTGGGCACACACCAACAGGTTTATAATTAAACTGTAGCGGCCAAGACTTTAACAAGTTGCCTTTTACAGATGTTACTTGTTTAAACTTTTTCTTGCTCATACCATTTAGTGTCGGATGTTAGTCGATGTAATATTCATAGATTTTATTCAAAAATCAAGCATTTTATCCATGAGAGTTTAAGTACCTACTTATACGGATATCTTATCTGCCGTTGGCTATCTGATTCTGAAGAGTACGCACAAGCATGATAAAACAAAACAAAATTATCTTAATGCGTTTAGGATTGTGTGTTTTGCATGAAATATTGTTTATTTTATACTCTGTGTGAACCGAATCCATCAATCACAAAGGATAAGTTCACAAAGGACATTTTACAGATAGAAGCGCTTGATGTAGCTGACACCGACACGACAGCGCGAGCGCGCGTGCGTCTTCTACTGGAACGAAAACAATCGACCCGGAGAAAATAATTACTTACTTAATTTAATAATACCGACGTATTCCAAACATGATGTATAAATAGGTGGCCAACGAAAAAGGACCGTCCATTATGCATCAATAAAATAATGACATTCCCTAATACGGCATAATAAAAAGGACAAATGAGATGTTATCGCGTCGCTCCGCGCGCTGTCGCTGGCGGGAGTCCAGCGCTGGGCTTAGAGCGAGCGCCCGCCATCACCAAGCAAGTAGATACAGAAGGCACACTTGTTGTAAGTGAGAAGAAGTACTAAAAAACGGATCCACTTCCTTTGTAGCCATCTAATAGCCGAATACCTAGAGATACTGAGATGGATGAGTCATGTATGGAAAACGTCTATATGCTGCGCCAACCTCCGTGGCGCCAACCCAAATGACATTGGGATATGGGTAGGAGAACGAAAGATATCTAAACTCAATGCCCAGTCTGGTGCTCATTGTCTACTGTTGAACGTGGCTCGTGAAAAGAATGGACGATAGGCAATCACCATATTCACCGCACGCAACAAATACATTAGTAATTTCTTCTAGGGGTAATGATAATAATATATTTCGTTTAGTAACGCGTCTATAGGGAGTTTGCTTCCCGTCGCTAGCGCCCTCAGTGAAGTAGACATTACTGTGCACATGTCCTGTGAGTCCCCGGGAGAGCCTATAGGTAGGCTCAATATCGGCGCTGCAGCCGACTCCGAGCGTGCTATCATCAGCACCCGACTCCGAGCGTGCTCTCATCAGCACACGTCATCCGCGGCCATCTTTCACTATTTATATTCGTGTTAAAACACCGCGGTGAATTATTGTCTAATGATTTACCAATTCTTATTTACATTAATTCCTAAATCTTGATTGTACGCGGCTACACTAGTCAGAAATACATGATACCTATATTCGCAATGACCTTTGCACTAAAGGTGTTGACTGTTGAGCGTGGATAAAGTTGTAGTGTCAGGTCAGGTTCTAAGCTAATGCCATACTATTTACTAGAACAACAATAACCTTTACTAATAATGTAGTCACTTTGAACTATGAACATTTTGCTCGATTTGAGCTCAACGTATTTCGAAATAATGGTACATAATGATTGCAATTTGGATTACCACCACAAACTGCACTTGCTACTCATGCTAAAGTAAGACTTCTCAGCAAATAGGTAATTGTTTTCAGATAGTCAATGTAGATTTATAATAATTGTTGCTATAACATTATTAAATAGATTACATTCTCGTGTAGTGTTCAGCAAGGAGCACAAATACGTGTTCGGCGGCGCATGCGGCTCACGTACGTATTGTGGTCCCACCACATTACCATACTGGTGGACGTTATAGCCAGAATAATACCACGTCGCGCTCATTATGCCAACTACAAAATGGCTCATATTGGCGCAATTTCAACATTGATAGAACTGACGGCAGGTGGAATAGAAACGGTCTAAAATAGTGACAGATAACTGGCAAAAGAAATAGCATGAAAATTATTTTGATTTTCAAAAGAATAGAAGCCAAAACATGTAAATCCACACTCAGTAAGTAAAACTAGCTTTAAATCTAACATGAATAAGAAGACATAGAACTTTAGAATTGAAAACACAAACACGTATTCCGATACTTTGGTAACAAAGTCTAATGATAACGACGGAATTCGCATTCCCAATGCCCAGTAGTATTGAAAACGCGAATCAATTAAAATTTTTATGCAAATCATGCAATGTGAGTGTGTTGTCGACAAGGAGATCTGAAATTGATCGCCTGTGTCCACCGGGGCGATGAATTGAGTAAACGTTGATACACGTAGACATGGAGTGAACACTATTGTATGAAAGGCTCTGATACTCTGGATTACTAGAATAGCAATCTCCGTGTGGTCTTTTGTCTTCAAATAGATCACCCCTTCTCTATGCATAGTCACACATACCCATCTGTATTCCGATACCTACGACCAATTCGTCCAAGTTATACTCAAGGTCAAGCCAAGGTCCTTGGCTTAGACTGACTTTGAGTATTTCTAAGGAAAATTTTGCGTTCAGTCACATTCCCAACTGTATTTACAAACATAGGTCACAGTCACATTAAAATTCCTATTATAAACATTTATATTAAAACCACATATTTAATCTCTCTGACCTTAAAATTTACATTTCTAATACATCGGTAATCGTTGATGATTAATCGTCGCCATTTTGTTTGCTAATGGCCGACGTATATTGTTTTTATAGTTGTACGCCTTGAACTTGACCGGCTGACTATGCGAACAATCGTGCTGTTTTCTAACCTATGTAATGTAGAGAGTCGTATCTTGGGAGATTTGTAAATTCAAGTCCTCTTCGTTAATGTAGATTGGCAAGTCATTTTGAGTAAAAGTGTTGGAGATATCGCTGTCTCCTTTCCGCTTCCGTGGCGTTCCTATATCGTTTACGTTACAGTGCTAGCACACAATTGGCGTGTGATCTCCAGCCAGGAATAGGTCAACTCTTGTCGTTCGTGGGAGTCGTGAGACGAATCACGAATAACAGATTCGATCAGGTAGATGGGTAATATCCGTGGTCCATCGGGTTACTAACCAGCGAACTAGCGGTCGCCGGTCTGTCTGCCAACATTTTAGCTTTACTAGCTCCTTCACTGTGTGACAGGCGTTTGAGACAGGCACTGAGTAACATCACACACATCAAATAAACTTCCCGACTAGGCACATCGCGCAGTGTTTTATGAAGCCCATTTTTCGGATAACACATTTATAATAAAAAAAAACTGATAGAAATAATCATTTAAATTCCAAGATTTTGGATCCCAACATGTCTAGCTAACATGTCTAGTTTTGGAGTAATATTTTTTTGAAAATCAACCAAGTTCCATCTCGATAAAAGAACAAAGCAAGATATGTTATTAGGTACATTGATGACCTCTCTTATGCTGAGTATTTTAGAGCACAAATGAATCTCGTAACTTAGTTAGATCCAGATATATACGAGTATTTTTTTTGGTTTCTAGTTTTTCTTATTTTCTACTAAATCCTTTCTGTTCATCACAGAGAGAGAGAGAGAGAGGTAGATGGCGCTAGCTGTCATGCAAATATTGTGCTCCCGTTATAAAATTCTATAAAATTGTTATTTGAACAGTATCTACTTAAATACGTCATAAAAATTAAGAAAATAGTACAATACGTGTGTGAAAGTGTTATCCTAACAAATTATTCACTGTGTACTATGTAAACAAATCCTATAAAAGTGGACAAAATTTTGTGATAAAAACTGTTTTGTGTGTGGTATTTATGACTTTTATGAAATGTATATCGTCAAATACTCAGCAAATAAACGTGTGAACAAAAAGTGACGGTGAAAAAATATTCAAATCGTTCAAACTACAACTGACATCATTAACGAATTTTTTTATTTGCAAGAGCCTACTGTTCAACAATTTCGACTGTATACGTAATTGTCACAGTGGCGAATACGACATACGGCCTACATGTTACTTGAGTAGCCTGTGACTCGAGTTCTGTTCCCACAAATGGTTTCGCTTTTTGGAATGTTTTCAAATTAGTTAGAATTTATCAGACAAAATTTGCACGTTCCGTTTCTATAAAATAGTATTGAGTACTATCCAAAAATGAACTTACTCGAAAATATTACGTTCCGTCGTACAAGAACTACATCTGACTCCAACACAAATAATAACGAAATATTGAACGAGACCTTGGATGACTCGACCAATAGTCTGCCCGACACCTCTTTCGACAGCAATAATGAAGAAGTGTTAAGGTTAAAAGAACGAATATATAAACTTGAGCTCGAACTAAATATAGCTCATCAAGAAATTGAGTCACTTTCTTCAGAGAATTAAAACCTTAAAGACTTGTTAAAGAAAAATGATCCTTGCGAAAAAACCACCCACAGCCCTAATTCCTCTAAAAAAAACAATATTCATTCGCCGGGGAAAAAAAAGCAAGGCAAGAATAAAAACAAACAAATAGAGATCTCGTCTTTACAATCACCTTTAGAATCATGTAGTGATGATGATGATACAAAGCACAAAAACGGAAATGCAAAACATACCAGCTGCTTTGAGAAAATGAAAAGCCCAAAAAAGCGAAAATTACGAATAATCAGCAACTATAACTACATAAGTGCACTAGAAAGTATAGAAAACACCTTCAGCGACCAATTTGAGTATTGCCATTATGTCTCACCAGGTAGCGGAATAAGAGAATTACTGACAAATGTCACTGACAAAGTCAAAAATCTTTCTTTAGACGACTACTGCATGATTATGATCGGAGAAAAAGATTTTAAAAGCTCTGAAGACTACATTGGACTAGTCAAGCAAATGAGGGAATCGTTAAAACAAATAACTCACACAAATATAATAGTATGTTGTCCCACGTATGTACGTGAGAGGAGCTCTAATTCAAAACTATCGTGCAGAACTATTTAATAATTTACTCTGCCTGGACATGCAGAACCATAATTATGCATATATATTTCTTTGACATAAACCGTGACCTGTCTTTGGAAATGTTTTCACATCAAACAGGCAAAGTAAACAAACAGGGAACAAACAGATTTTTTTAAATATTTACGATCGTCTGATCATTGACATAAAAAAATATCCTATTGACACTGCTCAGATTGACACGTCAGACAACAGTCATTTTTTTCGTCTATAATAGTTTAAAGATTCTTCATCAAAACATTGCTGGGCTATTAAATAAATCTGACATACTCACTGTTCACTTGCAAGAATTATCTCAGCAGAAAAGAGACATAGATATAATTTGTATCACAGAACACTTCGTAATGGCCGGACATGAGAAATTATTTAATATAACGAACTACAAGTTAGGAGTAATTTATTCAAGACCATCTCAGAATCGAGGAGGACCATGTATTTTAGTTAAAAGTTGTATTGAATACAGAGAGATTTTGGATGTCTCTCATCATTCCATACCTAATGTTATTGAATGTTGCGGCATAGAACTTACGAACCAAAGTGTAATTATTATTTGTATTTATAGGCCACCAAAGTCTAGTAACTTAAATGTTTTTTATGAAAAGTTAGAGATTATTCTGAAGAAGCTATGTACCAAATCTGATAAGAAAATAATCATGTCTGGGGACTTGAATATAGATACGCTTAAAAGAAATAACTTGACACTAGACTTTGAATACTTTCTTTTGGGCTAGAATCTTAAATTAGAACTACGACAGCCCACCAGGCTGGCCAGTAATACTTGTTTTGATAATTTTGCATGCAACTCTAAATTAAACTGTAAATCTGAAGTATTGGATTTTGCATTGTCTGATCACACTGCTCAGCTATTAGAAGTTAAGGTTATTAAATCATATAGAATAAATTCATGGCGGATTAAAACACGCGATCTATCTAGTGAAAATATGACTAGATTCAAAAACTATCTAAAATGTATTTCTTTCTCTGAAATCTACCAAACCGAAAATGTTAATGAAGCATACGATTATTTTTAGAGCATTTTCGCATGCTATACGATCTTTGCTTTCCTTACAAATTAATAACAGTTAAGACTAATAAGAATATCAAATGGGTTTCAAATGGTATCCGAGTGTGTAGTAGAAAACAAAGATATTTACTATGGAATTACAGACGAGAACCATCGAAATGTAATAAAAATAACTTCAGAAATTACTCGTGCAGGTTTCGGAAAATTATTAAATTAACGCAAAGAGCACAAAATAATTATCTCAATAACACCTCAAGCAATAAATCGAAAGCATCATGGCATGTTATATATAACAAACCCCGAATCACTGAGCCTATTTCCCAAATTAAAGTTCAAAATACTACCATCACTAATCCGAAAATTATAGACCAATTGCTTTAATACCCATTTTTTCTAAGGTTATAGAAAAAATAATTTATGATTCAGTTAATACCTTCTTAACCAAATATAATATTTTAAGCTCGGAACAAAAGAGTTTCAAAAAAAATAGAGGTATAAATACGGCGGTTTACGATTTGATAAATGTCATATTGCAAAATGTGGATAAAAAAGTACCAGTTTGTGCAATTTTTACGGACATGACGAGGGCATTTGATTGTGTTGATCACGAAATTCTTATAAAAAACCTAGACATCGTAGGCATCAGAGGAAATGTACTTAATCTCTTAAAATCATACATTAACAATCGTGAGCAGCACACAGTAATATCTAGAATATGTCTAAAAACTAAGCGCCAAATATTTATCTAGGGCTAGAATTATTAGGTATGGCGTACCACAGGGAAGTGTGGTGGGCCCTTTATTGTTTTTGCTGTATATTAATGATTTACCTCGCCACACTGAACATCCTATGGTCTTATTCGATGACGATAGTACTGCCTTGATTAAATGTATAGACAAAAAAACATGAACATGACATAAATGACACTCTAATAAATATTATACGCTGGCTTGCCCAAAATAATTTAATGATTAAAAGACTAAAGTAATGCATTTTTATCAACGGATTCCACCAGAAGCCTTACATTTACAATATAATGGACAAAAAGTTGGCCAAGTACTAGTTACGAAATTCCTTGGCATCTTGATAGATAGCCAGTTAACTTGGAAGCCACAAGCAACTGCGTACGTACTTTTTAACCTGTCTAAAAAAGTAAATATGACCACAAGGTTAACTGCATACCATGGGTTAGTCGCGTCGATTTTGAAATTCGGCGTAATATTTTGGGGAAATAGTAGTCTGAGGGAACGGGTGTTCAAGGCTCAAAAACGCTGTATAAGGGCTAAGTGCAATTTAATAGTAACAGATAGCTGCGTACCTGTATTTAAGTCTCTTTATACTCGAATGAGCTGTATTTGTAAAGAGCAATATTCACTTATTAAATCCATGACCGTTATTTGAAGCTTACTGTTTGAGATAGGCCCTATCTGTTTTCCGGTTATTTATGTCCTTCTCCTTCACTCCTATATATCTGTCTCGCTCGCACACTCCCCACCAGGCAGGCCCGAGGCCCCGAGCGCAGTAGGGCTCGAAGGCATTCACGAATCATTGGCGTCTTGTTTTCCGGCGAGTACGGTTGTCTTCACCTTCACTAAACCGTAAATAGAAGTATCACCTGCGCGTGAGTTAATTTCATATTTAATTAAACGGTGTTACCGCTCGTATTTCAAGTCGATTTGATATTAACGTTCATAATTCAAATTGATTACGCAGGTATGTAACGTATTTTTAGCGTTATTTTTCTTGATTTCTTTTTGTTTCTAGAAACATTTACCTATTGTTCTTTCTCCTAACAGTATACAGTGTCATAATTCTACATGTATTTACTTACTCTATGGTCATAATCGTACTGTGTCCTAGTTGTGAATTTTTGTGTTTTACAAATACCTACCTTTTAAAAAGTGTTTTACTTTTAGGATGGATGATTTAGATAAAAATAGTACATGTGTGAACGCGAGTGCACGCTCAGCTAGGAGTTCATCATCTAGTAGCAGTCCTTCTTCGTCAAGTGATTCCACGGATTCCGCGAGCTCTTCCGGCCGAAAGAAGAAACGTGGCCGTCACCACAAAAGATAGATAGATTTTTATTTTCTTGCCACAAATTACAGCTTAAAATTAAATTAGTCTACAGGTACAATTTTGTACTTAATTTGTGGAAGACTGGTGCCTAAACTAAGTTTAAGCAAAACCTGTAAGTCAGGTCACCAGGCCCCCTTAACAATTTATATATTACAATTATTGTACTGAAGACGTTTGTTTGAAATCACAGTAGCATTAATTCATTCATAATAATTTAATTTATTAAAAAAAAAAAAAATATTAAAATTATTTAATTTAGTTTATTAATAAAAATATTGCAAATAAGATTTTATTAATTTTTTTATCTAAGAAACATGCAAAGGATGTATGAGAGTGTAGGGTGTAAGTGGGAGTGAGAGTGTGCGTATGAGTATGTGGAAGTGGGGTGTGTGTATGAGGTTGCGTGCGCCAATCTGGGAACACTAAAACTAGGATATGGTAGTGAAAAGATCTTCAGTTTGGGCGTAATCTAAGGAAAGAAGCCATTTAGTCAATGCTTTTTTAAACGTTGTTTTGCTTAGGATATGTGTTGAAAGTAGGTTATTTAATTTATTGTAAGGAAATGGCCCAAGAAAAAGAAAGAAATTCCGAACAAATTTAGTTTTAACTGGCCTAGATTGGCATACGTCCCTTCTTCTTTTACGCACATCAGTGTTGTTCTGGGAGACAAAAACAGGGATAACAGATCGTTGTTTAAAAGCAACATGTAGAATAAAAAGCTGACGAATTGAGAGGACATTTGATAAGTTGTAAACATCTTTTGAGGAATGACGGAAGGGAAGAGACAGTGCCACCTTTAGAACCGCTCTTTGAGCCCTTTCGAGAGGTAAAACGGTTGTTTTAAATGTACCACCCCAAGAAGTAATACAATAAGTCAATAGCGATTGACACAACGCACAATAGACAGATATTAGTTGCTTGAAGTTCAGAACCGACCGAAGACTCCTAAATACGAAGATGAATTTGCGAATTCTACTAGTGTGACAACCAATATGAGCGGCAAAGGTAAGTCTAGAATCCAAGGTAACACCCAGGTACCTAATGGTTTCGACCTACTGCAGTTCGGAACAGGAGCAATCACCGTTTTGGGGGAAAGGACAGGTGTGAGCAAGTATTTTGAATGATTGGACGGATGGCTGCTGATTATTTTTCAGTGTAAAGGTGATGAATTTAGATTTTTCGAGATTTAGAGTGAGAATATTATTTTTCAGCCAATCATGCACAACACCAAACCCAGCCTGAGCATAGTGATAAAGACTTTCCCATGAATCTGCCCCAAAAAGAAGAGCTGTGTCATCTGCGAAAGTAATTAAACGGCCATTTTGAAGATGAAGATTACAGAGGTCATTTATATACACCAAAAATAACGTAGGCCCCAGAATGCTACCCTGGGGAACCCCAACTGTAACGGGAAGGTTGTCGCTAGTTTGATTGTCAATTTTAACAAACTGGGTCCGGTCTGTTAAATAATCCTTGAAGAGCAACAACTGTTTTCCTCGGATTCCAAGGTTCTCAAGCTATGTAGCAAGATTGGAACCGACACTGTGTCAAAGGCTTTAGCCAGGTCTAAGAAGATACCTATAGTCTTCTTTTTATCATCCAAATTGGTAACAATGAAATTAGTTAGTTCGTGTACAGCCATGGCCGTCGACTTACCAGCACGATAACCAAATTGGGACTGAGATAGTAGCTTATTTGACTCTAAAAATTTTACCAATCTGTTGTTCAAAAGCCGTTCCAGTATTTTCGATAAGGCGGGGCAAAATAGTTATAGGTCTGTAGTTATTAACACAGCGTCGGTCTCCACTCTTGTGAATAGGATGGATTAGTGCTTTTTTAAATGCAATTGGGAAGGTGCCGGATTCCATTGCCAAGTTGCAAACATGGGTGATGGGAGTTAGTTGTTTAATATGAGTAATGAGAAAATTTGAGGAAATTTTGTCCCACCCGACGGCACAATCGCGTTTCAGAGAAGAGATTATGGAAGCTATTTCATTTTCATCAGTGGGCAAAATAACCATGAAATGAGGGAAAGTTGAAATGGTAGGAGGGTACACGTGGGTTTGCTGCTGGGTCGTTATTTTTTGAGCTAAAGTTGTGCCAATGTTAGCAAAAAAGTGGTTTACCTTATTTAGAGCATCTACGGGCTGATCCTGTGGGCTTATCAAGTCCGACGGAGACAACTTTGTACTTGATCGGTTGGAAACTTTATTTATCACCTTCCAGAGGCGACGGTTATCCTTTAAAGAAGGGGGGGCAAATATAGTCGCAAATCACGGAAAGACAATCGGCAGATGCACAAGTTATTCCGAGAGGTGAGTGAATTACGTAATCAAATTGCTTTATCATCATCAGTGCCATGTGGCGGTGCGGAGCCCGCGTCAGTTATAGACAACGGCTTGTTGATTGATGACAGTGTTAGTGGCATCTTGTACAATGGTGGTAGTGACGCGTGCGCGAGTGAGCCTACTCAGGTTCAAATGCCGTTCAATTTCGATATTGAAACAAAACTGAAAGAGCCTGCCGTTCCTAAAGCACCCGATAACTTATTGAAAGCCCTTCAGGATATACAATATTTTAATAAAAGTGAATGGAGTGAGGTCAGGTACTCTGAAGTACAGAAATCATGTTGCCATTCGCCGGGTTTTATTGACCTAGAAGCTAATGAGGAGATTCGTGCGTATGATCAGTCGCGCCATTTGGCTTATGCTGACAAGGCTTACGCCGCTCTTACATTTTGTGCGCTGGAACAAAGGCAGGCGTTATCATCTACTTTGACAGAACTACTATCCTGGGCTCATGCAGAACAGGGTTTAAATTTCAATAGCTTGCAGGATAAGATCACGGAGGTTTTTTCTAAAGGTGATTTCCACAAAGCATCTTCAGATTTGTTGCAGCTTATCTGTGGACACAGGGCTGAAGTTATACAAATGCGCCGAGATGGAATAACTAATCACGTTCGTGATCCTTTAATAAAGGCAACGCTACGAAAGATCCCACCATCCGACCGCCATTTATTCGAAAGCAAATCGTTTACCGCTGCCCTTGAAAAAATGGGTGGGGTTAAGAAGACATTCATGCCCTTAGTTAAACCTACAAGCGGCTCTGCTTCGCAAGCAGGACCAAGCAAGACTGCACGCCACCCCCCGCAGGGGTCGGCTCACTATCATGGACCCTCGCAGCCATGGATGCTGCGCCTCTGTGCCTCATCAACATTATCAATACCGCCAGTCTTCGCAGGACTGCTATCATGAACGCCCTCAGCGACAGAGCAACCAGAGTGACCGTCGCACGGCGCCTACAAGCAACAACAGAGGTTCATTTCGCTCGCGAGGTGGCCGCCAAAGCTACAAGCCTCAGAATCAGGGCAAAGGAAACCGTAAACGCCCCGGAATCTCCTCAGACTAAAACTCTGGGAACAAAAACCGTAAGTACAGACTCGACAGAATTCAGGGCGGGTCAACTAGCTCTATTTTACAATCGATGGGAGGAAATGGGGGCTCCAAACTTTCTGTTGCGCATAATAACAGGGTATCGCATACCCTTTCTTCTAAAACCACCTCTAATGTTGCCAAATTTGAGGAAAGGGCCCTACATCACACAGGAGTCCGAATCGATGTCGGCACTCATCAGTCAGATGAAAGACCAAGGTGTATTAGAAGTAGTGCGATGCTCCCCGAGCTTCCTATCAACAATGTTTCTTGTGCCAAAGAGCGATGGCTCCGACCGCCCAATATTCAATTTAAGAGCTTTAAACGACTATGTAATCACGGAAACCTTCAGCCTGATAAATGTATTTCGTATACCGGATTTCCTCCAGCCAGGCGACTGGCTTTGCAAAGTAGACCTTTCGCAAGCCTACTTTCATTTACCAATATCTCCGGCACACAGAAGATTTTTGCGCCTCATTTACCAAGGGGAGCTATTAGAAATGACCTGCTTACCTTTCGGCCTCAGTACAGCACCGAAGGTGTTTGCTTCTCTGAGCAACTGGGTCGCTCAAACATTGCGAGAACAGAATCTGTGCATAGTTGTCTACCTAGACGACTTCCTGGTAGTTCACCAGGACAAGAATACTCAGCAAACTCGTGTTCGTACTCTCCTGAACCGTCTAGAATATCTAGGGTGGCAAGTAAATCTAAAGAAATCCGTTGTATCCCCACAAAAGAATCTTGTGTATCTGGGAGTTCAGTGGGATCCTTGGGCAAACAAAAAATCTCTGCCGCAAGACAAGGTCAGAAATCTTATCCACAAGGTCTCTGCAAGGCTGAACTCGGGCAAGGCTTGCCTGCAAGAATTGCAGAGCCTAGTGGGCCTTCTAAACTTCGCAAGTTTTGTGGTGCCACAGGGCAGACTACATCACCGATCTCTGCTCAGTTTCCTAAATGCATCTCTAAATATGCCAGTCAGGAAGGAGATCCACTTACCAGACGAAGTCCTAGAAGATCTTCAGTGGTGGCTTCACAACTGCCACCAAACATCTGCAATCCATCTACCACCACCAACTCACTTTGTGACCACAGACGCCTCCGATCTGGCTTGGGGAGCTCAGGTGGACGGTTACGCGGTGTCAGGTGTGTGGACTGCTCAAGAACAACATCTACATTGCAACCTAAAAGAGATGCTGGCAATCTTAAAGGTGCTCGAAACCCACGGTCGTCTACTGTGCAAGTCCACTGCTCTGTTCCAGTGCGACAATCGAACAGTTGTGGCCCACTTGCGGAACGAGGGCGGCACGAGATCGCCACCTCTGATGGAAGTAACATACAGAGTGTTCCGCTTACTAGATTGTCATCAAATAAATCTGACAGTCAATTATATACCCGGCATTTACAACGGACATGCGGATCACCTCTCCAGACACAAACTAGTACCAGAATGGCACCTTCTGCCCGCTTGCACGGAGAAGATATTTCACAAGTTTGGCACTCCGGTAGTAGACATATTTGCGTCCAGTCGAGCAAACGTGGTAGCCAACTACGTGTCTCTGGATTTAACAGATACCCAAGCGTTATTCCACAACGCCTTTTCCCGACAGTGGAACTACCACCTTGCGTGGGTGTTCCCACCACCATACCTGATACCCAAGGTGCTGGCCCATCTCTACTCGGCGACCGGGCTGTTCATTTTAATTGTCCCCCGGTGGAGTCGTGTATTCTGGCGGGCCGATCTCAAAGCTTGAGCAGTAGCAGCTCCGTGGTCGATCACCAATCTCAAGGAGAATCTAATAGACACCACGACCGGTCTGCCACCCCCCAAGGTTCAAGAGATGGCGCTCGAAGTTTGGAAGTGTGGGGGTGGTCGCAGAGTTTGACGGGTTGGAATGAAGATCAAATACAATTACTTAAATCCTCGTGGCGTACTTCGACTCTTAAAACCTATAAGGTCGCGTGGGATCGATGGGTATCTTGGTCTAAAAGATATAACTTGGATCCTTTTCACCCAACAGGACCCATTGTTGCTAGATATCTAGCGGACCTACATCTAGTCGACAAGTTTTCTTATAACACTATTTTGCTTCACAAATCGGTGGTCGCTACTCTAGGCAATGCTGAAGATGCTGGACGAATAAGTTCGCATACATTAGTAAAACACGTCTTAAAGTCTATTGCTTTAAAGAGGCCTGTCGCCCATAAGCCTCCTGTATGGAATGTAGATACCCTGACCTCCTTTTTAACCGACTTCCAAAAAGGAGGAGGTTATATGTTCGACTTTATGTATGATTTTTTTTTTTTTTTTTGTATGTTCACCGATTTCTCCGTCATTTGTGGATCGATTTCGAAAATTATTTTTTTGTTTGAAAGGGTATACTCCCAAGGTGGTCCCATTGTCAGCAAGTTGGAATCTGATGAGAGGATCCCATGGAAATCGAGGGAAACCCTCAACTTTTTTTGGCAAAACTATAGCGATTTGGATATTTTTTAGAGTAACTTGAAGGGTATACTCCCAAGGTGGTCCCATTGTCAGCAAGTTGGAATCTGATGAGAGGATCCCATGGAAATCGAGGGAAACCCTCAAATTTTATTGGCAAACCTATAGCGATTTGGATATTTTTTAGAGTAACTTGAGCATTTGCTCTCGGAAATCATCATTTGGTAAAGTGGAGCTGATGATGAAGACTACAGACGGCCATCGGAACTAATCAATGATAAATATTTCACGGGTTGCGATTCGATTACTTTAATATGGTTGCTAAGCAATTTATGCTCGTCACAATGCGTGTGGTGGTGGAGTGGAGATCTTCAGGTTCTTACCAGGAGAACTCCTCAAAAATTAACGTCCCAGCATCGGGAAAAGCAATATTTTGTAAAAGGTGATGAGCAGTTGACGTTAGGCTATTGTAACTCAGATAAATTACAAACTCTCTCACAAAAAAGTGAAAAATAAAAACTTTTTACAAAAAAAAAAAACAACCGACTTCCAAAAAAAACTACAAAGTGATAAATAACTTTTATTTCGGAAGTCGGTGTCAATAAACGAAAATGCAGAACCAACGACACCGACTTCCGAAATAAAAGTTATTTATGACTTTGTAGTTTTTTTTGGAAGTCGGTTGTTTTTTTTTTTGTAAAAAGTTTTTAAGTTCAAATACTGTAGATGAAAATAACCCTTTTGCCACTTCTCGACATAGAGCTACACTCCTCCTCCTATGCTCAGGCAGACGAGTTCACGATCTGACATTGCTGCTAGTGGACTCAGAGCATTGCGTCGATGACAGCAGTAACATTAATTTAAAGCCAGTATTTGGCTCTAAAACCGATAGTGACACTCATAGGCAATCGGGATGGAAGTTACTGCCTAATACGAGTAATAAAAATCTGGATCCTGTATTTTGCGTCAGAAAATTAATTGATCTTCTTAAAGATAGAAGAGATTCGGGTAATTGTTCAAACTTATTTATAAATATCAGAGGACAGGCAAAGGCGGCCTCTCGCACTGTGATTGCGGGATGGATTAAAACTGTACTAACAGAGGCTGGTATACCCGCTACACCTGGAAGTCTACGATCTGCAGTATCTTCAAAAAATTGGTCTGATAACTTACCTCTGGATGAAATTTTGTCCAGAGGAAATTGGAAGTCCAAAGAGACTTTTACACGCTTCTACAGACGAGAGATACTGCCAACCTCTGCTAGCAACAGCATTACTAGAATGTTCAACCCAGCTGATTAAATTTTTATTTTTGTATACATTTTTTTGAACACAGATTATACGAATAGAGTGACTTTTGTGATTACAGAATTGTTAATGATTGATTTTTGTTGTATTTATTTCTTGCACACTCCAAAGCTGTTTAATATAATAATATATTATCTCCCAAATAATGAATATCTATTGCTTAATCCATTGGTATAGATTATTTTCCTGAAGTCAATCAAACTTACTTCACATTGGCGTACCACCACCAGGCGATAACAAACACGTCTCAAACAGTAAGCTTCAAATAACGGTCATGGATTTAATAGAAGCGTTTTTCCTGAAATAAAACGCATATTAAATACTTACCTTATTTGAAGCTTACAATTAATTTCTGCCTGGTATTTTCGACTCAATGATTCGTGAATGCCTTCGAGCCCTACTGCGCTCGGGGCCTCTGGCCTGCCTGGTGGGGAGTGTGCGAGCGAGACAGATATATAGGAGTGAAGGAGAAGGACATAAATAACCGGAAAACAGATAGGGCCTATCTCAAACAGTAAGCTTCAAATAAGGTAAGTATTTAATATGCGTTTTATTTCAGGAAAAACGCTTCTATTTGAATACCGTAGCCGAATACGACATCAGGATAAATTATGCACAATCACGACCAAGACACGTTTTCTGCAGCAAAGTGTATTGTGGGTTGCTCCAACAATATTTAATAAAATTCCGAAACAAATTAAAGAAACTTCATGACCTGCAAGTCGACAATTGTTATTACTGTTTAAAAGACTTTATGTCAGACAAGTCCCTTTAAATTATATTTTGACAAAGACCATGGTGCAGTCAGTGCTGCTTACTATTAATTTTAAGATCTTTACTGACTTATATTTGTGTTTATTTTTTGTTGTAATATTAGATTGTAACTACCCACCTAACTAGTTAATTTAATTTTCCCTTTAATTGCAATGGTAAATGTTTTTCTTTGTTAATTTATTAAAATAATAATGCTAATTTCTTATATAATAATATGACACAATGTTAATCATTCGAATAATTTGTATTGTATGCCCAAAAGGCGGGCCATAGCTGATCAACATCACTGTAATTGTTAACACCTGTATCTATTACTGTACCTATGATCCACAATAAACATGATTGATTGATAAGTCCCTAAAATTACTGACATTCCCATCACTATATATATTCGAGGTGGCTGTTTTTGTTAAATCAAATATACATCTTTTTAACAAAGCGTCCGAAAAGAACCAGAGAGAGTTCAAAAATTTGCTAATTGTTAGTGGTTCCGATACCGCCCTATTATATGTATGGGTCCGATTATATTTAAAAAAATACCCGATTTAATAAAAAATGAGACATTTCCAGTTTTCAAAAAGTAATTAACAGATCTATTAATTAATAAATGTTATTACTCAATTGGCGAATTTCTGACCGATAAGAATTTAAATGGATAAAATGACGTCTTTGTATTCCTGACTTGTACTAAATCATTTATATTTTAATTTAACTGTATTGACCTGGAACTTGACGAATTTCTAATTCCATTTTATTAAACTCGACATTATGTATTGTATTGCCTATTTCAAATAATGTACTGAATTTCATCTTGACATGGTAGGTACCTAATCATAAATTGATATTATTATTATAAGTAGGTAGCTGAAACTGTTTGCATGCCTTAGTTAGGTAGCTAGTACAGGATCATTTTAAACTTGACATCTGTAACTTGTACCTACTTTCTGTGCAAATAAAGAACTATTCTATTCTATTCTAAAAGAATATAAGATTTTTTTCAAAATGGGTAGGTAAGTATTAAGTTCCCTGTAAAAATATACCTTCACTGATGCTTAAATTCATAATGTAGCTTATGGGGCTATAGATTTCACACGCTATAGTCATTTTTTCATCAACATTTTTTGTAGATATGCCATCGGAACATAAACTGTTTGTATAGTGGCTTAGATTATCTGATGTACGACGCTAGGACACAAGCAAGGTATCTAAAAAAAAAATCGTGTCCGTTTTTTTTTGTCATTGTCACTACGTAACCCTAAAAAATAGTATGAGCGTTCAATTTTAAATATTGGAACAACTTTAAATTCCATGGATTTGGAATGTCATAATTATGTGGTAACTTGGGGAAGTAAACAGAATTATTTCAGTATAAATAACTTTTCCCAATACGGCGTTTTCGAGAAAAATAAGAAAAACTAAAAACCAAAAAACTCTACAAAGTTATGAGGTTCATTTGTGCTCTAAAATACTCAGCATAAGATACGCCATTAATGTCCCTAACAAAATATTTCGTATCATGCTTAGTTTAGAAAGAAAGAAAGAAAAATTAAAAGTAAAAAACTTTTTTTAAAACAAGCTTTTATTTAAATGCGCTAAAAAGAATAAAAATAAACTTTTCCTTTAAAACTTTTACTATCAACTTCATTACACAATTTATCTAATATATAAAATTCTCGTGTCACAGTTTTCGTTGCCATACTCCTCCGAAACGGCTTGACCGATTTTTATGAAATTTTATATGCATATTCAGTAGGTCTGAGAATCGGCTACTATCTATTTTTCATACCCCTAAATCGAAACTTACGCGGGTGAAACCGCGGGGCGCAGCTAGTATAATATAAAAACGTCATTACACAATTTATATGATTTATAAGCTTGTACTCGTATTTACATAGTTAAAAAATTAAAATCAATCAGGTCAAGTAATTTAATTTACTTGTTTATCTACACAGGTAAATCTCGCGGTGGGTCTCTCTCTCGTTCGTTCGTTCGTCGTCGTTGAGTTGAGCTGCACGATTTCTCACAAATGCGTGCACTGACTGGACATGTCGTCTCAATCTCTGTGGTTCTTTCTTTCCTCAAAAGACCATCTCAGACATCGGTCTACATGGTCTTCATATAACCTGACCAAGATTATGTCTGGACTTTAAAAGAGACAGTGACCTCTGAGTTTGTTTCGGCCTTTCTTCTCAGAGTAGTCAGATAGGAAACGCCGACCTCATCTAGTTTAATAAAAAATCATTTATCGTTAGTGTCCCAGGTATTTGCACCCGTTATATTTGTAGAGCACCAGAGCACACAGCACACTACGCTCACACGATCATAAAAATAACGTTGTTAAAATACCACTTTCATATGTAAAGAGCAAAGAGTTGAAGGCTGTAGATATTTAACGAAAATACAAGCTACCGACACGTGATCGCTGACAAGGCCGAAATAACTGTTTAACTTTGACATTGACCATTATTCAGTTAGGTTCAAGCTCACTGCTTTATTTTCATTACTCTCATAACAGGTCTATTTATTTATTATTTATTTTATTACTATAGTACTACTCTTATAGTTTTACTATTATAGATATTATAGCATCTAAAGTACTCCTCCGATTAATCTATTTGGATTTTTTTTTATTAAAAGTCCTTTATCGAACGAATCTTCGGCATTCTCAGTAAATGATCCATTGAATGTATTCAAGAGAAATGTCTTTTCTCCCAAATCCAACCTCTGATTTCCTAAGTCTTGAATTACACAATCGTCTTCTTCCATATCGTTATGAAGAAGAAAATTCAATACTGCATATATCTCTAACCAATTGTCATACAATCTAATACTATGTATCTAAATTTACGTTATCGCCATTCTATTTTGTAAACTGATCAAAATATTGCGTAAGTTTCTTTAACAGTAGAGTACAAACAATGGAGAAGTTATCCAACGGCATAGTTATAAACCAATCAGTTTGAGCACCGCGTCTAATAAGATACTGGTCAGTGGTTAATGCGTGTGAGTAGAATGCTAGATTAGCGCGCAAACAGGCCGCGCAGGGCTCAGGAATAAACGAAAGTCCCGGGCCCCTCCGACGCGACGTATGGACACACACACAACAACAGTTTGACGTTTCGTGACTCGCCCGCGTCAACGGCGCATTGAATCTTGATCCTGACCGACCGCGATAACTTTGCCTGTCTCTCATTACTTCAACTCCAACTTTGAACCGTACGACGTCGACTTTGGACCATATTCTTGTTCGATGGATAGAATTGTCATTTGGAGATGTAAGATAAGTGGAGAGCGAGATCGATGCGTCGGGGCAAGGCTGAGCCCTTTCAATTATTCACAGGTTGAACAGTATATTGTGGCACACTTTTGTTGTTGGCCTCTGTCGAAGCGGACCTTATCTCCACTCTGTATGCTGTATGCTCCTACGAGCAGGGACGTTGACATTGCTACGTGGCTTTCAGTTCGCCTCGCACCGGTCCCACTCGTTAGTTGTAATTCACAATTTATTTTTGCATTAAAATAACGAATGTATTTACATCTAGTAGGTTTATTTAAAAAAATGCACAATCAACTGAAATCGTCTAGATAGCATCGTAAACAAACAATATTGTTCTTATTCAGTAATCTGTGATCTAACTTTGTATTAGAAGCTATATGTATAGCTGAGGCACAAAACAACCCTGAACGTGTGTATGTATATCCCCCGGACGCCAGCGAAATTAGAAACTTATTCCGCCGTCTCTATTTTAATTTGTTCTACCCCGCCGATGAAAATAATCCCTTTGTAACGATTTTTATTGTTATTTTTAAACTTGGTCGCTGGCTGCATGTTCCCATTCGCTGCTTTCTGAGTTTTAATGATCAGTATCTTTGTGCGCGTTGTTTCCTAAGGAGTAAACCTTACATGCAGCTTGTCTTAATTTATCAGTCACTGTTTTCATAAGCACCCCTGATCGCCGCCGATCTTGGGACTCACTAGCAGTTATGAAATGTGTCTGGGAAAGATCCTACAGAAGGACCGAAATAATTATGATGATGAATTAGATTGTGAGGTATTCTTAGCGTTTATTGCCCGTAGTCCACCCGGCTAGTCCACCTGGGTGGACCATGGGCAATTATTTTTCCCGTGGTCCACCTGACATCCCTATTATGTTTTCTAGGTGGACTATGGGAAATTATCGTGTATTGCCCATGGTCCACCCGGCTAGTCCACCTAGGTGGACTATGGGAAAAATAATTTCCCATAGTTCACCAGAAAGTCCATAATATGTTTTTATCGTAGTATTACGAAAGAAGAATAGTTATGTTAAATTGTAAAGCCAAAATACTAATAAATAATATTTTATAAAGAAGTTCATTAGTATAGTGCATTAGCAGTTCTTTCTGAACCAATCATGGCATATAAAAAATAAATAAATAAATAAATAAATAATAAATAAATATAAACTATGATGCGTAAGGGTGCTTACATAAAGAAACAGGTTTCCGGTACAGGCGAGTCTGTGCGGGTCGGTACCAATCGGTGTAGGTGAAATATTCCCGTATTCCCGTGTTATCATCTTATGCGCTCACTTATAAAGAAACAGGTAAAACATGTAACCGTTTCCTTCCGAAGATCAACCTGCAGAGACCTGTCCCGGGAGTCGGGACCGAAAGCCTGCTGCTTTTTTATGTAAGCACCCTAAAACAGAACACAGCTAGAGTGACGGACTGATAACCGCGCGGATTACGAGGCAGCTGAAACAGTCGACGTTTTTGCACAACTCCCAGAACATGGTGGAAACTAATTGGATATTATACACTCTGTTATTTGAATGTCTCGATTATTGTCACTGGTTCTAGGTGTGTTTGTTTACTGACTTTTAGATAGTGGTGCGACCGGTTCCTATTCTATTTGGCGTTTAATTTTGGATGTCTTGTACGTGGACGTGCGTTGGTTTAGAATTCGAGAGATTTTAGCTAAATGTTGTTTAGTTCGTAAATCTGATTCACCATTGTTTTTGTTTTAACCTTGAGGTTTTAGAGGACTTTCGAAAATTAAGTTTTATTTCTACTTTTGAATATTCTAGATAATATTACAACTGCGATTTTAATCTATCAATTCAGCTTTCAGCTTTCGTCTTGAGCTTCTTCCAAGTTGTGTTATATTATATCAGGCGGTCCTCAGCTTTTTTGTCTGCTTCTTATAAACTGCGGTTGTGGGTTTGGTGTCGTGTGCCCTAATTCGGAATGTCAATAAGTTATCCTGAATAGGAAGATCCTAAATTGTGTATTGAAGTTGACCCAGCGAGTCACACGAACGCCACGCCACTTGGTCCAAACCGACACGTTTTTTAACGAGTCAAACCTGTAGTTAATAAGGCTAACTGCTTACGTTACTATTGTTGCCTCTTACTCTTTGTTGGAACGGCATCAACAAAAAATCGGCATAATATGGCTTATTGTTTTGTTCATGAAATGAAATGTTAAATATTATTAAGTCAGTGATGATGGTGACACAAGCCTAGTGGAGCACCAAATAAATAATGCATTTTATTCAGATTTTGGTCCGTAATAAATGTTGAATCAAGTTTCTGCATTGATTAGTTCCTGTAACTATAATACCATAAGGTTAAGCCGCGAGCCCTCTATCGGAATCCGGAAGGTCATACCTCCATCGAACCCTTATCAACTATAGTGACGAATGTGGCCTTAACAAACACATTTATCTTGTTGGAGGTTAACTGAGAGGATCAAATACCCATCCTTATCGGGATCCTCATCCGCTTCCCTTGTTTCTTCCGGCTTCACGAACTTTAGGGCAAGAATTCTCTGGCAAAACAATACAACACGACTTAGTCTGGAGGGTCGCACTACAATGCAAGCAAAAAGTAAGACCTTGGAACGACAATAGCCTAACGATAGGGTGTGGACGGGCAATCAAGGACGTGGGCTTGAGGTATGTCGTATAGTCGTAGGTATATTGTAATGGTTTGCGTTGCGTGCATACTTTGATTGAATTTTTAACAGAAGTTTAATTTATCTTTTACGAATGAATGCTAACGTAGTCGAATCTTTTTACAGTTAGTTTGATTTTGGTCCTTGGGTCTGCAATATAATTTTTCGATTATGTGATCGTATAGGTTTCATACATTACTCAACTAAAAACATCTAGTAAAAAATGTTATTTATGTTTGTTTTCGAATATAATTTATGAAAGCTATCAAGAATCACGATAGTCGGTATTTTATGTCGGAAACATAATCCATACTTAATATTATAAATTCGAAAGTAACTCTGTCTGTCTGTCTGTATGTTACCTTTTCACGCCTAAACAACTGAGAGATAGATTGCATCCCGGGGAAGGACATAGGATAGTTTTTATCGACATACCTCGCGGGCGAAGCCGCGGGCGGAAGCTAGTATATAATATAAATGTTTACAATTCTCTCGGATACATTTCTCAACGAGTACCTAGGTATGTGTCTGCACTGTGAACTGTTCCATATCTGCATATCTGGGCAGTGCAATATTTCAACACACAGTGTACCTAACCTACTAATCGGTGTATCTGCGATCTTCGGATGCGGGAGTTGAACAGAAATTCTTGTTTGTGAATAGTCTGGAGTCGTCGTATCTGTCTTTTCTTTGAATTGAGTAAGTGGTATCGCAATGATAGAAAACTAGGTAAGTACTATGGGAACACGTAGCTCAGGGGGATCAAACGCTATATTCAAACAGCGTTAAGATTAACTGAAAATATTTAAGAATAAATGTTTTACATTATAAGGATAAAATTACTAATCTTTCTATCTTTATATTATGGCCTTTTGGACCAAATGTAAATAGATTACATAAAGTAACAAGTGTTTGGTAAGTCGCCAGGTTGCGTCCGTGCTGTGCACTCGCACAGGCGCCGCGCGGCCTTTTCGCCGCAAGTTCAAGAACATCCTCCCAACCCCCCCCCCCTCCGCTTTCTCCCGCTGTCGGTTCTGTCCGCCTCCTTCCTGTGTCTCGTGCATCCACCAGCTTCCGCTCCCCCGTCGTTATGTTAAACGTAATCAATCGAGCCATCGACAATAACAACAATAAATTATATCTCTGTTTGATGTTATGTGCGTAGGTATAAGTAAGTACACACATCAAAAGTGTCTAGGGATCAAGCATTTTTATGCGGATTTCTTGAGATTCAGATGTGGCTTTGTAATAAATTTATGATTTTATAAATTTATATGGATCCTTTTTGGTGCATTTCATAATTTGAATCAGGAACTGTGAATCAAATTCGAGTAAAAGATGAAAATCAGCTGTCAATATTTTCACTATAAAAACATACAACGCATTGAAGACATTATTAGTGCTACTGTTTCCCTACTACTGATTAAAACCAACGTTATTATGGAGCGGCGACGTCATTTAAGCAGGGAAGAAATGCTCAGAGCCGTGGGAATGATAGAAGCTGGTTCCCGGCAACGTACTGTGGCTTTAGCTCTGAATACAAGTCAGAGTGTTATCAGTCGACTTTGGACACGTTACCGAAGCACTGGTACCGTGGCTGAGCGCCATGGAGGACGGTATCGCTGCACCACACGGAGACAAGACCGATACATTCAAATCTTAACTCGAAGAGCTCCAACAATAACCGACATGATGTTAGCCGTGAGGCTTCATCACTCTTCAGGGAACTTAATTAGCGACCAAACAGTCAGAAACCGCTTGCATGAAGTGAACCTTCATTCCCGAAGACCGCTACGGGTACCACCTATAGCAATGCACAATCGTAGGATTCGATATCAATGGGCTCTTGAACACAGAAATTGGGCAGAAGAACAATGGCGTTTCGTGTGCTTTTCTGATGAGTCTCGTTTTGGTATGAGACCGGATACAAGACGTATACGACACTGGAGAACCCCTGGACGCCAACAGTGATTAAAATCCTGCCAGGAAGTCCATCCTTATAGTGGTGGAACCATCATGGTATGGGCGGGTATTTGGATCGGCGGAAGAACTGAGTTGATTTGGATCAGAGGCAACCTCAACGCTCAAATTTATGCTGAGACGATTGTATCAGACGTCATCGTTCCTCTACAAGTGCAAATCGGTCCCTTATTTCAGTTAATGCATGATAATGCACGACCGCACACCGCAAGAGTTGTAAGACAGACTCTCGCCGCAGCTAACATCAATGTCCTGCCCTGGCCTGCTCAGTCGCCAGACTTGAACCCGATTGAGCATGCATGGGATATGCTACAGAGAAGAGCTCTGCCGAATATGGAGGGTATCCAGTCGCAAGAAGACCTTTTTTTGTTGTTGCAACGAACATGGGCGGCCATTCCACAGCGTGATTTGGATGAACTCATTTTGAGTATGCCAAACCGATGTTCTTGTGTTGTTAGTGTTCGCGGTAGAAACACGGATTATTAATTGTTTAAGTTACCCAATAAAATTTTAAAGAAAACTGTTATTTCAGTCTTTTTTTCGAACTTTTGTGTTAGTGGTTCAAATGTCAAAAATCCCTTTATTAGGAAAATGGCAAATTTCTTTATTAATGCAAAGGTGACTTGGTTTATCGTTACTGTGATAAACGAAAACACTTTATTTGATGAATCCTTAAAGAAAATTTTAATTAATATCAATCAGGAGAAAAGTTATTGCAAAAATATATGTTGATCCCTAGACACTTTTGATGTGTGTATTTCGTGCGTAGGTAAAAGTTTCAATTTAAGGAGTTAAGGACTCGAAACGTTGAATGAAAAAAGCATGAGGAAACGGGCATGTTCTAAAATAAAATAAAAAATCAAAGACATGTTGTGACGTCTGCCAACCCCAGGTCCCAGTCCAGGTCCCCCTTTTACCGACATATTTTTAAGCCCCGACGCAAAAACGACGGGGTGCTATAATCTTGACGTGTCTGTGTGTGTCTGTCTGTGGCATCGTAGCTCCCGAAAAGATGAACCGATTTTGATTTTGTATTTTATGTTTGAAAGATGAATTAGTCGGGAGTGTTCTTAGCTATGTTTGATGAAAACCAATTCATGACGGATAAAACTTTATAAATCTATGTTGCATGTAGGTACTTATGTAATTCGTAATTCTTTCTTTTTATTTTGTTAGATACGGTCTGAACGAAGATATAAATATTGTATTTATTCCAGTGACATCGATATTTTATTTTATTTTGTCTTTTTGTTTTTGTTTTATTTCGTAATGTAAAATATCATAAAGTAATTCAATTAAATTACTAACAATGAATTGACATGATTGTAACTATTATCTATTATTATTATTTTTACTACCTAACCACTAAAGTAATACCACCTGATGTAAATTATGAATATCTGTGTTACTGTATTCTGTATATAACTGTTAAATTGGACATCTCATCGTTATCTGACTACTATTTATGAAACTATTTGTACTTGAATTGTAATTTGTTGACTCAATTTATGTTACCTACTATGACTACAAACTCAGCAGCAAACCGACATTATTTTGCAGCGCCCTGACAGGGTTCATGTACAAAAACCGACAGTAATTATTCTGTAAAATGTGTGATGTATATGAGAGCAAATAAATAAATAAATAAATAAAATCGGTCAAAGATGGCCGCCGCCTCAAAATGGCGGATTACAAATTTTTTCACAACTCCATCAATATGGGTATCAAATGAAAGGGCTTGACTAGTAGAATACTATAAACTAGGTATTACAAATTTCAAATCCAAGATGGCCGCCACCACAAAATGGCGAATATATTTTTTTCACAACTTCGTCGATATGGGTATCAAATGAAAGGGCTTGACTAGTAGAATACTATACACTAATTAATTATTTTTTTCACAACTTCTTCAATATGGGTACTTATATCAAATGAAAGGGCTTGACAAGTAGAATAATGTACACTACATTGAAAGGGAATGAGGAATTATTACTAATAGCTGTAGCTGCTGCATCTCTAGCAAGCCTCGACCCGCGTTGTTCTGTTCCAGAGTCTCATTTAAACGAGAGTCAGCAGTAGACTGTGCATTTGTAGCACGCCTTAGCGAAGTTCTTTATTCTGGAGTCTAATTTAAGGCGGAGGCTTCTTGAAAATGGTCAAAAAGTTGGTTTTTAAAGCAGTGTATCTCTTATACGGTAAATAATTTTGACCAAAAAAGTCATATTTTCAAGTCTTATTTTAAAACAGTGATGGAACTCAAATCACAATTAAACGTACATTAATGCATCAAAAAAATCTTCAAATACACCTCTGATATTTTTTTAAAAGCAGTTTATCCCTTCATTACTTAACAATTTTAATTATAATTAAAATATACCATTAAATTGCTAATGCCAAACTGCATTCAGTGATGGATTATTTATTATTAAGTAGTTTGTAAATAGATGATTGTTTCATATTTTGCAATAAATTACCAGCGTTGTGTCATCGCGCTTCTCTTTCTTTTCTATGCAGTCCGATAGTGACCGCATGCGCGCGCGGTCACTATCGGATAAACAATCATCTGTTGTTGATTTATCAAACCCCAAACAAATAAAAACCGTATACTAAAATTCGGGGAATTTAATTGTATTTTATATGGTGAAAGTTTTATGAAAATACACCCGATAGTGTTTGCGTGATTATCGTTTTTATGTCCGCGGTAGACATTACTTTACAAATTAATTACACTATGTTAAAAAAATATAATTGCAAATATTCACATATCAAATTACGAAGCAAATGGTCTAGTATAACTTTTATATTTTAGCAAAGAAATCAGTCCGGTCGATTAGACGTGATGTTGAATTTAAAATCATTAGAAGTCATATATCTGCGCCTTAAACGAAACCCAGCAGTACACTGTGCATTTCTGAAACGCCTGGAAGCATGTTGATCTGGAGTTTCATTAGATCGCGGAGTACTAGTATATCTGGCATTATTTTTGTATTACGTAAACAAGTTTCTTTTGATCTCCGTAAAGCCTTCGATGCTGCATCACTATCCAAACGACGCTGTCTATCTAATGAACTCTCTTGACTACGCAGTTCAGCTTTTCGAGTAGCTTGTGACAACAAAAAGCTATTTTTTTCAGAAGTATTCTCTTCAGGCTGAGTTAATTTGCGCCTTTTGGCTTCTTTTTGAGCTTTTTTAGTTTTTCTGCCCAGACCCATTTTATAAATGAACAAGATCTGAAATACCTAACTATACATTAAAAACTATTTTTTGACGGATAAAAAACCTGATAAACACCAAATTACCTGAATCTTAAAACGCAAGAAAATAAACGAAATTAAATGAATAAACCGGCCAAGTGCGAGTTGGACTCGCACACGAAGGGTTCCGTACCACCATATAATATTTAAAACTACATATAAAATAACGGCAAAAAAAATCACGTTTGTTGTATGGGTACCCTTAAATATTTATTTTAATCTGTTTTTATTACTTATTTGTTGTTACAGCGGCAACAGAAATACACATTCTGTGAAAATTTCAACTGTCTAGCTATCACGGTTCTTGAGATACAGCCTGGTGACAGACAGACAGACGGACAGTGGAGTCTTACCCGTTTTTACCCTTTGGGTACGGAACCCTAAAAATTAAGGAATTCCTACAAAAAGCATGAAATAAGCAGATAAATTCATATAGAAGTCGGGGGACCGTTCTGTGGAACACCTTCTATTCTAAGAGGCCCCTCGACTTCCATATGAATTTATCTGAATATTTCGTGCTTTTTGTAGGAATTCCTTACTATTTAATTAATTTTTTTATTCTTTTGCGTCGGGGTTTTTTTAAATTTTTAATTTATTTCGATTTATGAAGCAATGTATCAGCAATATCCTTCAAAATGATTCAGATTGACACTGATAGTGCGTTACGCAATTAAACGTGCTGATTTCACACTAGTCAAATAAAATGTGCGCTGTAAACTTTAATAATTTATTTTCGTATCGTTTACAAAGCAGCAGTTAGCAGAACTCGAGTATATTATAATAATATTATAGGTATATGCGATTGTATATATACTTAATAGGTCAGGTAATGGCTATTGGTGGTTCCATGGAGGAAAACTTGAATCATACCTTTTAAACATTCACCGCTTTTATTTCAATATAACTATTGAAATAAAAGCGGTGTTCCAGAGGCAACAATGATCAGGATATTATAATGATCGCAATATACAGGGTGTCCCAAAAGGTTACGTAGCTGGGAAGGGGGGTGATAGGGGTGGTCACAAGGGTCACCAGAAAAAAAAAGGTACAGTTAGCAAAATAGCCCCAAAAGGTGTAAAATCTTTAGTGTTTAAAAAAAATGCCATTTATTTTTTTAAATACGCAGAGGGGATTTATTTAATTTTTTATTTTTCTGGTGACCCTTGTGACCACCCCTATCACCCCCCTTTCCAAGCTACGTAACCTTTTGGGACACCCTGTATAGCGTTATTACGCGACTGCGCCAGGATGGTTATTACTAAGTTATACAATTGAATGATGCTCATTTGCGACAACCATAGACGACGTGTGCGACAACTTATCTGCTTTCAATTTTCCTCTTTTTATCCTTTGATCTGAACGAACACCACCTATTTATCTAGCCTGTATTTTTAAAACTAAAATTACCTTAGTGATGAATGTGTTACCGTGCTTGTCCACAGGTATGGGCGGAGAGGCGTGCGCGTGCGCGCCGGGCCCGCGCCGGCTGGCCGCGCCGGAGCCCGACCAGCTGTACGACCACCACTCGTCCGAGGAGGAGCTGGAGGTACCGCCACATGCGACCACTCTGCATGATCACCCCTCACTAGTAGAAATCCCCATACTTTTAATGTACAGTCAGGGAAAATTATTGCTAAGCAAATTATCTATTAAGTACGTAGTGTATCAATTCGAAACAATTAATTTCCCTGATTGTTCAGTAGTTTTATGCTACTTATGCTTTGGAATATCAAAACCATCATCAATTGTGTCCAAACCTTTTAATAATTATCCCAAAACAATAAGATTCAATTATTTAAAAAAATCTTTATATAATCATTTAATTGGATGTCGGCCGAGCGTTTTTAGAAATATACACTTTTGTCTTGTCATGAGCACCGTCAATTTACCAAAATCCCTGTAGAGAAATATTGGAACAAAAAACTAGTGAATGTAAGTACAATATCGAACACGTACCTGCCGTGTGAACAACTACAAACTAATCAAGTAGCCAAGTGTCATTCAATACATTTTAATTTGTTCGGAAAGATTTAATAACTGTCCCCCAGATCTAGGTCTCACGCACCGCCTATAAATGTAATCGACCTTCTACTGCCGCATGCCGCCGGACTCGGCCGGACGAGATGTAAACACTAGGCCGCCCAGCCTGCTGAACACTCACACTTTATATCAATTAGGATTCAGGACGAAATATAAGAGCGCTTTTTGTGAATCTCTGTTTCAAGACTTGGTTTAATTAATTCTTATACATAATGTGACGTTCATGGCCAGTCTAATAGACTACTTACTTACGCTTTTCATAATAAAACGTAAGTATAAGGCCGGGATACATAGGAGAAAATAATCCTCCTTCTGGCGCAGTCGGGTAAACATCTATTAAGATAGTTTTTACGCCAAACATATAAAATATTCAATTCGCCAAGATACATAGTTGCTCAATTACAACGTAACAGTTTGGAGTTGAACAGAACTGTCGAGTAATCTAGATAAAACGTCAAGAAGAGAGGATTTTTAATCAACTTTATTCATAGAGAATTTTAGAGTCATTAAAATCTAAATAAAACTATCTCAGATCTTTCATAGCGTGAGATCAAAGTGATTTGCACAAAGAACGAGATCTAGACTCAGCGTCATTATTCGCTGTTTGATGTTAAGTCACTTGAATAGTATAAATCTCATAGTGAAGGAAAATTTTTGACGTACTACTACGTAACCTTTTTACTTACAATACGAGTATCATTGGTTGACTATAATTCTTTATTGCGTCGACGTTGTAATGAGAATGGATTTGGAAGTGCTCCTAGTTTATGTTACTTATTGAAGAAGTGTAGGTACAGAGGCCAGCACATCAAGCTACCCCAATCTGTCAAATTTCTTTGATAGATTTTCAACTTTACCACAAAGGAATAAGGTTCATATTCAATTGGGAAAATTTGACAGATTGGGGTAGGTTGATGTGCTGGCCTCTGTACCTGTAGTGTGGGTGTTTCGTCGTCAGCTTATCACAATATCTCATCTACCGAGTATATAACAATGACTGTGAAATTCGCGAGATAAGGCTGGGTGTTGGAGTCGACTTGGCAATGTCATACTTGCCAAGTGCGACTTCTGCCAAATTTCTTTTCAGTTCTGATTAAATATCTCACCGATCATGTTCCTCTTGGATCCCTACATTTTATTCAAACTTTCCGTGACCGTATTAACTGCAAATCTCATTTACTATACCTACTCTGGCAAATGTAATGGAAGTTATATATGTTCAGAAACACAGTGGGTAGTATGCGAGGGATCGCAAACGGCAAAGACAATTCGCTATCGAGAATAGTTGATGGCGTAATTGGTCGGCAGCGCTAAACGCCGGACTTTTCACTGATAGCCCTCATTCTCGGCCATTGTTGCTGCTCGCTGACTGTTCCATTTTGTCGGCGCTATTCTTGTCTCACGCTGGCTCAGTATGACGCGATTCTTGATACTTCTGTCTACACACAACAGCTAATATAATTCTTAAAAAATTGTGCCAAGACGAAAAACTTTTAGTGTTCCAAATATCTCCGGTCTTTATAATTGCGCACCAATTTAGGTTTCGGAGTTTAATTGATAACTTTTATGTTTGCAATTGGCCGTCAATAAAAAGCGGTTGGTCGCGCAATGGAAGCGAGTGACTCCGGCCGTGTAGATCTCACAGCAGTCACAGCGCCGATGTCCGGCACTTCGCATGCCGCGGCCGCATTAATTCGCAACGACACGCCGCGCGCCGCAACTAAATTACAGCCGTAGACAACCTCTCCCCGACCCGCACCGGCCCCTCACCCCCCTGCATCCCCTCCGCACCCCGTAGTGGCCGTCACGGGCCTATTAGGTAGACACTTCTTAACGTATACCTCAATATGTTCGAGCATGGAGGCAGGTACGGTTCTATTAGACGGGTCGGCGGGCGGTATTGGCGAAAGTAATGGCATATCCCTCATCGAAAGGGCAAAGGACTCATTCTTAGAATATAAAAGGCTGCACGATCGGTTAATAAAATTAGAAAACTTATTGTGTGCCATTTTGATAATCAATCTTCATAAAGTTGCCGTCCGGATTGTGTCAGATGCAGTCAGTTTGAATGAGACATGTGAAGCAGCATCGCGTGCGGCGGCGGGCTGAGGATCTTAGTTAATAATTCCGCGACAGATAGAAGCGATGCAGTTATATGACGTGTAGAGATTAAAAAGTTAGGAAAGCAGTTGAACGCCCTCCGGCGAGGCGAGGCGAGCGAGCGAAAATTGGCGCGAGGAAAAAAACTGCCGACCTCATCTATAGCTAGGCGTCATACGTTCTATTAATTTGAATGTTTTTACTGCACTTTTTCTATACCTACAAACTATGTAATTTTTTCGTCCATTGTGGATCTGCATTCTCATTGTTTTGGCGGTTAATTAATTAATTAAGTTGTTTTTATGTTTCAAAGATGGACCATCATTTATTACAAGTGTAAGCCGAGTTGAATAGTTTTTGCTTCGCGTACAACTTGATGATAAATTCTAAACAGTAGCAGTATACATATATAATTTGCAGTAGGGAGTAGCACAGAGTAGCCACTAGTGCGTGTTGTGCAGGGCGGCTGTCGTCGTCCATTGTTGCTGAAGAGTCTCTTGTGTCTATAGCTACACTGTGCCCGTTTATCTGCTTCGCGTAATAATGGAACCATCAACTTGTCCCCCGCTAAGTTTTGCATCGCATTTCTATACGAGCTGCGTCTGTTTATTGGACGTAGACCTCGACCGAAACGTCACTGCATTGTGTTTAGTGTCAGTTCAGACTGCTCAGACAACCGGCAGTATTTCAGCAAAACTGCAAGTGTAGTCAGCGTACGCGGACAATTAAACAGCGGCGGTGCGACCAGCCTCTAATTAGATCGCGTACCAGATTTACCGCTCTGGTGGTTCGTAAACAAATTAGGTTATCAAGTCAATACAATTATTTTCATTTATAACGCGTATGTGGAGCGCACGAAATTGTGGATCGATACGAGTGGCGGCTGCCATTTTTTCGTAGCGAGCTGCCGAGCTGCACTGCTCAGTGCACACGATCCCGTCTTCAGTTGACGCTCGCTTCTTTTTTTTCAGTAACAAGGTAAAACAATCCGTGAGTTTTTATTCATTTTTTCCCGTCTACCGCCTCCTGCATAACATTTGTTTATCTTGCGCTTGGCTTGAAATTAGAAATTCTTTTGTCTCCGCACTTTTTAATTGCAAAAAGGAAACGGAAATGGCTTTCTAAAGAAAGAAAAACGTCGTGTGATAATATTAAATGCGTAAAGCCATTCCTGCATTGTTTGCTCTCGCGAAGTATTCAGCGTGGCCGTGCAGAGGAGGGGCTTATTAGCGTCACACGGAGCGGCGGCGGCAGGCGGCAGGCGGCACACGGATCGTGATGTTGCCGTTCGAACCCTTTAATGACTCGGAAAATCCTACTCCGCTTTCAAAAAAAATCTTAAGGCACTTACGTTACTTAGGTACCTACGTTTGCGTTTACCTAACATATTAAGTATAAACATTTTTCCAAAAAAAAAAGCAACCGATTTCTACTTTCGAAATTAAGTATAAAGTTATTTTTCACTTTGTAGCTTTTTTTAGAAGTCGGTATTTTTTTTGTAAAAACGTTTTATTTTATTTTTCACTTTTTAGTTGTACCTACCTACTCCACACAAATTCATAAAACACTACTTGCTATATGAATATCAGTGACAAGAAGCTATTGAACACATCTGTACCACTTTAAGAGCCCATACTACCTCAGCTAAAATTCACTCTTTGTCTCGCTCGCACGATACTGCTCGCGGACTAAATGTGAGCGAGACAGAGTGCCGTGCTGGGCGGCAGGCAGCGCCAATAGTTTAGGTTTTTACTTTTTACGGCGAAAATAATTGTAATAAAAAAAAACACATAGTTAGTTGCTGCTTTATAGTTAGTTTAGTTATTATACAAAGTTTCCTGATCAAAGGAGATGTTTCAATTTTGTATGGGACTCCGGCCATAACATGTACACTTTAGAAAACCTGGAAAACGAACCCCTAAATACAATAAAGAATGTTTTTTAACATAATAACTAATATTCTTTAGGCACTAAATAAAAACTGAAAATGTTTGACGTTTGTTATTGACCATCGACAGCCAGCCATGACAGGTTGGAGAGTTGACGTTTACATAACCTACAATTTGTCAAAACTATAATTATATTGTTGTTTTTAGGATTTGGGCCCACCCACCAAGACACAATCAAATCTTTTGCACCATTTCTGGGTTGTGGAGGTCAGATAGGCAGTCGCTCCATGTAAAATACTGGTTAGACTGGAAGCCGACCCCAACATAGTTGGGAAAAGGCTAGGCACATGGTGTGATATTTTAAGTAATTGGATTGGTGGAAACATAATGTGGAATAAGTGCATAGATGTCCTACTTAAAAATTAATGAAACTACAATTTTCAGATTTCAAATATTTATTCTTCTTCTCTTACCAATACATCGTCAAGAAAAGATGCTAGTGCCACAACATTATTTTGATATCGAGCCCAACCAAGGTACCAGACTATTTTCATCACATGTGCGCAACATCCAACAGTTCGCATACCACAGATCCAACTACAATAATAATTATCCTTCTAAACTATTTTCCCAATTACTTTGTGTGGTACTTATGAGGATGTAGGAATATTATATTTTGTTACTGCGGTGTAGAGATTGAATTCTTCCTCTTATGAAAATAGTTTCATGTGATGACAGTTTGCCTGGCACCTTGGTTTCACTGCATAGTTCTACCACAAAAGATCCATTCTGCCTTATATGTTCACCAAAGTAACTTCCTGCTTGTTTAATTTGGTATATCCCAAAGCAAATAATATAAGGTCAGACATGGTCATTTGTGGGAAAAAAAGTTCTAGCTGCGGGTGATTTGCATGTTTATTTGAAAAATTAGCTCTCCATCTATTTATATTATTTTCAACAATGAAATCTAACGCATTAGGCAAATTCACCCGCTGCTGGGCTCGATTCAATATTGCCTCAGCGTCTGGACGGGCTACAAGGGGAGAATGGAAGACATTTAAATAGCAGCACATATCTTAAGGTCATCCATTAAATGGGAGGGTTCTACTAAATTGTAGTTTAAAGCAACCGTTAACAACCTCCACAACCCACCTACACAAAGTTACAAACCTACTTTTATTTGCATTGATTGTTGACAGTTGGGTTAGCCCTGCCTCTAAAGATTCAGGTTTGCAAACCTTATATATATTTTGTAATAAGGGCAGGGCATCTCGAAAACCTCTGTCCAGGATAAAAATATCACCAGTTCGAAAATATTGCCTGTATGGGTCATTTTCATTTTCAAGTAAGTGCCATCGAAAATTATTGGTTTCCTTTCTATCTTCTGTTACCGAATAAGCCCTCAGGTATTATTAAGTTTTTGTTAATTATGTCTTCACAGCTTGTGTCCTAACCCCAAATGGGTAGGCACGTATTGTGTTAATAAAGCTTCTCGAGCCTTCATATTTAGACGCGTGACTTTTACTTTGCTCATTCTAAACAACGTCCCTACTGTCCCTAGCCTCTCGTGAGAATCTCGTGAAGAAATAAACGCAAAATAATAATTAATACCGAAAGCCACGAAGTCGAAACGAACGAGACTGACAGACTGAGACTGATGTGATGTCAATGTCATTGTCAACAATACAAACCAAGGTTAGAATTTTTCGTCCAGAAGTATCTACAAGTCTACAATCCACAAAAAGTAGAATATATTTTTTTAACGATGAATTGGGTCGTTACACTTTCTTGCAATTAGTCAAAAAAGTTGTTTGAGATAGATGTCTTACTATCTTATCAAAGTAGCATAGAAATACATGCCTTTTAAATCTAAATAAATAACGTCTACGTGTTATTATTATGTTTTAATGTAACATGATTTCTGGACGAAAGCAGTATGCAAGTTAGACGACGCCATGTTCAATAGAATATGGCAATAGTTTGAAAAACTATTATTTTTTTGGGCCGAAGTAATCAGGGGAATATTCAGAAAATAATATTTTTCCACAATTCCTGGAATTGTTTCCTATTTTTTCATCACCGTACAGTTTATGGCCGAAAATGTAACGTCTCCTTTGAAGTATTTTTTTAATACCAGCGGTTTATTGTTCAGTTTCGAGGTAACTTTGGTTTTTTTTTTTTATCGAGAAAATTTTATGGAATCGTGTTTTCGTCACACATACTTAGTACCTTACATTAATCTTCAACTTTACCATATATTTATTTCAAAATTAATGCTGCAGTATTTTCGACATAACGGAGGATCATGCTAAGCAATTTGAGGTAGTATAGGCCCTTAAAGGGTGCAGGCGTGATGTTATGTTGTGTGACTGCGTAAACAATGCATATGTCGCAGCCAACTGGTTAAATTAGCCGTTCAGTTAACCGCCTAGCCTTTTAACTAAACGGCGGCGGCCGTTCAACTAACGGCCTGAATGATATTCAATTACAGTTTAGGTTGGAAGACTGTAACCAATCACGCGCGAGCCGAATTGCTCGCAGTAACTAAGTCAGGGCACCCCGACCAAATGGGTTAGGTTAGGTTACAACTGTGAACAAGCGCGTGCGAGCCGAGAGAGCGAAGCGAGGCGAGCACTACTTCTAAAGGCCAGGCGGTTAACTGAACGGCTAATTTAACCAGTTGGCTGCGACACATACATAGAGCAGCAATCGCGGTTGATTTGCTGGCATTTATTGAAGAGTTCCGTTATCTGTCTCCGAAACTCATCATCAGATCTTTACGAATTTTAAATGGGACCATTTCCACTGACCTGTATTATTGTTTAATAGAGGTCAGTGGACCATTTCGGAATAAACCTCTTTCGAACAAAGAATTTTGCAAATCCGTCATACAGTGTGACGAGATTTCAGTGTTGGTATCTTAGTAAAAGTTGTTCATTTTCATGGGTAGTATGTCCCTCGTTTAACCTGTCACACTGTATACAGTGTGTGTATATGACGGAGTTATGCTCGAACATACCTAAAATAAAATATCTTCTTCTTCTTCAAATATATAAAATTCACAATGTTAGTTACCATACTCCTTCGAAACGGCTTGACCGATTTTTATGAAATTTTATATGCATATTCAGTAGGTTTGAGAATCGGCTACTAGGTAGGTATCTATTTTTCATACCCCGAAATCGAAACTTACGCGGGTGAAACCGCGGGGCGCAGCTAGTATATATGTATAAACATCCGAATTGAGAGCCTCCTCCTTTTTAACCGACTTTTAAAAAAGGAGGAGGTGGTCAATTTGGATGTACATAATACATATAATTTCTTCCTTTCAAAAAAAAAACGTTACAAAATGAAAAATACCTTTAATTTCGGAAACTGTCGGTTTTGTTGGTTCTGTATTTTAGTTTTTTGACACCGACATACGAAAAAATTTTTTTTTTCTTTCCCATCTGCGATCAGTCCTAAGACTATGAACAGATTTTTTGTAGGTGTATGTGGGCGTTTGGCAGGTTCTTTCCAGCGGCAGAACCCCCTTCGTATTTTTACCATCGCGCCTCCAAGTCTTGGATGTTGTGGCGCTTAAGTCGTCTGGGATAGGTAATATGTGTTAGTACAGAAGCGAGTTCATTTGGGTGGTTTTCAAGCCGGGTTCTGTAGTTGGAGGCAGCCAATGCCACCTCTTCCTTTACCGTCCTAATGTTCAGTGCCTCGTGCATACGTTTGAAATTGTTCGCAGTATGCCATTTTGTAGCCTTTGAACAATTGATATGCTTGTGTTACATGCGCTTTCCCACAATTGGATGCCATATGTCCATATACACACATCAAAAGTGTCTAGGGATCAACATATATTTTTGCAATAACTTTTCTCCTGATTGATATTAATTAAAATTTTCTTTAAGGATTCATCAAATAAAGTGTTTTCGTTTGTCACAGTAACGATAAACCAAGTCACCTTTGCATTAATAAAGAAATTTGCCATTTTCCTAATAAAGGGATTTTTGACATTTGAACCACTAACACAAAAGTTCGAAAAAAAGACTGAAATAACAGTTTTCTTTAAAATTTTATTGGGTAACTTAAACAATTAATAATCCGTGTTTCTACCGCGAACACTAACAACACAAGAACATCGGTTTGGCATACTCAAAATGAGTTCATCCAAATCACGCTGTGGAATGGCCGCCCATGTTCGTTGCAACAACAAAAAAAGGTCTTCTTGCGACTGGATACCCTCCATATTCGGCAGAGCTCTTCTCTGTAGCATATCCCATGCATGCTCAATCGGGTTCAAGTCTGGCGACTGAGCAGGCCAGGGCAGGACATTGATGTTAGCTGCGGCGAGAGTCTGTCTTACAACTCTTGCGGGGTGCGGTCGTGCATTATCATGCATTAACTGAAATAAGGGACCGATTTGCACTTGTAGAGGAACGATGACGTCTGATACAATCGTCTCAGCATAAATTTGAGCGTTGAGGTTGCCTCTGATCCAAATCAACTCAGTTCTTCCGCCGATCCAAATACCCGCCCATACCATGATGGTTCCACCACTATAAGGATGGACTTCCTGGCAGGATTTTAATCGCTGTTGGCGTCCAGGGGTTCTCCAGTGTCGTATACGTCTTGTATCCGGTCTCATACCAAAACGAGACTCATCAGAAAAGCACACGAAACGCCATTGTTCTTCTGCCCAATTTCTGTGTTCAAGAGCCCATTGATATCGAATCCTACGATTGTGCATTGCTATAGGTGGTACCCGTAGCGGTCTTCGGGAATGAAGGTTCACTTCATGCAAGCGGTTTCTGACTGTTTGGTCGCTAATTAAGTTCCCTGAAGAGTGATGAAGCCTCACGGCTAACATCATGGCGGTTATTGTTGGAGCTCTTCGAGTTAAGATTTGAATGTATCGGTCTTGTCTCCGTGTGGTGCAGCGATACCGTCCTCCATGGCGCTCAGCCACGGTACCAGTGCTTCGGTAACGTGTCCAAAGTCGACTGATAACACTCTGACTTGTATTCAGAGCTAAAGCCACAGTACGTTGCCGGGAACCAGCTTCTATCATTCCCACGGCTCTGAGCATTTCTTCCCTGCTTAAATGACGTCGCCGCTCCATAATAACGTTGGTTTTAATCAGTAGTAGGGAAACAGTAGCACTAATAATGTCTTCAATGCGTTGTATGTTTTTATAGGGAAAATATTGACAGCTGATTTTCATCTTTTACTCGAATTTGATTCACAGTTCCTGATTGAAATTATGAAATGCACCAAAAAGGATCCATATAAATTTATAAAATCATAAATTTATTACAAAGCCACATCTCAATCTCAAGAAATCCGCATAAAAATGCTTGATCCCTAGACACTTTTGATGTGTGTAGGTTTCAGAATGGTTTTGTAGATGAGGAGCTTGTTGTCAAGTGAGAGTTTGGAGTTACGTTCCATCAGCCAGTGCATATTCCTGCACCGAATGTTCAGAAATTAAAGTTATTTTTCACAGTGTAGTGTTTTTTTTGGAAGTCTGTTTTTTTTTTATGTTTTTATATTTCATTTTTTACCCCACACAAATTTATATAAGACTAGCTTCCGCCTGCGGCTTCGCCCGCGAGGTATGTCGGTAAAAACTATCCTATGTCCTTCCCCGGGATGCAATCTATCCCTCTGCCAAATTTTATTGAAATCCGTTCAGTGGTTTAGGCGTGAAAAGGTAACATACAGACAGACAGACAGACTCACAGAGTTACTTTCGAATTTATAATATTAGTATGGATGGACTATGTTATACCTACTTCCTATGTGTATCAGTGACAGGAAGCTATTAAAACATTATCAATATAATCTAAGTGGAAAAAAATCGTATTATTTATTTATTTATTTAGTACATGGAGGACTTACAGCTAATAAAAACGGACAAAAAAGAAAAGTAACCATAGTCATCAGAAAGCCAAGACGTATAATAGTACCTACCTATTCTATGGTGTAAGCACAGAAACAGAAAACACACAGTTTTAATATAAGTAAGAAGTAATATAAATACCTAATTTGCGATTTTATAGCAGAAATTATAGACAAAATAATACTAAAACAAACAATATAACCTACCGCTACTTGAAAAATTTAAAGCTTAGGGCTTAGGCACCTTCTGGCCGAATTCACACTAATTGTGAATGGATCTATGTCATATTCCTTGCATATGTCATTGAAGTCTCAGCTTGCGCGCACAATATAACTGTTCTGCCTATAATTCGAGGATGTCCGAGTATATGAGGTACACAGGTATGGGTGGATTATAACTAAATAATTAAAATAAAATTTTGACAATAACTCAGGGTTATCAATACTGTTATTGAGGATTTTTAGCAATAATAAACAGTCGGCAATTCTACGTCGATCTACCAGTGGTAGCAGATGATACTTCCTACAGAGTTCAAGATAATCTGCTGACTGATATGGAATCTTTTGATGAAAACAAAGATATTTTATGAAACGTCTTTGGATGTTTTCAATGCGGTCAATGTATTTAAGATAACGTGGATTCCATATCTGAGACGCATACTCTAGTTGACTTCTTACAAAAGTGCAATACAATTTCTTTAGTGTTTTAGCATTTGAGAAACACTTAGAGAGACGTATTATAAATCCAAGCAGTTTAGAAGCTTTTTTCACAATTGCATCAATGTGTGTGTCAAAGATTAACTTACTGTCTTGATGGACGCCTAAGTCACGAATAGTATTGCATCTTGGCAAGATCTGGCCCGCCAAAGTATAACTAGTGGCTAGGAATTATTGAAGCTAATTCAAAAACTACCCAACCACAGTTCATAAAATTTATGTGGGACCACCCCTGAAGCATACCTCATCCATAGTAGAAGTCGGTTAATAAAAATTGAAATAGTGAGACTCCATTGATGTTTAGTATGTCTTGTTCAGATTGGCATGTCGAAGAGACATATTAATGTTCCGCAGCTAATCCTAAGAATGTAGAGGTACATAAGTTAACTCGATGCATGATGCATATAAGTTTCGTCGTCGGCACAGAATACATTAAACATGCATAATATTGTAGTTTACTGGCGGTAAAATGAGCGTAACCGAGCGCCCTCTTTGTGGTGAGGCGAGGTGTGAAGACCCCCGTAGCCGGTCCGATGTACCTGCTCCATACCTCATGATACCAGGACCATCGAAATTGTAATGCGTGCCCAATTGCCCATTCATAAGCATTTGTAGGTTTTTCTGCCGTCCGGTCTCTAATGTAGGAGAAAAATACGTTTGAGAATGTAAAAATTTGTATAAAACAAAAGTGGAATGAGAGTTTGTAGGGCATCCCGGTCCGTGTTACACGTCTTGCTCGACCCTGGAGGGGAACAGGAACTAAAACATTGGTTCTAATTAAAAGAACACAAATTAAATTAAAGGTTCAGATTTTTTTTTTGCACAACTCAGAGGAAGTTGGAAGAATATGGAGGAGGCCGTTGCCCAGCAGTGGGACAATGTCTATAGACTACTGAAAAACAAAAGGTGTTTACTTGTAACTTCGTTTAATGAAAAAAAAAAAAATGAATTCGTTCGAATTTTGCATTTTGTAGGCTTGAAAAAGGGCCCTTCTATAATCCACCCTCGTAAGTATAACCTTTGTATTTCGATATTTCTTTGCCTAAATGTTTTATTCTTAATGATAATTGAGGGTGGTGTGACTTGGTAAATAATTGTGAGAAATAAGGTAGGTTCGTAGGAGGCTTGTCTCCGATATAACTACGAAAAAATGGAAGTTCCAAAAATAAAACCAGTCATTTCGGTAGGCATACGCCGTAACCATCGACCGCTAGAGGCTAGACGTGCCCAAAATCGCGGTTCATTTCTCGTCCCGCTAGCCAAAAGTCATTGCACGGGCCGCACAAAGGCGCCGCGGTTTTTTCGCCGGGAGTCCGGGAGCATCCATAATAAACGAGCGGCCGGCTCCACCGCGGACGGTGGAACTTTTCCACCGGAGCTAACAGTACTCGGCGCGACTTCTCAACGCGTTTCTAATTACACGTTGAAATATTCAACGCCGCGCCGTCGCGCACTTCCCAGATGAGAGTTTAGCTCTTACGCTCTTTCTTTCCATTCTTGGTCCTTTTGGATAAGCTATCACCAGACGTTTACTTCCTATGTGAATGTGTTATACTAGTATGCACGTGCGACTACATTGATGTCGCGTAGTTTTGGCTCTGGTCCTTTTGTTCGTGAATATGCTGACGTGTCATGACGTGTGCACATGCACTTGTGTGCGATCTTCTGATAAAAAGAGCTTTTAGTACGGTTGATATGAATGTTTAGGTTAATGTCATGTCACATACATTAATGCATAAGTAATCCGAGTAGCCGTGCTCGTTTTGATGTGTTAAGGAATGAAATAATATATGCAAGCCATAGTTAAGCTGACCTTATAGGGTTCACGTTAGACGTTAGTGTCGAAATTAGCTCGGCCGATATCTAGTATCCATCTTGTGATGCATACGCATAACGTTGGAGAGCGGAGTGTGACGTGTGGATGCGGGCAAGCAGGTGATCAACGGCGCGCCGCGAGGGGGCCCCGGGGGCGCGGCGGGCGCGGGCGCGGGTCCGGGCCCAGCCGCGGCGTGCGCGGGCGCGGCCGCAGAGTCGCGGCGTCGCGGGGCTTCGTCGCCGCCGCCCGCGGGCGCGGAGAAGCGCAAATGGCCCGCGCAGCCCTACGACCCCGACGTCGACGACCTAGCGCCGCGTCCCGCCTCCTCCGACGACGACGACACCAAGGTACGCCATACTAATACATCTGCATTAGAAACATCCCCGGTGTGTGATGTGTGCGCTAATAAACTGTGATGAGCTTGTACGTTTTTCTATTTAAAAAAACAAGATTGAATCGTCCGATGTGTTCCTCAGACCAAATAAAAAACCAAGACAGAGCGCTGAGAACGATATCGATACAGTGAAGTATGGCAAAACTACACCTCTGTGCATACACGCTCACATTTATAATCAATGACAATCAAACTACACCTCACTAAGTGCACACATGTTTACAAAACCGGCTTCACTTTACTGTTGACAGCCCTCTGTCTTGGTTTTTTATTTGGTCTGAGATGTGTTCATGTTAAAGATTTTTACATTTAAGTACCTATGAGTCAGAAACAGTGGTCTCATTAAGTCTGCTGTTCGAATTTTCTGAGTTTGTACCTGAAGCAATAATACAAAAGTTTCAGAAAAGCATCGATTTGGGTTGAATCTGTGCTAAATATGTAAAAGCACATTGCCGAGTTCATCAAAATAGAGTAAACGACGATCAGAAGGCCAATTCCCGTAATTTAAAACATTCAAAATCTAGTCGCAGTCTTTTTTTTATTGCTAAATGGGCGCTCTTGACCCCGATCACGCCTGATGGAAAGCGATAGATGAGGTCTATGATGGAACGAGCGTGCCCAGAAGATGCCTGTTCACTTTTGATTTGAAGACAGACAGGTTAAATGTGGGAGGGAACACAGATGCCGGCAGAGTGTTCCACACTTTGGTGGTGCGCATAATAAAAGTGGAGGAGAAGCGCTGAGTAGGTACGACTCTTCGGGTTTCTCAATCAAGTGCGGATAGTACGCTGCAGTAGGTACGTCTGGTTGTCCGGTGGAAAAAGGGCGATGCAATGGTGGGATCTCATCTCGGCGACAAACAAATGTCAAAAACTTGTCAAAATGTAGGGAAATTAGAGGTATTTTTGACAGATTGAGACTGAGGTCAGACTGTGAACGTTCGTAAAATTACGAGAATTGCCGCTCTGGTCTATATCTCCGTATCGTGCGCGTTGCAGGTGGAGACTCCGGTGAGATTCCGTACATCGCCACCGCTGGAGGCGCTGAAGCCGCGGCGCGCCGGCGTGTGCTCGTGCGCGGGTGCGCCAGGCCCCACGAGCCCCAGCGGCCCCGCGGCCCAGCGGCCCGGTGGCCCGGCGGCCCCGCGGCCCCGCGCCGGCAGCAGCGCGCCGCTGTCCCCGCGGCGCCGGCGCACGCCGCTGCCGCCGCCACGCCGACACCGGCCGGCGCTGGACTTCGACAAGATGCAACAGGTAGGCCCGCCCGACGAACTCCTCCGAACTTTCCCGGAGACCACTAGTTCATCCTGTTGGTACGCCTGTGGCTGGCGAGAGCTGCTACCGCTGCTCCGTGGTCTTTAATTCTAGGACGACTCTTCTTATCTCCACTCTTCTAGGACTCGAATTTGTCGAGGTCAAACTTACCCCCATTGCAAGCGATAGCAACACCACAACTATGTTATTCATACGTGCGCCAAAATCTACTACGAAAACAGAGTATCGTAGTAGGTAGTGTCTATGTGTCATACTGGGGCTTACCACGCCGCTGTGGGACACCGGCGGCGTCGCAGGCATACTAATGTGCCGCCCGGAACGACATCCGAATTATCGACTCTTTGCCCTCATACTACCGACTAGCGACTGTGTGCCGCTGAGAATTGTAGAAATAGTAGTCCATTACGTCCTTCGAAACATTCAAGGACCAAAAATATACATTGCGACGCTTCGAGTAATAAACTCATAATTTAAATTTCATTCCCTTTGAGACGGAATAGCTCATCCTCTATTAAGTTTGCATGATAATCACATCGAAACTAGAAACAGCTCATACGAAACAATAGTAGTTCGCGGCTGGACAAAGCCTTCTAACCCCTCCAATATCACTTCAACTAAACTATCATGCACCTGACGCATCAAAAATTTAAATCTTTTATCGAGCACTTCCCAAATTCCCCAAAACGCTACCTTGAGTAATTCCGAAGTTCTGAACGCAAATGTGAGATAAAGCCAACAGCAGATAGTTATCGTTTAGTCACAGCTCGGCGCTGATGGTTAGTTCTGCTCAAAAAACTGGTAGTGAACCGTTAACAGTAGTTCCAGATTGTTTTTGTCATGGTTATCGTGATTAGTGACCGGCGCGGCGGCGCCGGCGTCGCCGCGTCGGCGGTGGCGCGGGCGGCGTGTTCGAGCCGTTTTGAGGGAGACCGGGCGCGGAGTCAGGCTCACGCCCATTTGAATATAGCTGTGAATAATTTTTAAACTGTAACAGGATTGCGGATTGTTGGAGTTTGTTTTTTTAAACCAGTTTATTAGTGTTGGTGTTGCGAAATAGAACGAAGTGTTTAAAAGTGGACGATGAATAATTAATTGCTAAACACAACACATTTCAGCATTATACGAGTTGAATTTCATCAAAATATGTTTGTCGACTTCAGCAGTTATTGGTTCTTTGATATGAAGTTAGGTAACATAAAAGCTACGTAAATGTATTTATTTTCACAAAGAGACATTTAATAAACTTTTTACAAAAAAAAAAACAACCGATTTCCAAAAAAAAAAACACTACAAAGTGAAAAATAACTTTAATTTCGGATGTCGGTGTCATTGGTTCTGCATTTTTGTTTTTGACACCGACTTCCGAAATTAAAGTTATTTTTGACGACACAGTTGGCGCAGTGGTTGAGCGATAGACTGCTGCGCAGCATGTCGCGGGTTCGATTCCCGCACGGAACAAATATTTGTACGACCTACAAGTATTTGTTCCGGGTCTGGGTGTTTTATCTAAATATAATATGTATGTATTTACAAAAAAAAAAAATAGTAGTTTTTTATCAGCCATCTCGTTACCATAACACAAGCATTAGGTTGCTTAGCTTGGGACTAAATGGCGTTGTTTGAAAATGTCCAAGGATATTATTATTATATTATTATTACTTTGTAGTAGTTTACATTAAAAATTATATCTACTTACCTACCTGTCTCGTCAAATTAAAGCGGTAATTAGCGGCTGCACTACATAATGTGCTCACGGATAGGAATAATATTAGTACTGGAATAAGTTTTTACCATACTGAATATAATAAAGATTTCACACGTCATATCTTATTTCAGTTAGTTGGGAAATAAAATCGGCTTGGTTTTGTGCAAATTCATGACAAATCAGAAACAATTATTTTCTTTGAGGCCCATACTTAAGTGGGTGAAACTGGACTTTTTTTCAAAGGTCCGGATATGATAAATGACAGAACCAGTGAATAGTTTCTTCATCCTTAATGGATTAGATTCCTAATATCAAGCCTTTGCCAAGTATAACATCCACAACGCCCACATTGTATTGTCTACAACACAGCTCTCATACGGAAAACGATCATAAAATATTATTTTCCAGTCAATAATCCCGGGCGTGTGATGCACCTCCATCTTTGTTCGGTGTATTGTAGAAGATAGCGTTTTCGTCGCCGGCACATGGCGACGCATAATGAATGCACATGTGGACGTGTGCGTTCCCACGCTCGCCCGATTTGTGCACCAAACGTGGATATCTGACGTCGTGGGGCGACGACGCGTTTACTATAAAAAAAAAAAAAATATCAACATTGATAAAGATAATTATTAGTAAGAGCATAGGAGAACCTGCTAGGAGTGTTTTTTATGGATGGTGTAAGGTGTGTCGTTCTTCAACTGACCAACTGACAACAACTAAGTGCTTTCTAATTCCCATAAGTATTTATTTTGTAAGCCTATATTGTCCCACTGCACGGCAAAGGCCTTCAAAATCTCGTTCCACTTGTCTCTATTCAAAGCTGCTGATGATGAAATCTGCTAAGTAAGGACCAGTCTTTATAAAAGGAGTCGAGCTCATCCTGCAGCCTACTTCAAATTGAATAAGTACTGTACTTATATTTCCTACGTTATCTCTCTAAAGTTTTCGATTACTTGCAATAAACAGCCATTTTTCATTAAGGCGAGGCTAACCCGAGCGCCCCGTAGGCATTTAAAGCATACCCCCGCCCCCGCCAAGGAGTAGTGATACGTAACAAATTACGATGCGCGGAGACGCGCGCGCCAAGCGCACCGCTCTCATGAGTCCACGAACTCGAGTAAGTACCTACTAAGTTGCGTCACAAAATAGAACAATGCAGAAGATCAACTTGAATGAATTAGTATAAGTTTATTTTGTTTTATTTTTCTAGTATTTTTTAAGGTTATAAATAGGTTAGGTACGTATTGTCTATTGCATAAACTTGAAAATATTTACTAATAATTATAAAAATAAGTAGGTATACTTATTCATTTTTGTGAATAAGGTGGATTTAAAATCTGACTGACATGAAGATCATGAATACGGATACGATTCAAAACAACGCTCCGCGTGCCATTTGACTTTTCATAAAGGTGCGAAATCTTCGTGCTAATGCATTGTATGTAACTCCTATCTATTTCTATATGAATCAATAATGTTAATCAATCAATTTATTTACCTATGTCAGCATTGTCAATGTTAATGAATGTTGTAGCTAATTAATTAATTATTATTTAGTGTTAGTTCTAATCTTACATTAATATTTGCACACCATGACAATATGATAAACATGTTAGCATAACTCCATCTTGTTACTTATAACACTTTGCATGCATTGTATTGTATGTACACACATGTTTGAGCAAATAAAATTATCTGAATCTGAATATGTTGGGGTCGGCTTCCAGTCTAACCGGATGCAGCTGAATACCAGTATTTTACACGGAGCGACTGCCTATCTGACCCCCACAACCCAGTTACTACCCACTTACACTCACTTACACTTACCCAGTTACAAGGGGTAATACTTACACTTACCCAGTTACAAGGGGTAATACGATACCCCTTGGTAAGACTGGTTGTCAGACTTTCGGGCTTTTGACTACCCGTAACGACTGTCAAGATCCACGAATGACAGCCGGGACCAACGACTTAACGTGCTTTCCGAGGCACGGAGGGGTCTCGGTATGTAAAGATGGTCACCCATCCACAGACCAACCGCGGCAAGCGTAGCTTAACCTGACCGATCGACCTGTGCGGCTGTTAATATTTAGCCACGGGCCCCTCTACGCTTCTAGTGAGTAGTGTATGATCAGAGCAGATGCTGCTTTATGGACATAACCAATATCCAGGCCAAGGTGGTGTTAAACGCAACCAATTACTTACCGATTTATTTTAGTTACCAGTAAAATTTAAATTCACGACCGATCGATCGCCCGTCGCTTTGTACACGGCCACAGCTATTGATTTGCATCACGGGGTGAAATTGACTTCTCTTCGGGACATCCCTGGATTTTGTCTATTCTTCACATCGTCGCCGTCACGTTTTGTCACTAATTTCGCAGAATAATATGTTTGATTCCGGAAATCTGCACGACATGACTTCGTGCAAAATCGTTAGCCACGTTCTTACGATTAGCTCTGCTCTGAATTGGTTCAGTTGAGAATAGCTTAAATTTTATGAAATTTTTTACTAATCGATACGAAAATTCACGGTGATCTTCAATAGCGAATATAGGTATACCTGTCATCTGTTAGTCATTTGCTACCTACGTTTCCTATTCCGGTGTGTTGTTGTTATCAGACTATGTGACTTATAGGAGGACTTATATGGAGTCGCTAGATGGCGCTGCGTATAGCCAAACGTTAAAACAACCGCTCTGTTATTAAATATCAGTTAGAAATACTATTTGTGCTTTTAAGTGAATAAAAAAAGGTGTACTAATAAAACATCACCTAATACTTAAGTGACAGTGTTAACCACGGATTTTATACATAAACTGTGAAGTTAATACATATTATACTGTGAACAATAAACTGTGCTTTAAAATAACAAACACGACCATAAAATCAACAATAATAACGGAAATAAACTAAAAATTGTAAAATGTATAATAATCTGTGACTTAATTCAACGAAGAAAGTGTGGAAAAATACAATAGCAACAAAGACAAAGTGAAAAAGTGACTCACACAGTGATTTGAATTTAAACTGTCACGCGTCCTTCCTATTCAAAAGAAAAACATCTGCTGCAATAGGTTGACAAATTTGATACGCCTATGTAATGTGCAGTTGGCGTAATAGCTAACACCCCCACTTTTGCAATTTAACTAGACTCACACGAGTGGCCGCGGGTTCAAACCTCAGTGACTGCATCACTTTTCGTAAGTTCCAAAATTCATATTTGGAATTTATAAAGAAACTACTACAACAATTATTTCAAGATGGCATCACTAGTAACATGTCATAAATGCAAAAAACTGGTAAACATAAAAAGTACTGCTTTGTGTTCTGCCTGTGATAACCGGTATGAATTGGATTGCGATGGTTATCCAGAACATACGTATCGCCTCAAAGACGCGGAATCAAGAAAAAAGTGGAGATGTAAGGTATGCATTAGAAGCAAAAAATACGCTAATACCGATTGTACACCCAATATTACCGTGAGGAAAAAAGTAACATCGATGAAAACACCCTCACCAACGGAACAACCACAAAGCACTAAGGATGTAGTACGTGATGATTCGTTCAAACGTCAATCTACGGTTCAAAATACTGCAGATTTAATTGATTCCCACATATTGACTGAATGCGATACATCCATTGAATCGCAAAGTACTCCCAATAAATTGTCAATGAGTGTTGACGGTACTGTGTCTGACTTAGTATCAGCCTCAGAAATGAAGGAGATAATTGCACAGCTCACTTTAAAACTCGAAATTACCGAAAATGAACTAGGAAATATACTGTTGGAAAACACCGATCTACACAAGCAAATAAACAAGTTAACTGCAGAAAACAAAACATTAAAATCTTTATGCAAGTCGTCCTCCATATTTTCAAGTCCGGGTCCAAACACTAAGAAAAAGAGGCCAGCTCTGTCAACTCCACTCCACAACATACTTTCTGCACCATCCTCTTTACCATCATCATCCAGAAAGTTGAAATCCAAACCCAATGATAACGCAAATGTGTCATCTCTGGAACAAGATATCGTAACCTTACAGCAGCAATTAAAGGTTGCACAGCAGGAGATTGCAGCTATCCATGAACGCATTGCAATCATAATGCAAAGTAGTAACAATGTCTGTGAACCTGCCGTAAATCAAGAACTGAAGCGAGACACTGTAACCAGTGTTTCCACCGCCAGTGCTCAGATATGTGTTGCCACAGATGGGAATGATATCCCCGAAAGGAAGAAGATATTTATCTTTGGTACTCAGCGTTGCGTCGGACTAGCAGCAGCCATCTCACACTCAAGGACTAATACACAGTATGAAAAATACAGACTCGTTGCTGAAACAAAGCCAAATGCGCTTAGCAACGAAATTATAGCAAACTGCAGAAATACTAAATTAACCACTGAAGACAAACTTGTGATATGCATAGGTGAAAATGACAGCAACCCTAACCTGTTGTTGTCCCAATTGAAAATTGTATTAAATACATTTATAAATAACACTATTATTGTGTTAAATGTCGTCAATAACATGTACCTCAGTGTCCGTAAGTTAAACTACTCTATAAAAAATGTTTGTAATAGTTATAAAAATTGTCACTTCGTAAATCAAACATCCACGAATCTATCAGATGTTTGTAAGTCGATAAATTATCTTATAGATTGTTGTGATTATAGTGATAAGTATTTAAATCCGAGCGAAATACGAAAAATAATAGCGAGTAACAAATCAAATTCCAAACTAAACGTTCCTACAAATAAACCCAAAATAGGGACAATCCCTTACTACTTTGGTCGTATTGAGGGTACAACGCCCCACGAACATAGTTCCTCTTTGCAACACAATTCAAAAGGTCAAATAGGGACTATACCTTATTACTTTCCTGTGTTAAACAAGCGTGACTCTTTTTTTCGTATCTCAAACTAATAAAACACACCTGTTTAGAATACTCCATCAAAATATAGCGAGTTTACTATCTAAACAAGAACTACTTGAAATTACTATTCAGGAGTTAAAAGAAGCGAATAATGATCCAGATGTTATATGTCTATCTGAAACCTTTGTAAAAAAAGGTTATGAAAATTATGTGAAAATCTGCAACTATCAGTTGGCTACCAGCTACTGTAGAGAAAAGCAAAGAGGTGGCACATGCATATTAGTGAAAATGGGTTTACTTTATAAAGAGCTATCATTCGTGAAAAACTATGCAACTCAAAACACGTTTGAAGCTTGTGGCATAGAAATTATAAATAATAAATTAATAGTAATGTGTGTTTATAGAACACCACAATCTGATCCAAATCTGTTTTTGACAAAATTACACAATTTCTTGCATGATTTGTCAAATAAATATAAGTCCAAAATAAATATAGTCGTGGCCGGTGATTTAAACATAAATACTCTTAAAAAAGGTAACATCACAAATGGATTGCAAGATTTATCTAACAATCATAATTTAAAAATCCACATCACGGTACCAACTCGTAAATTGACTTGTATTGACCATATTTTAAGCAACATTGCCAACGCAACTGCCACTGTACTGCCCCTGTATCTGTCTGATCACGACACAGCACAAATGTTAAGCTTTCCAATCAAAAAGAAACCACAGAAATCAACAACATACTATATTTATAAAAGAGACTATAACACAGATAACATCCGGAAATTTAAAGAATGTCTGGAAAATCTTTCTTGGTCCGATATTAATCACAAAACTGACACTAACTGTGCATTCAATGTTTTTCATGAGCTATTGTGTCTGTTGTATGGTCTCTGTTTTCCTAAAGTAAGAGTTAAAATCAATGGTAATAAGGAAAACAAACAAAAGTGGATAAGTAAAGGTTTGAGACAAAGTTGTAAAACTAAACGGAAGCTACGGTATGGATATTATAAAAATAAAAATTTAATTAATAAAACTAAATATAAAAACTACTCCAGTCTGCTAAATAAATGCATTTATAATTCAAAAAAGAGTGCAAATATAAAATATATTCATAATCATGATAACAAGTGTAAAGCCACGTGGAATGTCATTAAAACCGAAATAAACAGTAATACTCACAAAGACAACATAGAAAGTATTAAATTCAATGAAACAATAACTACAGACCCTATACAAATGGCTACTATATTTAATAACAATTATGTTAAATTAACGCATGTACAAGGGGAAAAAAGCACAAATCAAAACCGCTTCAAAAGTACGTGTGTCAACTCTATGTTTCTTAGACCAATGGAGGTTAACGAGGTAAGACAGGAAATAATGTCTCTGTCCAACACTAGGTCGGAGGGCTATGATGAGATCAACACAAAAATCGTCAAAGCATGCTGCAACGAACTGACTGGTATTCTGACGCATTTAATAAACATGTCATTTTCACAAGGCACCTTTCCTGAAAAATTAAAACTGTCTTTAATTAAGCCCTTATTCAAGAAGGGAGATAAATGTGACATCAACAATTACCGACCTATAACCCTTATACCCATACTGTCTAAAATATTTGAAAAATGTATGTTTAAAAGGTTAACTGACTTTTGCAATAAATTTAATTTAATAAGTGAACAGCAGTTTGGATTCCAAAAGAACAAGTCCACATCGTTAGCTATTTTTTCCCTCATGCAAACTATACTTTCAAATATTAATAATAATTATATAACTACGGGCCTTTTTTTTGATCTATCGAAAGCCTTCGATCTGGTGTCACATGATATGTTGCTACAAAAATTGGAAGCTGTTGGTATTAGAGGACCGGCACTTCAGTGGCTGTCGTCCTATTTAAGCAATAGAAAACAATGTGTCATCATCAATAAAAAAAATGAAAACAATGTAATAATATCCTATTCATCGGAATATAAATATAATAAATATGGCGTTCCACAGGGAAGTGTGCTAGGCCCAATATTATTCCTAATTTATATAAATGACATTATAAAAATAACTAACCATAAATGCGTATTATTTGCTGACGATATTTCTATTATAGTGACATCTAATAAAAAACTAAATACCATTTCAGAACATGAACTTGACATTAATAATACAATTGACAAATTATTGCATTGGCTTGACATTAACCATTTGATGATAAATTTTGACAAATCCGTTTACATACAATTTAATCGATCAAATAATTCCAAATATGACATTAAACTAAATATTAATAAAATCAATGAAGTAACGCGTACCAGATTTTTAGGTGTAATAATAGATAAAAACATTAACTGGAAAGAGCACATAGACAATGTTAGCACTAAAATTAATAAATTTGTTTATGCACTAAAACAAGTAAAAAATGTAACTAATATAAAAACTGCTGTAATGTCATACCACGCGTACGTCGAATCGTTGTTACGTTATGGACTAATAATGTGGGGTAACAGCACTGACTTCCAAAGAGCATTCATCGCTCAAAAAAAATGCATGAGAGCAATTTGTGGACTTAAGCCCGACGACTCATGTCGACCAATATTTAAAAAACTTGGTTTGTTACCGTTACCATCGCTTTACATATACGAAATATGTGTGTTTGTTATGAAAAATAAGCAACTATTTAAGACTGCAAATGATGTCAATCCTCGGAACCGACGAGATCCATATAAACTGGTGTTGAATGATTTGCCTAGACTGTCTAAATACAATAGTAACTGCTTGGCAATGTGTGTGTGCATTTATAATAAAATACCAAGGCATTTCAAAGCTTTAAATACAAAACTATTTAAAATTAAATTTCATAAGTGGTTACTCGAGTGTAGTTTTTATAGTTTAAAAGAATTTATAGATAAAAAATACGATTTTGATGCTTAACTTGCTTTAAAATTTTGCATGCTATGTTTTGTCCTAGCTAAACATGTTTGTGCCTCAATTTGTATTTAACACCCTTATATACCATGTTTTACGCAAATAAATATTCTATTCTATTCTATTCTATTCTATATAAGCTTGCTACATGCAGTTAGGCTCATGGTGGCACCTTTAGTGACACGTTATCAGGCCCTTATCGGGCAGCGGGTCATTGACCCCGTGCATGCGGGCACTTGTATCTATAGTCCGTTGCCACAGCACACAGATATCAGGCAGATGTTTGTCATGTGTTCGCCGATGACCGATATTCTCACAATAGACAATAACATCACCATAATTTTATATACCTACATTAATCGTCAAAATTATAAACAAAATAACGTCAAAACTAATATATCCATTATCTGATCGTTTATCAAATTATGAAATATAGATAACATAAAAGGATATTATGAATTCATTGATATTAAAAAAAAAAAATCACAAAAAAAACAACCGACTTCCAAAAAACACTACAAAGTGATAAATAACTTTAATTTCGGAAGTCGGTGTCGTTGGTCCTGCATTTTCGTTTATTGACACCGACTTCCGAAATTAAAGTTTGTAGTTTGTAGTTTTTTTGGAAGTCGGTTGTTTTTTTGTGTTTTTTTTTTTTTCACTTTTTAGTGAGAGAGTTTGTGATTTATATAAGTTACAATAGCTTAACGTCAACTGCTCATCACCTTTTACAAAATATTGCTTTTCCCGATGCTGGGACGTTAATTGTTGAGGAGTTCTCCTGGTAAGAACCTGGAGAACTCCACTCCACCACCACACGCATTGTGACGAGCATAAATTGCTTAGCAACCATATTAAAGTAATCGAATCGCAATCCGTAAAATATTTATCATTGAGTAGTTCCGATGGCCGTCTGTGGTCTTCATCATCAGCTCCACTTTACCAAATGATGATTTTCGAGAGCAAATGCTCAAGTTACTATAAAAAATAATAAAATTTGAGGATTTCCCTCGATTTCCCTGGGATCCTATCATCAGATCCTGACCTGATGATCATGGGACCACTTGGGAAGTATACCCTTTCAAACAAAAGAAAAAAATTCCAAATCGGTCCAGGCGTCTTCGAGAAATCGGGGAACATAAATAAAAAAAATAAAAAAGATTCCGACGAATTGAGAACCTCCTCCTTTTTTTGATGTCGGTTAAAAATGCATTGACGTATAATTATATTACTAGCATATGAACCGGGCCAACCGCGCGACTAAATGGCTCCAACGCGCTGGCCCTAAAATTACGGTTTTAGGGCCAACGCGACTCAGTTGACACGTTGACAGTGGTCCGCGGGATGAGAACATGTATTTGCATGTCATAAAAATGCTTAGTTGCGTGGTAAAAGGCTGCAAAAATTACGAAACAAAGATTAAAAAGAAACATGGGATATCGTATCAAAATGTAACCTTACATTATTTTTGTTGCAATTAAATAAAGACATTTTTTTAAGTGATAATTATTATACAATGGCGGCCATTGTGTGGCCGATGCATGGGCCAGTGGCTCCACGAAGTGAACAAAGTAACCTTATACGGACGTCATTGTTTTTATTTCTATTTTATTTTTGTCATAAGAACTTAGAGTACTTAAGTCATTTTGAATTTTGGTACCAAATTAGGAGAAGACATAATTATAAACGATGTTTTTACAATGTGCGATAGCGAATTACGAAACAATTAATTTTTAAATTACAGATTTCCAAATTATTCAACGCGTAGAGATTTGGAGTCGCATTATTAAGGAACAATGAAAAAGCCTTATAAAAATACAAGAGTATGCTCTGCTCATTTTTGTGACATTGATGTCGACATTATTATTTTATTACTTAGATTCAGATTCAGATAATTTTATTTGCTCAAACGTGTGTTGTGTACATACAATACAATGCATGCAAGGTGTTATAAGTACCAAGATGGAGTTGTGCTAACATGTTTATCATATTGTCATGGTGTGCAAATATTAATATAAGATTAGAACTAACACTAAATAATAATTAATTAATTAGCTACAACATTCATTAACATTGACAATGTTGACATAAGTAAATAAATTGAATTAAATTGATTGATTAACATTATTGATTCATATAGAAATAGATAGGAGTTACATACAAACATGTCAAATATTCAATTATCAAAAATAAAAACATAAAAATAAAATTAATGTCAGTATAAGTCCAAAGAATATTCAATACAAACTTTTGATTAAATTAATATATAAAAAAAGCATGGCAATTTAAAATGATTCCCTTAAAAATTCATTCACATTATAATATGCTTTACTAGCTAAAAAATATTTTACTTTCCTTTTAAATGCTTCTATACCATTGGGAAGTTTATTGTAAATACTGGGAGCCATACAAAAAACACTCCTGTGCATCAGTGTAGTCCTAGACGTATGTTGACAGAGTTGACTGTTATCACGTCTATTTCTAGGAAACCGCCATTTCCAAAATATAAATTGATGGTAAAGTCAAAATGTTGTGGCTTATAAAAAACGGCTTACAGCAATCAGTAATTTTTAATTTAAATAGGTATGGATCTAAGGCACTTTTTTGGGCCTTAAATGCGATATCTCTATCCGTAGAAAGTCCTCAAAAAATAATGCTGTATCTGATAATGGGCTCTGCTATGCCATAATAGGCGGTTAATAGGGCATCAGTCTTTAGAATCCGCGATAGTTTATATAATGCGAATGCACTGTTACTTAGTTTTTTGCTAATGCCCTATAGAGGGCAAAAATAAAAAAGAAAATTGGAAGGCTCACATAGGTGAGCCTTCCAATTTAAATTACGATCTATGGATGATGATCTTATTTATAAGCTTTATTATATTTATTAGCTGATAGAATTGACAAATATCGAAATATCGCGGTGGCCAGGCCTGTATTGTAAAATTCCAGTAGCCACTACACAGCTACAAGCCCCAGGTGTTTGATTTGTTCCACCGTTAGGTCATCAACGCCCCGGCAGCCTTCGCATTTCTTTGTGCACGCACGTACAAGGTTACATCGTCGGCCTATGCAACGCTGTACTCACGTAGTTCGTATGAGTTTTAACAGATGGCGTTACTTTTGCTTGTGTGAAGAAGGTCTACGTAAAATGTTCAGGCGTATCCTTACTTTTGAAATCATTGTTAAAATAATTTAATATTAATAATAATAATTTTAGTAATAATAAAAAATGCGTAATAACATAAATATATAAACTATTACCTCCATACTAATATTATAAATTCGAAAGTAACTCTGTCTGTCTGCATGTTACCTTATCACGCCTAAACCACTGAACGGATTTCAATAAAATTTGGCAGAGAGATAGATTGCATCTCGGGGAAGGACATAGGATAGTTTTTATCGACATACCTCGCGGGCGAAGCCGCGGGCGGAAGCTAGTAAATATATAAACTATTACCTTATTTATGAATTTTATGATTTCTTACAGACATACCGTACGTGTCTCAGAATTGAAAATAAAAATATAATTATTATGCGTATTAAATTACATTCTATCGTACCTACTAAGTGATGGGATAGAATATATCGTCGGGTTAATAAAAAAACCAACTAACTGCTCAAGTTATGATTTTGTGGTAGGGCGTTTTGAAAGTTTGTATCAATAAATTTCATGTAATATCTTAGATAATGTTATTATAAGAAACAGCATCTGATTTATAATTAAAATCACGTATGCGTTGATTTATATCAGTTCATAAAAAAGTAACAGGGTTTCCCAGAATATTGCATTTTGTGCCCTAAACCCCCTAATTTAGTTTCTTTTACCTCCCTACTAAATAAAGGCTCTATTTTCGAAATTAAGCGCTACTGTTCAGTCTCAGAAAGTTACTGGTCATTAATTCAAGTATATATGTCGCAGCCAACTGGTTAAATTAGCCGTTCAGTAATTCAGTTAACTGCCTGGCCTTTAGAAGGAGTGCTTGTCTCGGTTCCTCCCTCGGCTCGCACGCGGTTGATCACAGTTCTAACATAACCTAACCCACTTGGTCGGGGTATAATGCCTTAATTACTGCAACCAATTCGGCTCGCGCGTGATTGGTTACAGACTTCCAACCTAAACTGTAATTGAATATCATTCAGGCCGTTAGTTGAACGGCCGCCGTTTAGTTGAAAGGCTAGGCGGTTAACTGAACGGCTAATTTAACCAGTTGGCTGCGACATATACATCGAACAATAATGTAATATTGTTCTTAATAGCTTTGATAGTTTCGAGAAAAATTAAAAGAAAAAAAAAATTGTCGCTTTTACTTCCCGATATTTCTTGACTATCCTATGCTGTGTCTACTAGAGTATTATATTATCTGTACCCTTAGCAAAGCGTTTTTATCACGAAAACTATCTAAGCGTTAAAGATGGATTAATAAAGGAAATAGTTTGTTAAATACACAACTAAGTTGAAAAAAATAATAAGAAAAACGAACGCAAAGGCATGGAACACTTGTAAAAAGAATATTCTTCATCAGAAGACGTCCAATGTAACGAGCTGATCTTATAGATAGTTTTTTTTGGGGCTTTCGTAGTTACTTTCTATGTACCCGAATCATTTCCTGTGAGTCATCATCATCATTTCAGCCTAAAGACGTTCACTGCTGGACATAGGGCTCCCCCAAGCACCTCTACTTCGACCGGTTCTGTGCTTCTCGCATCCAATGGGTTCTTGCGACTTTCACAAGGTCGTCGGTCCACCTTGAGGGAGGCCTTCCAACGCTACGTCCTCCGGTAGGTACGCGGTCGCCACTCCAGAACCTTTCGGCCCCATCGGCCATCTGTTTTGCGAGTAATGTGCCCTGCCCACTGCCACTAATGTTTGGCAATTCTTCGGGCTATGTCGGTTACCTTGGTTTTCCTGCGAATCTCCTCATTTCTGATCCGATCCCGCAGGGAAACTGCAAGCATAGCCCTCTCCATTGCCCTTTGGGTGACTTTTAGCCTTCTAATAAGGCCCATTGTGAGCGACCACGTTTCAGTGCCATATTATGTCATCGCTGGCATCACGCACTGGTGAAAGACCTTCGTCTTGAGATACTGCGGTATGTGGGACGAGAAGATATTGCGTTAACGCTGCCCAGCCGAGTTGGATTCGACAATTGACCTCTTTCTCGAAGTTGGACCTACCTAACTGGACAGTTTGTCCTAGTTAAACATACTCGTCCACGACTTCGAGTGTAGCATCTCCGATCTTTATGAGAGTGGGTGTTACATGGGCATTTGCCATGACCTTCGTTTTGTCCATGTTCATCTTAAGACCCACTCTATCGGAGGCTCTACTGAGGTCATCCAGCATTGTACTCAGGTACTCCATAGTCTACGATATAGCCATGACTACGATATCGTCGGCAAACCGAAGGTGAGTTATGTACTCGCCATTCATGTTAATGCCAGCCCCTTTCCAGTCCAGAACCTTGAAAACATCCTCCAGTGCAGCGGTGATACAGTTTCGGAGAGATAACGTCTCCCTGTCTCACACCTCGCTGCAGAAGGACAGGTTTCAAGGTCTGATCGTGGAGTCGGACTGACATAGTGGGGTTTTCGTACAGACACTTCAGCACCTCGATGTACCGATAGTCGATCTGGCACCGTTGAAGAGACTGCAGTACAGCCCATGTCTCGCACGAACACCACAAACACCTTACTATCACTTGGAACTGAATTTTTCGCCGTCACAAAATGAATCGAGATGTCTTTGGCACGAGAGCAACAACGACTGACGCATGCGCGGTCGGAAACTGCAAAATTTAAACCAACTACACGCGGTTAATCGGTTTAAATTCTCAATATTTTGTTGGGATCATGATCAAAATTATAGAAGTAAAACCTACTAAACCTATTCAACAGGTAATAGCTATTATCCTTTAATAACTGCTATTATCATAGAATATTAGGTAACGCTATTTCCTGTTATTTCTAAGTACTAAAACCATATAATTGGATGTGATAGTTTTTCCTTTCCCAAAATTCCGTATACATTGCAGGTTTTTTTATTTTGAAAACTGATTTTAAGTATCGTGTTTGACTTCGATACAAAACATAATTTTGTTGATTAACAAGGAATATTTGTTTTTGGTATAATCGGTATGGTTAGATAGTCGGTTTCCACCATTCAGTATCTCCGAAACAAAGCATCGCACAGCTTAGTATGTTATACCAGTAGAAAGAGAATACAATTTTGAATTGGTGGGTATAAAACAGTAAACGTTTCGTTCACTGGTATAAAATCAATATTCCAAAATCACCGAGTTAGTTGGTTTTTGAATTAACCCGGCGATATTCGCTTCAAATGAATAAATCGAAAATAATCATTTTATATGGTGAATCAGTATAGAAAAACCTTGCATCTACTGAAATATCAATAAAGTATATACGTATATTACCTACTTATTTCCTAGGATACGGATTTGCCACCATAAACAAGATGTTAATGTTTCGATTTTAAAGCTTCATAAAATGTTATGAATTTATTTATAACACTTCTTCTTCATCATGTTTGTGGAGGGTATTAGACATTTAACTCATCACGCTTGTCTAATGCGGGTTGAAAACCGGATTAGACTAGAATAACTTGGAATGAGAAAGTTGGATAAGAAAAATATTAACACAAAAGAAGAACTAGCTGCGGATTTTGGGCTCGGGTGATCAGACCGGAATGAATCGACGGGTGAACTGTGAACTCGAGAGTCGAGACTGACAAATCTACGTTTCGCCGACGACATTGTTCTCTTTCATCCTCAGCCACTGAACTTGACAAATGCTCCAAGACCTTAGCAATGCAAGCCTTGAGGTTGGACTGAAGACGAATATGTCGAAGACCAAAGTTATGTGCAACGAAACACCTAGAAGCATAAATGTAGACGGGGAGATAATACAACATGTCCAGGAATACTACTACTTGGGTCAAGTTGTCTCTTTCCAGGCGAGGCAAGATAATAATCTCAGGACGAACGGAAAACGCCTGGAAGAGAGCTACTGGTCCTTGAAGGTTGTCTATGGTACCATACAGTACGAAACAGTGGTATGAAACGCAGGCCCATGGACATGTGTATTCTTCCCGTCTTAACCTATGGTGGACAAACTTGGTATTTGACTAACATCCAGAAGTCCAAACTCAAGGTCTGTCAACGAGCAATGGAGCACAGTATACTAGGCGTTAAATTAACGGAATGTGTTCGAAACACAATACTGTGCAAAACAAAGATAGCTGACGTGGCTCAATAGGCTGCCCAACTTAAATCGAACTGAGCAGGACATGTCTGCCACATGCCGCCGGACAGGCAGTGGGCCCAAATAGCATAGAATTGGTGCCTTGAAACAATGAGGCGGGGTCGAGGCAGACCACGTAGGAGATGGCGGGACGAGCTGGATAGGTTCCGTCAAAAGGAAGAAAGACGCGCGGGCTAGGGAGCCTTTGCCCAGGAGTGGGACAGAGTAGGCTAGTAAAAAAAAACATAAATAATCTATAATTTATGTGTTTATGTCGCAGGTTTATGACAAAATCAGGACCGGAAGAAGACAGAATGACTTTGCAGACTTTATGTTGTCGTAAAACTCCATTTTTTTTATCAAAAACCTAGACTGGATTAGTGAACTAGTGATAGTTCCATCTATCAACAAACGTGTGTCAACAAATGTGTAGTGTGTAGTCATGTTATATTCGTTCAGTGTAGCTTCATCTTCCTGACTGACCGACCCATTTACAATTCAAAAGTGCCTGTAATTGGTTTAATTGGTTGAAACTAGCAGCGCCCCGCGGTTTCACCCGCATAAGTTTCGATCCCGTGGGAATATCGGGATAAAAACTATCCTTTGTTGAGCGTGAAGAAGTAACAAACATATAAACACACACACACTCACAAACTTTCGCCTTTATAATATTAGTGTGAGTGATTAGTATGGAAGTATGGATAAATGCTATGCCGGGTAAAGTGGTCATAAACACACGTAGGTATACATTCGATACCTACACATTATAAGCACTCGAAATAAATTGGTCCTTTGAGGGCTTCAAGCGCCCAATAGGACCAATCCTAAACACCCACAAGGCCCACAACACATCAACACCCACAACCAGATTAAATTTAAAACCTTTCTGAAAAATAAGAAGTCGATAAATATAATTACCCCACACATCATACGCACTACATATCGAGATATATAGTGCGTATGGTGTGTGGGGCCATGGCAGTCGCACTCAATAGGGCCGAGCGCGGCTCATTGATTCCCCGACTCCCCGTTTGTCGCGTCAATGAACGACATTCCTTGCGCGCGCAGACAGGGTGCCAACACGGGCAGTACAACACGGGCGCCCCCTACCTATATGGCGAGACGTGGAATGAAAACTCGATGCATTAGCATTACACTTTTTATCGGGCAGCGCGTACCAGAAGTGTTGCGATTCAAACGTGTGTTCTTGTGTGGAGAGATCGTTTCATCGGACTCGCCGTTTAGGGGAAGGTTCGCGGATCGAAGCCTCGCATGCTTTCGCGAACCGGAAATTGTTTTGTTACGAAAAGTTGAAATTATAAGTAAGTATACCTACTAATCGGGCCTGCGGACGGCGAGTAATGGGTAGCTCGCCGTCCGATCGGGACCAGGCCCGTGCTGGACGGCGCGTATGTGTTCTACGCGCGCCTCAAAGAGATGTCAGCATTAATGGAGGGGCCCGTCAGAGCCGAAGCCTGCCGAGGCAGCGGGATTGTCCGAAAGGGTTACCGCTACCCGGAACATAAAGGGCTAAGGAAGCAACACGGATGGGTTTTAGTCAGTAAGAGTCTGACCCTCCCTTCCGCTCCACCCAGAGCGGGAGGGGTCATATAATGATTTCCAATCCTAAAAAAAAAAGTAAGTATACTAATAATGAAAAAGTACTATTTGCGTTGAGTTCTGCTAAACACATTTGATTCATATCAGACGTCAGATTTTAAGTGGAGAGACTTCTATTTGATTTTGAATAATTTTGATAACAACAATATCAACTGATTTTGAACTGTTTCTATTCTTACCTACCTACCAATCTGTAATTACTATAAGTACAACAGGCAACATTGCTATGGGATTTCGGGTCTCATAAATGTGTGCCTGATCCGGGTGCACAATCTTAGAGCTCAATTTGCATAGATTAACATTAAACAGTTCCCTTTTTGAGCTGCTAAACATAATATTGAACAATCTAATATAATGATAACGCCTTTTTTTGTAAACGTCAGATGAATCAAAAAAAAAAATTAATTTAATTTTGATCAACTTACATTTGTTGTGTAGTTTACATGCCTTGTGCGACCGAAAAATAACCGGTCGTGCTGCATTTCAACCGCGCGGCCAACTCATGAAATTTGATGAAACTTTGCCAGGAATTAGTGGTAATTTATTACTATACACACCTGTACCTACAGATGAACCTTTATAAAATCAGAAGCGATCTACAATTGTACGTTCGGATATATAATGAAAGCACCTCTCGCACCGATAGCATTGACATCTTCTCCAACACCCTGGCTCAATTCCGCAATCAAAGACTTAAAAAAAGAACCTATTCATCATCTGAATTTGAAAATAAAATCCTAAACTTTAACTTAAAATTAGGTACCAGAGAATCAACGCGTTAAAGTAGCGATACATGTATCGATAATATCATCAACAATATTAGGGGTAGCAACTGCAAGTGCGACATCATCGACTTTGCTCTTTCGGACCATGCTATTATATATTATATTATCATGCCCAATTAAAAAAACCTGTCGATTTAAACAATGGTATACCTTTAGAAGAGATTTTAGTAACAGCAATAAAGAAAAATTTAAGCAGTGTGTAGAAAGTCTCACGTTTTCTGACGTATGTGGCGAAAACGATGCAGAAATAGCTTTAATTTTTTTTTTAAAGCTTTCGACCATGTGTATCATAAATTACTGGTCAAACAACTGTATAGATATGGCATACGGGGTAATGCTCTAGACTTGATAAAATCGTATTTAAGCCAGAGATCACAAATAACTGAAATAAATAAGTCTTAGAGCTGTTTGTACCATACGTGCCTCAGATAGCTGTATACCATATTATAAAAAGCTTAAGATTTTAACCTTTCCTGCCCTCTACATCTATGAGGTCGCTACATTTGTAAAAACCAATAAGGAAAAGTTTGGTAACCTGCACTCTCGTCGACATGTCGACAAAATAACAAATAGGTATGCCCTCAAAAACAGCCCTACTTTCTAAAAGTTTCTTCGGAATGTCTTCACGAATTTATAATAAGCTCCCTAAGAAAATTAGACAAATTGAAAACATTAAATTGTTTAAGAAAAAATGATATGACTTCTTGGTAAATAGACCATATTATACAGTACATGAATTTTTGTCCGACAGATTCGTGACGAGTTAGTGCCATGTTTTGATGCAAAATATTTCAATTAAAATGTCTATTTAAATTAATATAATCACATAAACTTAGGTCATAAAAAATTGTCCAAACTATTTTATGCCTAACATGGTGGAGCAGTGCAAACGCACACCAAAATATTTCAATAACAACTTTGTAACCACTGTCGCACAATAAAGATCTTTGACGATGACGTTTTATTTAACTTACGCAAATTGTATCAGTCAGTCAGTATGGGTATAAAAATTTAAATTATCTTTATATACTTAAATCTAATTCTATAGAAAAATATTGGGTTAAGTAATTTATTAATTTAAAAAAACGTTGAGTGCGGCAGTGAGTGCCGTACATTAGTTCAAGTTAACTGTGTTGTAATTTTCTGTTAGGTACAGAGGCCAGCACATCAACCTACCCCAATCTGTCAAATTTTCCCAATTGAATATGAACCTTATTCCTTTGTTGTAAAGTTGAAAATCTATCAAAGAAATTTGACAGATTGGGGTAGCTTGATGTGCTAGCCTCTGTACATTGACAGTATTTATAGTGAATGAGAGATAACATTTTACATAAGGATTAACAACTGACGTTTGACGAGTGCGGCCCTAAATATTACTAACTAATGCAGAAAAATAAAATAAAGAACACGACGCGGCCGCTCGTCTCGTATGATGAGTGTTGCCATGCCAGCGAAAAAAAGTAGGACTTTCTACAAAAAAAAGTGAGATGCCATTAAAAACATAACTTGGTGAAAAGCTGTGAGATCCATGTAATACAAAGTCGGTTAATTTTTGCAGTCCCTACTCAAATTGCTTAGCATGATCCTCCGTTATGTCGAAAATACTGCAGCATTAATCTTAAATATATGGTAAAAGTTGAGGATTAATGTAAGGTACTATGTGTGACGAAAACACGATTCCATAAAATTTTCTCGATAGAAAAAAAAACCAAAGTTATCTCGAAACTGAACAATAAACCGCTGGTATTAAAAAAATACTTCAAATTTGATCAGGAAACTTTGTATAATAACTAAAGTAACTAAAGTAAAAAAAAAAACACATAGTCGCTGCTTTATGCAGCGACTATGTGTTTTTTTTTTTTTTAATTACAATTATTTCCGCCGTAAAAAGCAAAAACCTAAACTATTGGCGCTGCCTGCCGCCGCAGCTCCGCACTCTGTCTCGCTCACACTTAGACCGCGAGCAGTAAGAGTGAATTTTAGCTGAGGTAGTATGGGCTCTTAAGGAACCTTCTGTCTTAAGTTATTAGGTAGATAGCTAACCTAACAACATCTTAAACTCAAACTCAAAGCATTTATTTCAATTAAACCATTTACAGGCACTTTTGAATTGTCAAGAAGTCGGTCAGTCAGAAAATATGAAGCTAGTTGCCCATTCCAAAGCGTAGGTACCTATGGAGAAGAACGGGCAAGAAACTTCATGGACACTCTTTTAAATTATATTTTTACAAAAATATTAGTTACATCATTAATGTTGAATTTATAATTATATGTGAGAACGATGCAATAAAATAAAAAAGACGTACGTGTTAAGAGCGTCCAGAGTACAGCAAATAGTACTTAACAAAACAACAATCCAAAAAAAAAATTAAAATAAGCCGAGGCAGCCAATTGATGACCAGCCCCAACTGACGGCGCCCGTTCACGAACATGACGCATAGATCAGCACCATTCAGCTCAACCATTTTGAAGGGAGCTAAATGATCCAACACACGCGCCACCGTCAGCGAGACATTTTAGTGAGCATGACATACTATCAGCCGCCAGGGCACATTCAAGTCAATGAAAGACATATTATTACCCGGTAAATGGTAGCTCACATAGAACTCACATCTGTGCTATGAAATTATACAATACAAAGGAAATTGAGTTTATACAATGCAAATATAGTCCCACAATCTTCAGCAGCTCCAACAGTATGTTCAAGTGTTAATCAATTAGTTGTGGTTGTGGAGCAGGACCAGCATTGATCCAGGCATCTTTATCAACGATGTAATCCCCTATCTTATAATATGCCTGCCTGCATAGTGTGCGTTTTATACAAGACTTGATTTTGTCTCATTCAGTTGAAGAATGTGGGGAGGTATTTTATTATAACATTTTAAACAGTACCCCATAAAAGATGAGTACTTTAGCCAATCTGAAACCTGGTTGAACTAGTAGGTCCCTATTTCTAGTACTATAATTATGTCTGTCACCTTATTACTAAAAAGATGTAAATTTTTCCTTACATACATGATGTTTTCGTAGATATATTGACAAGGCACCGTCATGATGTTAATATCCTTAAACAGTTCCCTTAGAGAATCGCGCCTGCGGAGATTATATATGGCTCTGATAGCTCTTTTCTGCAGAATAAAAATAGAATCGATGTCTGCAGCCCGTCCCCAAAGTAAAATACCGTATGACATGATACTATGAAAGTAACTAAAATAGACTAATCTCGCGGTATCTACATCAGTAAATTGACGGATTTTTCTGACAGCATAAGCTGCTGAACTTAGCCGTCCTGCAAGAGATGTTAAATGAGGACCCCATTGTAGCCTTGAGTCGAGCGTGATCCCAAGGAAAACAGTTTTATCGACGAATTCTAGTTTCTCTTGATTCAATATTATCTCACAATCACTACCCTTGACATTTGGTAAAGAAAATCTTATGCACTTAGTTTTTTTTCCATTTAATACTAAATTATTAGCAGTGAACCAATTGTGGACCAGCAGTAGGGCATTATTTACGTCGTCAAAATTTGTAGCACGTCTATTTATCTTAAAAATTAAGGAAGTGTCATCAGCAAATAACACCATTTGTGGTTGATTGTTTAATAAATGGAGTAGATCATTAATATACACCAAAAAGAGGAAAGGACCCACTATCGAGCCTTGTGGCACACCCATTTTTACTGTTAAACTAAGCGAATTGACACGATTTATTTGAACTTGCTGTTGTCTGTCATTTAAATAAGAATTAACTAAACTGAGCGCAAGTTTTCCAAGTCCGTAATGCTCAAGTTTCAAAAGCAAGGTTTCGTGATCGACGCAATCAAAAACCTTGGAGAGGTCACAAAAGATTCCTATGGCATCTTGAGCCTCTTCCCACGCGTTAAAAATGTGTTTTAATAAGGTTACACCGGCGTCAGTCGTACAACGTCCTTTGGTGAAACCATACTGTTGATCGTGAAGGATTTTATTCGTGTTAAAATGATTGAGCATCTGATTAAGCATTATCTTTTCAAACACCTTGCTGAAAACCGGCAACACGGATACGGGTCTATAATTATTAGTGTCTTTACTGTCCCCGGATTTGTAAAGTGGTATTACCTTACTGTATTTCATTAAATCGGGGAAGACTCCTTGATCCACACACGAATTAAATACTAAGGCTAAGTAAGGCGCAATAGTCTCAATTATGGAGGTACAGACCTTAATGGACATTCCCCAAAGATCTTCGGTCAATTTGATCTTAATTTGCTTAAAAGCTTTAATTACTGTTACGGGGTTAATATGCCTAAAGTTAAATTCAATCGGGCAGGCTGAAACGTTCGCCCTTACTAAATCAAAAGCGAGCGAGGGCGAGGAATTTAAGGTTTCAGTTGTTTTGAGTGGGATACTAGTAAAGAAATTTACAAATTCTTGAGCAACATTTTTGTCATCGCAAATGAGACCACTTGACGTCTGCAGTGTGTAATCAGAATTATGATTTTTGTTCCTGTTCGTTTCGTTATTAATAATTTTCCAAACCGTCTTTATTTTATTGTCTGCTGATTTAACCTTGTTGCTAATGTATAAGGCTTTAGCTGCCTTACAAGCGTTCTTAAAAGTTCTAGAGTAAGTAGCAACATATTTAGTAAAAGTATCTGTGTTAACATAAGGCTTAAGGCCATACAGCTCGAAAAGTCTTTCCCTACTTTTCCTAAGTCCTTTAGTTGCCCAGTCACAAAATAAAAACTTAGGGCTGATACTTTTAGTGATTTTCTCAAAATGATTATTGAACTCAGTTTGTACAACCGAAAAGAATTCTGTATACAAAATATTAACATTGTTCACTGTCAGGTTCTGATTACTTAATTTACAAATTAAACTGCTTACAGTGACAATGGCCAAGTCAATCTATTTATTTAAAACATAAAAGATTTTTAATATTGATATGGTCACTATTAGATGTTGTTAGGTTAGCTAATTACGTAATTAATAACTTAAGACAGAAGGTCCCTTAAGTAGGGATGCGTTACTCTGTGAGTGATTAATAAAGAGTATTTGTCTCTCCGCAGCTAAAGGTGGGAGGAGGTGGCGTGCGCTCGTGGCGTGCGGTGGGAGGCGCGCACGGCGGGGAGCTGTCCGTGTTCTGTTGGTGATGTTGTGCGCGAGTGCGGCAGGCGAGCTGTGCGTCCTACACGCTCCTCACCAGGTCAGTAGTGGGTGGTGAGCTGTCCGTGTTCTGTTGGTGATGTTGTGCGCGAGTGCGGCAGGCGAGCTGTGCGTCCTACACGCTCCTCACCAGGTCAGTAGTGGGTGGTGAGCTGTCCGTGTTCTGTTGGTGATGTTGTGCGCGAGTGCGGCAGGCGAGCTGTGCGTCCTACACGCTCCTCACCAGGTCAGTAGTGGGTGGTGAGCTGTCCGTGTTCTGTTGGTGATGTTGTGTGCGAGTGCGGCAGGCGAGCTGTGCGTCCTACACGCTCCTCACCAGGTCAGTAGTGGGTGGTGAGCTGTCCGTGTTCTGTTGGTGATGTTGTGCGCGAGGGCGGCAGGTGAGCTGTGCGTCCTACACGCTCCTCACCAGGTCAGTAGTGGGTGGTGAGCTGTCCGTGTTCTGTTGGTGATGTTGTGCGCGAGTGCGGCAGGCGAGCTGTGCGTCCTACACGCTCCTCACCAGGTCAGTAGTGGGTGGTGAGCTGTCCGTGTTCTGTTGGTGATGTTGTGCGCGAGTGCGGCAGGCGAGCTGTGCGTCCTACACGCTCCTCACCAGGTCAGTAGTGGGTGGTGAGCTGTCCGTGTTCTGTTGGTGATGTAGTGCGCGAGTGCGGCAGGAGAGCTGTGCGTCCTACACGCTCCTCAGCAGGTCAGTAGTGGGTGGTGAGCTGTCCGTGTTCTGTTGGTGATGTTGTGTGCGAGTTCGGCAGGCGAGCTGTGCGTCCTACACGCTCCTCACAAGGTCAGTAGTGGGTGGCGAGCTGTGCGTCCTACACGCTCCTCACCAGGTCAGTAGTGGGTGGTGAGCTGTCCGTGTTCTGTTGGTGATGTTGTGTGCGAGTGCGGCAGGCGAGCTGTGCGTCCTACACGCTCCTCACCAGGTCAGTAGTGGGTGGTGAGCTGTCCGTGTTCTGTTGGTGATGTTGTGTGCGAGTGCGGCAGGCGAGCTGTGCGTCCTACACGCTCCTCACCAGGTCAGTAGTGGGTGGTGAGCTGTCCGTGTTCTGTTGGTGATGTTGTGCGCGAGTGCGGCAGGCGAGCTGTGCGTCCTACACGCTCCTCACCAGGTCAGTAGTGGGTGGTGAGCTGTCCGTGTTCTGTTGGTGATGTTGTGCGCGAGTGCGGCAGGCGAGCTGTGCGTCCTACACGCTCCTCACCAGGTCAGTAGTGGGTGGTGAGCTGTCCGTGTTCTGTTGGTGATGTAGTGCGCGAGTGCGGCAGGAGAGCTGTGCGTCCTACACGCTCCTCAGCAGGTCAGTAGTGGGTGGTGAGCTGTCCGTGTTCTGTTGGTGATGTTGTGTGCGAGTTCGGCAGGCGAGCTGTGCGTCCTACACGCTCCTCACCAGGTCAGTAGTGGGTGGTGAGCTGTGCGTCCTACACGCTCCTCACCAGGTCAGTAGTGGGTGGTGAGCTGTCCGTGTTCTTTTAGTGATGTTGTGCGCGAGTGCGGCAGGCGAGCTGTGCGTCCTACGCGCTCCTCACCAGGTCAGTAGTGGGTGGTGAGCTGTCCGTGTTCTGTTAGTGATGTTGTGCGCGAGTGCGGCAGGCGAGCTGTGCGTCCTACACGCTCCTCACCAGGTCAGTAGTGGGCGATGAGCTGCGTGTTCTGTTGGTGAAGTTTTGTGCGAGTGCGGCAGGCGAGCTGTGTGTCCTACATGCTCCTCACCAGGTCAGTAGTGGGCGGTGAGCTGCGTGTTCTGTTGGTGAAGTTTTGTGCGAGTGCGGCAGGCGAGCTGTGTGTCCTACATGCTCCTCACCAGGTCAGTAGTGGGCGGTGAGCTGCCCGTGTTCTGTTGGTGATGTTGTGCGCGAACGTTTTGCATAGTTTTTTTCGAAGAATACTAGGTATAAAATACAAACGATATTTTGCGGTTGATACAAACAATAGTGTGCATGCGTAAATTTTCATGTTGCATGTATGCGTCAATTTCCAACAACGGAACCCTTTATTGTTCGCTAGAACCAACTTAATCGTGTGTTCCTCTGTGGCCGGACCACAGTTTAGTACTCAGATGCTATAGTTCGAAATAATACCTACCTAAAGTCTACTTTCATCGGAATATTATATATTTTTAGTACCTCAAGAGATATCTTTTTAATTAACAATTTATGTGGTCCGGCCGCCAGGAAGTGCTCTCTGGCCGCGCCACCTCAAATTAAATAGAGTATAATGAACTATTAATAAATCAATATCCCGAAAAAAACTACCTAAAGAGTACCTTGCATACGACAAATATGGTCCACTATAGCCCTTTAGTTAAGGAGTTATTGGTCGTAGGGTGTGGTCCGGCTGGAAAGTATACTCTGCAGCAAATCAATTTTGCAATATTTAATATTAACTATCCATAAATCAATTTATATAATTGTACCTTTTCTCTACTCTTTGTTGATACTTTTTTATCTTAAGAAACTATTCATTTTGATTAATTAATCTTAAAAGCATGTGGCGCGGCTAGGGAGGATTACTTTCAGCAAATATAACGAAATATGCTTTATTTCTTTATGAAAACGAAAACTGCATAATAAGTACTTTATAAAAAGACCTGCATAACTATTCACAAAGCTACGAAACGGTTTGGTACCGTATCGAATGTCAATGTTATCGACGAAATCCTATAATCGCTATTCACAAATCCAAAACCGTACAATTTTGACAGTTCATATACGGTATGAAGACATCAATTCTTCCGACAGGTATTTGCTGTCGGAAGTGTTATCGAATAACAAAATATTGTTTAAAAAAGAATAATTTATTCAATAAGTGTCAAAACACGGCTCCGGGCAAGGTCCTCATGCCCTTGAATGAATGCAAAGAGCATATGCCGCTGCTCCAATGACACTCTTTTCTGAAAATATGCATTTTCAATATTAGGTACCACGAAAATGAAAATGAGAAAATAGTAATTTGTTTAAATACCGATAAAATACATACAACCATTTTTCTCTAAAAAAAAAAAACTAATTCTTCACTTCTCAATTATTTAAAAAAAAAAATTTAATTCGCCCAAAGGGCAGGCTATAGTCTTTCGACCATACCGCCTTATCTTCCGTGTAGTTCTCAATTATCTTCAAAACAAGATACAGAAAAATAATTATTCCAGATTTCCAGGTTTGACAGAAAGTTGAAGTTTACAAAGCAAGTTTAATAGAAATCAGGTAAATTTCATTTATTAATAAAATCATTGCATAATGTTTTTTATTTGTTAATAGTTACTGAATGCATAATCTATAGTTGCCCATAGTGAAATACTCAATAAAAATTATTTATGTACAGACGCCAGCACATCAAGCTACTATAATCTGTCAAATTTCTTTGATAGATTTTCAACTTTATTGCAGAAGCATAAGGTACAAAGTTGATTGGAAATATTTGACAGTTTCGTGTAGGTTTATGTGCTGGCGTCTGTACCACTTAAAATTTTCTACCACGAATATCTATTTACAACCATTTTACCGTTCTCCGTATACACACCTAAAAAAAAAAACCCTTCCACACGGATCTGTGAATAGCGTTTTGCCGGTCCTTCGGTTCAGAAATCAGGTTATCGAACAAGTGTCATTGTCGATACGATATAATCGTGTCTTTGTGAATAGCTATGCTGGACTTCATCTACAAACTTTTATTTTTATTACCAACAGTGATTTTGAAAAAGGTGCACATTTTGGTTTTTGTTTATCTATCTACCTAAGAATAGGTTAATTTGACGAAGTAAGTGAACATTTTGGTTTAAAATAAACAATAAGTATACGAATAACAAATATATTTTCATAACCAAATATTAGTAATAACGGAAAAGTGTTTTATATAACAAACTAAAGTCATTGACTGAATTTAAGCATTTAACCCATTAAACAAGAAATAACAATGAAAAAAAGAGTGTACCAAAACCGCGTATTAAAAATATAGTCAATCAGTATTACAAATAAAGAAAATAAAAAAATAAATAATAAATAATTTAAATAATAATAATAATTAAACTTCAACTTCGCCGCGCCGTAGAAAGAGAGGGGCCTACGCCGCGCCGGCTGTCTACTCTCCATCCGTCTTACGAATTTTCGATCAGGTCACGTGTCCTGACGCGAGTTTAACATTTTTTACCCATTACAAAAAAAGTGTACAACGCCGCTAAAGAAGTTTTCAGTTCAAAAATATTACTACTATCAATACAGTTATATCAGTTACATACATAGTTACATAAACTCGTAACTCATGCATTCTTTCCATGGGGGTAGGCCGGAACTACAGACATTATTTCTCAGTGTTATTATGAACATACTGAATGTAAATCCCAATGTTCAAACTCAAAGCATTTATTTCAATTAAACCATATGCAGGCACTTTTGAATTGTCAATATACATTTTAACGTCACTATCGGCTTTAACACCCTCGATAACTATGAAAACGACACCCATGACGAAAAACCTAAAATTTTCCCACCAATAGCGTCTTGGATTCTAATTTTGATTAAATTCATACTTTCGTCAACTCCTACCGCAAGCCGCCTTAAAGAACTTCGTTCTTAAAATATTTTTTTGAATACAGCAACGATAATTTTTTATTTTTTTTATGCTATTAAATGAACTTTTATTTACCTACCTACAATAGCTTAGTGTATTTCACATAATGCCGTCCGCATTGAAAAAAAATGTTGTGTCTTAGGGCGCATTCGACCAAATTTTTATACCTAGAATAAGTCTTATCCTGAGAATAATTATTGAATTTTTGACAGTTAGTCCATACTAGAACTGTCAGTCGTCAATTTTATTCCAAGAATAAAAGTTATCTGACTTTGGTAAAATCAGCCCTAAATAATATAATTTGTCATTATTGTCAGGTAGAAAATAAATTTTTTGGTTGGCATAACATCATCCCCATAGACTTCGTGAAACTTTTCATTTATAATAAAAATTAATAAATAACGATGTCCTACACGTGAAAACTAATTCCAGCATTCTTTTTATGCAAATGTGATTTATTTATACAACACTTCACTGCACAAGAAGGCATTTTTAAATATTTAACACGCAAAAACCGGTTAATAATAATCGACCGCGCCTGTTGCGGACGAACTAAAAGCGTGAGCGGCGCAATCGGTAAGCCCCGCCCACCGCGGCGCAATTTGTGTTGGGTCATTTTTTAGAGCTAGGAATGCTTCCATGTTTATTTTCGTTCACTGATTGGAAGGCGTTTAAGTTCCGCAATTTATAAAACCTATTGTATTAACATTTTTTTAATGTTTACATTTAATTATGAAAATATATATTTGTGAATCGTATATTTATTTTATTTATGTATTGTTTATTTTAAACCAAAATGTTCACTTACTTCGTCAAATTAACCTTTTCTTAGGTAGATAGATAAACAAAAACCAAAATGTGCACCTTTTTCAAAATCACTGTTGGTAATAAAAATAAAAGTTTGTAGATGAAGTCCAGGTCTTTTTATAAAGTACTTATTATGCAGTTTCCGTTGGCATAAAGAAATAAAGCATATTTCGTTATATTTGCTGAAAGTAATCCTCCCTAGCCGCGCCACATGCTTTTAAGATTAATTAATCAAAATGAATAGTTTCTTAAGATAAAAAAGTATCAACAAAGAGTAGAGAAAAGGTACAATTATATAAATTGATTTATGGATAGTTAATATTAAATATTGCAAAATTGATTTGCTGCAGAGTATACTTTCCAGCCGGACCACACCCTACGACCAATAACTCCTTAACTAAAGGGCTATAGTGGACCATATTTGTCGTATGCAAGGTACTCTTTAGGTAGTTTTTTTCGGGATATTGATTTATTAATAGTTCATTATACTCTATTTAATTTGAGGTGGCGCGGCCAGAGAGCACTGCCTGGCGGCCGGACCACATAAATTGTTAATTAAAAAGATATCTCTTGAGGTACTAAAAATATTTATATATTCCGATGAAAGTAGACTTTAGGTAGGTATTATTTCGAACTATAGCATCTGAGTACTAAACTGTGGTTCGGCCACAGAGGAACACACAACTTAATCAACTATTAGATCCTTACATATGAAATTAGCGTTTTGTCGTACTGACCACTTTTATCTGAAATATCTCCTCTTTGGATAACAATTCCAAATTCAAATTTATAAATTCATTTAGGTGGTACATTTGAGTTTGAAAACAGTCATTCATTTGTTTATTCCTCATTATTTTTTTCTTTGGCGTCGCTTATTACCGCACAATGGAAAACATGAAATATCGGTATATTTACGAGTACGAGTTCTACCGTGGCACAAGTGCTGCAGAAACAGCTCGAAGGATTAATGATGTGTACGGCGCTGGTGTAGCAAAAGAAAGACGGTACTTTTTTGGTTTCAACGTTTTCGTTCTGGATATTTCGACCTTCAGAACCAACCCCGTGGACGGCCGGAGACCAAAGTGGAAAATGAAGAATTAAAGGCTATTGTGGAAGCGGATCCATCACAAAGCACTTCAGAGATAGCTGCAGGCTTCGGGGTAAGTGATAAAACTGTATTAATCCACTTGAAGCATATCGGGAAAGTAAAAAATCTTGAACGATGGGTACCTCACGAATTGAGTGAATCGAACTTGCAAACACGCGTCGACTGCTGTGTTACTTTGCTCAACCGACACAATAATGAAGGGATTTTAAATCGAATCATTACTTGTGATGAAAAGTGAATACTGTACGATGATCGGAAGTGCTCGTCGCAATGGCTGAACCCTGGAGAACCAGCCAAGTCCTGCCCTAAACGAAAATTGACTCAGAAAAAGTTGCTTGTGAGTGTTTGGGTGACCAGCGCCGGTGTCGTTCACTACAGCTTTCTAAAATCTGGCCAAACGATTACAGCAGATATCTATTGTCAGCAACTGCAAACCATGAAGGAAGAACTAGCTGCTAAACAACCGAGATTGGTCAATCGCTCTAGGCCACTGCTGCTTCACGACTATGCAAGACCACACACTGCACAACAAACAACCACTAAGTTAGATGAGCTACAATTGGAATGTCTGCGACATCCACCATACTCCCCGGACCTTGCTCCAACAGATTACCATTTTTTCCGGAATTTGGACAACTTCTTACAAAGAAAAAAATTCAACTCCGATGCGGCAGTCCAAACCGCCTTCAAAGAGTACTTTGATTCTCGCCACCATGTTTTTTTTAGTAAAGGGATCAATGAACTACCTATGAGATGGCAAAAGTGCATAGATAACATCGGTGCATACTTAGATTAATTAAATATATTTAACAAAAAAAAAAAGATTTTATATTCCTCCCGTACAAAACGCCAATTTCATATGTAAGGACCTAATATTAATAATATGTTTGTTTCTGACTTGCAGAGTGTCGGCGGGACGTCGGACACAGCGGAGCGTGCGGCCGCGTACATGACGCCCGCGATCCGCGCGAGTTGCGCGACCCGTCCGACAAACGCGACCCGCCCGACAGGCGCGACCCGCCCGACAGGCGCGACCCGCCCGACAGGCGCGACCCGCCCGACAGGCGCGACCCGCCCGACAGGCGCGACCCGCCCGACAGGCGCGACCCGCCCGACAGGCGCGACCCGCCCGACAAGCGCGACCCGCCCGGACCCGCTCGCCCCGCGCGACCCGCGCTTGCGCCTGCCACACGTACTTACGTCACGCGAGCGCGTATCGAAAACCGCGACCCGCGAGCGCCCGCGCCCCCAACTATTCTGTGTTAGTATAACTGTCTGTAATCAATTCCCGTTAGCGCAATAAGAACATTTAAATTCCCTATATATTGTATCGATGCCGCATACTAGTGTCCAAAGGGCGCTCGGCGCTCGTGCGGCGTGACATCACGTGCAGTAGATAGTCCCGTCTAATGTTCACAGTGACATGTCCTGCGCGAACCGTTCGTATCAAACTCTCGCCGCGCGGCCGCGTGCTTCTCGCGCCTCTCGGCACAGGCACGCGGCTGGCGACATGTGACATCCAGTTCCTTTGTAAATTGCACTCTAATAATGATCAAAGTACAAACTTACGATACTAGAGGATGGAGCGCATTGCGCACCGGGCCCTCCCGGCGATGCAAGCCGATACTGTTTTTCGAAGAATTTACTCGTTTTGAATACTGTGTTTTTATCCATCAGTTTGAAACTCGACTAGATTGTCAGAACGCAGGATTTTCAATGAATATTTAGTTAATGATGTCAACGAAACTACAAGTTTATACGAGGCCATCGCTAGGGTGACGCTGTGCCCAAAATTACTTTAATTTGTCTATTGTGATAAAATGGTATTGTAATGATATTTCAATGGACTGAAATCGAGCTGCGCGGCGCCGTCCTCTAACTCGCGCGTGTGCTCAGTGTCGAGTGCCGAGCACAGCCGAACAGTGCCGAGCACAGCCGAACAGTGCCGAGCACAGCGAAACAGTGCCGACCACTCGCTGCTGAGTGCACAGTGACAGCGCAGTGGGTGGCGACGCGTACGCTTGGTTATTAGAGGTGTGAAATTCGATAATCGCCTCGAGTTTTTGATCTCGAATTGCGACTGACACGCTGAGCGCGCGTGAGATCGTTCGTGACGTCACGTCTGCGTCTCACGCGCGCACACGACACAAAACGTGATTCCTTCATAGATTAACGTTTATATTTTACCAGTTTAAAATGTCAATTGATATGAAGACGAGTGCGTACCTCGTGAGTCGCGACTACCGACCAGGCGCCGGCCAAGCCCTGCACACAGCCTGCACGCTCAGCACAGTACAGCACAGCGCTGCACATTGCTTGCAGGCCGGGCGTGCAGGGGCGAATGTCGGGCGCATCTCGTCGTTCGTACAAGTTATGTCGGTTGTACTCTAGTTGTATACTTATGTTAGTAGTTTTTTAGCGGGGCTAAAACATTCTGTTACTTGTATTGTGTTTATAAAACGAAAACGAAAAAAAAAATTAAACATAATAAAGTTAATGTGGTGCGAGTGGAGTCAGTGAATTTAACGATAAAGACATTTAACAAATTTTCAAATTAATATGATAAAAAGTACTAAGACTTTTTTTAAATCGCTTGGATAAAGATATTGTATGTACATAGTGTTAAGTGACGTAGTATAAGTGCAGACTTAGATGTAGTAGGTATAACAAATTGTATGGCGGCGCCGCCCGGCCAGCCGGAGACGTCGCTCAATCTATTGTTAACGAATTTTCTTTTTTAATTGTGTTATTTTTTATTTCTGCTATAGTTTCGTTACTGACAGTTCATTGTTATGACCCGCGCCGCCTACGAGCCCGCGCTCCGCTCCGGCCGCATCGAATGTCGATCTCGGATGTTTGCGAATTTTCATGATTATGGAACCTCACTATATATCAATAATATTAATACATTCGATAACGCCACTCGACATACAAATTACATATTTTTACATGATTATTATCAAGTTTAATTTGTAGAAATGAATATTTTTTAATTCATTTCAGTTTGGTGTCACACTACTTTTATAGCTTGCGCGAGAACTGATATAAAATGCCTAATTTTAGTAACTCGGGATCTGATCCTAAGAGCAGTTCTCACCGCTTCCCGGCTAGTGGCATAACAGTAATTAATATAATGTGAATAAAGGACATTTTTGTATGGGTTTTCTAGGGGATATATAGCTTATGACTAGTCTGGTAGAGGTGACAAGAGCTCTAAACCTTTGCAGAACTATGAAACATGAAATCACAGATTTTTATTTACTTTCCATTCGATTTTAATAATGCAAAAAGTAAAGAGAAAACTTGGATTTCATGGTATTTGTAGTCATTATTATGTTAGACATATTCAACATGATAATATGTACAAAATAATAAAAAATAATATTACCAATGTTATATCGCTAGAATTATTCTCCGAGTGATGCGTGAATTATAAAGTGTGTGGCACACGAGCGGAGCTTGCGGTCAACTTGTTTGCAACAATCAGTGGTGATATTTTACAAAATAATTTATATTATGTTTTTATATATTAACAAGCGTAATAAAGAGTGAGCAAAAGCACATCTTATATCAATGTTTCCTTATTCCCTTGTATCTCTGACGTCTATCTACCTATACATGGGTTTAAATGCTTTTTCTGACATTACCCTGCGTGGTTCTCACACGATCATAATAATACGAAACAACAATAAGTTGTTAAAGAAATGTGTGGTTCTGTCGAGGGAAAGCTTTTACAATTAACCTAGGCAAGGCGGCTTAATAGGTGTGACTGACATTTTAAACGATATGGGTGCTAACTCTCGAATATAATTCCGATAGATCGACATTGGAATTGTCAGTCAAACGTCAGGGATTGGCTAGACTCAGTGAGTCCAGCCAATCCCAGACGTTTGACGTTTAACTTGACCAACTGACGTTTGACGTTTGAGTTTATTAGAGCAGTGGTGGCCCAGTGGTATCGGCCGCGACTTACGAGTTGTAGGTCGTAGGTTCGAACCCATACCGGCGCTTAATTTTGTGTTAATTATTTCATGACCACTGCTCTCAAAATGGTGAAAGAAAACATCGTGAGGAAACCGGCATGTCCTAGAACCAAAAATTCGAAGACATATGGCATCTACCAACCCGCACTGGGCCCGCGTGGTATATTACGGCTCGCTCCCTCTCACCGAGAGGAGGCCTGTGTCCCAGCAGTGGGAACATTATAGGCTGATTATCATAATCAGCCTATATTTATTACATGCAAGATTTAACAAAATTATAAATCAATCACTCATGTTCATGTCAATTTCACTTGGAACTTGATTCTTCACTTTCGAAGCAGTCATCATCAGAATCATCTGAACCGTTCTGAACATTAGCACAATGCTCCCTTCTTTACGGAATATCCAGCAAATAATCCCTCTATACATATTGTTGGTCCAAATTAGAGTCGATACTTTTTTGTACTAACTCTCCTTTAATATCAACCTAGACCAACTCAATTGGGTTCAGGTCTGGGTGGCAAACGCAACACTTCATGTCCGTTTCTTTTAAATAACTCGTTAGTTTTGTAAAAGTCATCCTAAGTTTAACATCAAAAGGCACGTCATGCCGTCATAATCTTGCATAGCTGGCTTGGTAAAAGCCATAGTTGGCTTTTTCTCTTCTCGATCTGAATGATAAGTCGCGTATCCATTCATCATCATCATTTCAGCCGAAAGACGTCCACTGATGGACATAGGCCTTCCCCAAGCACCTCCACTTCGACTGGTTCTGTGCTTCTCGCATCCAACGGGTTCTTGCGGCCTTCACGAGGTCGTCGGTTCACCTTGTGGGAGGCCTTTCAACGCTACGTCTTCACTCCAGAACCACTCCGCGGTCGCCACTCCCGAACCTTTCGGCCCCATCAGCCATCTGTTCTGCGAGCAATGTGCCCTGCCCACTGCCACTTAAGTTTGGCAATTCTTCGGGCTACGTCGGTTACCTTGGTTCTCCTGCGAATCTCCTCACTTCTGATTCGATCCCGCAGGGAAAATCCAAGCATAGCCCTCTCCATTGCCCTTTGGGTGACTTTTAGCCTTCTAATAAGGCCCATTGCGACTACTTTTCAGTGCCACATGTCATCAGTTCATCACTGGCAACACGCACTGGTCAAAGGCTTTCGTCTTGAGACACTGCGGTATATGGGACATTATCCATTACTATGACAGAATTTGGTGGTATATTAGGTATGAGTTTTTCATTTATCCATTTACTGAAATTCACGAAATTCATAGAATCGTGATAATCCCCAATCGGATTTGGATTTAAATATCACAAGTGCTCCGTCTATAAATCCAGTATGGCCTCCACAATGAGTTCGATGATCAAACGGTCTCCTTTACCGTTATAACTCAACTCAAACTCAAAGCATTTATTTCAATTAAACCATTTACAGGCACTTTTGAATTGTCAAGAAGTCGGTCAGTCAGAAAATTAAGCTAGTTGCCCATTCCAAAGCGTAGGTACCTATAGAGAAGAATCTATAAGACATCGTGCCGTGTTCATCCTTTAATTGCCGACATTTTGAAAAGTTTTGAGACGCATTAACATTAGTTTCGTCAAGATATAAAGTATGTCTTCCTTCTCTACGATATTTTTCAATACTATTTAGATATTTTTAGCCGACTTCCAAAAAGGAGAAGGTTATATGTTCGACTTTATGTATGTATTTTTTTTTGTATGTTCACCGATTTCTCCGTCACTTGTTGATCGATTTTGAAATGTTTCATTTTGTTTGTTAGGATATACTCCCAAGGTGGTCCCATAGTCAGCAAGTTGGAATCTGATGAGAGGATCCCATGGAAATCGAGGGAAACCCTCAAATTTTATTGGCAAACCTATAGCGATTTGGATATTTTTTAGAGTAATTTGAGCATTTCCTCTCGGAAATCATTATTTGGTAAAGTGGAGCTGATGATGAAGACCACAGACGGCCATCGGAACTAATCAATGATAAATATTTCACGGGTTGCGATTCGATTACTTTAATATGGTTGCTAAGCAATTTATGCTCGTTACAATGCGTGTGGTGGTGCAGTGGAGTTCTCTATGTTCTTACCAGGAGAACTCCTCAACAATTAACGTCCCAGCATCGGGAAAAGCAATATTTTGTAAAAGGTGATGAGCAGTTGACTTTAGGCTATTGTAACTTAGATAATTTACAAACTCTCTCACTAAAAAGTGAAAAATAAAAACTTTTTTACAAAAAAGAAACAACCGACTTCCAAAAAAATACTACAAAGTGATAAATAACTTATTTCGGAAGTCGGTGTCAATAAACGAAAATTCAGAACCAACGACACTGACTTCCGAAATAAAAGTTATTTATCACTTTAGAAGTAGCCCTTCGCAATAAATTGTGTGAGTTGTTTGGGCCATTGTTATAGATTCAGCACATTCTGCTTTCTTAAAACAAGAATTCGAAAAAAAATCATAATTGATAAAGCTTTTAGAGCTTCCAGAGTCAATTAAGGCGTTTGCTTTTTTGCCGTTAACTTCAATAGTGACGACCGATTTCTTTAAACTAGCCGGAGCAGCAACAGCCGTGACTTCGTTGAATATATTTTCAGGAGATCCATCAGCAGTAGCAGCGTTAAGATTTGTCTTAGGGCTCCTACAAACATTTGCAAAATGTCCCCTTTTTTGACAATTTTGGCAATTAGCATTAAAATCTGGGCAGTTCTGGCACCGGTGGATTTTATCTCCGCAGAAAAAGCATCGTCTCAAATGGTATTCTGGTGTTGTTGTTAGTAGTTTATTTTTGTTTTCTGTTGCCGTCTTTGGCAATGCTAATACAAGAGATTCACCAATGGTCGTATTGTTAAACGTTTGCGCATTATTTTCAGCAGTTTCAATTGCTTGTGCTTGGCTAGCAGCTTCATTTAATGTCAGGTTAAAATTTTCTAACAATCGCTCACGAATTTTGTGCGAAATTAAGCCAGAAATAAATGCGTCTCTTATAAAATCATTCCTATTACTTTCTGCATCAACATTTTTAAATTGACATTCTTTGCTTAAAATTCTCAGTTGCTGAAGATATTGTTGAATGTTTTCATGGCCCTGCTGTTTTCTTGTGGCCAGAATGTGTCTCGCAAAAATTTCACTTTTTGGTTTAATAAATATGGTGTTGAGTGTACTAACTGCATTATGGTATGATGTGCACTCACTTATGTATTCGTAGACTTTGGGTGATACATGATTAATAAAAAGTTGCATCTTCATTGCATCATTAATTTTCTTCTCTGCTTCATTAGCAATCAGAAATTTTTTTAAAGTAGATATCCTATGGGTCCATTCTTGAGCCGCAGTAGGCGATGACGGATTAAGGTCTAGAATGTTTGGTCGAAGATATTTCTCCATCGTTACAGTTTAGTATCGAAGAGTGTTTGCATAATAAAAGTTGAATAAATTGTTATGAAATAACAATAACGATATAACAGGGTGGCAGGGACATCGACGCGCAACCGCTTACCATGGATTCAGTACATGATTCTGGACCCCCCTGCGTTGAAATTTTTCGTCGGCTTTTTCTTAATTTTTACGTTTTTTTCTGCAATTTTTTTTATTGTAAACCGTATAAAATCATTATTTCTATCTAACCCAATGAGATTTTTAATTAAAAAATTGTAAATTCACTTATTTCACTTAAAACAGCAATGTAAATAAAACTCGAAAGGGCTACCTGATCAGCTGTTTGCAAAAGTTCATTTGCGAGGTCAACACTGGCTTAGTACCTTGACGCTATTCGTTTTCAAATGCCGACAAAGGGACCGCGGCGGCAGCGGCGGCGCGGCGGCGGCGAGCGGTCTCGTAAGAAGCTATGCGACGTATCCCAATGAATCTAACAGACGCGTCACATGAGGCATTTTAATCATCTACATAAATGAATGACCCATTTACTACTTTTATTTTAGATTCATTATGAGGATATTTATTTTTCTAATGCTTCATCGATTTAAGTAAAGAAGATTTAAAAAAAAACGTGTAAAAGTGTATTGATAGTCACGTAATTTTTCAAACTTTTTTTATTATCAACATTAATTTTAGTTTTGAATGCAATTCAACAATGTAATTTACTGTTTCATAAAAAAATATTACATCCATTTTCGCAATTAATTTCGTGAGTAGGTACCTAGGTACAACTAAATGTGTTTGTACACTCTATCATTTTGTTGATCTGTGTTCGGTGTAGGCACTGTATTCACAGAAAAAATGCAAGTACTAACTGTCGGCAGCAAGTGCGGCAAATTGAAAGAAAGATCAGCTAAGTAAATTTCTTTTGATTTCGCCGATTTTATCGGATTTTTGCCAGTTCCTAGATTTCGTTGATCGCAAACGGGCGTGCTGTTTGTCGCGAATTTGTGATCTTAGCGTAGTTTTTAAAATCAAAAGTAATTTTCTTTCTCTGTGTGTGTGTGTCGTGTGTGTTTGAGAGTGACGTTCAAAATGCCTTCCAGACCTGAACAATTCTTCAGGCACCAAACCCGATGGTCGGTAAATGTGTGGGCCGGTATTTATAAAGACCGCGTGATTGGACCCATTTTTCTCCCTGAACGACTAAACGGGCCACGATATCGAGGAGGTGCCTGTGCTCCAGTTCCGCGAGACATGGTTCCAACACGACGGCGACGGCGCGCGCGGCGCTCCCCCACACGTGACCCTTCCTGTCCGAAGCTGCCTCACCGTATCTTTTAGAGACCGGTGCATTGGAAGATTCGGTCCACAACCATGGTCAGCTCGCTCACCGGACTTGACTCCATTAGATTTTTTTCATTGGGGTTACGTCAAGGATAAGGTGTTTATGACCGAGTGCGATACCGCAGCAGAAATGAGAGATCGCATTGTGAATGTGTTTGCGACGCTGCGTGAAGAGTGTGTCCAGGATCCCACTTTTTTGTCCCGTGTCCACGCTGAAACTGCGCCGCGCTCAGATCTGCGAGCGGGTTGGTGGCGGCCACTTCGAACCCTACCTAACCCCTATCTCATTAGGAATGAGCGAGATTAAGGTAAGTTCATCAATTAAACATTACTGGATCGCTAAGTTCTTATCAAGCATCTTTTTTGTTATCAATCCTCATCGGTATCGCTATTTTATGGGAATAAGCTTATTGTTATCGGTTATCAAGACTAATTAAACATGATTTTATGTGGTAGGTACCTATCAATGTTGTCGTTAGGAGATATTTCGTAGGTACGTTCACGTTCGTCCGGTCGCGGCGGGCGGCGGTGGCGGCGCGGAGGCTGCGGGGCGGGCGGCCGCGCCACAGATTTGTATGTGTGTGTAGGTTAGGCAGCGCGCGCGCGCTCGCCATCCGCGGAGCGTTTTAATCGCGTTGTTTGCAATACATTGCGCGCTCAAAAATGTAAATTTTTTTAACCGGTCATTTCCGAGATGAATGACTTTCGTAATTTAATTTATGGCATCAGGTGTAACCTTTTGACAACGTTTGCGCGTCGATGTCCCTGCCACCCTGTAGAACCAAATGTTGGCTTTATTCAACTTTTAATTTTGTACAGACATTGTGACGATATGACAACTTCAAACTCGTAAAGAGTCTGTATGTGGCGACTAAGAAGTTCACCACAACTACCTAACTAAAATTACGAAATAAAAAAAGTAATTTAAAAAAATTAAATCAACTTCAAAAAGAAATTAACTCAAAATTAGGAAATAATTTTAATTCCCAGTTTTAAGTCCCAAGACACCGACTTCCGAACTACTACCGATTACTTTTTTCTGCGAACCTTATTTGGTTTTTCGGTGATTTAAATATGTTTTTGTCTTATAATAATTTTCCTTGTTGTAAAATTCTAGATTAAAGACATAAAATTAATAGTCAGTGCAAGCAAATGGCTTTTATCGTATACGAATATTTTAGAAATAAAAAACTGTATATAAATTCTGCTGAACAACACCTTTGAACAAAACCGTAGCAAAAGTTACTGGACTATCGGAAATAGTCCATTAACTTTTGCTACGGTTTTGCACTGACTATTAATTTTATGTCTGAAGATATTTCGACTCATCTTGATAATGTAATCTCATGTATAACTCTCACAAAGCGTCCGCAACTTTCAACACGTGTGATCGCTAAGAGCGTTTACACATGGCGCGCAACAGCAGCGTTTTACGCCGCCGCGGTATCAGGACTTTAGAAAACTTGTGCCATGTGCCAAGCCATGTGTGAGGGCCCATACAAATCCAAGGGTGAATAATATACCGCTGCAGCTACGGCATAAGGTCTATTCAAACCTAAGCGGTATTGGCTGCCGCTGTGGGTAGAAGTGCACCTTCTTGAGCGAAACTCGAACTCGGTATTCTACCCACAAGGATAGCGAAATCCGCTTTGATGTGAACAGTAATATTACCGCATACCCACTCGGTTTTCTCTACCGCAGACGGTAGCAAATACCGCTTAGGTTTTAACAGGCCTTAATGTGTAAACGGCCTAACCGCGTAGCGAGCTAGCGAGCGAACTGAGTCTTGACAAGAATGCGCCTGCCGCCCGCACCTTTCCCGGTCCCCGTTCTCGCCCTACCCCCGCGCCCCTACACCCCGCAGCCGAGGACTCAATTAAGCGGTTTTCCTATAGCAGCACGAGCACCATCAAAATGTTTGACGGCTCTCACAAAGTACTTTTTGATAGACTGACGGCTCTTGATAGACCTATTTGGCATTAACGCTTTCTTTTATCTGAACGTTTCTTTTAAAAAGTCAATGGCTAATCTCACTCTATCAAAAAGTACTCTGTGATGGCTAAATTAGCCGTCAAATATGTAGTTTCACGCAATTTGGAAATGACGATAAACTAAGTAGGTAATTTAAATAAAACTGTCCATATAAAATGGACTCTCTAATAGTTCTGCGGAAACCCCTGCGAAGGACTCTTTTGGAGCCAAAATTTACAATACCAAAGAAATCAAAGAAAGCGGTGGCCAAAGCGAACCCGATCCCTCCAAAGCCAGACTTGGGAGAGGAGTCAAATGAACCTCCCATATCGTTTGTGAAGCTGTATAAGGATTTGTGCGTGGAGAACTCGATTCGTGCAACTAGCCGCGTGCATGCGAGCTCACCAACACGCGTGCACATGAACTCGACATGCGTGGACTTCATAAACTCAGCCACTGGCGTGGACGTGCCTCAGTTCGAGTGCCCGCCGGGCCATCTGCATGTAAACACGCCCGAGTCGCGTACGGAGTCGTCGCGCTCGGACACGTCGTCACTGGTGACGAACTACTTCGGCACAGAAGTCGAGTGCAGCAGAGTGTTTACCGACGTGCCGCCGTTCAGCTCGGCTCGAGCTGAACTAATACTCGAGTTGGATTACGATACTAGTTCCAAAGATTCGGGATTTTGCTAGCAAACTTTATGATGAAGTCTTTTGGTAAAAAACTAAGAATACCATTAGTGTTAAAATACTGAAACAGAAAAAAACACAAAATATTCATTTAAATCTGGTGTTTTATTTTAATTTCCACTGTCCACAAAATACCTATGCACATGCAAGTGTAGGTGTACTTATCGCAGTTTAGAACGCCTTCTCGACAAGGTTAGAATTGTTTGTCCGAACGAGCTGCCGACGAAACAGGCGTAAAACAAAATTCCACCAAAAACATTTTCATGTAAAATGTTTCCAAGACGAGACCACATATGGCTCGCACTGTCAAAATGTAGTGTTTATAATTCAGGAAGTCGAATTTTGTAACCAAACATGTCATATTTAAAAAGATATAGGCAACTATAGAGGGCCGTGCTGAATGAACTAAAATTGGTTTAATTTTCAATTTTAGCAAGTTTTAAGAGAAACTAATGCGGTAAGTACATATGTTACTTGCCATACAACAATTATTTTTTAATAGTTTTTGGCTCAGGTTGTTTTGTATTTTTTACATATTTTCTTGTGTTTTTTTCAGCACGGCCCCCTATCCACGTCTATATATTACTAGCTGCGCCCCGCGGTTTCACCCGCGTAAGTTTTCCCTTATCACTTAGGGGGATGAAAAATAGATGTTGGCCGATTCTCATAGATACCGGATAAGCACAAAAAATTTCATCAAAATCGGTCAAGCCGTTTCGGAGGAGTATGGCAACGAAAACTGTGACACGAGAATTTTATATATTAGATTTGTTATTACGAATTTACAATATCTGTTGCGGTGCATAAAACGTGTTAATAGAGTACATTCCTTGAGTATAAGAATCTTTTTAATACGCTATGTATTTTTCAAGTTACACGGGGGCCGTGCTGAAAACGCTTGGCTGGCACGGCCCCCTTCTTTTGCATATTTCTTCAAAAGTACAGAGGTACATTGAAAAAGAAACCGGTACATAATACTCCTAGAGACGAGTACATTCGATTGGTGCACACCTAAAACCCAAATTCTGTAGGGCCGTGCCAGGCAAACGTACATGAAATATCGTTAAAACGTTTAATTTTACGTCAACGAAAGATGAGACTCTTCTAAAATTGGGGAAGGAGGTGCAGTGAACTTTTTCCCAAGATATCTGCGGCTATTGAATTGAATTTGTGCATAGTCCATTGTCTGTCTGTATTGTCACAAAGGTAAATTTCGCACCTGCCCTAAAAAAATAATCTAATAACATACGCAAGAGGAGGTATATGTTGTAGGACTTAAAAAAAACGCTAGTAAAACATATTTTTTTTTATAGAAATTGATTTATTTATCGAAATCAATAATATTGTATATGCAATAAATTATGAGCAATACAATGGAGTTCCGTCCGTACTGTCTGTAACCTAATCGCGTTGTTGATCCATAAACATATTGAATGGATACAATACAACCAAGACAAAACTAAATCAAAATAAAAGCAATCATGCACACTGAATGAGTTCTATTGCAGTCAAAGGTTAAAAACATAGATTTGTACTATTGATGTCATAAATATTATCCAAAAATAAAACGTATATCTTCCTTGCTCACCCAAACTTGTTTAAATGTTGAGATTATCTCGTTTACAATATTTTCATAGGAACATGATTATCATTAGTGTCTAATCAACAATTTTGAATCAAATCATTAACAGTGAATTATGTACGAATGACTTTTAAAATTCATCACATATATTAGAAACATGATCTGTAACATCACTTATACTTAAAATACACTCAAACATACAAAAGTCAGTCCGTTTCAATGTACGAACATTACAACTACTTCTCAACATTAAAATATTTCAATAATGTTCTACTTTTCTTGTTACACTTGGGCGTTCTTTCCGACACGGAAGTCCTCCGTGTGGGAATATTTTCTTTGGGGCTGAGAGGAGCTGTCACGTTGAGTTTGTCGGCGACGTCCGCGCACTTGCCTCTCCTCTCGCGTACCATGCGCGTCAGCCAGTCGGTGGTGCAGTCCTTTTTCTTGACGGGCGACATTAGCCGCAGGTGAGGCGCCTCTCCATCCAGCACGAAGTTTGGCAGATTCTTGGTCGGCGTAGTGAACGATATGATCCTCATCTTGCTGGGCGACACCTGCACTGGAGATCTATTGTGTGATGTAGTCGGAGATAGTGGTTTCATGCCTTTCGGCGATAACATTTTGCAGTTTTTACTTTCATAATTCTTAGTGGGAGTCATGAAAGAGGAGCCCGCTTTAGGTATGTAGCACCAGTCGCTGGAAGCTTCCATTTCATAATTCCTAGGTGGGCTTTGGTCGAGACAGTCTCCATGACGTTTTATTCCAGCTTGCAGCAGCTTTTGTTCATTTTCTTCAGGTAGGGTGTCTAATTTCAGTCTTTTTATTGACATTTCAGCTTCCTCTGTGTCTCTAGAAGCATTCATCAGATCTGTGAGGCATCGCTTTGTTTTTCTAATAGAAGCACTGCCTTGTGAGCGCATTTGCTTGGCACTGTAGGATCCGGGCGTGGTGACCAGTTTGCGTTTGAGTGAATTAGGAGTTTTATCGAGCGCACCCCACTGCGGCAAGCTGGCCACGTCGGTGCGCGGCACCAGCTCGGCGCGGCCGCGCAGCTCGCGCTCGGCCGGCCCGCCCCCGCCCGGCCCGCCCCCGCCCGGCCCGCCCCCGCCCGGCCCTGCCTCGCCCGGCTCGCGCCCGACGCGCCACAGCTTGTGACGCGCGTCGTCGCTGCACGTGACGAGCTTGGTGTCGCCGCGCGCGCACCAGGCGGCGCACGTGACCTCGGCCCAGTGGCCGGCCAGGCGCACGACGGGCGACGAGTACTTCACGTTCCACACGTACGCGTTCTTGTCGCTACTGCCGCTCACGAGGTACATGCTGTCGGGGCTGAGGCACGTCTTGATGTAGAACGTGCTGTTCTCGTGCCCGATGTACCTCTGCTCTGGCATTGCGTTGTACGTCGATATGTTGAAACAATAGATGACGTTGTCCATACAGCTCGCATATAGTCTCATTCTAGCGTCGTCTATGATCAAGTTGGTGTATCCGTTCTTGGTGGAGCTGCCACAGTAGGGTATGGAGTGCTTGGGGAGAGGCTCCCGCTTGTAGATGTTGTAGTTCTTGCGCAAGTCCCACACCTTGATGTTGCCGTCGCACTCGCCGCACGAGATGAGGGTGGTGTCGTCCTGGAACACGAGGCCGGTGATGCTGGTAGCACGCTGCGTGTCGACACGCGGCCGCTTGCCATGCGAGCCGGGTGTCTTGGGGTTGAAGCTGGAGTGGCAATTCATGAGGCAGTTGTCTGGTTTGAGGACCACTGAGGGCTGGTTGTTGGCTCGTATGTCCCACACCAGTATGTGTCCATCCCGAGCGCCCGTGGCGAAGACCGAGGGCTCCGTGGGCCGGAATACTGCAGTCTTTACAGATCTCGTGTGGCTTGAGAAGACTAGGACCCTTTTAGGAGCACCCTCTGCTACGTCCCACAGACATGCTGTGTGATCACCTGAAAATTTATTACATGACAATAATTATAACTACCTATTCTGTGGATAACATAACATTTTATTGCAATATTATTGATAAACTAGCAGTGCCCCGCGGTTTCACCCGCGTTAATGTGAGGAAAAAACCTACAAAAATATATTACTTTTACTATTACTTTAAGATTATTACTTAGTACATTACTAAAAGAAGCTATTTTAGGTACATACGCAACAGTAAGAGTGGAACTATTAGTAAACCTCGCAGAGCTACCGGCGGCCGTGCTGATTTATTTTAAAACTATGATATCCTAAGATATTCATTGAAATCAATCAAGTGATGACAAGGGCAATTTCGTTCAAAATTAAATACTTGTGATGAATAACGTATTTATTTGGATAAGGATCTTCGGATCTACTTTAGCAATAAAGTTGAAAATCTATCAAAGAAATTTGACAGATTGCAGTAACTTGATGTGCTGGCGTCTGTACTTAACCAAAGCATGTAGGCTTTAAAGCTCCATTAATATTTGTAAATATTTCAGGTACTCTTGAGGTTTCACTCTATACGGCACACAGTTTTATCTCTACTTTTACATAAATTACGATAAAACCCTTAAACATTAAGGTATTTCCGCTTCCTAACAAATGGCTATGTACCACATTATTGAAACAAGTGAATATGAACGCTATGAAGGAAATATTATAATGTGAAAATATAAAGATTTCTTCTAGTACATACTTAGCAAGGTGTTGATATGATAAATTCTGTTTTGCTACACTGTTGATTATGGTATGTATGGTTGGCATAGCAAGTAACTTTCACACTTTCATAACTGTTTTTGGCTGCATCAAAATAGGTCTCCACTGGGAGATATTCAAGTGTAGCACACCAGGTCATGGGCATTCAGCGCTGCCACCATGTTGCTGACTTCCTAATATTTTTACTACAAAATGAGCTGCTCATATCTGCCGTGGTACTTATAACTAAAATGCCGTTATCCGACATCTGGTCGATTTTTTACTTTTGATGCTACTATTACGTCCTTCTGTCATCGGAGAAACGTTAAAAGCAATATTTAAAATGTCACTTGAAAAGAAAAAATCTTTTTTATAATACTTAACTACAAAAAGATTTATTCTAAAATGAAACTTAACGTCTAAGCAATAAGGTTTGTTATGTTTGAACCTTGCTGATTGTTTTCATTAGTTGTCAAGTGTAACATTTTTGTAATGAGGGTTAAAAGGAATAATTGCTTTCTGATCTCGACTTGGTTGTATCTTTTATTGGCGACTGCGGAAAATAAGTTGGATTTCGGCGAAAATGAGGACAAATGTAACGAATAGTGTTTCCCAGACAATTTAACCCAAAGACTGATATGTGGTGTGATTATAAAGAACAATTACTGTGCGCGCTTGATGCGGCGAGTTATGACAAGACACTTCGCGTTTATTGCGTCACTTTTAGTTTCAAAACGTCCTACGGAAGTATCTTTAGTGCACATTTTTGTGTTTTGGATAAGTTTTATGAACCTGAGGTTAAAGAAATTGTGCAAGCGCGAAAATTTTACAAACGGCAACAAGTGCAAGGTGAAAGTGTGCAAGACTTTGTGGCGGCTATAAGTCTGCTTACAGCCTTCATCAAGAATTGGGCTATCAAATGCAAAAAGATTTTTATAAATCCGACCAGTACTTCCAGAGATTAGAGCTTTCAAACAAACAACTCTTCAGCTTTATTATTAGTATTATTTTAAAACTATGATATCTCCATATCTTAGGAGAATCTCCTAAGATATTCATTGAAATCGAATGATGTCAAGGGCAATTTTGTTCAAAATTAAATACTTGTGATGAATAAATGTCACTCAGGCTGGCTGGACAAATCTTCAAAATAGCTCGCATTTAACTAGGACATTTTACGAGTATGTGACGGCTAAACACCCTTAATTCAGAATTTGTGATGCTACATAATCTTAGATAATCGATCGAAAACGTGTCCAGCCATCTTGAAAAACCACTTTTCGCTGGTCTCTCAATCTCGGTAACGGAAGTGATTTTGACGACTTTTTGCATATCAACGGGCGTCACATAAATTTGTGACAGGCATCGAGCTAAAAGTTTTGTGATACGTACAGCGGTTTAGTAGAAAAATGCAAAAATCTGTGTCCAGCCAGCTTGAATTTACGTATAAAACTTTTGGCTGGCACTTCCGAATCTCAATAACGGGAGCGTTTTCGAATATGGTTCCTTTACTAATTTGGGAGACAGGCATACATCATCGAGCATGAGCGACAGACCCGCGCCGCGCGCGGACCGATTCTGAATGCTGCTAGCCCTTTTTTTTTTTTTTTTGATATGACCACTCGCAGTTGCAACTCGCTAAGGTTGCCTTACTGCTTAACCGGACTATCCTGTGGTGGCCAAAAATTACTTTAAGGCCCCCAGCCAGGGCTTACAAACTAAGGATATTAATTTAAATGAGCTACACTAAGGGCACCCCCTATGGGGTTCGGGCCTCGGCTTAGTGAGTCATTGAGGGGAGGGCAGCAATGGTCAGGCTGGGTCTGGTTATTATTATTTGGGGAGTTTAAAGCTACTTGCTCAGCCTCGCGGGCTGGCTTGTCGAGCAAGGGTCGGGCGTGCTGCTAGCCCACGCGGTCGTTTATATTTATAACCGCGCTCCTCGTCGGTGCGTCTCCATCGGACATACTCACGCGCCGACTTCATTCAAATTATTAAGCGGCTCGCTGATCGCCACTAGTTTTTATTAAGCGTGCTAAACGCTGATTGGCTGACCACATTTCTACGGCAGCTGATCAGCCAATAGGATGTAATTATTATTAGTTTTAAGAATTTTGTATAAATATGGGTGTGCAAATAAATTCATTATTTTTCCCAAACCGAGTGTCTTACTGAACAGCCCAAGTAGTATCCATATTTGGTGACCCCGACGTGATTTGAACAGCGCTGTCCTGATACCTAATTAGTCATGGAACATTTTGACGACGCCATATCAGAAGAAAAGTGCGAAAAGGAAGTTTTTACTATTGCACTGCAATCGAAGATCCCACAATTCTAGCGAGCACAACCAAGGCTGTGGTTTGCTCAGTTTGCAGCCGTAATAGCAACATACAAGACGAGCGATCAACAAAAATACAACTTGGTCATTGCAGTCCTGGAGAGGAAAGACATCGAACAAATAAGTGATATCATCTGGAAACCACCCGAGTCAGGAAGATACAACGCTCTGAAGAATCGTTTGCTGTCGGTGTATGAAGAGTCCGAATCCCGTCAATTCCAGAAGCTTTTGAGCGGACTAGAATTAGGAGATCAGAAGCCTACACAATTCCTGAGGGTGATGCGAGAGCTGGCCGGAGAAAATGTACCCGACAACGCGCTCAAAATTATATGGATGGGTCACTTACCTTCCTAAGTCCGTGTCGTACTATCCGTTAACACGGAATCTCCACTCGATACTCAAGTGATGATGGCGGATAAGATGATGGAGCATACAGAACATACTATCGCGGAGGTCAGCCAATCTACACCTGCTCCAAGCACCAGCACCAGCACTAGTCCAGATCTGCAGTTTCAAGTACTGACAAAACAACTCTAGAAGCTGACCCTTGAAATTGCCGCACTGATGAAGGAGAACGTGAGTCATCGTCGTCCATTTCGCCGCAAAAATTTCCGTTCAAGATCACGGTCCCGGTCAAGAACAGGGTCAGGAAAGAAACCAGGAGATCCAAACCGGGAGTGTTATTATCATCACCGATTCGGAGACAGCTAAGAAGTGTGAACCACCATGTTCCAGGAAGCCGTCGGAAAACTGAAGACTACATCGGCTGTGGCGGGCGTCGGTGTAGCAAAAATGAATAACCGCCTATGTATAACTGACCTAAATTCAAGAGAACGATTTCTAGTCGACACTGGTGCAGACTTATCGGTGCTAGCCGTAAAAACTAAGCGAACACCGATAGAAACGCCTTTCAAATTATTCGCCGTAAACAATACACCGATTAAGACATATGGGGAAAAAACTTTGCAAATAAATCTTGGACTTCGACGCAACTTCAAGTGGACATTCATAATGGCGGATGTGAAGACGTCAATTCTTGGTGCTGACTTCTTAAGGCACCACCGACTTCTTGTGGACTTACACAGCAAGAAACTCGTAGACAGTCTGACCGAGCTTTTAGTTAACACGATGAGAAATACTACACAAGATACCACGCTGTATGTAGTCGAACCAGGACACCGTTATCATACACTTCTTCAAGAATTCACTGAAGTCTTAAAACCTATGACACCTACGAAGGAAATCAAGCATAATGTTAAGCACTATATTGAGACCACCGGCCCCCCACTCTTCGCAAGACCCCGCCCACTGCCGCCGATTAAATACAACGCAGCCAAAGCCGAGTTTCAAGCAATAATGTCAATGGGCATATGTCAACCATCCAAAAGTCCGTGGGCCAGCCCGACGCACGTTGTAACAAAAAAAGATGGAAACCTTCGAATATGTGGTGATTATCGTCGCCTGAACTCAGTAACGCTTCAAGACCGCTACCCAATACCAAGGCTTCAAGACTTCACCTACCAATTAGATGGCATGAAGATATACTCGAAGATAGACCTGAAGAAAGCATTTTTTAACCGACTTCCAAAAAGGAGGAGGTTATATGTTCGATGATGTGGAGGAACCTCCCGAAACATCCGTGTCCGGTGAGGACCTGCGTCAGGCGGTAGGTGAGGGCGCCGTGACGCCTCTCTAGCCACTCCTCAAAGAGGGGCCTTACCGCCGCTATCGCGGCGTGCCCTGCGCTGGGTTGCGACAGTCGCGCTTTCCATGCCGCCATGAGATCGCGCCGGAGGTCTGTCCGCTCCGCAGCAATTTGCCGCGGAAGCGGGTTTTCCCCCCGGCGTAGTGCCTCCGCGCGCCACTCAAAGAGGCGCGCGAGGACTATCGCCTCCAGATCCCATGGCGGCAGTCCGGCAAGGAGGCTCGCCGCCTCGCGCGAGATCGTGCGGTACCCCCGTATCAGCCTTATGGCGACCACCTTTTGGGGCGCGTTCAGGTAGTGGGCGGCTCGAAGCCGCAGTGAACGCGCCCATACCGGGGCGCCATATACGGCCATGGACCGCACGACCCCCGCGTAAAGCCTTCGGCAGGAGGCGTTTGGCCCCCTCAGGTTGGGCAGGAGCCGCTTGAAAGCGGCCCCAGCCCGTTCCAGTTTGGGGGCCAAACGTCGGAAATGCTCCACGAAGTTCCACCGGCTGTCGAGGACGAGACCCAGGTATTTCATCGTCGTCTCGACGCCGATGTGAACCCCTCCTACCGTCAGTTGGGATCCCGATGGTGGCCCGTTCCGAAGCCCATGAAATGTCATGGATTCGGACTTGTGCAGAGCCACCTCGAGACCCAACTGCCGGATCCTCTCCACGACTATCGCAACCCCGCGTGTCATTGCGTCGGCCGCCGCCTGATGCGACCTCCCCTGCGCCAGGACCAGCGTGTCGTCAGCGTAGCAAACCACGCTGACGCCATCAGGGAGGTCGGCCCGCAGCACCCAGTCGTAACCGATGTCCCACAGGAGCGGTCCCAGAACCGATCCCTGTGGGACACCGCACGACATCTCTCGCCGGTTCCATTCCCCATCGCGACCGGGGTAGATGACGGCTCTGTCCGTCAAATACGCCCCGACTATTCGACGGAGGTAGGTCGGCACCCGGTGATACCGGAGTGCCTCCCCAATGCAGCTCCAGGGCAGGGTGTTAAAAGCGTTGGCGATGTCGAGTGACACCGCCACGACCACCCCACCCCGGGACACCGCGTCCCCCGTCGTGAGGGCTCTCACGCGCATGATGGCGTCCACCGTAGAGCGCCCCTTGCGGAAGCCAAACTGGCTATCCGCAAGATCCGGCCGTCCTCACCAGGTGCCCGACGAGGCGGCCCGCAATCACTCTTTCAAAGAGCTTGCCCACCTCGTCGAGCAGCACGATGGGCCGGAATGCGGACGGAGAGTCCGCAGGGCGCCCTGGCTTCCGAATGAGGACCAGCTTCCCCGTCTTCCAACGGAGTGGAAACTGGCCTCTCTCCATACATGCGCTTAAGAGCGCCTCCAGTCGGGGTCCGAGAGCCGTCGAGGCCAGGGCCCAGGCTTTGCCCGGCAAGCCGTCGGGCCCTGGGGCGGTATTTTTGGCCTTCAGCCTGCCTACCGCCACTCTCAGATCTACCCCGGTCACTTCAGGAGTTTATCGCCCTGGAAAGGAGAATATAGCAGCTGATGCTTTATCAAGAGCTATTGCGCCAATAGTAGCCTCTGTACACAATTCAGAAAATGCACTCAAAGAACTGCATAAAACCTTATGTCATCCTGGATCCTGTTTTTTTTTTTGTTCTTCTTTTATCTGCGATCGACTTTCTAGCCATAATCAGATGGGGTCTTCGTGTGAGATTATTATTGTGGTGTTCCATTGAACATTCACATTATGTGGTTCAGCACTAAATTAGTTTATAAAAATTTTCATTGTCTCTGGTCTATGTTCAGGATTTGCCATCTCTTTAGGCGGATTATATCCCCTTGTGTGTTTAAAAGGTTCTTGGCTAAAACATTGCTGTGTTTCCTCAGTCTCTGTTGATATGTTTTGCATTTTTTGCATAGTTCTTCTCTCACAGTTGGTATTTTTAAGTGCTCGTGTATTTCGGTGTTTCTGACAAACCAAGGTGCGCTTGAAATTGTTCTTAGAGCTAAATTTTGGAACCTTTATAAAATTTCGATATTGGAGTTGCTGGCCGATCCCCAGAGTTCTATTCCGTAAGTCCAGATTGGTTTAACTATAACTTTGTAAACAAGTATTTTGTTACTAAGAGATAACTTTGATTGTTTTCGTAAGAGCCAGGAAAGACTTTTCATCTCAATGGAAGCTGCCTTTTTCTTGGCCTTGATTGGCCCAGGTAAGCATTCGGTCCAGATGTAGCCCCAGGTATTTTACTGTGTTACTGTTTGGAAGTGGTTTACTTTCCATGAACACTGGGGCACAATCGCCCTTTCGAAGAGTGAAAGTCACTTGAACTGACTTAGTTATACTGGGTTGAATTCTCCATTTTTTCATCCAATGATCAATTTTATTCAACTGGACTTGTAGTTTCTGAGATGCCTGCGTTGGGTCCTTGTCACTCGCAAGGCATGCAGTGTCGTCTGCATAGGTCGCCGTTACCACGTCTTCACTATTAGGTAAATCTGCAGTAAAGATCGAGTAGAGTATGGGCCCGAGCACAGAGCCTTGTGGGACTGAGGCTTTCATTTCATAAATATTGGACAGTTCGTCGTCGTACTTAACTTGGAATTTTCTTTGGTCTCAGTAAGATTTTAAAAGCATATAAAAAGAGTTAGGTAGAGGAGACTTCATTTTATATAAAAGTCCCTTGTGCCAGACCCTGTCGAATGCCTGTTGGATATCCAGAAACACCGCAGAACAGTATTCCTTATTTTCCAACGAATGTCTGATTTTATGAACCACTCTATGCACTTGTTCTACAGTTGCGTGCTTTTCACGGAATCCAAATTGATGGTCTGGTATTATCTCATTCTCGTCAAGGACTGGTTTTAATCTACGTAGAAATATCTTCTCAAAAACCTTCGATATGATTGGAAGGAGGCTTATGGGTCTGTATGAACTTGGTTCGGTTGGTGGTTTTCCCGGCTTCGGTATCATACATATCTGTGATATCTTCCACATTTCGCTTTTTTTTTTAAATCGAAATACAGCATTGATCAGCATTGTTAGAAAGACGATAAATTTTCTAGGTAGGTGCTTGAGTATGTTACCTGTGATGAGATCGTACCCAGGACTTTTATTGTTCTCTAGGTTTCTTATTGTCCTTGTTAGTTCTTTCGGTGTGACCAGTTTGATTAAAGGTGATAGTTGTTGATCGCTATTAAGATAATTATCGACTTCCTCTTCAAAACCGGTCATCGACGACTTATTTGGAGTGAAAACCTCAGAAAGGTGTTGTGCAAAAAGCTCCGCCTCATCACTAGCTTTTCTGGCCCAAGATCCAGTATTAGGTTGCTTAAGCGGGGGACAAAATTTTGTGGTTGTTTAAAATTTTTGGTTATCTTCCACAATGAATAGTTATCCTGTTTTCGAGCTGACAATGTTGAGAGTTTTTCTTGGAACATGGTGTTTTGGTTATCATTAATGAGTTCCTTTAGTTCTCTTGCAGCTTTATTAAATTCCCTTCTGTCTTCTTCCGATCTACTCAAATGAAGCTGCCTTCGCAATCTTCGTTTAACCTCCAGTCCTCCATCCTGGAGTAACAAGAATGCTTCATTGGGTTTGAAGCAAAAATTTAGCCTACTCCACTGAAGAGATAAAACGTATTACTGCGAATTGTTCTATATGTGCAGAAGTAAAGCCTCGTTTTCAACAAAACATGGGAAAACTAATAAAAACGATGGCCCCATTTGAAAGAATATTGATAGATTTTAAGGGTCCACTTCCCTCGGATGGCACTGGGAATAAATATTTATCCTTACAATTTTGGACGAATATTCTCGATTCCCATTTGCATATCCCAGCCCAGATTTGAGTACAAACACAGTAATTAATAAATTGACTGACTTATTTTCTATATTTGGAATGCCAACTTACGTACACTCAGATCGTGGTACTACTTTTCTTTCAAAAGAGATGAAAGACTTTCTTCACCAGAAAGGCATTGCTACGAGCTACACTACACCATACAACCCTCAAGGTAATGGACAAACAGAGAGATACAACGGAATTATTTGGCGAACAGTACAATTGGCTCTGAAAAACCATGATCTGCCTATAACCAAATGGGAGTCAGTTTTAACTCAGGCTCTACATTCTGTGAGATCACTTATTTGCACGGCTACAAACAGTACGCCCCATGAGCGGATGTTCTCTCACGCCAGGAGATCCTCAATTGGTCAGTCGATGCCTACATGGCTAAACGTCCCAGGAAAAGTATTAATGCGAAACCATAATCGAACGACGACGACGACGACACGGTTGGCGCAGTGGTTGAGCGATTGAATACTGCGCAGCATGTCGCGGGTTCGATTCCCGCACGGAACAAATATTTGTACGACCTACAAGTATTTGTTTCGGGTCTGGGTGTTTTATCTATAATATGTATGTATTTACAAAAAAAAAAATGTATATAAGTAGTTTATCAGCCATCTCGTTACCATAACATAAGCATTAAGTTGCTTAGCTTGGGACTATATGGCTTTGTGTGAAATGTCCAAGGATATTATATTATTAACTAGCAAATATGATCCACTGGTTGAAGAAGTAGAGACTCTAGAAAGTATTCCTCAACATTCTCATGTATGTTTGAGCAGTGGAAGATAGTCGTGTCAAATCGACACCTAGCTCCTGCTGGGGAATCTTCGTCTGATTCAAATGATGACGACGAGTTCGTCGATGCGGTTGATGGTGATGGTCGTGTTACAGATGACCAGATTCCCAGAATGAGATGGTGCAGCCACAGAACATCACGACAAAGACTCTGTCATTGTCAAAGAGGAGAGAGACAAAGAGAGGACATCATACACGTCCGCCTGCTCATCTAACTGACTATGTGGCACAATAAATAGGCCCAGGAGAATGTGGTAATATATTATAAACTCCTTGGTCAATATAGAACGCCTTAAGTAAAGAAGAAACTAAGTTGTCAGGATTCAAGGTGTCATGGAATCAATATGTTGAATTTTTTTAAATAAAACCTAAATACTACAATTACGGGTATATTCTTTACTACATAAGTATTGCACAATGTTATAAGCTGTTATTTTCATCACTTATTTAATTCAGGTAAGTACAACCGTCTATCTCAGAGATGGATGCTAAGTATTTGTTAATAAATTGGGAACAAAACTATTGGTTTCTTGCTTACCTGACACAGTCACAAAGTTCATGTTCTGAGGCATCCATGCCAAGTCGAAGACAGCATTGTTGTGGCACTGGAACCCTTCCAATGTGCTAGCAGTTGTTACATTGGATGTATCCTGTAATTACAAGTTACCATGACGCACTGAGCATACCCAATCACTATTTCCCAAAACGATGAGATGGTGTGCACATAGGCCTACTTACCTGAATAGCAACTCTGCCATCCTCGTTCGCAAGAGCAAGGATGTGCTCGTAACCGGGAGCCTCCGAGAATCGGCACGCAAATATCGGGGGATCCTGGTCGAAGCTAGCCGCAACGTTCGCATTCTGCAGCCCATAGAATGATTCCTCGCTGTCTACCACCAGCCGCTTCAAGATGTTATCATAGTTCAGCCGACAATCTGCAATAACCAATCCGTTACTATCATTGAGTAATTTTTTTCCCGATTCCAGATAAATAAAAGATTTTTCAAGTACACTTACAAATGCCAAGCTGACGATCGATCAAACACTGAATATCATTCATTTTCAGGCATTGTCAATTTGCACAGTAAAATCACAACAACATCGTTGCAGTAATGCTAGATAATTCTATCAATTTCGATAGAAATTAAAGAAAACATCTCAGCCAGTGTTGTAGATGTAGAAATGAAGAACCACAGAGTACATTTTATTATAGGATACCATGCCTTACAATCTTACTCGTAGAAACCCTGCAACAGCATTGTGATAACCCAACTTATTACAGATGACATGTACAAAAGATATATTTCCAGCTGGTTATTAGCTTTACAATTTCGTAGTATAATAATCTGTTAGTTTAGTATTGTAAAATCAGAGGCGCTAGTGTGGCGTATAATATAGGAAAATAAAAAATATTCAAAATATAATACTACACTAAGGTTTACAATGTTCTCCCTAAATAAATGGTATAATATTAGTAGTACTGTTAAGAATGTGTTGCCATAATTAATTCATTATTTGCTACATAGAAGTTTGATTAGTTCTATTATTGGAGATAAGCAAAGAGTGTTTATTGTAAATATAGGGTTCGTTAGAATAAATTAAATATAAACATACGTGTCCATGATGTTAGGTAATTTTTGCTGAAAAAAATTTTGAAATAAAAAGATCTTACATACTTTGGTAAGAATTTAGAGATATTTAAATATATGCCCTGGCAGCACTGGCAAGTAATAAACAAAAATGGCTGTTGTTGTTTTGATGTCGTTCTGCTGTGAATGCTGTGATCGTTCGTTGTACCTAAATCCCCCTTACTAATAAACATTGTGTATCGTCTGTATAGTTACACAACGCTTTGTCTTCTGTCGAAAATCAAATTACTGACGACTGAAAGAGAGAAATCGGTATGTAACTATTCGTCTGATATAATACGTTTATTAGTAAGGGGGTGTGTAATTTAAATAATATCTAAATATGTTGTAGTAAACAGATTTTGAATACTTATATCGGTATAATTTTACTATCTCTGTTATAGTAAACAGTTGGACCATGAATGGATCTAGGTCGCGCGATTATAATACTGACACGGATGTAGTTTAGTATTTTAATCGCAGAGGGCGCTTTTTTAATGTTATCGTTAAAATCGCGCAAGATGGCTCTCTATTTCCGTATATACAAAGTACTCTTTGTAGGATACTGATAAACAAGGAACTACCACGAAATGGCGCGAAAAAGTGGGGAAAAAGGGGAAATCGAAACGTAACGTCACGTCAAATGATGCAAAATAAAACGTTTTGTTTCGCACATTTTAGGAATAGTTATTGTACGTTTTGTGAAAAAAATATTAAAATTCTTTGTTCTGTTTCAATGAAATCGTAAGCATTATTTTTATTTTGAAGATCATTTTATATTGGTATTGATAATTCCATCTTTTCCAAAATACCCAATACCCTAACCCTTTATTAATGCTATTGTTCATAGACAATAATAAGTGTGTTCCGTAGACAGAGAATAAAGATAGACAAGTGCTCAGCGTATGCCGTATGAGATAGCGATAGTTAGTTCGACATAAGTTTAAGTACATTACTACAGCTTGGTGCAATTAATATTGCCATACTTAGACTTTTACCCCCATCGTGTGGGTAATCTGGCATTTATTGAGTATTTTGATTGTACTGTCTACTACTGCGAGTCATTCAATTAATTGTCATTAGATAGTGGAAATGTTTATTTTTGTTGTAGTAGTTTAAAGTTGGGAAAAGGCTAGGCAGATGATGATTTACGCGCTTTATCACAGGCCCGTGTAGAACAAATTGGTATGTATCATAAATTTACTTTACCTGGATAAAAAATGTGGATTTAAGTGAGTACTATTTAATTTCTGTCGAATGCAACTAGCTTCAAAATGTCGTGAGCAGATTCGGGAGTGACGACTTGGATGCCAGTTAACTCGGCCCGTACACTCAGTCCACTCATTTCTTAAAAATGGTTCATTCGGAAAACTAAAAATAAAGTAAAAATTAAATACGTTCAGTGGTAAAAATAATTAAGTGCTGGTATCCCCGTCAAGTTATTATCCGACTATTGACAAATGCCACGCAAGTAACATAGATGACAACCTAACATAATATGCCTCACAATTTGGTCGGTTAGTACAAAAAACAAGTTAGTATTTTATCGTTTTTTTAGATGAAATTATCAATAAATTTTGAATAACATTGACACAAAATAGTCTTGAGTACAATCATTCTTCTCTTTACTTGGTGTATTATGTACAAAATGCTACTTACCGATGAAAGGTTATGTTTGGTTGATTTCGTTCACTACGACTTTTACAGCCATTTATACAGCAATTCACCATCACTAGGCACTAAATATTACCTTTTGGAATATCAATAAAGTCACAAATTACACAAAGTATGCGTTTCACAGTTTATATCAACGAAAATATTTTGACAGCACAATTTGTTTGCCATCAATGACTGTGATGGCAAACAACAAAAAAACCGATACGCAAATAGAGATAGAAAAATTATGCTGTGTCCTGCTCACACATAGACATTTTGACATATAAGTCATCTCACTTTCGCAATTATTATTATTTTAAGAGCATGTCTATCTTTATTCTCTGTCTACGGTGTGTTCGCATTGTTTCGGTTACTTTTTTTTTGGTGCCCAATCCCGTCCTAATTCAGTGTTGCTATTTTAACAGAACCCGCACCTGTATTCACAAACATACGATTTATCGTATCGACAATGACACTTGTTCGATAACCTGATTTCTGAACCGAAGGACCGGCAAAACGCTATTCACAGATCCGTATGGAAGGGTTTTTTTTAGGTGTGTATACACACCTAAAAAAAACCGGAAAAAAAAGGGGAACGCTACAAAATGGTAGTAAATAGATGTTCGTGGTAGAAAATTTTAAGTGGTACATAAATGATTTTTATTGAGTATTTCACTGTGGGCAACTATAGATTATGCATTCAGTAACTATTAACAAATAAAAAACAGTAAGCAATGATTTTATTAATAAATAAAATTTATCTGATTTCTATTAAACTTGCTTTGTAAACTTCAACTTTCTGTCAAACCTGTAAATCTGGAATAATTATTTTTCTTAATCTTGTTTTGAACTATAGAGATAATTGAGATCTACTCGGAAGACAAGGCGGTATGGTCGAAAGACTATAGCCTGCCCTATGGGCGAATTAAAAATAAATACAAAATAACAATTGAGGAGGGAAAAATTTGTTTTTATTTTAAACAGAAAATGGTTGTATGTATTTTATCGGTATTTAAACAAATTACTATTTCCTCATTTTCATTTTATAAAACGTGGTACCTAATATTGAAAATGCATATTTTCAGAAAAGAGTGTCATTGGAGCAGCGGCAGATGCTCTTTGCATTCATTCAAGGGCATGAGGACCTTGCCCGGAGCCGTGTTTTGACACTTATTGAATAAATTATTCTTTTTTAAACAATATTTTGTTATTCGATAACACTTCCGACAGCAAATACCTGTCGGAAGAATTGATGTCTTCATACCGTATATGAACTGTCAAAATTGTACGGTTTCGGATTTGTAAATAGCGATTATAGGATTTCGTCGATAACATTGACATTCGATACGGATTACGGTACCAAACCGTGTCGAAGCTTTGTGAATAGCTATGCTGGTGTCCAAATTACGGTCTTCTGATTCGTTGATTTTTTGACATATCTTATTTTTCTAGATGTCTTTGGTAAAAATTCCAAGCGCGTTTGGCGTTTGCTCTCACTCCACTCTCTATCAAAAAGTACTCTGTGGCGTTTGCTTTGCTTTACTATTTTGTTGTGGTGAATTCAGGAGAGAAATAAAAATTTAAGTTTATATGTATCAATAACTTGCATAACGGGCAGAGTTTGGACTAAACGGTCATCAATATTGTTTTGTTACTTTTGGCGTTTGTTTCTAAAAGTGTTCTAACAAGAAATGTCCGTTAAAACTGTGTAATTTAACTGGGCGCCGTACCGCTTGGTTTTCCTTTCGATACGTATATCTCAGAAGTGTAAGTTTATAAGTAACGAGAGAATCGAAGAGATCGACTTTCAGTAACGAGATCCTAAAGTAAGTATTCGATTATTTGAATGTTGGAGTGATAGAAGTTCGTTACGTGGACACAAATGATGAGGAAAATGTTGATATTTCAGGTGTATGGAATGTGAGGCTTACGTGGAAAATGGAAGAGGTTAGCTGTAGCCGGCAGCACGGGAAGTTCGTGCTGGGCGGTTGCGCGGGCAGCTCGAGCGCTGAGCAGGCAGGGCGCGCGTGCGCCTGGTCGGGCCCGCTGCGCCTGCTGGCGTGCCTGCTGCGCTCGCACTGCGCCGCGCTATGGTGCCAGCTCACCAAGGCCTCGCCGCCGCCCGAGCTCCCCCAGCTGCCGTTCCCTTTATGAGCAACATGGATGAAATATCATATTGGATTTGTACCAAGCGGGCACCGTGCCTAATGAACTACGACAGTGTCAAAAAACAGAATGAGCAAGCACAGTGTTCTAAAAGTAAACCTAAAAGTGTTCCCAGTGCTGCCGAGGTGCCTTCACCTAAGAAGAAGAAAAAGAGGAAGCTGTCTCTACTAGAAGACGACTCAGGTTCTGCAGATAAGCAGCAAAATGTATATTTTGACACACCTCAAAAGCAGAAACAGACTGTGATGAGTAGTTGTAAGTCTGATACACTAGGATCTGACTTAGATTTCAATATTAAAAACACCTCTGTGCAAGGCAAATCAAAGAGATCGAAAAATCAGAAAAACAACAGAATAACTTTGCACAAGAAAAATAAAGTGATCACATCAACACCCAAGGTGATGCATCTGAGGAGAAGTTTGAGACAAGCTCAGCAGAGTCTCAACAACAACAGCCAACTTAATAGTTCCTTTGAAATATTTAATAATAGTCTTATGAATGGTAATAAACATAGTCAAATAGAACAGAAATCACCTGAAAAGTCAAAGAAGTCACCAGAACTACTTGCAGGTGGGGACCAGACTGTCGACAATAAGAAGAACACCTATCATACCAAGTCCAAGAATGAAGTCCTCAATGGACAATTTGAAGACCTCAGTGATGTGTCTGGGTTTACTGCCAACTACATTAGGTCTACAAAACTGCATTCAACTAAAACTCCTAGAAAATTAAGATGTAAAAACAGTAGGAATCTGATGAAAGAATCACGCCAAAGTGTGCAAAAAGACAACACAATGGTTATCTGTGTCAACAAGTCTATGAACACTGGTATACAGAAGCCAACTGCTCTGAACTGCAGCACAGAGTCCGACAATGTGATCAACTTGATATCCCAGGGTATTGACAAGTCTGCTAGAGTAAGCAAGAGCACATCTTTACTCAAGTTCATGGATGCCAAGACAAATAAAAGTGCAAAGGAGGCTGTTCGCAACAGTAAACTAGATGGCAGCAGAACTAGAGCTAAGGGCAACTTGAATGTGTCATTCCAAACACAAAGCACCACATCAAGGTATCCGAAACGGAGCAGAAATCATACAACTCCAGATGTTGTAGAAGAAAATCCAGCAGATGTCAAACAGGCAGATAAAAGAAGAAAAATTAGTAAAAACTCAAGTGACTTCAACAACTCAGATCGTAAGGAGAATCCTGAAGCTGCAGCAGTGTCTAGAACCAGAAGCGGCAGGAACATTGGCTTAACGCTAAGGCATCCTGAGAACTCAGTTTTAGTTCTAAGTAATTCTACAGAGCAGGTCAGTTCCATGGTTAGCATGAATGTGGCTAGCCCAGGCACAGAGCAGAGAGATAAACTGAAGAAGAAGAAACGGATCACAAGGCATTTACGTTCAAAGAAAGCCATAGAGAAACAAACAAGTTTACAAAGAGACTCTCTAAGAGACAAGAGTGGTTTTGCTGCTTGTTTCTCTGACAGTGATGACGATAGTGAACCAATAAAGCAAAGGAAATTCTTCTGTGCTTAAAATTTAAAGACTTTTTCCAGGTTTCCTTGCAGATTTACTTTTAACATTGTATTGTTAGACATATGAATGTGCACAAGTACACACTTCATGTACAAGGGTAGAGAGTAAAGATTATTGTAAAGTAAACTCAAGTATACATGAAACATTTATTCACTTACTGATTAAATTAGATTAGGGACTTCTTAAAACTAACTATAGACACATTATGTCTCATTACAAAACAAGATTTAAATTTAATTCAAGCTTGAACCTTCCTGCCAGTTTGTGGATTTCGGACTTAGAACTCATTTTGTAATGGGATGCCATTTTTATTGTAAAATTAATTAATTTGTTAAAAAGAAATCATTTACAATTTAATTAGATATAATACACATTCCCAATGAAATGCAAATAATGCTTATAATTATTACAATGAATTATTCTTAAATGTTGGTTGACTGATTGCCCCCAAAAATATGACAATTTGATATCATATTAGGGTTGAGTTTAGCTGATAATGATGATCTAATTTAATCATTAAGCTCAAATATTATCTTCCCTCTGCCCTTGTTGGACTTCCATTGCTTGACAAGACTAGAATTGTATAAATTTGCTCAGTGCCTGTATCGTTATTGCACTTTGTATTATTATCGCCATGTATGTTCATGTTATGATGTTAGCATCTAGATTATTGTATTTAACTTATAATACAGTAGTATATTTCATTCAGCATACTTGTTATACATAATATCATTAAGTATTATTGGAGACACTGACATAGCTGGGCTGTCATTTTAAATTAATCATCATTATTGATGAATGTTTTTAGACTATTATTATTTATGATAATAAAAAATATTGATAGGGTGTATGCAGATGGTCTGCAATTGGACTGCAACCTAGCTCCAAATAGCATGCGTTAAATGGTTGAGTAGATGTTAGCATGGTGACAGTAGTAAACAGATTCGTTTTATTTAGCAGCTAGCTTGCCTAAATGCCGAACGCCTGTATAGACCCGCCGAAATGAGCGCGCGAAATTTTGTCATTTTGTTAAAGATAAAAACTAGCGCATGTTTAAATTAACTTTCTGTTTAGAAAACCTGATATTGGAACACAAATAAGATTTGTGTGCAAAATCTTTGATTTAAAAAGTGCCATTGTATATTGTAATGTATTGTATGTTAAGTATACCTAAGTTAATCCATGACTGCTGTGGCACACTGGAGATAGTTCATTCTATATTAAAAGTGGGAACTTACATACCTACATATTAGTCTAATATTTGAAGTACATAAGTACCAACTTTTTTTTGTTACAATTATGTAAAATATAAATAATATGAATTTAATTTTATAAAGAAGGCATTGATAGACTTTGAATATTATTTCATCCATTTTGGATGTTCCATAGTATGTACAAGCTGGTAAATCTATAAATTATACAGGGTTATTGGAAAAACACCAACAACCTCTTAAGAGGTCATTGTCATAATGATGAGTTATGAAGAACTTTTATTATGGGACCAAACCCGAAATTGCGAAAAAATAAAACAGCTGTTCCCTACAAAATTATAACTTCGTGTAACTTTTCAAAATGTAGGGAACAGCTGATTTTTAACCGACTTCCAAAAAGGAGGAGGTTATATGTTCGACTTTGTTTTTATGACTCCGCTGTCCGTCCGTCCGTCTATCACCAGGCTGTATCTCATGAACCGTGATAGTTAGACAGTTGAAATTTTCACAGAATGTGTATTTCTGTTGCCGCTATAACAACAAATACTAAACAGAATAAAATAATATTTAAGGGGGGCTCCCATACAACAAACGTGATTTTTTGCCGATATTTTTAAGTAGTGTTAAATGTTGTATGGTTGTACTGAACCCTTCGTGTGCGAAGCCAACTCGCACTTGGCCGGTTTTTTTATATATGTTCATCGATTTGTCTGTCAATAAATTTGTGAACCTATTTAAAAATTATTTTTTACTCTCGAGTGGTCCCATTGTTATCAAGTTGGAATCTGATGAGAGGATCCTATGGAAACCCTCAAATTTTATAGGCAAACCTACAGCGATTTGGGTACTTTTTAAAGTAACTTAAGAACTTAAGCATTTGCTCTCACAAATCATCATTTGGTAAAGTGGAGTTGATGATGAAGACCACAGATGGCCATCGGAACTACTCAATGATAAATATTTCACGGGTTGCGATTCGATTACTTTGCTAAGCAATTTATGCTCATCACAATGCGTATGGTGAGTGGTTGTTAATTAACGTCCCAGCATCATCGGGAAAAGCAATATTTTGTAAAATGTGATGAGTAGTTGACATTAAGCTATTGTAACTTAGATAAATTACAAACTCTCCCACTAAAAAGAGAAATATTAAAAAAAAAAAACAACCGACTTCGAAAAAAACACTACCAAGTGAAAAATAACTTTCATTTCGGAAGTCAAAGTCAATTAACGAAAATGCAGAACCAACGACACCGACTTCCGAAATTAAAGTTATTTTTCACTTTGTAAATTTTTTTTTGTAAGACCGCCGTTTATTTTTTTTTTTGTAAAAAAGTTTTTTTTTCACGATTTCTGGTTTGGTCCCATATAAAATTTGTTCATAATGATGAGTACAATGATTGTTGGTGTTTTTCCAATAACCCTGTATATAATGTATACGTAAAAGACAGTTTTGATGAATAATCTAAAAGTTATATGCATGTGTGATTTTTCTCATAATTGTAAGAACTGAACTATCTTTCTTTGGCATAATATTATATCTATCGAATTTTTGAGTTTAGGGTAATATTGATCTTTTTATTTAGTTTTTATCAAATTTTTGTGTATTCTATTTTGTAGCTTTTATGTATTTAAAATTGCATAGTAAATGAATCTTAACTGTATGTTGTGTTTCAATGTCGAGTACTTGCCATACCAAAAGAATATTTAAGTACATAATTAGTAAACGAAACGTACGTGAAAAGAGGCGCATAGATGGCTCCAACAGCACAAGCAGTGAACAGTACATCGAATAAATAATTAATAATAAATAACTTTATTTATTTGCATCATTAAGAAGAGTCCCTATCTATTTCGCGGTCTAAAAACAGAAAATTAATTTTTTTTCAGCGCAAGTTTCTCAATAATCTTAAGTTATCTAGTTTCTTTTTAAATACACCGTTATTTATCACCTATAGGTATATCTAGTAAGTCTAGGAATTTAAATTTTAGTACACGAACAAACTAATTTAAGTTTTTATGGCATTATTTAGATACTAACTGTGCCTGCGACTTCGTTCGCTTGGATGTCGGAAAACAATAGGTAATGTGTCGCTTAGGAAAGGTGTAATTGCCACTCCTTCATTGAAAAGGCAGAATCATCCGATCTTGCCTGCTAACGCTTCCCTTACCTAGGGTTCTATACCACGGCCCTTTCGACTGCAGTCACTGCGTCTTTATGGTTCATAATGACAATGCGACGAAGTGTCACTTTGATTTTTGAGAATAAATTAAAATGAAAGCGCCTCTGCTCGAGGCTGATTATCTAACCAAACCAGCCATATGTCCATCTTATTTTGCGTCTGTTTTTGAATACTAACTTGTAAAATCGTACCACCATTTTATCTAAAGTACCTAGGTATATCTGAGATTAGTAGGTGAAGTTTGAAGTTAGTTTTTATAAGTCTTGGTTTCTTCTCTGCGGTAAATTTAGAAGTTCTTAACTTGGTAGGTATTCTAGATATCATAAATACCTACCAATATTATGCCTTATTAAGCGTCGAGATATCTAGAAGATAAAAGGAAGAATAAGTACATCAATGGTGTTACTCTTAAATCGTACCTACTGAAGTTTATCTGAAAAGTACCTACTTAGTTTGAAGTCTTTCTTAACTTATTCTGTAAACCTGTGCCCACGTTTGCTTAACTCTCCCTTGGTGGATAGCCTTAAGATATCTTGAGGGTCGATATAGTTGTAACCAAGACAATGGCCAAGAATTTTGTTATTGTCTCGAAGACATATTCTACAAAACCTTTTTATGACATGGCAGTGCTGTGTAACTGCCGTACCTACTCAATAAATCAACTGCCCGTCTGGCGGAGTGTGCTGAAGCGTTATCATGGTCAATTAAGGTTTCTTTCCTTTTTGTTCAGCGCAGAATAGTTTAGTCTTTTCAAAGTAATTGAACAAATTAAACTTTTCAAAATTAAGAGTAATTAAACTTTTCAAAATGTAGGGAACAGCTGATTTTTAACCGACTTCCAAAAAGGAGGAGGTTATATGTTCGACTTTGTTTTTATGACTCCGCTGTCCGTCCGTCCGTCTATCACCAGGCTGTATCTCATGAACCGTGATAGTTAGACAGTTGAAATTTTCACAGAATGTGTATTTCTGTTGCCGCTATAACAACAAATACTAAACAGAATAAAATAATATTTAAGGGGGGCTCCCATACAACAAACGTGATTTTTTGCCGATATTTTTAAGTAGTGTTAAATGTTGTATGGTGGTACTGAACCCTTCGTGTGCGAAGCCAACTCGCACTTGGCCGGTTTTTTTATATATGTTCATCGATTTGTCTGTCAATAAATTTGTGAACCTATTTAAAAATTATTTTTTACACTCGAGTGGTCCCATTGTTATCAAGTTGGAATCTGATGAGAGGATCCCATGGAAACCCTCAAATTTTATAGGCAAACCTACAGCGATTTGGGTACTTTTTAAAGTAACTTAAGAACTTAAGCATTTGCTCTCACAAATCATCATTTGGTAAAGTGGAGCTGATGATGAAGACCACAGATGGCCATCGGAACTACTCAATGATAAATATTTCACGGGTTGCGATTCGATTACTTTGCTAAGCAATTTATGCTCATCACAATGCGTATGGTGAGTGGTTGTTAATTAACGTCCCAGCATCATCGGGAAAAGCAATATTTTGTAAAATGTGATGAGTAGTTGACATTAAGCTATTGTAACTTAGATAAATTACAAACTCTCCCACTAAAAAGAGAATTTTTTTTTTTTTTGGAAAGCATAATCTATAAAGGAGTAAAAAATCATCCATAAAATTAATGATATTATAAGTGTTACACTTATAAGTGGTACACTTTACTACATTACTATTATAAGTGTTACACTTATAATATCATTGCTTAAAATCTCGAAAAGAGTCATTTGCATCTCTGGTATCTTAAACTTGCATAAACGAAGACATTTGTAATTAAAATTTTTCCTTTATACATTTTTACAATGGTGTCACGAAGACATTTGGACCTCTTCTGGCTAGATGCTCCAAAAACAAAATTGATACAAGAGTCGGGTTTCTGCTACTTTTCCTTAGAAAATGCTACGAACGGAACCCAGTTCGATGGCAACTTAGACCCTTTTGGTACATATATAAATAGTTATCTCATGTCTTTATCCGGAGTACGTATTTCCTAATGTTGTGCAATAGTGCGCCTGAACATTGTTATTTCATAACAATTTGTAACATCTCATGACGTTGATGCGCAAAATTTATTTCGATCTGAACCAGATCTTACGGCTGGAGAAACCCTCACTCACGGTCACTCACCTCTCCTCTTAGGGGACTGGGAGAGAGAGTGCACATGTGTTTGCGCACACATTCTTGCACTACCTACATATAAATAGGTATCTCATCTGCGTAGTTGACTAGTGTCCGAAGAGATTGGTCGCCGTGACTGAAATTCGGTCTGGTGATAGCTATGGGGCTAGGTTTCCTGTTGTCCTTTGACTGGCTTTGACCAATGCTCGTCAGCCGGTGATGGCCAAATTAAAGTCTAATCGTCGTAACGTTTTAACCATTCACGACTTAACTTCAATGATAGGTAGTGATAATACCTACTTATCGTGTGTTTTCGACGTCTTTCCTATCACTAACTATAAAAAAAGCAAGGCAAGAGCGAGTCGGAGTTGCGCACCGAGGGTTCCGGTCCATTATAATTATGTTTTAAATTTTCATCGGCGAAGCCTAACGTTCGCTGTTCATTTTCGGAGGATGACAGTTAAGTGGATATTCGTCAGAGAATTTTAACACTGCACGCTGCGGTGTAGAATATTGCAGTTTTAGGTCAGCGCCATCTCTTGACCGATAGTGGAACTAATGTAATTTTTTTTGATGATTTTTGAAAAAGTGTTCTATTTAGGGACATCGTTTCATTTTTCCTGTATTCTTTACATAAACTTCTATCACATAGAATAATTTCAGATTTTTGTCTATGCAAACTTCGGAGTTACGGGAGGGGGGGCGTTTTTTTTTTAATTTTTCATCAAAGACGAAAATAAACGGCCTAAAAAAAGTGTTTGGAAATGTGCAAACTGCGCTCTTTCATATGATATCCTACATGCCGTAGTAACCCCACTTCGAATTTTCTTATTTGCAAAATAGTCGGGCAAACGTCATCTAAAACTATTCTATATTTCAAGTTGATAGCATTAGTATATTCTTGAGATATTCACTTGTGACAGACGGACAGACTGAGTCGCACCTTATAGGTTCCTTTTTACCATTTTGGTACGGAACCCTAATGACAAGAACGATAATTTCCTATTATTTTCCTACATGTTGAGGTATTTTGTTTATAAAGAAGCAGTCGTATGCAAGTGATTGAATAGTCACGACGCACCATTGGCATTTTACCAATAATATTTTATTGAAATTCTAAATAAAAAAGATATAAAAAAATATCAACATGGATCTAGATTTTACTGAAAAAGTGGTGCTAGTAACTGGCGCAAGTGCTGGTATAGGCGAGTCCACTGCTGTCCTGTTCGCGAAACTTGGCGCGAAGCTGTCACTGGTGGGAAGGAATGTAGCCAACTTGCGAGCAGTCGCGGACAATTGCGAGAAGCAGAAGGGCGTGAAGCCGCTGGCGATCGTCGCGGATCTGGGCACTGACGAGGGCGTCGAGAAGACGGCCAAGCAGACGCTGGACCATTTTAAAAGGTAATTTATCTACTTTTTATTTTTTATCAAACCCCTGGCGACTAAACACCATGGTTATGTCGGACTCTTACCGACTAAAACCCGCACATACATTACACCTACATTCGCCGCACCCCCGACTGCAATGGTATCAGCCATGCGTAGCGAGCCCCATCACCAAGTGACGCTGATCCCACAACCGCACGTCCTCCCATTTTATTATTATAAATACCTAGGGCATGTAGTCACGGAGGACTTATCTGACGATACTGATATAGAGAGGGAGCAGAGGGCGTTGGCGGTTCGATGTGATATGGTAGCCCGCTGGTATGCGCGTTGTAGTAAGGGTGTTAAAGTCTCGCTTTTTAAGGCATATTGACAAACCTTCTACACGTGCAGCTTGTGGGTGAAATATACGCAGAGAGTTTACAACGTCCTTCGTGTACAGTATAATAATGGTTTTAGGATGCTGATGCTGATGGGGCTTCCGCGCTTCTGCAGCGCTTCGCAGATGTTCGCGGAAGCCCATGTTGGCTTTCATGCCATTATGAGGAAGAGAACATCGTCAATAATGCGCGGAAGCTCCAACAGTATCCTAAAAACGTTATTAGACAAAGTGGAAAGTCCCTTTAAAGGTACTGTGTACGGAGGCATGTGCCATTGTATGTTGGGCCACGTAATGATGATGATGATGATGAGGCTCACTTTTCCGCACTTTGACTCTCGTTCGGTCCGTTGTGCGTGGGGATTCTGGCTAACAGAGCCAGCCTAGCTCCGCCCAAAAGCACAGAAGCTTCCTGGGAGCTTCACAGGCTTCGCGGAGCGACCTCATTGCGACCTGTCTGTGGCGCCTATGTTGAAAAGATGTTTGTTAAGGAGGTTATGGCCCGTAATTGTACTTATTATTATTCTAAGGTTATTTCTACTCAAGCTGAGAATTTTTTTGGTTAATCGCGGGTGTAAAGCCAATTTTGACTGTCTACAGTCTGTTGCCCGTGACCATCTGTTGTTATGGAGTTCGGTCGATCTTTGGCGCATCCACGCACGAATCTGTGAGAAAGGCAGAGGAAGAAGTGGGTACGGGCCTAGCACCATCATCTCAGAGCCTCTCTTCGCAAGTTCATCTGCAGCATCATTGCCCAAAGATCCGCTATGCCCTTTGATCCACAGGAGAGTAATACGATTGAACGTCGATAAACTCTCCAGAGCTAGATGGCATTCAAAAATTAGTTTGTTGTTAGTTTGTTTGCTTCCTAAAGCTTTGAGCACAGATAGGCTGTCGGATAGGAATTTGATGCCGTAGTTCTGTATGCCTAAGCGCTTTACTGCTGTTGCAGCTTGTGTTAAGGCAACACATTCGCATTGAAAGATCGAACTTTATGTTCCGGGGCAGCGGTAACCCTTTCGGACAATCCCGCTGCCCAGCCATTGAGTCTTCGTAAGCTTAAGAGCAGGTATCAACCAAAATAGCCTAACTTCAATATGATTTTTCATGATATTGATGAGACTTAGGTATAAAATAAAAATACCACGAATAACTACATGATATTTCCAAACTTATTGTGGCACAGAAAGACAAAATAGTAAAATTTTCTCTAATAAAAAACATCACGAAGTTACCTCCAATTTTCACGACTTTTCGATTTGTACTTAATATGCTTATGACTACTAGAATGAAAATTTGATGATTAATTTATTAATATAAAGCGACTTAGATTGTGGAAGCATTTTTTTTTATTACTTTTATTTGTGGTTTTATTACGACGATAAGCTTATAGCACTTACGACGTTCTTACTTCGTGGAAGAAATCATCTTCCGTCGTACGTAGCGGGAACTTCAAACATATATACAGTGTTTCACAAATCAGTCGCCACAGAGTACTTTTTGATAGAGTGAGTCGCCCCCGCTCTGTTGAGACGAGAGGACTGCGCTCGAATTTTCGGCTGCGCTGCTATATATTTAATTTACGTAAACAATATTTTCGTAATTTATCACTTTGTAGGAAAGACACTGTGAAATAGAAAATATGGAAAAATAACTAAAACCACTCCTGAAACGATTATTAAAAACAATAAGACTTGATAAACTAAACAAATACCGAGGCAAAAGTATAAAATAAAAATATTGAAATAATTCAATGTTGATATTTGAAAAGTCAAGATGACATACATTACTTTTTTTTTTTTTTTTATTTTTTTTTTTTGGGAAATCATCAAATGACCCCTCCCGCTCTGGTGGAGCGGAAGGGAGTGTCAGACTCTTACTGACTAAAACCCATCCGTGTTCCTTCCTTAGCCCTTTATGTTCCGGGGCAGCGGTAACCCTTTCGGACAATCCCGCTGTTTCGGACAATCCCGACCAAGTGGGTTAGGTTAGGTTAGAACTGTGATCAACCGCGTTCGAGCCGAGGGAGGAAGCGAGGCTAACACTACTTCTAAAGGCCAGGCAGTTAACTGAACGGCTAATTTAACCAGTTGGCTGCGACATGCACATGAAATATTTCATACAGATAGTGTTCTCATGACTAGCCTTCTTTTTATGGTGAGGATGAGTAAAGGTTGTGACGGATCAACATGTTCGGTATTGTCGGCTTCGCCGATAAAAGAGTTAAGCTCTGAATGGGTGCTAAGTTCTATAGAGTTGATAGAAAGTCTAAAGTTCATATTATAACTTGGCAAGTTTTTAAAGCTAAAGTTTCAACAGTTACAAAAGAGGAACCTAATGAACTTTAGACTTTGGAACCCATTTACATAGATGCCATATTGGTAAATCCGACAAACATGTACTTCTTTTGTTCAGAACTTAGCCTCGTTTTCCACAAATGTTTTCGGCGGGGATTTTTTCCTACTCGCACTTAGCGCAGGAAAGGCTTTTATGACACATGCCGTTTGACGTTGCATAATACAGTGCAAAATCCACCATACGAATATTATTTTTTACTTGGGTATCAATGTTGCTAATTTATTGACTTTGCACGATCCTGCAAAGAAAAATCCACGATATACAAATATGATTTTTTTCTTGGTCAACACTGTTTTTCATCAAGATGAGGTAACGTCCAACTTGTAGGTCCTAAACAAAATTTGGTTACATTGGAATTTGAACTTTGTCACGTCAACATTGAGTTTCTAGTTCCACAAAAATACTAAGACATGATTCTTAGATTCTGAAATCAAACTTAGCGTATAGTAAGTATATGCAAAATAAACAGATGTTTTTACTTACTAAAGAATTGCATTGAAAATAAAGGGAATGAACAATGATCATATTTCGTTTAAATATTGTAATTTGAGAAACCATTACGAGAAAATTAAATAGGGTTGCTCATCACTGCGGTGCGACAAGTTTTCTAAGATTTTTGATAGATATTTTCAATCATCTTTGTCCTTAATATGACCATTACAACGTCGTCATTCTAAAAAGGCTTGATTAAAATAGCTCAAAGTAAAAAATCGTAAGATAAGTGATGTGATTATATTGGCCTTTATATTGTTAAAAAAACAAATTTGTTGAGTTTGTTTTCATCATGATTTATGATTAGGAGTATGTAATATAATACTTTGATGGAAGTGCTTTTGCTTTTTAGGGTTCCGTACCTCAAAAGGAAAAATCGAAAACCTTAGATACAGGATAACTTCGTTGTCCATCCGTCTGTCCCTTTTTCTCAGGAATACGTATCAAGTTGAAATTGATATCAAATACTTAGATCTACGGTTTCTTGGAGCTGTAGAAATATTAAGCCTCTAAGACGCTGACTTAGAAGCTGGCATAAATTGCCATTCATGTCGCGTGTTTTGAAATTTAAATCCTTGGGTGTACCTTATAGGTTTTAATTATTCCCGTTGACCTAGAATAATGAAAATTGGCAAGAAGCAAGGTCTCACAGCAGGAAAATATCCAAAAATAGTTCATTTGTAATTTCATTAAGGTTCCGTTCTACTTGCACAGCCTGCTATAATACTTAGGTACATTGAATAGAGCCGTTTCATCTGATTATTTTGCATATACTTATTACAGAAGATGGAAATTCAAACACAAATATATATGATTTATACCGGTCTGACCCCCTGAGACCCCCCCCCCTCCCCCTCGATCCCCTGCTAGTTCTTCTTCTGTTTCAATCTCTGGCTTACTTGGCCGGGCGAAAAGTTTCTGCTGGCGGGAAGGGATTGTGTTTTGTTTTTGTCGTGTTTGATGAGAGGGGTAGGCAAGGAAGCGCGGGTGAAATTTGATTTTTTTCTGGCTTTATGCCCCCCTTAAAGTAGAAACATACTTAGACATACATCCTAAGTATGTACCTACTAAGAAGCTAACGAATGTTCATGAAGGCACTCGCCGCTGAGCGTTGTGTGAAGGATTTTTCAAGTGCACTTATACCTATAGCAAAACATTGTTATAAAATTGTGATAGCATTATAGTTTCCTAGAGGATCACGTAATGCATTTGATTCGGTTTATCAGATAACAATCAATTGATAGGTGTCGAGTGCAAAAAGACCTTCATGCACGTTGAAGAAGTATTGAAATGTTTGTTTGTACGTTGTTGAGTAGATGAGGTACTTGAGTAGGTGAGGTACTTGCAGCCTGTTATCAAATTTCAGTAGCAATAAATTCGAACTAATAGGTTCTAATTTAATAGCAAAAAACTGATTACCCGATTAGATCGCGTTTCAAACGACAATCAATATGCCAACAGACGGACCCTAAGATACGGCAATGTTAATGTTAAACATTCTCTTCTTTATATTCCAGGTTGGATGTCCTCGTCAACAACGCCGCCATTGGTTGCCGAACAACCCTCCTGAACACCCAGGATATGAAGATCTTCGACGACGTGTTCAGGATCGACGTGAGAGGAGTATACAACCTCACTAGGTTGCTGGCTCCGGCCCTGGTCGAGAGTAAGGGGAACATCGTCAACATCTCCAGCATAGCAGGGACTGTCGTCACAGTAGGCGCCCTGCCCTACGGCATGGCCAAGGTAAAAATTGTGGCTTGGTGTTAAATGCGCCGAAACACCATATTTTCGCTTTATTAGAAATATGCTGCCATGAAACAAAACAACGTACCCCCATAATACGTAACCCAAAATACGTTACTATTTGAGAGGTTTCATCAATATTAAAGGATTTGTGGCGTTGACGTTAATCTGAAACTCTCTAGGCCCTTTATAGTAGATCGATCACTAAGGGGATAAAGCAGTGTCTTAATGTTGTGGGCACTATTTTGAACCCTGAACGCAACGAAGGATCCCTCGCTGCGCTCGGGACTCCGAGTTAACTCTTGAGCGAAGCGATGGTAAGGTAATACTAGAATCCTGAGTGCAGTGAGGAATTCAAGCTCGCCCAAGACGAAGACACCTTTATCCCCACGGAGGATATACTACTTTTCACACCTACTGCGAGGTAATAAATTTAAACCAATTCGGTTATCGAATTAGTAGTTTAAGCAACTGTTAATTAACCACTATTCACCCACTACGTCATACACTATTTACCCGACTATGTGACAGCAAAGCCGCAGCAGCCCAAATCCGACATTCTAATGCGGGGGTATAGGTACCTACACGTCACTGCAACCGATCATTTTGTTCGTCGACGGCGAATAAAAAAAATATTATATGAAGTAAGAACTCTTTAGTCGACCTGTACATAATAGAAAATATTTTTTTTTATTTATTTTGATTAATGTTTCCATACGATTTACTCAGTTGGGGTTCCAAATTCAAATCACGTTAATGACCAGCGGGTCATAATGAAATCCAGTACAATATTAATGCCCGACTAGAGCCTAGGCCCTAGAGCTTAAAAGGTTTGCATGACATATAATTTGACGTTAGCGAGCAGGTGGTGTGAAAGTATTAAATTGTTCACCGAGGACAGAATGTGACCGATTACTAAGGAGTTCACCGAGGAGAGAATGTGACCGATTACGAGGATATCGTTTGAGGCCCGCACGAGTGGGGATATACTTAGTACATAATGCTATACTTACGAGTAAAATAAAATACATTTTTTTAAGCGAAGTTTATATTAAAATGTACAGTTATTAAAATTCAATGTAATACTTTTGCCAGGGATATTAATATTGGTTTGAATGTATACTTACTTATAGTTTGAATGATCAGCAAAAGTATGTGGCCATAAGTACCTACCATTTTCCACTTGGTCAAACTTTTTTTTTGTCTGTTGCATTTAATTTGGTTAGCTTCTGAATTGCCCTAAATTAAAAAATAAAACCGGACAAGTGCGAGTCGGACTCGCGCACCGAGGGCTCCATACTTTGTAGGTATGTAAATAGTATTTTTTTGTAATGTAACTACAAATGTACGGTTTTCGGATTTTTTCCTTTACTTGTGCTACATGAAATTGCTTCTAGCCAAATTTCATGATTCTAGGTCAACGGGAAGTACCCTTTTAATTTCTGAACCTAAACGCCCGTATCTTTTGATTGCGTTGACTTAGAAGTTTGATTTTTTCTCTGCTTCAAGGGACTGCAGCCCTGAGTATTTGATATTAATTTCAACTTGATAACTCCACCCGTTCCTGAGAAAAAGGTTCTTGACTGACGGACAGACAGACGGACAAAGAAGTGATCTTATAAGGGATCCGTTTTTTCTTTTGAGGTACGGAATCCTAAAAAATACAACACGTTAATAATGGATTTTCATACTATGAGAGAGGCTATGAAGGTAGGAGGTTATCTCGGGGAATACACCTTTTTGAGATAAGAGTATATTTTAATAATACGATACAACATTATTTTTAGTATATGCGAAACCCGAAACAAGTGTCTAGTATTTTTATGTAAAGAATCTATGTACAAAATTTTAAAACTGTATCATGAGAAATCACAAAGTTATAAGCTTGTTATGTTACCTGGTTGTCCGTTCAAAAACATGCTCACCACGCGGCGCGGCGCGGGGTGACCATGTTTTATGCTCCTCCAGCATCGTACGCTCATTGATAATAGTTTGGCAGTAGGTACCTAACTGTACGGCGATTTTATTGTAATTAACTAGTGATTAAATATTTTTGGGAATAATATAACATGGTGTAAAAATTATTGAAATCGATTCAGTTACTTATTCTGAACAAACTATATTCAGGTTTCGCATATACTAAAATTAATGTTGTATAGACACAAAGTTAGTTTACGCTTTCATTAAAACATTGGGAACGAAGACTCATAATAATAGTATTCCGCGTAACAATGGCGGCACGAAGGAGGCACGTGGCGACTAAAAAATACGCGTTCGTGTGGCAGCGGACTAACCGAAACCGACTAGTTCTTTTTGCCTCATTTAAAAAAAAAGTCATAAAGTACTTTCCGAGCAGGTTTAGAATAAACTTATTTTTTTGGGTGTCATATAAGTACTAAATCTCTTGTAGACATACGTTTTAAATATTCTTCCTGTGTTGCAGGCTGCCCTGGACCACTTCACTCGCCTGGTGGCTCTCGAGCTGGCTCCCAAGGGTGTCAGAGTCAACACCGTCAGCCCTGGACTCACTGTAAGTTCTTTCATCGTGCTAGACGTGTAGGCCTTATTTTGCCTACAGCCAGCATCCCGCTCCAGGGCAAAGGATTGTTTTCTTTCCTTCCACGTCTGTCTGCTGTTTAGTTTGAAACTGCTCTCCATTTTTCGCAGGAATCAAACTTCTTTAAGCGCATAACGGGGATCTCGGAACCTGCGTACCAGGAGTGGTTGGAAGCCGGCTCCAAGGCCATCCCCATGGGGGAGAAGTGCGTGGGGGATGACATCGCGAGGATGGTGGTATTCATCGCCAGCGAAAACAGCCGGCTGGTGACGGGGACCAACGTCGAGGTGGATGGGGGGCTTAAGTTTACCATTTCAAGTGGTAATCTCACTGCTGAAGTGAAAAAATGAAGTCTTGGAAAATTGCGAAAAGAGATTTTTTCCAAAAATATTAATTCGGAATATTGTTTTGTATTAGGTACCTATCTACCGATGAAACACAATATACCTAATATTTTATGTGGATGTTTTTAATAAATAAAAAGGTACATAAGTACTAAATGTTTTTATTTGAATAGTTCCTGTTTTACATAATACATATATCAAGTTGGTGAATGGTGAATAGGTACTGACTAGGATTATCCTCCTTGAGTGCATAAAAGTACCTACCAACTAATAAGTGCCGACGGCCACACGGTTTAAATAACTTCTCAACTAGTTTAATAGGCCGCGTATTAGTGGCAGTATCAATCACTTATCAGCACTCAAAACCTATCACAACAACAGTAGACTTACGTTATCTTTTTGTTTTCGCCTGTAACTCACTATATACCTACTATCAGCGTGACTAGCGATTATTTACATAGGTCCTATAAATACCGAGTTACGTTTTTTTAAAGAGTTAGTAGCGTCCAAGTATTAGCGCACCGTTAGCTCTGCATATTATATTCTACTTTAATTAAAATTTAACAAAATTCCAACATGAATGTGGATTTCACTAACAAAGTGGTGCTAGTAACTGGCGCAAGTGCTGGTATAGGCGAGTCCACTGCTGTCCTGTTCGCGAAACTTGGCGCGAAGCTGTCACTGGTGGGAAGGAATGAAGCCAACTTGCGAGCAGTCGCGGACAAGTGCGAGAAGCAGAAGGGCGTGAAGCCGCTGGCGATCGTCGCGGATCTGGGCACTGACGAGGGCGTCGAGAAGACGGCCAAGCAGACGCTGGACCATTTTAAAAGGTACTTCCACTTATTTCCTATTAAAGACGTGTCGATAATTCGGCAAAATATCTCGTTGGTATGAAACCACTTGTTTCATATTCACTGACCAGCTGGGACCTTCCACTTTGCTTTCGGCTGGCAATTTAAGGCGAGCCTCTTCCTTATATCTTTTGACCCTCCGACTCACAGTAGGTAATTTCTATAAAATAAAAAAGGAGTAAGTAGGTACTGTTAGGCTACTAGCAAAATAATAATATTACCTACTATTTTGAAAATTGAAATGTTACATGTTAGATTCATCATTCCAAAAGTAAATACCTACCTACTTAGATAAACTTTTGGAAATATAATTTTTTTCTTCTATTAGACCATATGGTATCTAAATATAAAACGTTTAAAAAAATAACTACAAGGATCAGCAGTCATACCTACTTTAATTAGATAATAGTTCGATAAAATAATTAGATCATAATAGGTACTCACAGTCAGTCCGGTTTCATCAGTGACATCCATACTAATATTATATAAATTCGAAAGTAACTTTGTCTGTCTGTCTGTCCGTCTGTCTGTCTGTCTGTCTGTATGTTACCTTTTCACGCCTAAACCACTAAACGGATTTCGATAAAATTTGGCAGAGTGATAGATTTCATCCCGGGGAAGGACATAGGATAGTTTTTATCGACATACCTCGCGGGCGAAGCCGCGGGCAGAAGCTAGTATAGGTAATATAATATTAAGTCCACTTTTACGCAGCGCGATAATTAATATTCGCTTTCATCTCAATATTTAAATTTCTAAATGAACTACAACACTGCTAATAGATTACACACTTCACTAATCCACAATATCAAATTATTGTTGCGCTCCACAATGCCTGGTACATGGTGACATTAGACATTAGATACCACTAGCGCCATCTAGTATCTAGTAGCAGAACTAGACCAGATCTAGACAGTCAAGATCCTTCTAGAAATTTCGATGCTAGAACTTTCTAGAACTATCGACATCTGGTCAGTCGGGGCCGGTAATATGTACTCGAACATTTAGATGTTTCTACAGTAGAAAGTTCTGGAACTATAGTTAGAGGGCCTCATATATGAGGCCCTCTAAGTGTAAGGCCGGTATGGGCCGCGACCCAGTCAGTACTGGATAAGCGATACAAGGGGGCTTAAAAAGGCCACTTTGGCAGAATCATAAAACAATTCATATCACGCAATTTCATCTGTATGACAGTTTTGTATGGAGATTCGTAAAATGCTATAGGTACACCTCTGCCTAACCCTTCAGGGATATAGAGGTGCAAAACTGTCAAACAGATGAATTGCGTGATATGAATTGTTTTATGATTCTGCCAGTGTCCTTTTTAGGCCCCAAGCGAATACATCGGAAGTGATCTTAGAGTGCGACTTTAAAGTGTTCTGTAGTGCAATTGTGTTTTGTTATTAGTGTGTTTAAAGTTGTAGGTAGGTAATTGGTGTTGTTAATTAATTATAATATGTCATGGTTTCATTTTTAATTGTTTTACCTATTGTGGTATAGTAATTTTATTTTAGGTGCATCGTCTTCACATATTATTTATTTTATAATTAATGTACATAGGCAAAATATTGTAAAATATTTTAAAAGAGTAACGGCGGAGTTTCTTGCCCATTTTTCTCCATACGAAAACTACCTTTTGGAAAGGGCGACTACTTAGAATCAATTCTGTTTCATTGTAATTTTTGACGATCAAAAGTGCCTTTTATGTGTGCCTATTTGAAATAAATGCTTTGACTTTGACTTAAAGTGTCTATTTTTTTGGTTATTAAATCGGCAGTTTTTATTGTCACGAACCCCAAGCTCGTAACATTATCAAACGACCAATAACCAACAACATTCTATTTAGTCGCGGTGAATAAAGCTCATTTTAGACTACGATATAGTATATAGCACAACAATATCGCTCGCCATACATTTATTTAGAACTACCTATCTATAGTATAGCAAAGTGAACATGTTCTAAATAAATGTATGGCGAGCGATATTCTTGTGCTTTATCCTATTATATTATAGCGTAGTCTGAAATAAACTCGTAAGTTAACTGCATCAGTCTACTTACCTTATAATTTATTTATTTAGATTTCTGCGGGTATAATTATAAAGTTTTACGAACTATGTGAACAAGACGAACATGAAACGGAACTTTATTCAATAGAACTAGGTTTCATTAACTTACTGACACAGAACTATATTTAATAGCGTGATTATTCGAGTAATTATTAAAACATAAAAAAAAGTATCGCCGCGCGTGAGATTCGAATCCACGGCTCGCTACGTATAATAACCGCTAAGCTATCATACCATATACCCATGGTTTAACTTATGAAATACAATCAGTTGCCAACAAGCTCGAGGCGAAGTGACTGGTTACATAAAGTTACAATTTTTTCGAAATTAAATTTAATTGTTTATTGCATATATGTATAGGTACGTTTACGGAATCGCTTATGAAAAAAATAAAAATAATAATACGCGAGGTAGAGTAAACATTTTCTATCTGACTACCCCTGAGAAGAACTGGCGACACAAACTCGGGGATTTATTATTGCGTGTAAAACTAATTAATTAAAATTAATGACCGTACTTGCCTTTCTTGTTCTGTTCCAGGCTTGATGTCCTCGTCAACAACGCGGCCATCGGCGCCCGCACAACCATCCTAAAGACAGACATGGCGACCTTCGACGAGGTGTTCAGGATCGCCGTGAGAGGAGTATACAACCTCACCAGGTTGCTGGCTCCGGCACTGGTCGAGAGTAAGGGCAATATCGTTAACATCTCCAGTGTAGTAGGGACTATGGTCTCTGTAGGCAGTTTGCCATACGGCATGGCTAAGGTAAGTCTTTTTATGGAGGGTTAATTGTGTAATAAATTTCAATTTCTACAAGTTAGTTGGTCCCACAGTAAAGTTGTTGAAATTCGTGGATTCACTTGAAACGATCCCAATGATTTTGATTTCCTCATGAGAATACAAAATCATTTGGATCACTTCCTGTCCTTCCTTCTTCTTTTCATAACGTCAGACTTGTCGCTTACGCAAAAGAAACGGATAATAAATACCTAACTAACACACTGATGAGTGAGTGATGCATTAACTTTCGTGTTGCAGGCTGCACTAGACCACTTCACTCGCCTGGTTGCCCTCGAGCTGGCTCCCAAGGGCGTCAGGGTCAACGCCGTCAGCCCTGGAATCACTGTAAGTATTTTGGTTTGAGGCACCATCAAACGAACACAAATACTGTGTTACCAAAAACCAACCAAACTCCAAAGAAAAGCAAAACCAACTGGGAAATTATACCCAATAGGTACGCACTCAATCATTTCTTGATATTTATATAATATACTTAATATTTCATACATTGCCTGGACGCCTCAGGTATTCTATACATTGCCTAGGTATTGTATAGAATACCTGAATTATACAGATTACCGGTAACATATATACAGATTTTTTAAGATTAATAGATAAATTATTATTATTTAACCAATTAATTAATAAGCGGAAAAAATTGACAATCTAATTATTGTCTATTGTATTATTTATGTCCGCTTCATGATCAATAATCGTTTTTTTTTATCGGTAATAACAATTACGGAAATGTCATCAGCAAAAAGAAAGCATTAATGACATTAACTACGTCGTTTATGTAGAGTAGAAATAAGATAGGGCCCAATATGCTACCCTGGGGGACGCCACGTTTTACATTTTTATATTCAGACGAAAATTGTGTAATGTCCCTACTATCATCAAGTTTAGTGACAGTGACACTCTGTTATCTGTCAGTTAGATATGACGATATCCACTGAAGTGGCAGTCCTCTAATTCCGACAGCCTCTATTTTTTGTTTGTGTATATATGTCATGTGAAACTAGATCAAATGCTTTTGATAGATCAAAAAAATAACCCTGTCGTCAGCTGATTGTTGTTGATATTTAGTAGTAGTTGATACTTTTGAAAGCAATTGCTTTCAAAAGTGAAAACATGGCTAAGGACGTGGACTTATGTTTTTGAACGCCGAATTGCTCTTGTCTGATGATATTAAATTTCTCAAAAGTCAAAGTCAAAGCATTTATTTCAAATAGGCACATAAAAGGGATGCACTTTTGAATGTCAAAAATTACAATAAAATATAATTGATTCTAGTCGCCCCTTCCAAAAGGTAGTTTTCGTATGGAGAAGAATGGGCAAGAAACTCCATCGTTACTCTTTTAAAATGTTTTACAATACTTTGCATACATTAATTATATAATAAATAATATGTGAAGATGATGCAACTTAAATAAAATTACTATACCACAATAGGTATCAGAATAAATTATTATTTTTTGATACAAGCATTTCTCAAATACTTTCGACAAGATGGGTATTAGTGATAGGGTGCGATAATTATTTAATATCAGCTTTATCACCCTTTTTCGGTTTATCGGTTTAACAATAGATAATTTTAATGCTTCCGGAAACACTCCCTGTGATATAAAACTTTTTACAAAAAAAAAAAAGTTTTTTATTTTTCACTTTTTAGTGGGAGAGTTTGTAATTTATCTAAGTTACAATAGCCTAATGTCAACTGCTCATCACCTTTTACAAAATATTGCTTTTCCCGATACTGCGTGAAATATTTCTCATTGAGTAGTTCCGATGGTCATCTGTGGTCTTCATCATCAGCTCCACTTTACTAAAATATGATTTCCGAGAATTACTTTTAAAAAATACCTAAATCGCTATAGGTTTACCTATAAAATTTGAGAATTTCCCTCGATTTCCATGGGATCATCTCATCAGATTCCTACTTGATGACAATGGGACCACCTCGAGAAACTCTTTTAAACACAAAAAAAAATTAAATCTTTCCACAAATGACGACCACCATTTAAACACAAAAAAAATGAAATCTTTCCACAAATGACGGAAAAATCGGTGAACAAACATAAAAAAAACATACATAAAGTCGAACATATAACCTCCACCTTTTTGGAAGTCGGTTGTTCTTTTTGTAAAAAGTTTTTTGTTGTCACTATCCTAACTAATATTATAAATGCGAAAGTAGGTTTGTTTGTTTGTTACCTTTTCACGCCTAAACCACTAAGCTGATAATTCTGAAATTTTGCATATACGTTGTCAGGTGTACAGAAAGGGACATATGGTACCTTTCATCCCGAAAAATAGTTCTGTTCCCGAGGAAAACAACAATAACGTTATTATGATAATAGATGGTGCCACGTGTCTTTTGTCTTGATCGCAGACGAAGTCGCGGGCAACAGCTGGTATAATATATTGCGGGTGTTGTTGTTTGTAACCTTAAAGGGAAGCTTAGCATTTGTGCTGTGTCGTGATCAGAGAGATGAAGTGGAAGAAGTCCGGACAGAGTTGACAGAATTTAAGCTTATCTTGAACTAACTATCTTGTCATTCTCTAGGTATCAGACTTTGTGAAGCGCATGACAGGCTACTCGGAGGCCGAGTACCAGGCGTGGTTGCAGACCGGCAGTAAGCAGATCCCCATGGGGGAGGCATGCCTGGGGGAAGACATTGCTAAGATGGTCGCCCACATCGCCAGTGACAACAGCCGGCTGGTCACAGGAACCATCGTCGAGGTGGATGGCGGGATCAGGTTCACCAGTACAAGCAACATCATCACTGAGCAGATCAAGAAGTAAAGAGTTTTTAAATAGTTGTATTGTAACAAATAAAAAATATCTTTGTGTCGATTGAACGAGCTGTGATGTGATTGGTCTTCATTAAATGCCTTTATTTATGACATTAAATTAAGCTACTGGTTTTATTTACCTACTGCTTGCTGTTGCCTGTGGCTTCATCTGCGACTTCAATTTGTATTTCATTCATAAACTTGTTAAAACAAGAAGGTTCAATCCAAATAATTAAACTGATCGTTAGGAAAAACAATTACTTAGGTAGCCTGATCTAATCGTTTCTCCTAACGATCGGTTTATTTATTTATTTAAAAAATACAATCACATCTCATACATTACAAATAATTATGCTAGAAGCAATATAAAATATCAATAACTAAATGATTAATACCAGCATTCACCGCAATATATTGGGGTCGTTCTCAAAAAAGTGCCACCACTCGAATACATTTTTATCAATTTGAGAAAATGCATCAATTATTGAGTTTTTAAATGATAAATGATTTATTTTCTGTAAGTAGGTTTGTACAAACACTTTTACACGTCAATCATATTTTTTTAAACTAGATGAGGTCGGCGTTTCCTATCTGACTATTCTGAGAAGAAAGGCCGAAACAAACTCAGAGGTCACAGTCTCTTTAAAGTCCAGACAAAATCTTGGTCAGATCATGTGAAGACCGTGTAGATTGGTGTCTGAAATGGTCTTTTGAGGAAAGAACTACACAGATTGAGCGGACCTGTCCAGCCAGTGCACGCATTTGTCAAAAATCGTGTAACTCAACTCAGAAGTTGAGGAGCTCAACGATTCGACGAACAATACCAAAGAAAGGACATTTGGGTAGGCCGCGTAAATTACTCAAACTGCCAGATTATAATTAAAACTAACTAAGAAGGAAAAAAGAAAAAAGAAATGACCCACAAGTCCTCACATTCACAAAAATTAAATAAAAAATATAAAAAATACTTTATACCCAAAATTTACAGTTTTCTCTATCAATGTTACAGGCACCCCTCTAAACTACTTTATAAAGACAACCTTTTGAGTTCAGCCGTTGGTTGTCAACAGGGGGACCCTCTTGGGCCAGTCATTTTTAATTTGGCAATAAATCGAATTGTTCGACAACTAAATTCTAAATTCAACGTATGGTATTTGGATGACGGAACCCTAGGAGGTGATGTAGACACAGTCTTAAAAGATTTAACTTTTTTAAAAGAAAAATTCAGTTCCATTGGCCTAGACCTGAACCTTTCAAAATGCGAAATTTATCTTCCCCAAACGACTGACAGACAGACTACCATAGAAAAATTTAATACAATAGCTCCAAATATCAAAATTACGTAAAGAAACTATCTTCACCTACTAGGGTCCCCAATTTTTGACGAATCCTTTCCAACGTTCATTGAGGAGAAGATACAAAATTTTAATGATATCTCGGAAAGACTTTTCAAAATTAAAATTCATTCGGCCTTCACACTCATTCGGTACTGTTGTTTTGGACCAAAATTTACATATAGCCTTCGCTCCTCTCATCTATGGAAGCATCCACAACTTTTAGAAAAAGACCAAATTATTAGAAACACATTAACTTCCATCCTAAATGTGGCCCTGGACGACCGTGCGTGGCAGCAAGCCACACTACCCATTCGCTTGGGTGCTCTCGGCGTCCGCAAAATTTCAAGTATTAGTTTACCGGCCTTCCTCTCCTCGGTCCATAGTACCGATAAATTAACCAGGAACATTTTATCTTCCTCACTGGTCGATTTTGAAGTACCGTGTTTGACCGATGCGATGAACGCTTGGAAAATAGCTTGTCCCAATACGGTTTTGCCCTATAACCCGTCTTCCCAGAGACGGTGGGATGAGCCGCTCTGCAGTATTATACGGAATACCCTTGTAAACACGTCACGTAATACTGTTGAGCGTGCTCGTCTGCTGGCTGTGGGCGAATGGGAATCAGGCTTGTGGCTTCAGGCGCTCCCGTCATCCACCATAGCTACAATGATGGATGACTCATCGTTTCGGCTCGCTACGTGTCTCCGCCTGGGCGCACCTTGTGTTGCTCCGCATCGATGTCACTGCGGTGAAGCTGTCGACAGTCTCGGACACCATGGCCTGTCTTGCTGCAGGAGCGCAGGTCGCATAGCACGGCACGCCAGCATCAACGATATTATTCGTCGAGCCGGCGTACCAGCGGTGTTAGAACCAAACGGCTTGGTACGTGACGATGGGAAGAGACCAGACGGCATGACGTTGTTGCCTTGGAAGGTGGGTAGGCCTCTGGTGTGGGACGCAACGTGTGTCGATACCCTTGCGCCATCTCATGTTCCTAGCACGGCGGGCTGTGCTGGTGCCGCTGCTGCGGCTGCTGAGACCCTCAAGCGACGCAAATACTGTAACCTTATAGGCAACTACAGCTTTGAGCCGTTTGGGGTCGAAACGCTCGGGTCGTGGGGCCCGAGTGCGCGTCTCCTTTTTAATTTCTCGCCGGTTAGTCTTACTCTTCACGTGACCAGAGGGCTGGGTCGTTCTTTGGTCAAAGAATTAGCATTGCCATTCAACGTGGCAATGCTGCAGTCTTGTGGGCACTTTTCCGGATGACAGCGATGCGGACGAGTACTTCGACTCCTACGAGTAGGTGTCCTTCGTTTTTGTATTTATTTATATAAAAAGTTAGTTAATATACATACAGCGTGTAAGGGAAACGCTTCCGAAAACGAAGACAGGTGATAGGGCTAGTGACTCTCGATACGATACCATCAAAAAATTTGGAAAAAAAAAAGAACAATTTTACCAATTTTTTTTTGCATTTTTCGTACACTATATATGCTGTGAGAACAGTTAAATTAAACCATTATTTGCGATTAAACACATTTTTTTCCTTAACAACTCTAACAAGCAATGTATTCGTAAATAAAATCATCTGACGCTCGCGCATGACCTAGAGTTCAAAGTGCGCGCGCGCTCGCCGCAGACGAGCGGCCGACGACCCTAAATCCACGTGACGCGCGACGCGACGACAGCTGGCGGCGGCGGGCGGGGTGCCATGTGATCCTATCCTCCTAACCTTTAATCGATCGCTTGAAGCGAATGTCTTTTCAGTTCACTTCTACCTAGTTGTGGGATATCTGGTTTCGAATTCCATTCATGCAAGGATCGTAATGATTTTCCCCTTGAACAGGGTTTCAATTTTATTTTGATCCGAATGTTCGCAAATTTTGCTATCAAATCAGAAAAATCAAGTTTACTTTTCTTAACCTTGAGACCCATAACGAGGTTTGAACCCGGGTCACCTAGTTTGAGAGAGACGCGTCCACGGCTCGTATGCGGGGCGTGGCGGTGCGGGGCGGCGCGGCGGCGACCTTAGGCATCCTTTGTAAAGCGCCGCCGCCGCCGCCGCCAAAATAAATAAGAAGAAACATTACAGAGGCGTCAACAGTTTTAAATTGATGCACTGTGTCGTGCAATTACTGTTTTGTATGTAAGTCGATAATCGATAGTAAATAAAATAAAGTCGCAACCGCAACTTTAGCCATGATTGACTAGCATTTTCATCGCGTGTAGGTACAGTTTGAAGCAACTAGTGCGCGTGAATCAATTGAATTTGAACTTTATGTCAATGTAATTAGTCACACGAGACGCGCTAGTTTATTGCAATAAAAGTATCCTTAATTTAGTAAGTAAACCCAATCAATTTAAAGTGGATAATTAAATTAGTTTAATCTTAGAAACCCGTTAAATCTTATTAAAAAAGTTTGATAATGAAAACAGTTTAGTAAGCTTAGCAGTTAAAGCATAAGTACAATTTCCTGACAATTAAAATTAATTGGTTTCTGATTTCATAATTATTCTTTAACATTTTCTCCTCTGTAATTTGTTGATCTTTGCACATCAAAAGACACCGCTATGGCGGCGACCGCGCGGCGGCACCGTTTGTCAGCCGACACCGCACACAGGTGGCATCCGCGGCATGTTTGATCTTCTTAGTACTTCTTTACTAATCTATAACTAGATTAGTAAAGAAGTACTTAGTTAGTTCCTTTCCGACTCGGTTCGTGAGCGAATGTGCGTTACGTTACCTAAATCGATCAATAGCTATTGAATCGTATTTAATACTGTTTTGTTAGTTTTCAATTTATTTAAACTTTTCGCACAAAAAGGTACAAAGGCGGACTTAATACCTTAGGCAGGCTTAATTTGTGTTATTGTTACGTTTTTAGTGCTGTTTTATTGTGTTTTAGTTATTATTTTTTGTTGTATTAAACAATGCCTGAGTCATACGTGTACAGTGCTTGTGAATACGGCAACATGGTGATCGAGAATGTGACAGTGCTGATGAAATGCGGGGCAGAATACTGAGCATTTCTAATAAACTACGTGCAGAATGTGTTGAGGATCCTACACTAATGCCTCGTGTTCACGGGTCGACACAGCGGCCTGGCATTGTATTGAAATGGATGGAGCGCAGTTCGAGACTTCGAGCCATACATCATAAGGTCGCAAAGGATTTAGACAGGTACTTACGTAAAATGGCTCTGTCAACTTTAATTTTTAACAGTGGGCTATTTATGCGATAAAAACTCATAATTTTGTGAAGTGTTGTAGGGGTAGGCATTTTGAAAGTGGTGTTTGTAAATTCCGTATAAATCCCGTGACTCGGCGTGACTCGGCCGTACGGAGCGCTAGGCGCCCGCGACGAAGCCCGGGCGCGCGGTCACGTGGTAGCGCGACGTTGCCTTGCGTGTCAGCGACCTCACGTGTTGTACGGTTTCCATTGCGCGTTTACGAAATATGAAGTCTTGAAAATAACCAATATAAAGCGAAAGGTTATTGGTATCCGTTTGTATTTAGGTTGTATGTAATCTACGTTCTGGCTTCGGAAGCGTTCTCCTTACACCCTGTATATTAAACGGTAAGTTTGTAAAAAATACCCAACTAATTAATAAAATAAACAACATACTTTACAAAGTAAATATTCATGTCATTGTATATATAAAATTCATCAATGTCAATGTGTATATAAAAATCCGGACATAATCTTTGAGGACCATGTAGATTGGTGTCTGAAATGGTATTTTGAGGAAAGAACCACACAGATTGAGTGGACCTGTCATTTGTCAGTAACCGTGCAGCTCAACTCAGAACTTAAGGAGCTCAACGATTCGACGAACAATACCAAAAACAGGACATTTGGGTAGGCCGCATAAACTACTCAAACTGCCAGATCATGATTAAAACTGAAACAATGACCCACATAGTCCTCACATTCACAATAATTGAAATAATATAATACTTTAAACAGTAAATGTACATGTCATTGTTAAAGTAAATAGATATTTTGAAAAAATAAAGTGTAAAATAGCAAATTGAAAAAATAAAAACAACTATTACAGTCTAAACCTATTGGAGCAGCTCAATCCCAAGCCTTTTTGTCCTCAATATAGTCTTTTACAGTATAATAGGCTTTCTGGCATAGTTTTCGCTTTATAAAAGATTTGAATTTATTAAGGCTTAGTTCTTGAATGTGACTAGGAAGTTTATTATAAAAACGTATACATTGGCATCTAAACGAACCACCTATTTTCTTGTGCCTTGTTGTAGGAACAACAAATTTGTGTTTGTTCCTAGTATTTATGTTATGGATATCACTGTATTTTTTAAACAGATTAATATTTTTATGTGCATACAAAAGATTATCATAAATGTACTGAGAAGGCACAGTCACAGTCATTATATTAATCTCTTTAAATTTGTCTCTGAGGGAGTGTCTGGGACTTAATTTATAAATAGAACGTATTGCCCTTTTTTGTAAAATAAAAATTGTCTGAATATCGGCGGCATTTCCCCACAACAGAATACCGTACGACATCACACTATGAAAATAACTAAAGTAAACTAAACGGGCTGTCTCTAAATCAGTTAAATCACGAATTTTCCTAACAGCGTATGCTGCAGAGCTAAGATTTTTTGACAATTTATCTATATGAGGGCCCCATTGAAGCTTGGCATCCAAAGTTATGCCTAAGAATACTGTGTTTTGTAATAAAAATCCATTCTGGGTATTTCTCTAATGTTGAATTGTTCTAAGGGAATAAAATTTCAAATAATACACAAAATACTGCTTTTAAAAAAAAAACCACCTTACAGGTTAAAGAGATATCGTGCAGTTTAATAAGTGTCATATCTTTTTTTTTTATTTCTCTTTTCCAAGCTAGGTGTCTTCTTTTGTCTTGGTTTTATTAATTTTTCAAAGGTTTAATTTGGCATTATTACATTTGAAAAATAAACAAATAGGTTAGAATAATACCCTAAATGCACCAAGAATACAGGGCATTTTATGACAAAACAATAAAGCTGCCATAATTAAAAACTATCGGATTAACATAACTTTTTTATCATCATAGTAAATATTAAGTAAATATGCTTAGTATTCACATCAATCGTAACTAGATTTTTCTAGTAAGACAGTTTTATTAAACAATAACAGGCAAAGTTTCTTTACTGGTAATAGTCTCAATAATAATAATATAATATATAATATAATAGTCTAACCTGTCCTTCTCAACAAGTTAGAGACACAGGTTAATGAAAAAAAAATGGTTTTGATGTGACAACAACACAACGGAGACGTTTTTGGAGTTTATACTTATTAAATAATAAATCGACAGTAAATTACAACATAACCTAACCTATAAACTCGCACAGTAGTTAAACCGCAAATAAAAATATTAAAGCCAGATTCATAGATTCCAGATTTATAACTATCAGTAACGTCAACTTAAACAGGGCTCTGAGGCATCTATTTTGTGCTTTAAATAAAATTCCTCTACACGCACCTTCCAATTTACATTTCGATCTAGTAAGTCCTAAAAACTTAGTTGTATTAACTGTATCAATTGTAATGTCATTGTTATTTAAATTTATTTTTAAATTACTATTGTCTAACCATTCTATACTTTCTTTTAATATTATGCCATCTTTATAAAAATTTCTTTGATTACACTATTGTTATTGTACTGTCATCAGTGTCATCGGATGTTTGATTACCCCTGGAACATGCCCTGGAAAGTCTTTAATACAAAGTGTCAAAAGCGGAGGTCCTAGTGTCAAAAGCGGAGGTCCTAGTATACTTCCTTGTGAAACTCCGTAGGTAACGTTACGTTCATTTGTTAGAAAGATTTCTTCTCTTTTGGTGCTTATATTATTTCTGCTTATTTCCGTTATAGACTGTCGTTTATATTGTATCACAATGATAACGTTACTTACCTATTAACATTTTGTCAGACTTTAAATTTATTAAACCTGCTCTTAAATTATCTTCTCATTGACTGTTGTTATAACACCATTACTCCTCGTTCTAGACTGGATGTCCTCGTCAACAACGCTGGCATAAGTACCCGGACATGCATCCAGCTGACTGACATGGCAACCTTCGACGAGGTGTTCAGGATTGACGTGAGAGGAGTATACAACCTCACGAGGTTGCTGGTACCGGCCCTGATTGAGACCAAGGGGAACATCGTCAATGTGTCCAGTATATCGGCCACCGTTGTCGCTGTCGGCAGCTTGCCTTATGGCATGGCTAAGGTAACTTTAATATCGGCTTGTTCCATCCTGTGGGGACGATAGACCAAAAGCCTCTCTTGCAGAGAGGGAACGAGCATTGTTACAAGTAAGCATACTTTCCGTGTTTGTGTTTTCCTTCAGCTTGGTACATTCACATCATAATAACAAAGCCTGTTTTAAGCCGCCAATTGCAAAGTAAATATTAACTCTACACTCACGGCATATAGAGATAATTATTATGAACAATATACGTATGACATTCTTATATTTCATATCTATTTGTTCGATATTTTACGTCATGGACATTGTTTCCCGTGTTGCAGGCTGCACTGGATCGGGTCATTTCACGCAGGCTCAATTTTTTACTAATTTAGGTGGAATTTTTTATTTGTAGGTTTTCGGATGAAAAAAAAAACTTGTCTTATTCTAGAACACATTAGTATTCTAGATATTTTAGTAGGAAACAAACAACTGTAGTTGTTTTGAAAATATGACGACCACCGAAATTGCCAACCCACCGAAATTGAAAATTGTACACGGAAATTGCAAATCTTACACCGAAATTGCAACATCACACCAAAATGGAATTTTTGTATTGTACCATGACCAGGCGCGGTTGCAGCCCAAGATTTGGGGGGGGGGGGGTCACGATGGGTGCCGAGGAATATTTTAAGAGGGGTACATATCCACGTTGGTCTAGTGGTCGCAAGCGTTACTGCTGAGCATGTGGTCCTAGGTCGGGTAAAGTGTTATTGGGTTTTTCCATCAGAAATTTCTCAGAAGCAGCCTTAAGTCTGGATTTATGCCCGGTTGGCGGCAGTAGGCTCACCCCCTATGACATGGCACTTATTAACTGGCGAAATGTAGAAAATGCCTATTTCATTAAGTCCGCCTCTGTACATATATAAATAAATGTGGGTGTAAGTACTACACCACTGCCTAACACTTTGGCGACTAAAGGCGTGAAAATATTTTAAGGTTCCTGTTTATCTTATGCTAGGGACGCAGCTTTTACATGGGGGGGGGGGGGGTGTTAATTTATAATGCTGCCAAATTGGTCGTATTTATTAGAACAGCAGATCATGTAGGGTGGGGAGAGCGAGCGAAGCGAGCTCGAAAATTTTAACAACCCGCCTCGGTTTGGTTAGGTTTTGTTTTATATTTTTAAGCTGAAATTGGAGTTACATTGTCGACTTATGCAGGCAAGCCCAAGCAATTAATAAAATGTAAAATTCAAGAGCGAGCAAAGTGAGCTCGAAAATTATGCACACTCTCGGATAGGTTACATTTTTTTCGATCATTCACAAATGACTTTAAATTACTTGCTTTGTCGATTTACGAAGAAAAGCTTAAGAATCCACAAAATGTAGATTGTAAGAGCGAGCGAAGCGAGCCTGAAAATTTTAGCACCCTACCTTGAATAGTCTCTGTTTTCTTTTAACCATCATACAGAAAGAGAACTTACTTTATCGAATTTTTATTTTACAAAAAAGGGCAATTCATTCCATTTATAAATTAAGTCCCAGACACTCCCTCAGAGACAAATTTAAAGAGATTAATATAATGACTGTGCCTTCTCAGTACATTTATGATAATCTTTTGTATGCACATAAAAATATTAATCTGTTTAAAAAATACAGTGATATCCATAACATAAATACTAGGAACAAACACAAATTTGTTGTTCCTACAACAAGGCACAAGAAAATAGGTGGTTCGTTTAGATGCCAATGTATACGTTTTTATAATAAACTTCCTAGTTACATTCAAGAACTAAGCCTTAATAAATTCAAATCTTTTATAAAGCGAAAACTATGCCAGAAAGCCTATTATACTGTAAAAGACTATATTGAGGACAAAAAGGCTTGGGATTGAGCTGATCCAATAGGTTTAGACTGTAATAGTTGTTTTTATTTTTTCAATTTGCTATTTTACACTTTATTTTTTCAAAATATGTTGACTATGTGGGTCATTGTTTCAGTTTTAATCATGGTCTGGCAGTTTGAGTAAATTACGCGGCCTACCCAAATGTCCTTTCTTTGGTATTGTTCGTCGAATCGTTGAGCTCCTCAACTTCTAAGTTGAGCTGCACGATTTTGACAAATGCTTGCACTGACTGGACAGGTCCGCTCAATCTGTGTGGTTCTTTCTTCAAAAGACCATTTCAGACACCAATCTACATGGTCTTCACATGATCTGACCAAGATTATGTCTGGACTTTAAAAGAGACTGTGACCTCTGAGTTTGTTTCGGCCTTTCTTCTTAGAATAGTCAGATAGGAAACGCCGACCTCATCTAGTTTAAAAAAATATGATTGACGTGTAAAAGTGTTGGTACAAACCTACTTACAGAAAATAAATCATTTATCATTTATCGAATTATGGCGAAAACTTAAAACTCGTTTTACAGCAGTTTAGGAATCTGGCCTTAACCCTAAGCCTTTCGAACCTTACGTAGAACCGGGGTGCCCAAATCCCGAGTTTGCTTCGCTCGCTCTTGCATCCTAGATTCTATGTCTTATAACAGGTTTTTTCAATTAATAACTTTTTAGGCGCGTTAAAAAACCCACTGTAATTTCATAGTTTTACAGTTTCTACTTCTGTCGGCAGTCCCCATGTCTGCCTATGTTCTTAATGTTTTTGTATATTCCATCGGGGTTTTCGTGGCTCAAGTAAAGTAGTAAGGCAAATAAATCATTCAGACTCTCGACAGCTTGAATGATTTGGGGGGGGCGTCGTGACCCCCACGACCCCCCCTCTCGGACCGCCCCTGACCATGACAGTTATTAAACAAAGAACATTTTAGCCGTTGGCAACATTATGTGGCGGCTGCACAGGCGGGTATAGCAAGAGTAAAATACGTTTATTTGTCTGTATTCGATATATCTTTTGACATGGATCATAGACCACATTTAGCAGATTTACTAAATTAACTTTAGTTCTGCTAAATGAGATATGTTGAGGGTAATACTAAATAAAATGAAGTTATGATGAGATCTTCGTTTCATTAACACTTGAGCAAATAATTAGGGTATTTTTATAAAAATTCTTCAACTCAAAAACAAACTCAAAATAATAAAATCTCAAAAAACTAAAGTGAACAAAACAAAAATCAAAAAATATTAAAATCATTGTCAGAGTCATTTTCAATATTGGTTTTTTCAGGTGGAACATTTTTAGATGGTAAATTTTTGTCAGTTGTTAATTTTGTGTTTCTTTTTCGTCTTTCATAAAATGCTTTAAAGTTAGCTCTGTTTATTTTTTGCTTCAATCTTCGGGCACGTGGAGTCATTTCAGCCATCGATAAAAATTTACCTTCCGCTTTTTTCTTTCTATATCGTTCTCTATCTTTTCTTCTTAGTTCTTCGCCTAGTACTGGATCATCTTTTATTCTTTCTTTCTTAGTCTTTCAGCCTGTTTTTTTTTTCTAAAGTCTCTTCTCTTGATTGTTTTTCTTTTCGCTTTCCCATCCTAAAATAAGAAAATTGAGTAGGTATAGTATAAAGAGTTTATACATATATTGCACAGGTCCAATGCAGGCCCGGTTAACAAAAAAAAAAATATTTTACACCACCCGTGACACGGATAACTTTAACGATAGCCGCCGACCGAAGAGTGCACAGCCACTTTAGTAGATGCAATATCGGTGGCAATAAACTTACCACAGAAACCACCGATATTGCACCACCGAAATTAGAAACATGAAGAAAAAATTAAATAAAAACAAAACTACACACATCAAAAGTGTCTAGGGATCAAGCATTTTTATGCGGATTTCTTGAGATTGAGATGTGGCTTTGTAATAAATTTATGATTTTATAAATTTATATGGATCCTTTTTGGTGCATTTCATAATTTGAATCAGGAACTGTGAATCAAATTCGAGTAAAAGATGAAAATCAGCTGTCAATATTTTCCCTATAAAAACATACAACGCATTGAAGACATTATTAGTGCTACTGTTTCCCTACTACTGATTAAAACCAACGTTATTATGGAGCGGCGACGTCATTTAAGCAGGGAAGAAATGCTCAGAGCCGTGGGAATGATAGAAGCTGGTTCCCGGCAACGTACTGTGGCTTTAGCTCTGAATACAAGTCAGAGTGTTATCAGTCGACTTTGGACACGTTACCGAAGCACTGGTACCGTGGCTGAGCGCCATGGAGGACGGTATCGCTGCACCACACGGAGACAAGACCGATACATTCAAATCTTAACTCGAAGAGCTCCAACAATAACCGCCATGATGTTAGCCGTGAGGCTTCATCACTCTTCAGGGAACTTAATTAGCGACCAAACAGTCAGAAACCGCTTGCATGAAGTGAACCTTCATTCCCGAAGACCGCTACGGGTACCACCTATAGCAATGCACAATCGTAGGATTCGATATCAATGGGCTCTTGAACACAGAAATTGGGCAGAAGAACAATGGCGTTTCGTGTGCTTTTCTGATGAGTCTCGTTTTGGTATGAGACCGGATACAAGACGTATACGACACTGGAGAACCCCTGGACGCCAACAGCGATTAAAATCCTGCCAGGAAGTCCATCCTTATAGTGGTGGAACCATCATGGTATGGGCGGGTATTTGGATCGGCGGAAGAACTGAGTTGATTTGGATCAGAGGCAACCTCAACGCTCAAATTTATGCTGAGACGATTGTATCAGACGTCATCGTTCCTCTACAAGTGCAAATCGGTCCCTTATTTCAGTTAATGCATGATAATGCACGACCGCACACCGCAAGAGTTGTAAGACAGACTCTCGCCGCAGCTAACATCAATGTCCTGCCCTGGCCTGCTCAGTCGCCAGACTTGAACCCGATTGAGCATGCATGGGATATGCTACAGAGAAGAGCTCTGCCGAATATGGAGGGTATCCAGTCGCAAGAAGACCTTTTTTTGTTGTTGCAACGAACATGGGCGGCCATTCCACAGCGTGATTTGGATGAACTCATTTTGAGTATGCCAAACCGATGTTCTTGTGTTGTTAGTGTTCGCGGTAGAAACACGGATTATTAATTGTTTAAGTTACCCAATAAAATTTTAAAGAAAACTGTTATTTAGGTCTTTTTTTCGAACTTTTGTGTTAGTGGTTCAAATGTCAAAAATCCCTTTATTAGGAAAATGGCAAATTTCTTTATTAATGCAAAGGTGACTTGGTTTATCGTTACTGTGACAAACGAAAACACTTTATTTGATGAATCCTTAAAGAAAATTTTAATTAATATCAATCAGGAGAAAAGTTATTGCAAAAATATATGTTGATCCCTAGACACTTTTGATGTGTGTATTTATGCTTTAGTCATTTAAAATGTATGGTCGCTAAGGGTACCCAATAACACATAAAATACTCGCGTACCGTACTGTAAAAAAATTACATTCATTCGTACAGTAACCCACCGAGATTGCATAATTTCGTATTCCCTCTTAGATTCAAAAAAACTTTTTTACAAAAAAAAAACAACCGACTTCCAAAAAAAACTACAAAGTGATAAATAACTTTTATTTCGGAAGTCGGTGTCGTTGGTTCTGCATTTTCGTTTATTGACACCGACTTCCGAAATAAAAGTTATTTATCACTTTGTAGTTTTTTTTGGAAGTCGGTTGTTTTTTTTTTGTAAAAAAGTTTTTATTTTTCACTTTTTAGTGAAAGAGTTTGTAATTTATCTAAGTTACAATAGCATAACGTCAACTGCTCATCACCTTTTACAAAATATTGCTTTTCCCGATGCTGGGACGTTAGTTTTTGAGGAGTTCTCCTGGTAAGAACCTGAAGAACTCCACTCCACCACCACATGCATTGTGACGAGCATAAATTGCTTAGCAACCATATTAAAGTAATCGAATCGCAACCCGTGAAATATTTATCATTGATTAGTTCCGATGGCCGTCTGTAGTCTTCATCATCAGCTCCACTTTACCAAATGATGATTTCCGAGAGCAAATGCTCAAGTTACTCTAAAAAATATCGAAATCGCTATAGGTTTGCCAATAAAATTTGAGGGTTTCCCTCGATTTCCATGGGATCCTCTCATCAGATTCCAACTTGCTGACAATGGGACCACCTTGGGAGTATACCCTTCAAGTTACTCTAAAAAATATCCAAATCGCTATAGGTTTGCAAAAAAAAGTTGAGGGTTTCCCTCGATTTCCATGGGATCCTCTCATCAGATTCCAACTTGCTGACAATGGGACCACCTTGGGAGTATACCCTTTCAAACAAAAAAATAATTTTCGAAATCGATCCACAAATGACGGAGAAATCGGTGAACATACAAAAAAAAAAAAACACATAAAGTCGAACATATAACCTCCTCCTTTTTGGAAGTCGGTTAAAAAGTACTTACGTATTGGCGCGAAACCTCGACAGGATCGGACCCGTCACTACTGCGAGAACGCAAGAGCACGACTGGGCCTCGGTGTGCGTAAGGAGATAGTTCGTTAGAATAGACTTGTTTACGTTATAGAACGATTTCAACAAAACACACCGATATTGCACTTTTGGCGTGGACATTCCTTATCACAATGGTCCTGAAGTCTGCATGATAACAGAAGTAAAGGAAGTAATAAATATGGTTGCTTTATGCGTAGACCAACATAATAATGTTCAATTTAAGTACTAAATTTCCATCACAACGTATTTAAAGAGGTAAATGCGCGTAAAGGTTAATCACGGACATACCACCGTTATTGAGAACCAGACATATTTAATTTTTTTTTAAATGTATATTTAAGAGATTTTTATTTATACTAGTGCCTTCATATGAGCTAGTTTTCTTATTACACGAAAAAATATAAAATGGTCTTATATAAACATTTTACACAGTGATTTTACAACCTCTAAAAACGCTGTCGGTAAAACTACCCATTTCACTCGCATGGTGTCTCTCGAGCTGGCTCCGAAGGGAGTCAGGGTCAATGCTGTTAGTCCTGGAGTTACTGTAAGTCATATATTACGAGTACCAATCAATCGGAGTTTTGTCTTTTTTATCCTGAGATTAGTCGCCAAAGGCATAAACTCGCCTCGAAGACGCAGAATTTATTAATCCTAAAATAATTATCTTTTAACTTTCCAGGTGTCCACGATAGTAAAGCGGATGACAGACTACTCGGAGGATGAGTACCAAGCGTGGCTGTCATCCGCCGCTACCGCTTTCCGCATGGGGCAGGTCTGCGAGGGGGATGATATTGCGCACATGATCGCCCACCTGGCCAGTGACAACAGTCGGCTGGTGACGGGCACGGTCGTCGAGGTGGATGGAGGGATGAGGTTCGGCTGCCCGGGGAATCTACTCGCCAAGCAGATGAAGTGATTACTCGAACTTGGATTTAGACTGATTAGATTGTTATGTAAAAGTTGCAGTACTTGCAATGCTTCATTTACTTACTGGAGGGAACTTGCAGTTGATATTATTGATGTTTTTTAGTTTAACTTCATTTTAATGTACAGTAGGCCGCACGTCAGTGAACAAAACGAGTAGGTATACCTGATCTTAGGTAAACCAGTAGGTATAGCTGATCTTAGGTCACAAGGTACGGACGTGCGGTCGGCTGTACCTACCTACCTCCTATTAATGATCATCAAGTTTTATCATAGTTCCGTTTTAACAAGATTATTATCTGATTCCTCTCCCCTTCCCTCTCTGATCGATCGTCAGACAGATAGCTCTACATATATTATAGACTCAAACACATTTAAATTTTGTAAACATAAAGACTGGTTTCGCTCAGACTTTTGCGAAAACAAAACAACAAATTCACTAGATTACGTAAGCAAATGTTATGATAAAAATCTTATTTTTCTCAGTGATGCTTTAAAAGTTTAAATACCTATAGGTACGTTTATTGATAAAATCATCAAACAAGTATCATTATTATCCACATAATGTACACGTGTGATCGGCTTGAATGCCAGAAAGATTTAAAAACAGAAGAAGAACTAGCAGGGGATCGAGGACGGGGGGGGGGGGGACTCAGGGGATCAGACCGGAATAAATCAAAATATTCATGATGGACATAAAATGTTTTCTAGACAAATTTATTTTCTACAGACTAGGTATTTACTTTTAACAGCAATAGCACTTTATTGTTAACATAAAACAGCACAAAAATAACACTACTTAATTTGTTCTTTCAAAATTTCACTGTTCCCCGAGCCGGCGAACTGTAGGGCGCCATCCACGGGCACGATAGCGCCGGTGACGACCCTGCTGACGTCATCACTGGCCAGGTGCGCGATCAGGTTGGCGCAGTCCTCCCCAGTCGTGGCGTTGCCCATCGGGATGGTGGCTTCAGCCGTCTTGAGCCACGCGCGGTACTCTTCGTCTGAGTAGCCGGTCAGGCGTTGGACGAAGGTACTTATCTAAAATAGCGTTTATTTTTTGTATCCATCGGATATTAGCTCATATTAAATAATGAACAATAAAATACTCACAGTGATGCCAGGGCTGACGACATTGACGCGAACTCCTTTAGGAGCCAGCTCATAGGCGATCAGACGACTGAAGTGGTCGAGAGCGGCCTGACAACAAACACTTTACTTAAAATAAATCTTTAACCAACCTACCATACATTTAGTTTAATAGGAAAAGAGGCTGATTACAGAAACGATGGATTGTGTGAAATATGTTTTAGCTACAGTCGGACTTTTAAATAACTGCAGTAAAATGACTGCTTATGTGTTACTTAAATGACTGAAATAGGCGTATTTTTATTTTTTTGCGGCCAAAACCAAACCTTGGTTTTCTAGACAGAATAGTGTAATAAATGAAACTTATTTGACATGCATATCTCTAAATGAAGTCCGAAATGAGTTATTAAGAACTGTCATTTTACTGCAACTAATTAAAAGTCGGAGTAGTTATAGTCAGGAAGTGCGCACTGATGACAGTAGATACGGATGCAGATGTAGGTATGCACGGAAGAAAAATTCAAAATGCGATGACCCCAGAAAAAATCTGATAAGAACAAGAGGACGATGTTCAATTTAATAAGGTTAAAAGAAGTCTAAGGTTCCTACAACGTACCTTGGACAGACTGTACGGCAGGTTCCCAGTAGTGACCATCGACGCCATGATACTAGACACGTTGACGATGTTCCCCTTGGACGCGATGAGCGCCGGCACCAGCAGGCGCGTCAGGTTGTACACCCCTCGGATGTTGACATTGAACACCCGGTCGAAGGTTTCCATCGACGCCAGCTGAATGGTGGTCCTTGCGCCCACTGCTGCATTGTTCACTAGGACGTCTAGCCTGTTAGGAGAGAGACTTGACGTATACTCGAGAAGATAAATTGAGAGATCTGCAAATATTATGGCTTCTAGATTGGATGAACATTTAATACTCGTAGGAGGCTGCTAGGGACACGGCGACAGTAGGTATTCTGAATTTAGCAATTAGTTAGGTATTAAACAATTTTTATCTTGTCGCTGTATTTTTTTGTAATCGTACCTTCCAAAATGGTCCAGCGTCTGCTTGGCCGTCTTCTCGACGCCCTCGTCAGTGCCCAGATCCGCGACGATCGCCAGCGGCTTCACGCCCTTCTGCTTCTCGCACTTGTCCGCGACTGCTCGCAAGTTGGCTTCATTCCTTCCCACCAGTGACAGTTTCGCGCCAAGTTTCGCGAACAGGACAGCAGTGGACTCGCCTATACCAGCACTCGCGCCAGTTACTAGCACCACTTTGTTTGTGAAGTCCATTCTGGTGGTATCTCGCGACATCAACTGATTCAAATTGTTTTTGGCTCAACTATAAAAGCAGCTCCGATACGTAATATTATGCAAATAAAGATATTATGTAGGTACTTATCTGATTCTGGTTTCTAGGACGTTGCTACGGAATAAAAACCGGTCAAGGACGCGCTCTGTTTAAAAATACATTAGAATATAATAGGAATAAGCGAAATTTTTTGCCATAGCAAGTGATCGTTTACAAAATAATTGTGAATATGGAAGTTAATATTTACTTTAATTAGGAAGAATATATCGATGTCGCAGACTGTCGAATCCGCAGTTTTACAAAACCGCTAGTTGTTTTACAAAACAATGTTTAGCGGTTTTACATAATTACTGAATTTTAACACGCAGGATTCCATAAACGTTTTGCATTTATCAAAGCAGCGCGCAGCGGGGTGTCTTTCCATTGTATACAAGACGCAGTCATAAGAAACTGCCCGCGTATACTTTGTATTGCTATTTTTAAATCTGCGATTACAACGTATACACGAATTTTGCGTAGGGGGTCGCAGGGGGTCAACAATTAGAGGTTTTGTAAAATAGCGATAACTGACACGTCAGACTTTAGATTTTAATTCAAATTTTTATCGCTCTTAGCTTGTGTCATAAACACAGTAATTTTAAGTTCATTTAATTAAAATTCTATTTAGGCTACGAAAAATCATTTTTCTTTTGTCATAAGCTGTAAGTTTATTATGAAGTATACCATGGTTAAAGTTGTTAGTGATTAAATCAATAGTTAATAAATCTCGTTCACTCATTTTCATTGTAAATCTGTAACGATGATCTACATAGATAAACACCTACCTGTATTTTTAGTTCAATATATTTTATTATAGTTTAGTAACAGTAATTATTTTCAATTTATTTTTAACAACAAAGCCGCACTACATGGAACGCTTAGGTATTGTGACTGCAGATAAGCCATTCTGCATTACGTTTAAACGTGGGTAGCAGTTTTGTAAAACGTAGCGCAATCACAGATTCAGTAAGCAATCTGTGGCGCAATGACAATCCAGCTGAACGTTGTCAGCTGTTTTACATAACGGAGCTGTTTTGTAAAATAACTAGCGGTTTTAGAAAATAGCGGATTTTACAACCCATCTGCGACATCGACATAAGATACGTTCATTGTTACGAGGATCAGGAAAGATGTTCGCAATGAACATTTAAGGGTTTATTATGACCTAACGTGGCTCTCCTAAGTAGGTACCTCCCTAGGCGTAATTTTATATACGCTAACCTATTTCCTCATGCAAGAGTGTGGCTGCAGACCCAGGCTTGGTGCAGGCATACTCTTGCAATGACCTGCATAGTGGCAGCACGTAGCCAATGACCCTAGAGCGTTTAATGTAAATATACGTACCTACCACACAATGTTTTTGATTTAATTAATGTCATGGCTAGTATGTTTAAATGCCAGTCTGGAAATTAGCATTGTCGTTTCACCTTTGCCAAAATCAAGTTATTGAAGTAGGTACCTATCTACTTATTTACCTATTGCGCTCTACGAACCATTATCTAATAAGAGGATCTTCATTTTTGTTTTTATTATCGTGATGACCCAGTGGTTAAGGCACTGCCTCTCATCATGCACGAGTTTGTGGGTTGTAACCGGGCATCGTAACATTTGTAGGTAATTTTGTTAAAGATTGACCAAGGTTGCTTGGAGGCACCTGGATAAGAGACGCATAGAACCGCGAAGTATGGTAGAAGTAGGGTTGCCAACTTTTTTGAGAAAAATAACGTATCAAATTCTTTGAATAGGAAAAAATAAAGTATTTGGAAGATAAAAAAAGTATTTTTCATATTTAAGTATTTTACTATCCCTTAAAAAAATATTTTTGGGAGGTTTTAGCAAGTGCTAAAATTTTTTTGTTGTCTTTGAAAATTTCAAAGCTCGGTTTACCATCGAAATTATTTCAGATGTATTTTTATGTATTATTGCTACACACATCAAAAGTGTCTAGGGATCAAGCATTTTTATGCGGATTTCTTGAGATTGAGATGTGGCTTTGTAATAAATTTATGATTTTATAAATTTATATGGATCCTTTTTGGTGCATTTCATAATTTGAATCAGGAACTGTGAATCAAATTCGAGTAAAAGATGAAAATCAGCTGTCAATATTTTCCCTATAAAAACATACAACGCATTGAAGACATTATTAGTGCTACTGTTTCCCTACTACTGATTAAAACCAAAGTTATTATGGAGCGGCGACGTCATTTAAGCAGGGAAGAAATGCTCAGAGCCGTGGGAATGATAGAAGCTGGTTCCCGGCAACGTACTGTGGCTTTAGCTCTGAATACAAGTCAGAGTGTTATCAGTCGACTTTGGACACGTTACCGAAGCACTGGTACCGTGGCTGAGCGCCATGGAGGACGGTATCGCTGCACCACACGGAGACAAGACCGATACATTCAAATCTTAACTCGAAGAGCTCCAACAATTACCGCCATGATGTTAGCCGTGAGGCTTCATCACTCTTCAGGGAACTTAATTAGCGACCAAACAGTCAGAAACCGCTTGCATGAAGTGAACCTTCATTCCCGAAGACCGCTACGGGTACCACCTATAGCAATGCACAATCGTAGGATTCGATATCAATGGGCTCTTGAACACAGAAATTGGGCAGAAGAACAATGGCGTTTCGTGTGCTTTTCTGATGAGTCTCGTTTTGGTATGAGACCGGATACAAGACGTATACGACACCGGAGAACCCCTGGACGCCAACAGCGATTAAAATCCTGCCAGGAAGTCCATCCTTATAGTGGTGGAACCATCATGGTATGGGCGGGTATTTGGATCGGCGGAAGAACTGAGTTGATTTGGATCAGAGGCAACCTCAACGCTCAAATTTATGCTGAGACGATTGTATCAGACGTCATCGTTCCTCTACAAGTGCAAATCGGTCCCTTATTTCAGTTAATGCATGATAATGCACGACCGCACACCGCAAGAGTTGTAAGACAGACTCTCGCCGCAGCTAACATCAATGTCCTGCCCTGGCCTGCTCAGTCGCCAGACTTGAACCCGATTGAGCATGCATGGGATATGCTACAGAGAAGAGCTCTGCCGAATATGGAGGGTATCCAGTCGCAAGAAGACCTTTTTTTGTTGTTGCAACGAACATGGGCGGCCATTCCACAGCGTGATTTGGATGAACTCATTTTGAGTATGCCAAACCGATGTTCTGGTGTTGTTAGTGTTCGCGGTAGAAACACGGATTATTAATTGTTTAAGTTACCCAATAAAATTTTAAAGAAAACTGTTATTTCAGTCTTTTTTTCGAACTTTTGTGTTAGTGGTTCAAATGTCAAAAATCAATTTATTAGGAAAATGGCAAATTTCTTTATTAATGCAAAGGTGACTTGGTTTATCGTTACTGTGACAAACGAAAACACTTTATTTGATGAATCCTTAAAGAAAATTTTAATTAATATCAATCAGGAGAAAAGTTATTGCAAAAATATATGTTGATCCCTAGACACTTTTGATGTGTGTATTTGTCCTCCTCACGACTGGTTTGTCTTAAGCATAACTATATTTTTCTCTGAAAATTCTTTATCTTTATTAATAGATTTTCTTTTTTGGCTTTTATGTAAGTACATCCTATCGATAAAAAGTTCAGTAATTACCTCACTGACCTCTACTTGTATAATACAGGTCAGTGAATTACCCATATGAGTATTAAAAATAAAGTATTTTCGCATAGGTACTTTATTTTTATGCAAAAGTATAAAGTATATTTATCGAAAATAAAGTAGGATACGTTATTATAAAGTATGGTTGGCAACCCTAGGTAGAAGGGAAAAAAAGCCTATACCAAGTAGTGGGCGTTTCCATGCTAACACGATGAAAACTCCAATCCGCCTAGAGCAAGCCTGGTGATCAATCCGCCTAGAGCAAGCCTGGTGATCAATCCGCCTAGAGCAAGCCTGGTGATCAATGGCATCAATGCTCATGACTTCTCTGCATTTAGTTGTGTGGCAATATCTCCATAGGCGCTTAGAGTTGGGCACATTGCACTGCACAAGGCACAACAAAAACAACTATAAGTATTTCATTTATTTAATTACTTCTATCTGATGACAGGTTACTTTGCAATATGCCAATCTTTGTTAGTTTACAATTACAATTGAACTTTAAATTTTTTATGATCAACTAGTTGCGCCCCGCGATTTTTTTCTCTTAATTACAAAACTGTATATTATTCCATAAAGACTAAGTCTGACTAAAATGAAAGGTCAAGTTGAGTGACAACCCTAACACTACATTTTAAAATTCGATAACTCATAAACGCCGCGATAGTCCAACGTGACTTTTTTATCAATGATAGACGTAATTTAATTAAGAGCAATCTTTCAGTGCCATATGCCGGTCACAAATCGCACTTTTGAGTTTTACGGGAGAAAAAAAAAAAACATAAAACTTAATAAAAAAATAATAACACGGTAACCAGAGGTGATACCCTAAAAATAAAAACTGGAAAATATGCGCCTAAAGATCCTTTATCAAACTACATCAATCAATAAAAAAAGTATCTTGATCAGATACGCTTACAGAATTTATTAAATCTTTTTTATGAGTGAATTTCACGAAACAAAATTTTTTTTATATAAAAAAAAGTATTTTAAATACGCACGTGGTTTGGTGTTCTACTTTTGCGTTTAAAATGCATTTCTTGATCGATTTATGCGATAAACAGCATAGGGATTTTTTTTTGTGAAATCAAACATTATGCGTGAGAATATCTTTTTTTATTTTTATTTTATTTATATATCGGGATAAAAAGTAGCAATGTGTTAATCCAAGGTGTCAGCTACCTCCATACAAAATTTTATCAAAATTGGTCCAGCCGTTTGTGCGTGAAGAAGTAACAAACATACAAACACACTCAAAAACTTTCGCCTTTATAATTTTAGTGTGATGTAGAAAGAGCCCAATATAGCTCATATTAAAAGTGCATTGCTTTTTCCCAATATTCTATCCAACTTTTGAACTTTACCAACACTGACAAGTGTTATAGGTCCGGCAGTTGTTCATTCTCATGACAGTTTAAAAAAAAACACTCCGAACTTCCCTTAGATCACAATTTCCCAACACAAAATAGACGATCGACAAATGTTTGTTCCATAATCCGTTATAACAAGTTTATATAAATGAAGAAATATCTAAGCTAGTGGATATTTCTAATATTAATAACATAAAAGCTGTGTGTGTGTGTGTATCTGGTATAACGAAACAGCGAGATCGGAATGAATTGTCACTAAAAATACAATTGGTAGTTGCTCAGACACTAGAAAATTTCTTTACCAACATCCCAATAGAGGTTACGAAATCTCTCCCCTCATCATCTACATATTATATTAGCTAAGTAAACCTCTTCATAAAAAAAAACTCAGTAAGGATATTCCAAGTTTTTAATTCAAGTCGATTTCTATTGTCACAAATAAACATCTTTTAAAAGTCTTAAAAAAAATACTGGAGACTTATGGGGGATAATATCTTGACTCTAACCGTTTTGTAAAGCAATAATAATAACCCCACCGCCCGTATCTCTACGTTGACATCGCGGTGGGGCTTACGCACTCAGAACTCTAGGCCTGTGCTGGAGGGTTTACTTTGCCGGAACAGCTGTCTAGGGTGAGGAGCCAGACAGGCGCGGTCGCAGCCCAAGATTGGGGGGGGGGGGGGTCACGATAGGTGCCGACGAATATTTTAAGGAAGGTACATCTCCTCGTTGATCTAGTGGTCGCAAGCGTTACTGCTGAGCATGAGGTCCTAGCTGGGTTCGATTCCTAGGTCGGGTAAAGTGTTATTGGGTTTTTCCATCAGAAATTTCTTAGAAGCTGCCTGGAGTCTGGATTTATGCCCGGTTGGCGGCAGTAACCTCACCCCCTATGTAACTGGCGAAATGTGGGTGTAAGTACTTTATGATGGTACACCGCTGCCTAAATAATGCTGCCAAATTGGTCATAATATATTAGAACGAGAGATCAGGGGGTTGGGGTGAGCGAGCGAAGCGAACTCGAATATTTTAACAACCCGCATCTGTTTGGATAGGTTTTGTTTTATAATTTAAAAATACAGGCAACTATCAGAATGTAAAATGCAAGAGCGAGCGAAGCGAGCTCGAAAATTTTGCACACTCTCGGATAGGTTCGATTTTCTTTCAATCTTTCCAAAAGGACTAGGAATTACGACCCCAAGTTGAATAGTTTCTGTTTTCTTTTAACCATCATACAAAAAGAGAACTTACGTTATCGAACTATGATGAAAAGTCTAGACTCGATTTACAGCAGTTTAGGTTTTGGAATCTGGCCTTAACCTAAGTCTTCCGAACCTTCCGTACGAGCTGGATGCCCCCCGAGTTTGTTTCGCTCACTCTTGGATCCTAGATTCTATATTTTAACATAGGTTTTTTAAAGGAAAAACTTTTATAGGCGCGTTAAAAAACTGACTGTCATTTCATTAAGTTTTTACTTCAGTCGGCAGTCCCCATGTCTGCCTAGATGTTCTTAATGTTTTTGAATATGCATCCATCCCATCGGGGTTTTCGTGGCTCAAGTCCAGTTTTAAGTTAGTGAGGCAAGTAAATCATTCAGATTCCCGACAGCTTAAATGAATTGGGGGGGAGTCATGACCCCCATGACCCCCCCCCCCTCGGACCGCGCATGGAGCCAGACCAAGAGAGATACAGAAACCTGCAGGGCAGCATGTGGCAAGCTGTTCGGCAGTAGCGACCCCACGGACCCTATCTCCCGGGAGAAGTCTTGTGCCTCACCTCTGGCTTGCCTTTATTTGCCGGCTGGAGTGAACAATGACGAGGAACAGAGCTCTCACCTCATTTTTGCCTTTATTGGTTGGCTTGAGTGGAGTTTCGCAAAAGCAAAGGTGCTCGGAGAGTGTTAGTAATAAAATATAACGTCTATAGTGACAAAGAAAGTTTATAAGAGCAATGTATGGAGGTTAAACGCGTAGAGCAGCGATTATTATCCCTACAATACAGACCGAAGCTTCTGAGTTATAGTTTTGAGCGAATCTTACGACTATCAGATCCATTTTAGAAATTAACATTTACTATTAACTTCTAAAGTTCTAAGCAAGCACCACAAACTCTTTCGGAGCGCTGATAGTTGCACAAAAGGAGCAATTAACGCTACTAGCTCTACAATGGTGTTCATTTAATCTTTTACAACACCAAACTCCTAAAGGGATACAAAACTCCCTTGTATAATTTAGGGCTGAATAGTGAGATATTTCTCCCTATTAATAGAACTTATAGTGTCAAGTATGGCCTCCATATTATTTAAGGTTGAATTATTGGGTTTGTTACCACTTTAGTACCCCTAATTGGTAAGCATAAAATGGCGTCGCAACATAGCTCCTCTAAAAAGCGTTTTAAAACTTGGAAAGTTCAAAGTAGAACCGGTGGAAATAGACGGAAAATGTTGAGAGATTATCGTAATATTTTAAAATACAACGTTGAGGAGGCAAACTTATCGCAAGATAACCTGAATGAGAATGGAAGCATCACTAGACGCGGTCAAGTGAGAGTCTTGCTTGAAGATGAGGGTTCCGTATGTAATGGAAGTGATATCGCAACTGCAAGTTTTGATATTTCCGAAGAGGACCGATGTTATTACTCATTGAGTAGTGATGATGAGGACAATCAACGCTTCATTTTAATACTTCTAAAATGTCCTATTGTAGATCTATACTGCAACTCAAGGTGTTACAATTTACCTTATTGCCACCCTCTAACCGCTCAAACAGTAAGTAAGATACATCATAGATCTAAATGTATGAATATAAACTCCGTAAGGGGTATACCCTTACGGAGTTTATATTCATAAATTTGTTCCCATAGAGCTCTCAAAGTGTCAGTAAGCAGCATGTAGCTCTACCATACCGCTTAAGGAGTCACTAGTCACTTAAATACTACTCTTTAAGTCTCATTTAGCGCTACTGTACCTCCACAATTGATCTAATATATCTCTTAAATTCATTCTGTAACTCCACTACATCGCCATAGTTGAACCTACGACCATAAGAACTTGTGCCCATTCCAGGGGTAAGTATAGTAGAGTTATAGTTCGCTATAACTCCCATGTGATTTCACTTATTGATGACCTTAGGATCTATTTAGCTCTTTTATATATCTGTTTTAACTCTTATATTAGCGCCTAATGTAAGTTGGGTATTTATTAGGTAGGTATTTACATTCTGTAATTACTTTAACTCACACCCTGACTTATTACTTGTTAATTTTTTTAATTTTTAGGGTTCCGTACCTCAAAAGGAAAAAACGGAACCCTTATAGGATCACTCGTGTGTCTGTCTGGCTGTCTGTCCATCTGTTTGTTTTCACTTATTATTATTTTATACCTAATTAATGTATGCAAAATATTGTAATTGTAATTTTTGACGTTCAAAAGTGCCTTTTATGTGCCTACTTCTTACATATAAAAGGCTGGACCGATTTCCCTAATTCTTTTTTTATAATATTCCTTGAAGTACGAGGATGGTTCTTAAGGAGAGAAAAATTTAAAAAATTGCCTGCGGGTTAAAAAAAAACTGGTAAAATTGCTTATGCGGGTGAAACCGCGGGGCGCAGCTAGTTTGAAATAAATGCTTTGACTTTATTTCCCAAATATTTTTTTTAATTTATGGTAGAGAACATTTACATAAAACATTTGGATGCTGGCAGTGGCGTGCATTGCATATAGGCATAAAAGAATGCCTACCTCGATAAATCACCATAAGCTTGTCAATTACATTTTAGTGTAATTATAATTTAAGTAATTAAAAATAATTGTATTTTTTCCCCACAGTAAATTATCATACACAAGAAAAAACAAAATCTTCCTATAAACACGGGCAGCATTAGGCATTGGCCAGACGGCCTACTCGGATCCCGTATACTATTCGCGCGTTGTCATTGGTCTTTAACTCGTTCAAGTTAATACGACGAAATTAAAAAACCATACGTCTCACGCGTAATACCGTGACGCTCGACCTTCGCAATTTATCACCCTAAAGTAGGCATGCCTACTCTAACCAACCGAGTATGAAACTAAGAATGTTATAATCGTAATTCGTTCGTAATTTGACCGTGCGAAGAAAGAAAGGGATGGATATTGAGATCGCTGATAGTGAGGTAAAACTTTCTTTTTGTTAGGTAATAGGGGTAATAGATACTTTTTTTTATATTTCTGATTAGTGACCACGTCTGCCTAGACTAGATCCGGCCTAGTGTCTGCCTAGTGCCTACCTATCCTGAAAACCAATGCACGCCACTGGATGCTGGAGAAATCTGTACAAAATAGATTAAACTCTGTCTCTTAAACTAGGGTATCCTGTATCTTAAGAGGAAATGCGGTCGGAGAGACTTGAAAAAGTCTAGGTAGGTAAGTACCTATAAAGTCATAATTCGAGGTATGGCTCTCGCCTATTTCCTCCTCCAATATTGGACCAATTTAAAAGATATTTCATAAACTGAATAATTTTCTATGGAGAATAGACCACCCGCATTTCCTCCTAAGAGACAGGTACATGATAAGTAGGTAGGTACCTACTTATCATGTCCTATCTAAGAGAGCCGGGTGATCTGTAACTCAGGACCCTCCTACCTCAGATACCTACCTCTATCTATTTAAGATTGTGCATTCTATTAATCAGTGCTTATATTATGATGTTGAGATAAATAAACATTGATGATTATGATGATTATTTCTCGAGACAGTACTTTTGACTACAGTGTCATCTATTTGTAATACTTGGCACTTCGTAAAGTTTTTAATTGAACACGCTACTCAACAACAGATGTCTCTGTATCAGATGTTGAAACTATTTAATTGTCGATGAAGATTTTGTATTATTTGCAGTTTTATTATAAATAATAATTTTTAACACAATTTAATAATATCCAAATTGGAGTTCATTTTTGATCACGGTTACAAAGGCCTTTTTATCAATTAACTAGTAGATTGAAACTTGAGCTGAGCTTGTTGGCTGTACCTACAAGATTCTTTTTACAACAAATGTAGATAAATATTATAAATGTGTTTTAAAGCACGTTGCACGTCGCTTTTGATAGTGAAAGAAAATACTCAGCATCTACTTACATAATACTTACTCGAAGAATGAGTTAGTGTAGAAACTTTAACAAAGAGCACAAAGCGAAATGTCAACAAGTCACTCGGATTATTCTACATCAGCGGATTTGTGAATAAAAACGCACTTTTCAAGCGTGGGAATAGGATGGTAGTTAAAACTCATAATGGAATTGTCAAGTGTCCTTGCCGAAAGGTGTCCGAGGCCAAATTCTCGGTCCAACAATTTTAATAAGAATGTAATGTGTGACATTAGGAAGCACCTTGAATAGAAGAATGAAAAACTTACAGGTATATAAGTACCAGAGAGATGTAATTATTACTTTTCTATGAACTTATGTAAACGCAAAAACTAAGTAAGTAGGTATGTAAGGATCGTAGCAGGTTTCGTACTGTAGTTTCTACAAGAAGGTGTAGGTGTAGGTATGTGTAGATACTTTTCTATGATGTAGATAATGGTGCCGGTTCCCTTGTTCACAAAATACACTAAATTTAAGTTCAGTGCATCTTTTTCTTTCTATTTCGTTAAGAAAAGGACAGAAGCGGAATTTTAGTTTAGTCCTGGCAAGTTAATCAGCGCCTGACACTACTCCATACCTACAAAGTTAAGACGTGATTAAAAACTTGCCTACTAAAATTACTTCATTTGATAGGACTAAGCTAAAATTTATCTTCTGTCCTTTTCTTAATGCAATAGACAAGAAAAAGATGTAGGTACTGAACTTTAATTTATTTTAGTTTGTGAACAAAAGAAGCGGCACGAATGTTAAGCTGAGATTAGATATCAGACACAAATAAAGTGATGTCACATTAATTTATCTGATTAAAAAATAAATCATTTGGGTACTTCCAAATGAACGTAGCTCCGGCTAAGAACAGTAAATAATAAATATTGTTGTGTATTTCTTGTTTGTTTACAAAGACATTTTATGTAGCTCTGTATCTGTATTTAAATATTATTCTGCTACTCGCTCATAGATGGCGCTGCTGACTCTTCAAAGACATCTATTTTCGGTTACTTTATTATTTTCTTCAATAACTCAAAGTTATTTTTATTATAAGTCAAAAAGAAGCAAAATACAACATTCTGGTAGCTTGGAACACATCAGAGCTGTCAGTGGTTCTTCACAGATGTCAGACAGTCGTGTAACTCAATATTGCTTCAGATTGGGCTGCTGTTTTCAATACTGTGTTTTGTCTTGTTGTTTTAACTGCACTCGTGTTACTGCACAAACATGTTCCAATAACGAATGTATCGGTTACTGTTGATACTAGTAAACTAGCTGTAACGGGTGTTACGTTTTTGGAGGTTTTTAGGAACAATATTTTAGTATGATCCATTTTAAGCTGGTGTAGCATTGTAACAGTAGTAGGTACCTAATGGTGTAGCAATTACTTTCCCTAACTCTTTTTGTGTATCCTTGACTTCCTGAAGTAGGTAAAATAAGCGAAAAAAATCGATTAACACTTCAGTTTTTTAAATAACCTTATTATTATTTAGCAAACATTTAATTAAAATAGCAACAGAAGTAACATTAAAGGAATATTAACTCTTAGCTATTAACTATATAAATACTCATCGAAAAATTGCGAAATGTGGGTGTTCTAATTAGGTACCCCTATGGGTTCTCTGCCTTTCCTTCCGGGGGTCACAAGCGTGATGTTATGTTATCGAATAATTTTGTGTCATTATTAATATATTTTGAAATTTTGGATGACGTGAAAGTAGCGATGTTAATTGGCGTTGTAAGAGCCGATTATAGATATCCGTATTTCAGTTTTGTGGTATGAAATAGGGATACCTATATTATGTGTTGATAATCAATTTGGTTAAGGCGCAGATATACAACTTCTAATGATTTCAACATCACGTCTAATCGACCGGACAGATTTCTTTGAAAAAAATAAATTTTATACTAGACCATTTGCTTCGTGATTTGATATGTGAATATTTGCAATTATATTTTTTTAACATAGTGTAATTAATTTGTAAAGTAATGTCTACCGCGGACATACAAACGATAATCACGCAAACACTATCAGGTGTATTTTCATAAAACTTTCACCATATTAAAGACAATTTAATTCCCCGAATTTTAGTATACGGTTTTTATTTGTTTTGTGTTTGATAAACCAACAATAGATGATTGTTTCATATTTTGCAATAAATTAAAAGCGTTGTGTCATCGCGCATCTTTTTCTTTTCTATGCAGTCTGATAGTGACCGCGCTTTAGGTCATGTAGTCGCCTTAACAACCTATTTCCCTGACTACATAAGGTGCCTCACTAGTACCTATCGCTAGATTTTATAATTAAAATAAGCCGAAAATGGTACCAAAACCACAGCCAAAACATAGAATTAAAAGTAAATCAATCTCTCCATCGAGCTCCTTGTCACAACCAACCTGTCGACTATGATAACTAAATAATGATTGAGCCATCATTAAGGGTCGGGATCCCACTTTGATAAAAACGCGCGTAGAAAAGGTACCTAATGTTTTTGAGAATCCGCCGCTCGCGAGGTGTAGAGTTACTCCAGTTGTACCATTGTTTGTAGTGGCTGTTCATGAATTATGTGAATCAGTGAATGTTTGTTATGGTTATGCTGATAGAACCTTGCGGTATTAATTTAGTACATTTTAGGGTTCAGTAGTCAACAAGGAACCCTTACAGTTTCGCCATGTCCGTCCGTCTGTCTGGCTGTCCGCAGCTTATCTCAGAGAGTCTAATACTTACTTGGAAGCTGTAATTTGGTATGGATATTTATTAATCAGGCTGACAAAAAGGTCAAAATAATAATGTTGTTTTTTTTTTGCAATAGTATATACGAAGGTTCCCATTACAATACCTAGATGGACAAACACAGCGCTCAGTACGTCTAACCAAAGATATCCAAGCAAAAAAAAACACAAATTAAAGTGATTTTATTTTGACCTAAGATAATAAATTTTTGTTAAGCTGATTATTTATTTTTAGTAAGTATCTCATGCATTTTTCTTTATATATTTATTTTTTACCATCGTCCTTATTTTGGTGGTCTGAATGATTTTTAAGAGTTTGTCTATCTATTTTAATGGGACATTATATACAAAAATGACGTAGTTAAAAGCAAAACTATGCCAGCTAAATAAGTTGACCGGCTATAAGTTAACAAGTAATAGTCGACCAACTTACATTTGCAGTTGGAGTGTACCTATGGGAGATTTGTTCTTGGTATAAATTCATCCCAGCTACGGAACCCTTCATTGTACGTGGTTCGACATGCATTGGACCGGTTTTTGGAATAAGTACGTTTAGGATTTGTTCTGTCTCTTACAGTTAGAGCTCCTTGTGTGTGTTTGTCAGAGACATTTCTTACGCCTTGACACGTTTCAGCCGTCAAGTATTACGTATTGCTGTTTCAGCTGGACAACTATAGATGAGTAGGTACCTACTGGTAACACTGCAAACAACACACTTTCACAGGGGCCTTTTGCTGGGGAGTTTGTTGAGCCACTTCTTCGTTTCCGTTAAAGGAAGAGTTTTTTTAGGGACTTTTGAAGACGGCCGCAATGTAATGACTAGTTTTAACTGACTTATGAGGTTTTCCAGATGGTTATTGATTGCTGTATATCAAAGTGGATGTGACTCAAGCCTATCCGAATCAGTATCACTCAGGTTCATCTTCATCTTCAGCCAATAGTAAACCTATACCTACAATACAATCTGACTACTCTGTTGACTGTCCTGGGTTCGATTCCCGGGTCGGGCAAAGTGTTATTGGGTTTTTCCATTGGGAATATATTATTAACAGGTCGGAGTTTGGAAGTTGGTGCTCTGATACCCCGTAGTCCTACGCCTGATATCTCTCCGGTCGTGTTGGATTGCCATCCCATCGGACTATGAGAGTGAGGGAAGATACAGTGCCTCTGTGCCTGCGCACACCCTTGTGCACTATAATATTATCTTCCGCTTCAAAGTCAGATCTACTGTTGAACATACGCCGCTCCAATCGCTCGCTACTTTCATTCGGCTGCTAAGTACCTACCAGCCAATTTGCGAAGATCGTCGCTCCAACTAGCCTTTACCTTAGCACGAGCTTAATGAGCCCATTTTAGTTGTTCGCGCTGCTGGGACTGGCCTCCTCTCAGTGTGAGGTACCGACTGGGCTATAATTTACCACGCGGGCCTGGTGCGGATTGGTGGGTTGTTATTTATGTCTTCGATGTATGGTTCTATGGGACACGCCAGTTTCCTCACGAAGTTTCTGTGGACCTTCTATTACTTTAATCAAGTCCTTGTCAGTAAGTACCTAAGTCTATCGCGTCTACTATACATTTTTAACACGAACCAGAAGCAATTTCCTGTAGTTACACAACACGGCATATACGCAACCTGACTCACAAAGTAAACAAAAGAAACATACTATTAGTTAACAACATAGCGGCAGAGGTAGTGAAAGGGTTGTCGGTGTGTGTGCACAAGGTAGGGTGGGCGTGGCATGGCGGCGGCGCCTTTGATCGCGACTAACCCCCCGCCTACGAGCGCTTCGGACGCTACGGAGGAAACTCATCGGGTTACAACTTCCTCAAGGGGTTTGTATTGAACCTCTGAATGCTGAACCGAATGCGAGCGTCAGACTTAATTATATAAGGAATTGAGGAATGCCTTTATTGTACGTAAACAAAAGGTGAATCAAATGGCGTCTGTTTTGCTGTGTGGAGGATGCGAGCATCAATATTTTATTGAAATTAAGTTGGTTTTGTTCTCGTTTCTTATCAAATAATTCTCCAGTGTTTTGTAGGATATTTTATGATTCGTTGACTCAAGGCGTTCCCTATGCTCAATTTCTCTGGGTCCTGGGGGTCTGAAAATACAACTTTCTTAACATTGAATTAGGTAACACCCAGTACAATGTTAAGAACTTTTACGTATCTACTTAAATTGCTATTTTTTTTTTCAACGGGAGTTGCTAAATCTGTTCTCATCTTTTGTGTTCAGCGGACGTTTGATTCTAGACTCCACTCTAAAACTTGAGGGAGTCCAATATGTCGTTTGATGTAGTCATCACCGTAATTACTTGGCAACTTCCAAAGATGTTTTATCATTATATAAATAGGTATGAAGCGTGCAGTCTTACAGTCTGTCTCTGACACCAAAAGTAATTTTAATTTTTTCGCAACAACATAACAATTTTAATAACTTATAAAGTCGTTGCCTGTTTAAAAATAAACACATTTACATGGGTGACATGTAATAAGTGCGCGCGCAGCTCCATGTGCGCATTATTTATTCGTTTTGCAATCATCTCGGCTCAGCACGGTGCCTGCAACGACCGCAAAGCCTTTTTACGAACCTTTTTTCTACAACCTACCTTATTTGCTCCTGCATAAGCTTTAAAATCGCTCCTAGGACATCTTAATGTCAACCTTAAACATCTTCTCAATAGATTATCAATTCTATTTTCATCATCGAAGAGTTGTTATTCGTTTACAAGGGTTGTTGTGAGGAAGCAAGGGTGCGAAGCTCCTCTCCTCCAAATAAATTGTCGTGGATATATCCCGCGCGTATATCACGCCGCATTTACACCTCGCCAGGGTGAGCGGACACTTGACGCACGAATAATCTACACTGATTTGATATTTGATTCGGATATTATGCGATTGAGCTGGAGGGAGAAAGAAAGGTGAGCTGAAATGGTGCTGCGGTGACGTTTGAACTTTGAATGTTGCCATAAATCCCATTTGTAAAGATGCCTTGTTGTGAATGTTTAAAAACATTTTGAACTGAATTAAATTAAAGCGTAGACATTTAATTAACCTAAATGGAAATATGTTTTTTAAATTCATAACCAAACACGAAATGCTGAAAAAAACGTAAATAAAAGTTAATCTAAACTTACATTCTTTGAACCCCCTGTGTTCAATCATCCCATTGACAAATTCTTCTCTACCAAAATTGCGTCTTTAAAAAGTTTCGAACTCCCAAAACAACCGTCTCCATACATGTTCACCTTTAGCTCATATAAGCGGCGAATCAAAAGAGATTACCGGACCTATAAATATGGCATCCAAAGATTATTATAATTTGTATTATAACATTAAAATAATATCGACCGTGCGTCGGCAAGTAAAAGATTTATCTGATCTCCGAGTCTCCGATCCCGTTCATCACGCGGCGGCGAGGACATCACTAGTGATGACATCATTGTGGGTACAAAGGCGTGGGATCAGTTAATGGGTTTATCATGTGATATTATCATGATTAAGGTATGAAGGAAGATTGGCTCTTAATTGTTGTCCTGTTGTCTGCACGATATAAGAGTTGAAGGTGCCAAGCGCGTAGCCAATTTCTGGACTGACTGTCTGAAGAAGAAGAGTTCATAGGAAACTTTACGAACGTCTGATGGTAACAATTAGCTAAATTTCTCAGTCTAAGGATTATACCCAGTAAAGACACATCTAGCAAATGATGACGATGAGAGCAGTCCCAATGAAATGCGATAAAGCTTAGCTATTAGATGAATATGGATTAGGAGTAAAAAATTCGCTGATGCTGCACCTGCATTCATTATAGTTACTGCGTTGCCTTGGTCAATTCTTCTGTCCAGTGCGCGACATTAAAAGGCGCGTACACAGGAAATCGGCAGATGATAGCGGGTGTCCAAGAAGTTAGGACTTCGGGAGCTAAGTGAATGTTTGTCGGTCCTTGTAATTTAGGATTGCAGACGTTGTGTAAGTTGCTAGAATATTTATTTTTGCCATTATGTTAGCGTGTTGCAATAGGATGATCGTGTTGTAGCATCATATATACATATGATATCAGCTACTTTTTACTCTTATTGCATTCGTAATCACCAGACATCATTAAGTATGGACTTTCTAGATTGTGTTAAAGTTATGAAAGAGTTAGCTTTGTTTCCGATAGTAATCAGTTGTTGAGATGGTATCGTCTGACAAGTAGCCGAGATCTTGTAGTTGTTTGATATTGATTGAAAGTAGACCGGTGTTTTGTTAAGATTTCTATTAGTGAGTTCGATCTAGATTAACTGCTATTAAATGTAATCAATCAGGGTCCGGTCTTGTTGATTTACAATTTATATTGATAATTGATACGGGTATATTACATTGCTAATATTAATGGATGCCTTTGATTAGGTAGTAGGTAATAGGATGGAAAATAATTGTAACTTTATAACGAGGAAAATTAATAAAGCGCTCTTCCTCTCTCTTACTTATTAAAAAAATTGCTGTGCCCGACAGGGTCCATCATTGTTTCTATTATTTTTTATTTACCACCTGTAATTGTACATTATGGATTGCAATAAACGATTTGATTTGATTTGATTTTTGTTTTTTTTTTTTGTGTATTTGAGTACATACATTGATACAGTGTCCTGATTACATTCTGATGCGTAGAGTGAAGATTTTACTACACATATAAGGTTACGTGCTCTGTGCTACACATAAATATAAGGTAGGTAAGTAAGTATAGTTGTACCTACGCACTAATAGGTACTTATTTTTCTTTAGAACTAGGTAATTTGGACTCCATTAAACTAATTCCTAAATATTAACTAATAAAATTTTTTTGACGTAGTAATTAAAACATTGGATTTGACAGGCGAGAAAATTGGGGTCAAATTCTTTAGTCCACTTTATTTAATCTTTCCATCACTCACGCCATATATAATTAACAACCCGTATTTGACTCCCATTTTCGTACAAAAAACGTGTTTTTCAACTCACTGATTATACGTCGAAACGTCAGAATTGGCGCGCTTTTGTTGATCGCGCGGATGCGTTCAAAATAGCGGACAATAGGCGCGTACGGTTCACGCTGCGCGCGCTGCTCGCTGCCTGCAGTGGGTGGTTTATTGTTTTATGAGCAGCATTACACGCTTCTTCCCGCTTTGTCCTGAGTTTTACGAGGGACAATGACGGGACAAATCGCAGGAATTCAACTCTGTTGTCAGATAGCTTGATAGAGTGCCGTAATCTTTCTTTCTGTCACATATTTGTGTGTCTTTGTTTGTTGCACACGTGATTGCCATATCACTAATAAACCATTGTCTCGTTTAACATGTTAAAAAGAAAGGGAACTTTGTATTCGATTGAGTTTAAGGGTCAATTCAAAACCTGTGCGTGAACAACTATAAACCTGATTCCTTTTTTATTTTCTCATCAGATCAGCTTGTAAATTCTTCATGAACTTTTGTGATAAAAAACTCTCGAAATATCTACCTACGTATCTTCAATTTTAAAATAACACTGTGATCTACATGGCTATCTTAGAACAAATTAAAATTTGTTTTCCGCGTCGTTCATCAAATATTTTTATATGTAGTAGTATTTATATTAAATGTTGCAAATTAAAAAAAATATAATTTTATAATAATGAAGAGATTATGTAAATCTAGTCATTCAATAGGTATACATGGTGAGTGATAAATCACATGAGCTTAATTCAAGTTTTGGCTATTAAATGAATTTAATAGATTATCAACAGTTTTTGTGTCTGATTGAGACGTTACAAATGACATACGGCCTAAATATAATTAATGAAATGGGTATCCGTTTTCAAAATATTAACAAGTTTTTATGTGCGTGGGAGTGACAAATTGCTGTTGCATTTAGTACCTATCGCAATATTGTTTCAATACATTATCAACTGGTTGCGCAATGTTGATCACAGCCTGTAGCTATTGGGTGACAGTTGAGATCGGTTTGAATTTGAAGTGTCCCTCTAGCGTTTGATTGAGCTTGTACTTATACTAAATGATAAAATCGTCTAAATGTTTGAAGTTGTTGAACTTGTTATAAAGCGCTAGGTAAGTGGTACAATTATGTCTTAATAATTCCGTCATTCGGTTCAGATTGTTTAAGTTGAAAGTTAAAACCTGCCCCTATAGCCCTAAAAACAATATTTTTCTAATTGCAAGCCAGTGAATTTTAGTAAATTAGTCCTTATAAACTCGTTTTTTTTAATTAATTTTCAGCAAATAAACTAACATTTGTTGAGCCATATAGACAAAGATAAATCTTGACATCACTATGTCAACATCTAATTATACTTATTCTATTTTCAAAACAACAACGGTTTTTTCGCAGAGTGACATAAATTAGGTACTTCCAGTATTATGTCCAGTGCTGTTCCTTGAATCTATCTTGATTGTTGTGCGTTTTGTAGCATGGTGCATTGTTATTAGTCGCCCGCTGGTGCGGCCATTGTGGCAAGGCATTTGTTTAAGTAGTGCTGTGCAGTCATCCATCACTCCTCGTGGGTGCTACTGCGCGGTTACAGTATCCTCGCCTTGGGCTGTGCTTCGATGTTTTGTATAAGGGCTGTTTGAAAAGATAGGTGTGTCGAAGCTAGCATTTTCTCAACTATTTTGGTGTCATTTTAGGTATTTAGACATGACGTTAAAAGCGGGAATATACGATGATTTTTTCATACAAAGTTTATAATATTTGTCGAATGTCGACAGACAAGATTTCAAAAAAGACAATTAGCGTAGAGGCACTTAACATAATAGATATTTCAATTACCTACCTACTTAGTCAATTTACCAATCACCAATTTTCGTCCTCAAAAAGAAATGATGAAAGTCTGGCTGTTATAAACAAACTTTTCAAAGTTACCCCAAAACTAATATATCTACCTACTTAATAAATTTTAATTATATAATTCACAAGTCCACAACCAGTAGGTACATCTCTCGTCATTATTTCCATTCAATTGTTCGATGTGGTCGTATTTAATTGTCGACACAGTGGACCTCAATGGTGTCCTAATGCTTGTTTAGCGCTAGAACAATGCGCCAACCGTATGGCCAGAGAGGCTGAATGGGTGTTGCATTTGCATGTTCCACGAATGAAAGTTTGACGGATTGATTTTGAATCGTTTATGGCTGATTTTTTTGTCGACAGATATTTTTTATTCGTCGAATACCTATTAATATACAAAAAAAAAATTGCAAGCGCTTGCTCGCTTAAAATAATGTACCTAAATAAAAATACCTAATTATTATTATTATTATTTATTTTCAGATAACAGCGATCCATTGGGTTAGTAACAATAGTCTTAACCTATGTTAGTACTTAACTAATAACACCGACAATGTACAGGTGACATGTGACCTCACCAACGGGCTGTCATGTCTCCCGGCTATAGCGCGTAGAATGCTGCTGGGGCCTAAATAATAACAATTTTATTTAAATAATTTGCTAACCAATCAACTTTCACACTATCCGATATTTTTTATACAGATTGACAACCAATTCCTCTAGGGGCTGATTTTTCCAACCCCAGATAATTTTATGCGAGGAATAATTTTGAATTTTTGACAGTTCTTCCATACAAAAAGTGTGATAATATTAGGTACTCACAAAAAACATTATTCACCATTTGTTTGTTCTTAAATAATGAAAATGTAATCATAAAATAAGTCCCCAACGAAAGAACTTTATTTACGTGTAGGTACCTAAAACAAAGTTTTGTGCCCTACCTGATTTATGCTAACCGTAAATGTCCGGTTTTACGGTTACCTTTTATGATTTTATTCTGAATTTTACGGGTTTATGAGCGTAAAGTCGAATGGTGACGACGTGAGAAGATTTTAAATATCGATTTTTAAATTCATGGGTTACCTACCCTTTGTTTTTTTTTGTGGATGGGAAATCATCATGACCCCCCCCGCTCTGGGTGGAGCGGAAGGGAGTGTCAGACTCTTACTGACTAAAACCCATCCGTGTTCCTTCCCTTTATGTTCCGGGGTAGCGGTAACCCTTTCGGACAATCCCGCTGCCCCGGCAGGCTTCGGCCCTAATGGTCCCCTTCTCTGATGCTGACATCTCTTTGAGGCGCGCGTGGAACACATAGGTATGCGCCATTCCTGGTTTTTATTTTCTGTTATTAGCTGCTTAATATTTTCTAAACAATTAATTTCTACTAAATACCTTCCTGAGACTGTTGTTGTCCGTAACCAGCTGTATACCTACTAAGCTGTGTAATTAGCTTGAAATACTGAGCTAATAATAGCTGAATATAGTTTCAACTTCACTTCAATAAGTATCTACCTATTAGGCAAAAATCTTTGATTTTTTCACCAAAATAAATTTTCTAAAAGTTTCTAAACAATTTCACCAAAAAATCTCCCGTAGATTTTGTCCATTTTGAACAAAAATTAGAAATCAAAGCAACAAATCAACGAAACAATGAGAAGTTACTTCACAACCAAAACAAATTAGTAAGACATTGTGAGGAGCTGGTATTGTTCGATTGTGACCATTCAGGGGCTGCTCCGAGCTGTGGGGGGCTCGGGGCTGATATACAGCAGTCGTAAAACATGTACACAAATATAACACGTCTAATATATTTGTTTATATTTTCTTTAATTTTGAGTGAAGTTCCAGTTTTAGGAGTGGTCTTGCGTAGCGTATTGAATAACTAATCTTTAGGAAAAATAGATAAATTTTATTAACTTTTTTCATAAAAAATTCGAAGACATATGACATCCACCATCCCGCACTGGTGGATTACGGTTTACGGCCTACTCCCTCTCACAGGGAGGAGGCCTGTGCCCCAGCAGTGGGAACACTATAGGCTGAATATGCTAGAAAGGCTTCATTCGATGCGTAGCATATCAAGAACAGCGTGGTACCTATATACCTACCTAATTGCCTCGCACACTCACAATTAAGTATATTATATTCAAATTGACAATTCAACAATATGCATTGCGAGATTTACACAGCCCATCAGGCGAATTTTTCTAAGATACGGGTAGATATGAAGCAATCCGGATTATATAGTTTGTTCAAAATCCTTCGGATTGTGATAAAAAGTGTGTGCAAGACCCAAACCCCTGAACCAATGTGAAAGAACGATAGTGTTTGTTAATGCTAACACTAAAACATAAGCAAGATATAAAAGCAACTATAAAAACAAAAATTAATGCCAGTTGTAAATCTTAAACAAGAAAACTCATAGTTCGAAAACAATAAGAGCCTCACATATAAAACAAAAGAAGTTTTAACGATTTCTTCGACCAAGAAGTGGCACTGAGTGGTCTAGTGCGAGCCACAGTGCGAGCCCAGAACTGCAGTAAAATAATATAGATCCTCTTTGTTTCAACCTGGGCCCAATACAATGGTACCAATGTTCCTCACAAATGGTAATGTAAACAATTGTAAAATATAATTTATTTGTGTTCGTCACAAGATATTTGTGACTCAATAAAAGTTTAAAGAGTTGAACGAAATTTCAAAGTTTGTAAATATTTTGAAATTATTTCGTGTCTAAATGCTATTTCGAACCCGTTTATTCGTGGTGGTGAATAACTTTCTGAAAATAAATCATTTCTTGGAATAAGTAACATATTAATCTTGACGTTAATTTTACTAATTAATTAATCTGATTATTAGCAGCAGCACGGAATAAATTATTTTGATTTACAGAAGACACTATCTATGATACACTATGACGAGGGGCCCGTGGCTAAATAATAACAACCGCACAGGTCGATCGATCAGGTTAAGCTACGCTTGCCGCGGTTGATCTGTGGATGGGTGACCATCTTTACATATCAAGACTCCTCCGTGCCTCGGAAAGCACGTTAAGCCGTTGGTCCCGGCTGCCATTTGTGGATCTTTGACAGTCGTTACGGGTAGTCAGAAGCCCGAAAGCCTGACAACCAGTCTTACCAAGGGGTATCGTATTACCCAGTAACTGGGTTGTGGAGGTCAGATAGGCAGTCGCTCCATGTAAAATACTGGTATTCAGCTGCATCCGGTTAGACTGGAAGCCGACCCCAACATAGTTGGGAAAAGGCTAGGCAGATGATGACTATCTATGATACACTGATGATACACCATTGAGATTAGCATACCCAAATACTTTACCTATCCAGAAAAGTCACCAAGTCTTAAAGCCATGGCTTTCTCGTACATAATCTTGTTTAATAAAGTAGTATAGCATTATTATACATTATACATAAATAAAGCTGTAATATCGTCGGTACACTTTACGGGCGACGCATATAAATCAATAACCGATGCAAGAGTTATATCCGTTACCGCCTAATGATGTCCGGGTAAATAATTACAGACGTCTCAATTTGTGGCTTAGGGCTGCCACGGGAACAAACGTCTGGTTATGAATGGCTGACAGTCTGCCTTTAGTCTTGAATCCATAGCCGTATACTATTACCTAATCTGTGATTTAACCTCTGTAGTTTCACGTAAAAGATTTTCTACATTTCCCCATGCTATGTCTGATAGAATGTTTTCAGCAATCGTTTTTAGGTATTCTTGTCCTGATTAACGAGTTAATTGTAACTTTTCTTAAGGTTCTCCTTTCAAGGCTGCCCTTTGATTGATTTATTTTGCAATTAATGTGTTACATGTAGTTTTCTTCATAATTTATGGTAGACAAACAAATACGTTGTCTATCAAGGTGACTACATGACCTAAAGCGCGGTCACTATCGAACTGCATAGAAAAGAAAGAGATGCGCGATGACACAACGCTGGTAATTTATTGCAAAATATGAAACAATCATCTATTGTTGATTTATCAAACACCAAACAAAAACAAACCGTATACTAAAATTCGGGGAATTAAATTGTGTTTTATATGGTGAAAGTTTTATGAAAATACACCTGATAGTGTTTGCGTGATTATCGTTTTTATGTCCGCGGTAGACATTACTTTACAAATTAATTACACTATGTTAAAAAAATATAATTGCAAATATTCACATATCAAATTACGAAGCGAATGGTCTAGTATAACATTTATTTTTTTCAAAGAAATCAGTCCGGTCGATTAGACGTGATGTTGAATTTAAAATCATTAGAAGTCGTATATCTGCGCCTTAAGGTGATGGCATAAAATGCACATTGATTCAACGGTCACGTCATAAAAATCATTAGCGGTGATTAAAACAAAGTAGGTATTGATGAATAAACAACCATAAATAGTGAATCAGGCATTCAACTTATATTGATTTTTGTTAATTATTTATGTGTGTATATTTTAAATTGATTTTGTTTTAGTAGGTTTACATAAGTTTACTAGTTAAATAAAGCCAATAACGATAAAAAGTTTGTTTTACTATACAATTTTTAATTTAATGTAGTACTGTTTTAATTAAAATGTTAATAATCCAAACGAGGACTCATGGACTGTGGAGCTGAGTCACAAACTGTGCTCCACGTCCTATCCTGCCCTTTGTGTCTCATGGACTGTGGAGCTGAGTCACAAACTGTGCTCCACGTCCTATCCTGCCCTTTGTGTCTCATGGACTGTGGAGCTGAGTCACAAACTGTGCTCCACGTCCTATCCTGCCCTTTGTGTCTCATGGACTGTGGAGCTGAGTCACAAACTGTGCTCCACGTCCTATCCTGCCCTTTGTGTCTCATGGACTGTGGAGCTGAGTCACAAACTGTGCTCCACGTCCTATCCTGCCCTTTGTGTCTCATGGACTGTGGAGCTGAGTCACAAACTGTGCTCCACGTCCTATCCTGCCCTTTGTGTCTCATGGACTGTGGAGCTGAGTCACAAACTGTGCTCCACGTCCTATCCTGCCCTTTGTGTCTCATGGACTGTGGAGCTGAGTCACAAACTGTGCTCCACGTCCTATCCTGCCCTTTGTGTCTCATGGACTGTGGAGCTGAGTCACAAACTGTGCTCCACGTCCTATCCTGCCCTTTGTGTCTCATGGACTGTGGAGCTGAGTCACAAACTGTGCTCCACGTCCTATCCTGCCCTTTGTGTCTCATGGACTGTGGAGCTGAGTCACAAACTGTTCTCCACGTCCTATCCTGCCCTTTGTGTCTCATGGACTGTGGAGCTGAGTCACAAACTAAGCTCCACCTCTTGTTTTTTTTTAAACAATAGAAATTTAATTGTGTCTCATTTGCCACAGTTGAACTAACTCGTGCCAGAGACACGAAGAAGAAGAATATTAAAATATTAAACATTTTAAATAGGTAATACTACAATGCACCACAAGCAGCAGGCCATTGCTTTTTTAATATTATGAATTGTCCCAAATTTAACTTCTCTACTCATTTACCTTTAAACCTTTCTTTTCCCTGTCAGCCCTACAGTAAGTAGGTAGGTACCTATGTGCTTTCATGCTGCGCGCGCGCCTAATCACGATCTATTGCCGAGACGGATCGAAACTTTTCGGTTCGCTTCGGCAACATAAATCACGGCCATACGCGAATGTAATGATCAGCTTAAATAAAAAAAAAAGGTAACAATATTTATGAGTACAGATAGAATTAGGGACACAATTATCATTTATTTTCGCTGTCATGTTTATGGTATTACTTTTTGATAATTGCTTATATTTTTGGTTGGGATTTCTTAATGTCGATGGCGGCTTTTTAATGGCTGTATCTTCTTTAAATCTTTTCCTTTACGTCAACCGTACTGCGTACATCCAGTCATCAGGGCGATTTCCGTACTGCAATGTTACCTTGCACCACGAAATCCTCTCTTACTTTTATGGCCTCTTGTGTAAAGGCGTTACAATGAAGGCGAAACATAGAAGGCGTTGTCAATGTCAAGTAGTTACCACTGATGCTCAGTTGAGGCTACCGGGTTTTAATAACTCGTAAAATAAAACTGTACGCTATCAAAACTAAAATGAAATAATAAGAATAGAACAAAGTTTTCCTTGTCAAACCTATAGAACAAAGTTTTCCTTGTCAAACCTGACGGAGCTATAACATCGCTTGACTTACCGCTCATATATTTGAACGCGCAGTGCACATAGCCCGGGGTATGGCTACCGTGAATATTTTCGTAAATTGAGTTACCCATGTCTCTGCTGGCACCTGTTGATGTATCCTACGGCATCGTGAGGGCTTCGCGCGGTAATTGATGAGCAGGGGTCTGTTGGACCCCCGCTGACTTCAGAGGGTCATATGTTTGTAATGCGGCGTGAGGAATAGGAGAGAGGCGGATTTTTTGATAGATTTGTGGCGTGAGTTTCGAACAAGCTACTAAGTCACTTAACTTCGTTGAACCTTTTGATTATTCAGTGTTTTAACTGATGCTTGCAATTATGTTGTTAGCAAATTATCTGAAAACTGCGTTCTTGTCTAGCTACGAACACCAAGGAGATACTTAAATGAGTTCTAGTGACATTTTAAGAACATGTCCTGATGAGCTCTCTGTTCAAACCCTGCCTTTAGCCTACCTTTAGCAAGGAAATACTTCTGAACTAAGCACTGAGAAGATATCACAAAATGTAATGTCATAAGTAGTCACTGACAAGTATTACACGCTGAGACCAAAAGTGATGAAGCTTCCCGCTTGTCACTTGCACCACACGCAACTTCTCACATAACGCGGGGCGCGTCTTCGCTTGCCAAAATAAAACATTAATATTATAACATTTTAATACAATGCACACCTGCCTTATAAACAAAAAACCTTATAATTAGAAGGAGGATGATGTCTATGGTGTGGACTTGTGGCCGTGTGTTATCGTCATTAATTTACATTAGCATAATATGTTATTATTTTATTTACAAGAAGGATGGATGTTATTTTTCTGTTTTTCTGGGAATTATAAATTACGAAAACTTACTGAAACTCTAGCATTCCCCGTTACGCGTATATTTTCATTAAAAAAACTCATATATTGATCTCTGACACTGACATGATGTTAAAACTTCTGGACTCTTTTGCGGTCACGAACATCTTGATTTTGAGTAATATAATTACGGTACCAGCAAATTGGGGTTGTTCAAAGACACAAAAAGAGATAGGTACTATGACTTTAAAAAATCGAGCTTTAGCGCAGACCTCATCTACTCCATTATCATCAGTTCATCGCGATTCCAAGTCGAATAGAAACGGAATTTCTTCTCTTTTAACGACTACAAAACCATACTTTTTATAACGATCTGTTAACTACTGACGTCAACTCACAGCTGATCGTGGAATTATGACAGTTCATAGCCACAAGTTTTATTGTTACGTGTGTAAACAAGTGGTCGCAGCCGCGGGTAGCAGACTACGGCCACACTTTACGGTTATTGCTTAATCAACCCGTTTTGCCAATATTTTATGGGAATAGATGTTAATGGTCGCATAGACCTTAAAGCTGCAGTTTCGGGTTAAAGGAATAATGACGTCACGCTGTTCTAGGAGAAAAAATTTATCAGCTGCTTAGTTCTCGCCTGCCTTGCACAACTGTGACACTGACAAGACATTGGGTCGAGTTTTGTCGTACTTGGAATGTTGTTTCTAAATCTTTACTAATATTATAAAGCGGTACATTTTTTTTGTATGTAGGAGGTAATCTCCGGAACGAGACGATGGGATGTGACGCGAAGGGTAGGGGGCCGAAACACGCGGGCGGAGTTGCGGGCAAAAGCTAGTACATAAAAATATATTGTCATAAGTTTGCAAAAAGGGTTTCGTGCCAGTATAATATTTGAAAATAAGCTTATCAAAATCAAAATCAAAATATTTTATTTCACATTAACCTACATGGGCACTTATGAAACGTCAGAAGCTAGGTGCACGGTTCCAATTGGTCGTTTCCTATGGAGAAGAACCGGCAAGAAACTCCACGGTTACTCTTTTAAAAATAGTTGGTTTTTACAATGTTTTCAAATTACAATAGGTATGGGAGGACAGCGTAGGCCTGTCAACAAGTACCAGGTACTTGATAATATTTTAAAATTCATCTACAGATCTAAAGTCTAAAAGGCCTACAAAGTCCTCACATTTACAAAATTAGAATCCATCAAAAGGATAAAGTAAATAATAAAATTTATAAAAACCTACTTAACTTTAACTCTTAGCTCAACTTAATTTTGGTTTTTGCAAAAACTAAGTGCTATTGCAGGAGTATGTTAAGAAAGAATGGAAGAAGGCGTGCGAAGTAAAGTGCAAGTTTATCAGATTTGGTCGTAATATGTTTTATGCTAAATTCATTATTTTAAATATACTAGTTAACTGGGCTGAAAGTGACTAAAAAACGCAAACCTATAGGTATTTTTAACCTAAAATACCTTTAACCTATTTTTCTTTCTTTTTTATTTCTCCATAACTTCCACACGATTAACATACAACATCTACAATTGAACAACAAAATATACATGCTAACAAAAAAACAACCAATTATCGTCATCTGAGCTAACGACTACAATATCTAATGACTTACAATACTATTGTACCAGAGGGGTCGGCAGTGAAATTACCGGTACAAAAGACTCGCGGGCCTCTCAGCGGGGCGCCTGTTATCGTTTCACGGAAGAAAAACTCATTAAAAACACAATTTTGAACTTAAACTCTATCATAATAAGGGGTTGAGTAAGTGTATGAGGATGTATGTAATTTGTATGAAGTCTTTATAACGAAAATATACATTCGTTAACAATTGTAACGCGTTTGTTAGTGTTCGATGTTATCGGGGTCACTTTTGTACCCGCGCGCGGCGAGAGGGTAGGACATTATCGAGTGTGTGCATAGAAGCTGTGTAGTTTGTGTTCAGTTGTCTTCGGTTATGGAAACAATATGAGAAGGAAATTTTCCTTGTAGTAACATAACACATATAGCATTACGCCTGTTCTCCTTAGGGCGTTAGGCAGAGGAGGTTTACTTGTAGTTTACATTTACATTTATTAGATTATGGTACAATAGGTTCTCCATATTGTTCTCCATTCGATACGTAGGTATGATCGTTTTCAACCGAGTGTCGGCACGTTTGTCTTCCCCAGTTCCTACGTTAAGGTAAATATTACACAACATGTCATATTTCTTGCAACTTACAATAATAGGTTGTTTTTCTATTTTCACTTTTGTTAACGATGTACCTATAGAGAATCAAAGTAGCTTAGTGGACAAATGTTTGCGTGAAAAAAGAATCTACTGAACGAAAAATCGGAACTAACGCCGCCATCTTGATTTCTGAGTCAATTATATTATTTACAGATCAACAACTCCCTGTCAATGTCATTCAGACGCCAAAAGATCCACAGCCATATCTCCGGCAGAGATGTTGTTTCAGAATGGTTACGGTGTCTAACATGAAGGAAAAAGAACACGTGTAAAAAAAGTGATTTAGTCACATCAAGCTGACTGCTCTCTTATTGAACCCAAAGGTAATGTCCTAAAGAATCAGATTGTTTACTGAATTCATGTAAGCGTAACATACGCCCTCTGCCAAACGACATAAGACACACTACTCTTATAGTTTTAACTAATAAATGTCAAAAATTAAAACCTCGTAGTAAAACTACGGCGACAGTATTAAATTGATGGCAGCCATAACATTTTTAATGGCAATGCACAACTTTCAAAACGTAACGTTCCCACTGTTTTCAAAAAGTTTATTTACACTAGAAAGCTTTGTTTGGTCAATGTTTTTTTATTGTGTTTTTGAAAGTAGGTAATAAAAGATTTTAGTGCCGTTTATCGGAGGTGACTATCATGTAATAAATTACGTTGCAATTTTAAGTTTTATTTCATTTCTTAGATAGGTACAGGTGGTTGTGTTTGTGTGTTTAGGGCTTGTAAATCAAAAGTGCATTAGTTAATTATTTTATACGGCTTTGGTACAGTGCTGGAACGTTATATTGATGTCGTTAGCACCAGGTGAGCTTCCGTTAGAGTTAACAAGGAGGTTCAGTAGGTATGCTTCTCTAGCACTATCAAAACATCTGACAAGGCAAGAACCACGAAACAAGGAGTCCTGTACTCCGAAATTAGATTTGAAATTCACTGTTACAAGAACATGTTCGCGCAGTTTTGGTAGGTACCTACTCATAATAATGAAATGAGTATCTACTTATACAAAAGCTACAAATAGGGGTTGCCTAATTGTAAGGTGATCTCTCTTCCTCTACCAACCTACCTATCTCTTGTAGAGGTCAGATACAGATAGGCTCCATGTAAAATACAGCAGCATTCAGAGGCATCAGACTGGAAGTCGACCCCAACATCGTTGGACAAAAGCCCGCCTTGGCTTTTGTCGGGGAAGAAGGTGATCTTTCTACCTCGTGATAAGTAAGATCCGTTTGGTAAACATCAATCCAAATGATTTTCATAATTCCGCAGATCAAAAATGTCCTCAAACCTTGTAACTCAATGATACTCCAATAACATATCTAACCCCTAATTGTTTTAGAAGCTGTCCAACTATCTGGAATGGACACATAACATTATTTTACGGCCAATAAAACCTTATACGGCTATATGTTTATCGTGGAGTAATTTTAATTGCGGCCCACCGTGTGTTTATATGTGTTTTATTACTTTCTTCTCTTTTTGTCTCCGGACTTGTGTTTTATTGGACACTCGGTGTGTCTCAGCTCATTATTAACCGGAATTGATAACATCCGTTAAGGGAGGAATATTTATTTGATAACTTCACCAGTACATATGGCGCTCAGACTTGGTCTCACCGAGGCTCAGAAGCCCAAACTCAAGGTTTGCCAAAGAGCAATGGTTCGTAGCTTCTTAAAAATTAAACTTACTGACCAAAACCGCAATAGCACAATACGCTCCAAGACAGGTATCGCAAATGTTGGTGACAAGTCTGCGAGGGTGAAGCGGGACTGGGCGAGGGGGCAACCTCATCCAGATAGATGGGCCAGAGTCGTCACACAGCGGGTGCCTGAAGACGGGTGTCGTCACCGAGGCAGGCCTAAGAAACGCTGGCGTGACGATTTGGACTCGTTTCTTACCGATTGGACGGAGAAGGCACAGCACAAAGTTTAGATAAGTATGGGGAGATCTTGGGGTTCTTAATATGGGGGGCCCAGCAGTGGGACAATGTACGTTAACGGGAAAAAAAACTTCAGCAGTGAACTGGCGAAAGACTGGACTGACTTCAATGGATCGCAAGCAGGTTGAAATTCCAGCTCAAACGAGAGATCATTGTTTTCCTAAGACGGTGTGAACTATGCATGAACATCATGGAACTGTTGCGAACTTGCGACGACGTTAATGTGTACGATTGGAAATGGTCGTTGAAAGTTCCCTCGGAATACGCTACTTTGAAGGTACCTTTAAAATAATGTACTCCACTGCTGGGTAGGAACGACAAGCTGAAATTATTTAGGCAAAAATGTATGTGTATGTCTGATATAAGTATATATCTAAATGATCAATTAGTTCATCTTGAACATTTCTCCTGCTTAATTATCATGATCTCATCAGCGCAACGTGACAAATACCAAATAATTAACCAATCCGCGACGAGATCACGCGGCGACGCAGCTGGCCGGCGCGTGCGCTGCCACTTCCTCTGATCTTTGACTCGGACAATTGCACGCATCTGCCTTCGCTCCCTCTATGATATAAGATCTTTAAATTGGACCGATATCTCCCCTCGGCCGGCGCGCACGCAAGACGACCGGGAGGAGGGAAGACCAGTTTATCCTGGCCTGGATTCGTCAGGCTCTCCCAACATATGTTTGCACACCATACAACCTATATTGTTATATAGTCTATGTATTAACATAGAGCTGAAAATTGAACGATTCGTTAGCAATAAGTTTGTAAGGAAATATGTTACTCAATCCTTTATTGTCACAAGGATATGAATTGAAGTGGTTCGCGATCAACTAGGTGTTTCCGCCTCAGCTGTTTGTAAAGTGTTTTAAGACAACATTCTGTTTGGACACCTACTTGAAGTGAGCAAACTTTTTGTTCTAACCTCTTTAAGAAATCTGTCATCAACTGACATCACAAAAATGGACACTTAAAAATTTTAAAAGTCAAAACATTTCAACCGTTACAGCGTTATGACCCATAAGCAAGTCAAATTCGGAAAAGGCAAGAGATCTCTGAAAGTAAAACCCGTCGAGGAAGAGTACGAGAGTGGCAGCGCGAGCCGGCGGGCCGTGCTGCTGAGCTCCGACGATGTCGACCGTATGGCCGAGGAGAGCTCGCGAGCCAGGCTCATCAACCACCTAGTCAGCAACTCCGACGACCAACATGCCACGAGAGAGTTCGCGTCGTACTACCGCGGATCCACCAGATACATCGAGCCTCCTTACTCGATCACATCCCATACTAATAGAGTGTATATTCCGCAAGCATTACAAGTGATCCCCACCTACCAATCCCTCATCCAGACTCCCCAATGGTGCCCTTACATCAGGCAGACAGGACAAAATTCAAAATCAGATTTAGCGATGAACCGAAAATATAACTGCAGGTGTGTTGAGTGTTTGTCGGCGGACTGTCCCGCCAGGTCTAACAGTAAGTTCAGACCGCGCAGGATCAAAGACAACATTATGACCTTTTGCGATCAATACACAATGACTCGCAGCTTAAACGATGCCAGCTGCGGCTGCACACCTACCTCATCGACATTCAACTGCACCGGTGTGAGTGTACCCTGCGAAACATCTATGAGCGTCGGCAAAGATCAAGGTAAACTCAGCCTCTACGAGATGAGTAACAAGCTGGGTACCTATACTCCAGTACCCATCCTGAAAAAAGGCTACACTGTGGACCCAGTAAATAATGACTGTAGCATGAAGAAATTTCAGGACGGACACAATGAAATTGAGCCACCGAAGTCCATGTCTATTGAATGTTTTTTTAGAAAAAAAGAAGATGACGGCGGAACCGGTTGTAAAAGCAGCCGGAAGAATATATACAATGAGGGTATTAGTGACATGGCTTTAAAATTTCCATCTACTCCGAAGAGGGGGTCTCGGTCTCCCGCCACTCCCGTGCGCGCGCGCAGCAGGGTTACCTTGTCTAGTGAGTGCTCGGACAGTGACGACAACATTCCACACTCGCACCGGAGCGAGTCCAGGTATCACAAGTACTGTGCGGAGATGCCGCCGAGGCAGTTTGTTCTGGACGATGGTGTGGGCTCTAGGGCGACGTCCAGGCATCGGGTGCTGGTCTCCAGCCCGAGGATTAGTCCTTGTAAGACTTGCTCCGGTAAACGAAGCAAACAGCACCAGCGCATTATCAAACTACCAAAGAAAGTGCTGACGTCAGAGAAACTCGCAGACTCCTGCGCGCGGAAGCCCAAAGCGCCTTGTACAAGACAATAAAATGTAAAAAATACAGAAAGACTTCGATACGAGTTGCTGATCAGTTAATTATTAATATTATTCAAAGTGATTTAAATCGTTAATCAAGGTTTATATTTAAACAATTACATCAGTAATCGGCTTTTTGATTTTATTTAGAGGTAAGTTTACCGTTTCATTTTGCTCCTGGATCTCTGCAGTGTTAACGTAGGTAACGTGACAGATGTTTTATCTTTCAGCTCGACCATCAGTCATTTCACCCTCTTAATAGAAATGTTATGTTTTAACATCTTCAATAAGCTAGATATATCCAGGTACGTTGAGTTATTATGCCTCACCTACACTCTACTTAGCAGTAGTGCTATTCTGTAAATATCTCACCGTGATAACTTAGGTGAAGTGAGCTGTCATTAGTATCAATCCCTATTGCATCAGATGGAATGACAGCTCACTTCACCTAACTTCTCACGGTGAGATTCTAACAGAATCGACCGGCAGTCACAAAGTGAAATATCATGCAGATTCGAGTGTCAGGAAGTTTTTTGCCATATCACTTGCTCTTATGCTGCTTTTACCTAATTGCGATTTCAAACTTATATTATTTAATATCTTACTCTAATCATTTTGTAAAGTAACATGTCCTATCTAAGAGAGCCGGGTGATCTATAACTCAGGACCCTCCTCAGACACCTTTCTCTATTTAAGATTGTGTATTTTATTAACCAGTCAAACTTGAGCAACATCATTTTACAGGCACTAGTTAATAAAATGACCCGTCGTGTCGTGTCGTGTCCTGTCGTTGTTATTGATAAGGCCTAGTACAACGTTGACACAGTAAATCTTGCTAACTGTATCTTGGCGAGGGATTAAAGTGACGCTCGTATGCTGCATATGCATCAGTACAGCTGTTTGTTAAGCCAGGGCAGGGGTCAGCAGCTGAGAAAGCACTTGATTCAATAATCTGGTGCAATTGGTGCGCGGACGCTCATGCCTGCACTGCGGGGTACACAACATGTTTATTGATATTAACTTGAGATTTTTATATAGAGAAGATCATGATATTACTTCCAAATCCCAAACAGTGGATTCATAAAATTCTGGTAGCAATTGCATATTTGATGATGGATATGGAAGGTGTCCCGTCACAAGTAAAAAGCTTTCCTAACTAATATTAAAAATCCGAAAGGATTTGTTGATTTGTCCTTTTTTCACGAAACAATGGATCGACGTGTTTTAAAATAGTTTCAAAAATTCAAATTCAAAGCATTTGTTCCAATTAAACCATTTACAGGCACCTTTGAATTGTCAACGTCTACCTTCATAGTGACTATCTATAGTATGTTACTGTTCTTTTAAGCGAAACAGCACGGTACCTGTGGAAATTACAAAATTTTGCTTGAGCGCAGTTACGAGTAGAAGCTAGTTTTTCAGTGATTTAAATTTGTACGCCATCTTGCAGATCATACGCTCATGGTTGTAGACCCCTGCCTGGTCGGGGTCGGCACGCGTCGCCCGCGCATCGCAATCTGCACACAAACACATACTATAACTACTCGGTTTGTTTGGACCGACTCCCTCGCGCCGACGCCTGCTTTCATTACTTTTTATTTAGCGAGCTTGTTTAGTAGTTGAAACACTGCGGTCATATTGCATATGGATGGATCTACAACTGATTCACAGTTGTAGATCCAAATCTGTTGCCTAAAGCGCTGTTTTTGTCGGAAGTCAGATATCCAACTCCTGCCCTCGTCTCTATTTGTTTGGGGTCGGTGCAGAATGTTTTCCTCTTCCATATGTCATTCTTTTAACCGTCATCTCAGAAGTCACCCCCTTGCTAGCCATCCATCCATTGGTTTCTTTGTGTTTCCGCTTCACTTTTGGCCATCTACATATAAACACAAAACTTTTATCACGACTTCGACATGCTCCTTAAACCTGCACATCCAGTTGTAACTCTGGCTCATCCAGAGTCAGAAAATTACTATGAGATGGTAAAATAATATTCAAGTTTGTCATAAATTGATTTCAGAAAGGGCTTCCTGAACTACAGGAAAATGGTTCAGATACTGATGGTTTAGCAGATTTCGTTATCATGAGCACTGCACAGAGTGATGGATGTCGCAGTAAGTAAGCTTCCTGCTTTTTCCAACAGCTCAGTGATTGCAGTATGCTTCTTGTTCGCGTCGCTGGCACGACAGTTTTTTTTTTTTTATTAGTTGGCCCATAACTTTGCCACTTCCACGGCGTTATCGGTAGCAGCCCAGAGGTTACTTTGGCTGCATGTTTTGGGACAAAGGGTTGCAGTAACAGACAACAAGTAATCATAGATTCGCCCCTAAGACGACCCACTGACCGGACTATTTTCAAATAATCCTACTGTTTATAAGGCACCCCAACCCTGTACCTAGGTACCCCTAACAATATGCAGGGGATAATAAACTTAATGCTTTTCATTCTCTAATCAGTAACAGCGTATTTTAATCATATGAATGTGTATTTTACGAGGCAAAGGTTTTGTTTCGACTATTTAACGAGCCATAAACTATCCAAAGAAAGTTAATACAGGTTGAACTATCGTAAAAACGTAGATTATGTTAAAACTATGGGCAGTGGTGTATAGGAAGCTATCCTTATTATCAGTTTTCTCCATCGGTATATTTAATACCTATTCCTCTAAGTATAAAACTAGAGCGCTTCTTCCACGATGGAACAATTTCAATGAAGAAACCCCTTCTTGAAGAAGGCTTCCTACTCTTCATAGTTCCCAGTCCAAACTAAGGGATAATCACAGTCTGTTAGGTTAATCTCCCAGTTGCACAATCGTTGATACCATGGTACACAACATACTTTCTGATGAAAGTGTGACTGCCGTGCCTGAAGTTGGTAGGTTTAGTCTGTGATACTCGTAATTTTGATGATTGAATTCCCACAAAAGTTTTGGTTTCATTAAAAGTAACCATTTTAGAGAATTCGTCAACATCTACAAGATTTGTAAAATCCATGAAACCTTGAATAGTGTGTGGTGAAGAATTACGTCCTGGGTGAATTAAGGTGGCTTTTGTTGACTGGGATAAGCTGTCAGTTCTTTTTGGCAGGTGTACACCTAATGAGCGGGTAGTTAACACGGTCAGTAGCAATGGCTTTCATTTTGACAACAACATTATTGCGTTATTTACGTTGCTAAGCAGACAATTTATTCGAACATATGAAGATTACGAATATCGATTAAGATTACGGATATCCTTCAAAATAATTCAGATTGTGATCGATAGTTTGTTACGCTATCAGGGTGCTGATTTCATTTCCATTGATGGTTAGGTACAGGTCCTGCAGTCCTTAGGTACTGCCATGTACAATGCTATTGATTGCCGCAATACTTTAATGACAAAATATCATACTCGACTAAACTGACTCACCAAGTTAACCTAATCATGTAACACAATTATACAAATTATAATGACAGTGTGTCCGTGACAATTGCTTGACTGCCCACTCTGCCCAGCCCATTAGTGCGCAGGCGCATAGGCGTGAACATTGTTGTTATCTGATGAGCTTCGAGCCCTCAATGAGGAACGGAATGCGGGATTTGGAGGGTAATTTAATGATTTTGAGAGTTATGCACTTAGCTCATTGTTAAACGAAGCAGTCATGGTCTTGCGTTTACGCACACTTTAAAGAAAACTGAAAACTTCACGGAAATCGATCTACCAGAATCGCGTCGCACCGTCGCGCCACGCCTGCCGGCGGAAGCCTTTAATTAGGTTAGGTACCTAAGAAGCTACCAAAGATACCTACACACCACCACACCTACACACCACCACCTATTGGACGTTCCAATTGCTATCATTTTGATGTAATAGAAACGTCACGTATGCAGAAGTAATTGTTGCATTAAAATATTGGTCATGGTAAGAGCTGTATCTTTTCCAGCGGAAGCAACAATTTTTGGTTCCATTTCTATAGGAGTTTTGCATGGTACCAATATTATTAAGATTTTTTTTTTCTGTCCTCATGTTATATGTAGGTATATTGTCGCCAGCTAATCGTAATAAAATCTTACTTATTTTTACGAATTTAATTATAATCATAATCGACTACTGTTTTAACGAATAAATTAGGCCAGCACCACACTTGGCAGGCGGAACGCTGCGGGCCGCAGTTAAATAATTATAACTCTAATTGCGTTAGGACACGCCCTGCAAGCTGACCACTGACCATTTAAATTAATTGCTTATTTTCATAAACTACGTTACGTACGTTAATAATGAACAGTGTTCGAATCTTGACAAAAGTACCTATGGTAAGTAGGTACTCTGTGGCACGTTTTCAAGTTGTAATCTCAGATTCTTTGAAAACATAATTATTGCTTGCATATTGCGAGTGGTTATTTTCGTGCTTAGATACATGCAACCGCGGTGATACTGACACATCCACCACGTAGGTGCACGCACTTAAGTAACAATAATTAAGACCCACTTGCACCACAAATCACTAAATGCATTTAGCGCTAAACAAATTTAAAATATCGCTACTTCTGTCAATCGTTTGAAGATTACAGGTAGGTACAGAAATATGTTTTAAACAAGTTTAGCATAAATACCTAAGTTATTAGCCAAAGATCCTAATACCTGCCTCTAGGTCACTAGCACAGAGTCTAAAACCAAGGTCACGAGAACAATGTCCAGTAAGTACCTACATCTAGTATACTTTCCGACAATCTAACGGGAACCAGCACTTCATCAAATTCCTCAAAAGTAACCCAGTAGTTTCCGAGATGACTCCGACCAGACAAGCACGAACGTCCAACCTATCTGTCAGTCAAAAACGATGACCAAGCGAATACCAAAGGATTGAAACCCGGAGAAACATTTGACTGACGTTTATTTCCTACGCTATGCACGACGCGTGACTCGAACTGACGACCGTTAGCTGATATTATTATTTGTAACCCAATTATGGTTTTTATTGACATTAGCATAAAGATTATTTTGAAGTTATACTGATGGAATATTGTAAGGTTTATGTGTCTGTGAGTCATACATGTTGTATGTCGCTTGATAAGGACAGTTTGACTAAGGCTGTACACCTTTATTCACGATTTCATCTGCATGGATTGAGGATATTAAGTAGTACCTAGTTGACTTTTCAATACCGATATTATTTGAAAACCGTTTTCTTCAATCTGTAAATAATACATAACATTATCTGCCTATCTTCCAGACCTAGAGTTCTATCATATGCCCAATTGCTGTCTATTCCTATAAATTGTAAAGTTTTCATGAATTTTCTGCAGTTCTAACTCTCTTCATTGATAAGCATGCTACCTTAGATATGGTAACTGATTTAAAATGATTTCGATCAAATAATTATATCACGGCACAACACGGGGCTAACGAGCGAAGTGCGGTCAAACAACTAGTGTATAATAATTTTGTTATTATTTGTCGGTACATATCAAAAGATGTCAAAATGCTGACGGATCGGAGCGCGTTTGAAGTCGCCGCCACAGGGGTGCGCAACACTCGCCAACATTTACATAAAAATAAGCTTTATTAACGATATGACATGTTAATTATGTTGATACCTTTACACTACGGTATTGTGTAGTGGACAGACAAAGGTAGAAAGAGATCTCTTTATTTGGAGAGAGATAGAGGCAGAAAAATTACAAGTTATTTCCATAATAGCCGAATACGTAATTAAGTCATTGTAAATTATAATTGGCTGACAGCGTTAATTCGAATTATTAGATTCGTTTGTGACGCACTCATAGATGTAGGTACCTAACCCAAAAATGAAATTTATTATTTTCAGCTGAGCGTTTACGCCGTATGGCATTTCATAAAAACTTTTAAGCCCTTGTTTTTCGAAATTAATTAACCGATTTTAATGAAAATGTTAAAATGTTTTTAATTTTTCGAAAATGTTCTTAAGTAACTTTTTAGACCTTTGTATCCTGCCTGTCAGGTGCGTATGAAGTTTCATTAAAATCGGTTCATTCATTTCGAAAAACAAGGGCTTGAAAGTTTGTATGAAATGCCGTACGTCGTAAACGCTCTTAAAGCTAAGTGACTTTTGAATCGTGCCCTGAATAAAATAACCCTTTAAAAAGTGAAAGTTCCCAAACCCTGCCTCGGGTGCAGCACCCCTACGAAAGCGCCGAATCCAATCAATCACGCGCGTCATCGGCTCCCCGAGTCGTTAGCAGCAAAAACAGGCTCCGATACCAAACTAATAACATTGCTTTAATAAATAAACACTAAGAGATCCACGACGAATTGCCATCAACTCAATTGGAGCAAAAAGTACGCCTTGTTAAGGAGCCTTATTAATGATTTAGCTGTAGGTACTTATTTGCTTTGGTTGAAATTGCTTGGTGAAAGCAAGTGCTTTAAGCAGCTGCAGTCAGCGATTTTGAAGGCAGTTCGTAGGCGGTAGTCGCGATTGACTGTCAATTTGGTAAAGAACGTGGTTAAGCCTCAACATTTTGTAAAGTGAAATAAGATAGGTACCTACTGTTAAAGAAACAGTTCTTGTATCTGATCGAGTGTTATGAGACATTCCAGAAATTCTCCAACAGCCAGCAGTTACTATAGACTCGTCGCTCATTACTTTTAGCCGCATGAAGCGTGAAGCTTATTGTCCAGCGTGTGCGGCCAAGGAAGTGTTGGGCAGCGCAAAGCAATCTTATTTTGGCAGGGAAGGAACGAGTACTACTTCAGCATCGAGCAAAATGCTATAATTAATAAGATCAGAGTATCGCGACAATAGCAAATCCACTGATTAAAAGATTATCAAAATTACGAGCTTTGTATTTTTGAGATTTTGTTATGTGTGTCGCGAGCCCAAATGGACTGTCTCTTTAAATAAGAATTTTCCATTTAAATAGTCCTCAACAGTGTTATAAAATCACATTTTATTATAAGCTTATAAGCATTTTATCACAGGGCCTGTACATACAAGGATTCTTAGTGACATTAATTTTTAAACACTTTTGACTTGATGACGCACATGTTCTGTTTGTATTTATCTAAGAATCAATATCTAAGGATGGCGATTAATAGAGCCAATACTTAACGTTAGAGACTAGAGCCTAGAGCTAGAGTTAGAAAGACTTGAAGAATGGGAAACAAACATAAATCCAATGTCCATCCATAGTAGATTTATTCCGGTCTGATCCCCTGAGTCCCCCCCTCCACCCCCCTCCTCGATCCTCTGCTAGTTCTTCTTCTAACGGATCTGCACACCTCATCAAGTTCCGCAAACAGCTAGTACCAAGCCATTGGACGCGTTTTATAAAGGATAATCGTGTCCTGCATTGCACTTCTAAAAATTGTATCGCCGCAAAAAGCAGTCGTGGGCTGCCGCCTTAACAGTAAGCCGGTCAATCCTTCCATAAGCGGACATGTTTGGCAACCCGTCGGATATGACAGATCATAATTAAGATACCAGAATGTGTGTTAATTAGTAATGAGCTGTATTGTTTATTGCATTTATATCGCGACCAGCCTATTGGAGTCTCTTTTATGCGCATGATTAGACTATTGTGTGGAAATTGATCGAAGAGCCTCCAGCGGGGTTATTGCGTAACACACTAACAGTAGCAATGACTTTCATTTTGACAGTTCAACGACATTCATTGCGTTATTTAAGTTGTTCAGCAGACAAATTTTTCGAACATATGAAGCAATGGATTAGCAATGTCCTTCAAAATGATTCAGATTGTGATTGATAGTGTGTAACGCAATTAGGGTGCTGATTAGAAACAATTGGTAGAGAAGTACCTACTTATACTGATGCAGTGCCTACCTAATCTAGGAAGAAAGTAAGACTTCACTTGTGTTTGACCTCTGCCTGCTAGGAAAATGTAGCTAAAGGATTATCCAGTCAGCGAGTTTGGAAGCTCAAAGAACGGTGGAAGTACTTAGCTAGCCACCTGTAAGGGCTATTTAACCGTGCCTTACAGTTTTTCTTCTTTTTCGTGTCGCTGTCACGACTTTTCGCAGATTTTGTTTTCCCAAAACTTTGCCACTTCCACGGCATCATCGGTGGCTGCGCTGAGGTCACATTGACTGCAAGTTTTGGAAAACAGAGAGCAGGATAGGAGGAGGACTCAGTACCAAATGCACACCCTACTGCCAATCCGTCGAGGTAGCCCCAATTTACCTTACACACTACAATTAAAAGAGAATTTTAATGTTAATAGATGGCAAACTAGCCGACGACCAACCACGGCCTATTCAAAATCAAAATCAATCAAAAGTAATTTATTCAAACTAGGCTGAGAATCAGCACTTTTCGAACGTCAAAATTACAAAAGACAGTCCCCCAAAACGCCGCCCTTCACCACTTCCTAGTGCTTTCGCTGGGGAGAAGAAGTGGCGCAACAAACTCCCCAGCAGCACAGCTATCTGTTCAGTTATAAATTACTCGACTGTATACAAAACTAGATCTGCAAAGTATCTAATTAACATTACAGGACACAGAACATTCAATAAAATTATTTGCCATATGTTAGCTAGCCACGCCAATATACCAACAAATACCATAAAAATCTATACGTACTCAAGCTAAAATAAAAATACAAAATCAAAAGTAATAAAAAAAAAAAAACTACAATAAGAGCCTCCAGGTATAAAGGGCGTGACAACTTACATTATTTATTTCTGCACATATTTATTGATGTCTTCACAAACATTGCAGAGGTATCGCGCATGCGTTGCCAGCCCAGATTCGAAGCTCAAATGTCACGATTACACCGCGGCATCCATATCCTGGAAACCAAACCACAGTGCAGCAACGTTGTCTGGCGGCAGAATGTGAAAACACTAAGAACATGCCACATTCGCAGACAAAGGAGTGAGAACCTCACACAATAACAATATATCGCCCGTTGATCAGTCGCTCAGTTGATCAGTGGGACACAAAACCAACAAAGCTAATTCCATTAGCTGCAGACGAGATGATCTAGCTAAGCTATTAGCTGTACTTACACAAATACGATGCTATCTGCTGCCATAGAGTTAGGAATAGAGACGACTTTCCCTAGAGTAGTACCATATTCTTTAAGAATGCACCCCAGTACCACACAGTTCTATTTTGCTCCCTACTAAAGCTCTGAAAAAATTTACTTATAGGGGACTATTAGGAAACCGAGTGAACTTATTTGGTAATAAGATCAGCTGAACATCCTTTATCTACCTACATTATAAACGCCCAAGAGTGCAACCACGTCGATTTCAACGTTCAAGAATTTCATCTTTCGTTTCAAGAATTCGGTATAATTGTAATTTGATTTAATTAAATTATTCACCTTGTTTTGCACTTTGTTTCATCTTGTGATAATAGACACGCCTGATTTTTTTTAAATCTTTAACTTTACGATTGTGCCTTTATTCGAATATATAATAATATAAGAAATGATGCCATCCCTGGCGACAACAATGTTAAGCTGCTTGTCTCCTCCTTAAATATTCCGTAAATACAAAGGATTACGTATTTACAGTAAAAATGCAGTGTGTATGTATCGAATGTTTTAATCTTTTTGTTTTCAAGAAAAACAGATTAACAACAAAGATAACTTAGTTTTCTTTTTAACATAACCTTTCTAATCTCTTCCTACCTCTGTCACAGGTAAGCATTTCATCGATAACTAAATAATATTTGACGATTATCTTTTGCTAATAACTCTCACAGAAAACTCAACCTTATGAACTGAGTAATAGGGATGAATTTCGTGTAAAAATTTCAGCAAATACGTCGCACGGTCCACGAAATGTTTCTAATAATTAGTTATCATTGATCATCTGAGCTCGACCACATTAATAAAGATATTAAATGCCTTCTTTATTTAATGAACTACAGAATTTAAACTTTACTTTTGTTGCAGTAGAGTCTCAAATGGTCCAGTCGTGCTGTGAGGAGGCGGTAAGTTCAAAGGCTGCGGCATCTGGCGGCCGGCACGAGTAAAACCAATCATGTGACAGCGACACAAACTAAAAAGTAATGTTTGGCTAGTTTTTTCTGTTTATTCTGAAAATGATCGCAGATACAAATAGACGAGTGTGGGTATGGCGGAGTGCACTGTGCAGTGTGCAGTGTGCAGTGTGCAGGACGCTCGGGGCAGGAATAAAGTTCACGATTAGCGACGCAGATTTGCAAAACATACATTCCATTTCAGACTTCACTAGTAAATTGGTTTACTTGTAACCTATAAGTACTTTATTGCCAGACTAATTGATGCTATATAAACACATGATGGAAATTTTCAGTACTTACCAGTGTTCCTCGCCTTCTCGGCTTACATTTTTGTTGGTGAAAAGTTTTTTTACGGAAAAGTAATTGTTTGCGTCTGAATGATTTTTCGTTTGTATTAGTCGATCGTGTAATTTTATTTCCTAATTTATGTTTATTAGGTATTTTGTACATACCGAGCTTTTTTGTTTTAAGTGTTTATTATATCAGTGGAAACTTGTTGATGACCTTCAAATGCATTTTGTTTAAGAACACTGTTTATTTTAGCTGTAAGTTTCCGAATAAAAAAAAAAACACTACCCATAAACGCCTAGCGAAGTGATCACTAATCGACATAACGGTGTGATTCTACTGGTCCAGCGAAAACTTAGATTCCTTTTGAAGGTGAAACAGCAAACAATTCAGTGCTTGAACACAAACATGAATAATGACGAGCAGGTACTTACCGATGCACAAACATCGTTTAAACATCGATTAATAAATCATAGCACACTCCATGCGCGGGAGTGGACATGGAAACTGTATTAGTGTTCAGAGGGGCCGACAGAGGGCCGCCAGAGAGCCAGGCTAATCTCCACCACACTTCACTGGTTCCACATCAAAATTCGATTAAACTGACTCTCTCGACCGTCTTCATTTTAATCTGAACGTGAGTCACAAAGTCGGAGTACACAAAGGCCTTTAATCCTTAAAATTAAAACCGACGTGATATTGGTCATCCTTGTTTCCTGATATTAGAAGCAAAGATTCTCAGGGGATCAAATTACTTACTACGAATTTATTTAAGTCGCATGTTTGTAAAACAATAGATGATAATGTAAATTAGATCGGTAGTTGATGATCTGGGGGCCTAAAAAGGCCACTTTGGCAGAATCACATAACAATTCATATCACGCAATTTCATTTGTATGACAGTTTTGTATGGAGATTCGTAACATGCTACAGGTACACCTCTGCCTAACCTTTCAGGGATATATAGGTGTGAAACTGTCAAACAGATGAATTGCGTGATATGAATTGCTTTATGATTCTGCCAAAGTGGCCTTTTTAGGCCCCCTGTTTGTAGATTTCCAGCCAGGATACGACTAAGCATATCTTAAACATCGAAAGGCATCAGAAAACATATAACACATTCACTTCCTTCTTGCCACAAGATTCCCCAAACATTAGCCCTGACTTGACCCTCCACTGCTGCCCGCCGCCGGCGCAAATAACCCCGTATAGAGTTACCCCAGTTAACACCTCCGCTGCAATATTTAATCCAAGCGTTGTATCGCGAAACTAAAGACGGGCGTAACCCGACGCCTGCACAGTACAAAGCCTCCTTTAAACCAGCTCAGGCCATAAAGACCGCGTGTATTAGCTTTCGGCTCCTCTCGCCTTTTAGTGTTCAATTGTGGAATAATAAAATAGAATTATGTGAGTTGAGCGCGTTTTGTTGTGCTTGCAGGTAGTTTGTGTGAAACAAGTGTTCGCGTTAACCCTTAGAAAGTGAATAGTGTTGTCGGTAGTTCTCTTTGGGAGAGGTTGATTACACTTTCACACAACCAAGCACTAGAATAGGTACACATCATGTCTTCGCATCAAACACAAGAATGTCCCATTGAGTCCCTCGGCTACGTTGAGTGGGTTCGACATGTCTAGATGAGTTATTACCAAATGATGTCTATTACAATCAGTTTACAGGAGAAAAGATTGCCGTTATTCCATCAACTGGTAATTCAATCAAGTCATATATTTTGAGACTGAAACTAACTAGGGTGCAACAACTTGCTACTTCACCTCTTACATAAGAACTTCTTCTTATAAGGCACCATGCGGGGCCTCAAACAGCTGATACGCCGATATTTCCCAGGCTTACATGGAAAAATGAAACAAAATACTAAATAGAACAGATTTTTTCGCGACAAGCCTTATTTCTTTAACATGAAAGGTTTGCGGATTGACTGCATTGTGTAGATCCGTATCTTGTTTCTGCGATGGTGTGTCAAAAGTGCCGAATATTGCCAGTATGTAGGCGTTCCTATGAGAAACGGGGACAGGTGGGAACGGGTGAAATTAATTCGCCAAAGTTACATTGTGTGGGTCTTTTTAACCCCGCCCGCGGTGTAGGGTTACAGCTTTATTAGGTATTTGTGGAATGTTAAAGCTAATATGTTTTGATAGTTTTTGCACGGCGATCTTTGTAATAGAATCTTGATATTTTTGTAAAGAATTTATGAAGGTATCACAGTGCGGTTATCAAGTTCCAATGCGGGCTTTTTAACATTAAAGTTTTTACTTCACTTTTTTTTCCTTGTGTGAATTCGGTTTTCCTTAGAAATATCAGGTGATTTCAGCCCGAACTTATGGAAAACTGTGATGTGAGGAAAACGAAACGAGTTCCTGGTTCTACTTCGAGCAACTTTTATTGTCCTTAGCACAACTATACTTATATAAATTTACCTTGAAGTAACGTCACAATACAACTTGATAGCTTAATCGCATTCCGTAATTCATCTACTTAATTACTTATATCTAATACAGCACATCTCCATATTTTTTACCGCACCGAATCTTTAATGTAAGTATCGCAAAAAGCCCACGATCCATCAACATGGTGCATGCTTTTCAACAACATAATCTAGTTTAGCGGCCATTAATCAAAAACGTATCGATTCCAATACACTATCGAGAACTTTTTTAATAATATGACAGGTAAATGCTCGGCATTTAGTGAGTGCTTTTTCTTTTTTTATTAAATTGACAACCCTATTTTTGCTGACGCTTATAACGATAGTAACTCTTATGTTTCAAAAAAATAAGGTTGAAATTCAAATGGTGGGAAGGGCCAAGGATGGCAGAATAAGTTGTCGGTATATTTTATTATCTCTTGTGCCGGCTGACTCAATTAGAGGCGGCATGTATCGATGCATCTCTCGAATCGGTATTCGATTTATTAATTAATCGATATACAAACATGGGCCCGTCATCGTTCCGATATAATATTTTAGATAGATCGCTTTATGGTGTTCCGATAAGGTACTTTAAGTACTAATAACACTTTATAACTTTTATTGTTATGCTTCACAATGGAGACAACTTTCTTTTAGCTGGATGACGATTATAGTTTTATATTAGACAAGAATTAAGAGAGGCTGTAGGTACTTATGGGAAAACTGAACTGGCTTTGTGATAGACTTGGGAGTTTTTTAAAACCAATATTTATATAAATATAGTTTCAGAAACCCAGCATTTTGATTTTCAGGAGACAGTGAGGGGTGGGCTTGGTGTATAAGTTTAACGATATTTATCATCAAAACGTAGGATCAGCTTTTGACTCTATTACAATATGTAACTGATTTCAGGAATAATATAATAAATGGCAATAAAAATCTAAAATGTATTCACTAAGTAACGTGTTCGTAGTAGTAGTGGTATCTGTAATTATTTTTAAACAATACTTATAAGTAGGTACATAACACCAACAACGACGCTTTCAATAATTTACAATATATTTTTTTGCCAAAACGGGTAAGATTATCTACTTATCCGGATACCGATAAAACCCAACTTTTTTAACCCTAAAGTACCACTTTAAAAAATCCGATTACCCAAAACATTTATTTTAACCCTACAAAGCTAATGTAGCGAAAAAGAACGATAATATCCATTTCAAAAATAAGAAGACACAAAAGATAACCTTTTAAAATACTACATTGTTGTAACAATACTTTTTAATCCTAATATTCATAATGCTTAGAAATATGAGGTGAAGTGATTTTTGTTTAAATTTTCATAAAGGAGTTTTTAATACGTTTTAGCTGGAGTACAAGGGGTTTTATTTAATAGAGCGGGTTGAGTGGCGTATGCTTCTCATCTGAATCAGATTCTGTTATACGTGTACATGCGTGTGCGTCGACTTAGACAATCGCTTGTTGCAATAATTTTAGGGTGACGTCGCTTATGAGGTTATTAGGACATTCGTTTATTTCTCGCCTTTTTCCAAGTAATATTAAGATTGCAATTAAAATTGAAAAGGAATTTGGAGCTACTCAAGGTCTGAACATACCTAGTTCACATTTCAACTAGGTATCTATTTAAGTAATTTTTTTTAAAGCGGACAGCGTCTTCGTAGTCGGAAACGTGAATCACATCAGAAGGTCAATTCCTGTAAATAAAAACGTTCAAAATCTAATCACAATTTAATCTCAGCAACAGTCATTGCCAGAAACTTGTCAAAAATGTTGGGAAATTATTGGTAAGTATTTTTGACAATTGAGACTGAGATGATACTAAAGTATTTGAAAAATACGTGAATTGCCCCTCTGTTCCAATATAATACCTACATCTACGCGGTCAAAATGGTCATTTAAAAAAAATAACTGGCGGTAAATTTCAACGCAGAGGTTGAGAATCATGTAATGAATCCATAGTAATAGGTTGTGCGTCGATGTTCTGCCAGGCGCTGCCAGGCAGCCACACTGTAATGGACGCTGAAAGACATTGATAAATGATAAATGATTTATTTTCTGTAAGTAGGTTTGTACAAACACTTTTACACGTCAATCATAATTTTTAAAACTAGACGAGGTCGGCGTTTCCTATCTGACTATTCTGAGAAGAAAGGCCGAAACAAACTCAGAGGTCACAGTCTCTTTTAAAGTCCAGACAAAATCTTGGTCAGATCATGTGAAGACCATGTAGATTGGTGTCTGAAATGGTCTTTTGAGGAAAGAACCACACAGATTGAGCGGACCTGTCCAGTCAGTGCACGCATTTGTCAAAAATCGTGCAGCTCAACTCAGAAGTTGAGGAGCTCAACTATTCGACGAACAATACCAAAGAAAGGACATTTGGGTAAGCCGCGTAAATTACTCAAACTGCCAGATCATGATTAAAACTGAAACAATGACCCACATAGTCCTCACATTCACAATAATTAAAATAATATAATACAGTATACATAATATTATACAGTACAGTAATTGCTTTTTCTTTCCATCTCCTCAGTGTTGTAGATCGGAGTGAGTGCTTTCCAAGTCTTACATACCTTTAATTTAGTAAGATACTTACCTGGCGTTCTGTAAAAATCATAGTGAGCAAAATGGTCTTGCCGAACGTGTGGCTCCACTACGAAACTGAACCGGGATTTGTCCGCACCGTTGCATCCTTGCACTTATTAAACATATCTTATATCAATAATAAATCCACTTAACTCCATACTCCTTACCCCTTTCACATAAGGTTCAAATTCGCATGTGTAACGTTCAATTTCTTCAAGAATCGACATTGGATGCGCGGGCGCAGATGTGTTACGTCTTTGTTGTATAATTTGCGTTTTCCGGTTTAATGGTCGCGTCGAGAGGGATTATGAGCAGTGGAAGGGTTAAATGCTACAATGTGGCTCGAGTTGGGGTCTAATAGACCGAACCGTTAAGTGGTATTGTGGTCTCTATGTGGTGTAATTTACTTTCCTTTGAAGTGGTGGCATCGGGATCATGAATGGATCAATACTAAATATTTTTACTGTTGTGGCTACACAGGAAGTTCCTGTACTTAAGTGTGAGACTTGCTATGTACCTGGCCTGGAATCAGTGGTTACATCTACTGATCTACATCATAAAAGACATAAAAGCTTTAAAGGCGATAGTTTGGGCATAATAGGTACCAGCCATAGGAACAGTGATCATCAATAACATTCCCACTGCAGCTGCTGAGACACAGACCTCCGCTCTAGGAGAGGGAGTGGGCCATAATCCACCACGCGGGCCCAGTGCGGGTTGGTGGATGTCACATGTCTTCGAAATTTTGGTTCTAAGACATGCCGGTTTCCTCACGATGTTTTCCTTCACACCGTTTTGAGAGCAGTAAATTTTAAACAGACACAGGAGAGGTTCAAAGTTTCAACAACACTTATTCAACAGTCGACTTATGGAAGGTACGTTTTCCTTTTAAGTCTTCTTTGTATTTAGAGATCAAAACAACAAGATACAGGAGTTTTTTAAACCCTTAATTCCTTATTTGTATACTCTTGTCAATCAGAACATGGCGACTAATGATGACGTCAACATTTTATAATTTTTTATGGGCGACATCATCGGCAGTCCAACAAAGTCCCTTTATTTAACATAATTTAAGGTAGAAGTCCCATAATTTCTTTACACACCAAGGTCCGACATATTAGGACTTAAAAAAAAGCATCCGTGTTGTAGGAACAATACTCTGAAAATTATATTTAATACATAACGTGTTATGTACCAGCAAAAAAAAAATAACAAAAACAATGCTTGTTAATTACGTAATAGAGTTTAAATTCGCTTGTGGTGGATCGAGTAGGGTTTAAGGGTACAATTATTGTCGTCACCACATTAACCCTGTCAACGCTCATCCCTGATTTATTGTAAGCAATTATTCTTGGAGGATATTTAAAAGAGCCGTGTCTCTAACATGTGTTATGTTGTTATACAAACATGGTTTAGATGCAGGTGAGGTGTTATTCTGAATGTTGAACGATTGTAAAATCGTTTTGATTCGTTCCTTGAGGTTAAGAACAAAATATTTAATTGTGGGATAAATTTTTAAAGTAAGTATTTCTTTTCTGGTTTTTGTCAAATTATAAATATTTCCTTGTGTCTATATATTTTTCTATGAGACGTCTTCAGGATCAATGAAATAGTAAGGAAGTAGGTAAATCAATGAAATGTTATAGTAATAACCAATGAAATGTTGCATCAATGAAATGTTATAGTAATAAATCATTTGCAGTTCAAATTTTAACGAAAAGGTACATTTAACCATTTATTCCTTGAATGTTTTTCTTATATTATCTTAACCAATTTAATTCATCCCATAATGAAATCAATGCTTTTCATACATGCTTTATTTTATTTAAATATTACCACAAAAATTCCACCAGTAAGATCATAACACTGAACAAAAGCTCACAAACAGAATACCCCCGTACGTGGGAGTGCGGCGCGGCGCGGGCGCAGCAAAAGCCTTCGATTGAGACATCCGACACGCTATCAAACGCGCCGCCTTTCTATAGCCCTTTACGTATCGACAACTGGAGTTCTCACCAAACGTTTTACGTCACACCTTTGGCTTAACCCCTATGATAATGCAGTAAGGTTGTTTTTAGCATGATTTATATTTTTATTATATTTTTGGATAGCAAAGTTAATGTTGCCAGCCTTTATCCATTTAACCCTTATATCATTCATTGTTGTCTGAAATTTGTCAGTTGCGTGATGTAGAGGACATCTTTTGATGCTTTTTTCATTCATTGTTGTATTAATGTTGATATCGGATCTCGGAGTGCTAATGTGGTGACGTAACAGAGTGCATTATGTGATACACTATACTTTTAACTTTTATCTTCATAGAGATGCGACGTGATTGTCGTATGAATAAAAAACTTGTTTATCTGACATCTGGATAGCTTCGAGATAAACCCTTTTTAGTTAAGATAGGTAGTAAAAGGTAAATTACCTATTTATTACAGTATAGCAGGCGAGAGTAAGACAACCGGATAAATAGAGTTGATAGTGGCCAGTAGCGGGTTTGTGGTAAGATAATAGGTATTAGGTGCATTTATTATAACTTATTTATAAATGATAGTAAGTAGATAATAAGAAAGTGCAGTGAACGTTTTATTGATAAAACAGGCTTCTGATACTGCTTTGTGCGACTTTGATTCCCTACAAGCCGTTGTTGTCTGCAACCGTCTGAAATCATCTGAATAAGTCTGTGAGAGAAACTGAACATAACCGGCGATGTTTCAGTTTGCTTCGGACTCACAGACCACTTAGCACTCTGCAATCAGCATTTTGTTTTGTTTTAATTGGTCGCAACACAGAGTGATTACGCAATATAATCTTTGATCTTAAGTGTGACCATCCCTCATCTGAAATCAAGCAAACGACAAAAAATTTCAAACCTTATTTTTTTTATTTTTTACCAGAACAGTTCTTTGAGAATTATTTTTCAACTTAGTTTAAAGTTTAGTTTAGAAAGCTAGACGCACTACCCATTGGAAAATGGTGAGACAAACCTATAGTATATGGACACTGACAACACCGAGGAGATTAAAACGTTGAAATGTCTTCTATTTCTGTAATACTAAAGAAACTAAAGCTTGGTCTTTGTGCGATAAAGTTGAAAAACTATTAAAGAAACATATTGTAGTAGCGTGATGTGCTGGCGTCTGTACAAGCGCCAGGGCTACACTGATGTTTGTGTCTCGAAGTGAAAATAAATAAATAATTATTATTATAAATTCGAAAGTAACTCTGTCTGTCTGTATAGTCACCTTTTCACGCCTAAACCACTGTACGGATTTCGATAAAATTTGGCAGAGAGATAGATTGCATCCCGAGGAAGGACATAGGATAGATTTTATAGACATACCTTGCGGGCAAAGCCGCAGGCGGATGCTAGTTAATAATAAATATTCGTAGTACGTAAATGAAAATTGTTTAGTACAAATTTATTTTCCCCTCTTTTACACCCCATAAAACTCCTCAATTACGGGCACTGCACCATGTTTTGTCCTCTGATCAATAAAGCGTTATAATTAAAGAGGGGGTGGGCAGAGCGTCACATCTCCTGTTAGTAAATGTTGTCGCAATGTGGGCAACGTCCCATACTTGAGCAAAGCATGTCATTACGGCGATGACTGTACTTCCGTGTTTACGTACCTAGATATTAAAATTAAAGGGGGGTGCTTGTGGTTATATTAGCTTGGCTTGCACTAAGGAAGGGAGGTTTTTGAGGCACCTACTCGTAAGTGTGGTGCCAGTTTTATTCCTAACTAGTTGACCCCACAAAGTTGTTCTATCCAAACAATAGATAAGTATATGTATTAATACAAAAATCCTATAGAAAAAAGGACTTTCAGTTTATCCCGTTCCCAATTTTGCGGGAATCTTCTTTACGTAGAAACCTTAGTCGGACTAATACGAACATTTTAAAACAATAAATAGCCAAATCGGTCCAGCCGTTTCCACGTGATGCGCTTACCAATGAACAGCATTTCATTTTTTATTATTTAGACAGATAGGAATTTCGATGAAAACACTTTATAATTGAATGCCGAAATATAATCCAGTCACCCCTTGCAAAAATGTTGCAGTTTATTTATTGGCTTTTCAAAAGACGTATAACAAACGTTACGAATACACAAAATACACAATTCGATATGGCTGCACCATATGTAGCCATTGTAAAAGTAGGTAAATGGTACACGCGCACCTAAAATAGGCACAGATAAAAAGTTCTACCGAATTATTTTTGCCGCTATATTGATGAAAGTAAATACTACTGTAATCTAAACATACATACATTCAAATGAATCAAATTGAAGTGTCTATTTTTGATGTCAAAATAACAGCTTTTTACTAAATGTACATACTTACGGTACTTACTTATAACAAACAACATTTTAAATTGTTTTGTCTGTCTGTCTGCTTGTTCTGGCTAATCTCCAAAACGGCTGGATTGATTTTGACGGGACTTTCACTGGCAGATAGCTGATGTTATAAGAAGTTACTAAGGCTTACTTTTATTCTAGAAAAAGAATTAGGGTTCCGCGCAAAAAAAAACTATTCCATGCACCTCCACGCGGACGAAGCCGCGAGCAAAAGCTAGTTAGGTATATACATGAAAACAACATAATAGAAATTAGGTACTCTCTAGTACTTACCTACCTGCAAATGTAAGCAACCTTTACAAAGAAAATGTAATCACTCAAATTCTCGAACTGTTCATTGCCGTGTAATGTATGTGTAGGTACTTCAAATAGATTAGAATGGTTATGTCTGTATGTGTTGTGGTCACATGAGTAAGAGCTCACAAGAGGAAATTATTCGCTTTGTTAAGCCAAGCATCGCTATGTGTGAAGCTCAATCAGAGGGTAAGGATGTAGCAGCGAGAAGTCGATAAAATAATTGCTCTTTTTTTCAGCTGAACTCATAAAGGCAAGGGAATCATTAAGTGCTTCTGATACAAACAGAATATACAAGGTTCAGGCAACCTCCTTCTTTTTGAAGTTGGTTAATAACTAGTTGGCAATCGCTCGCTCTCTTCTGAAATTACACTAGAAATCCACCTTTCAAACTTTTAGAGTTCACCGATGGAGACCTGAAACGCTAATATCTTCTAAATATTTGACAGGATTTTCAGGTATAATGATGAAAATGGCCTCATTTTATAATGAATGTCAGAGACCTCGTGCAGCGCTCTTAGAGACCTCGTGCAGCGCTGTTAGAGACCTCGTGCAGCGCTCTTAGAGAAGCAAAAGTTTGAAGATTTCGTATGTTTATCGTAAAACTAACGATACTAGCCCGTCCCTAGACAGTAACCCGCGTTAATCAAGTGCGCGCGCGCATAGCAGTGGTAATTAGATTGGGCGGCGCGTGCTTCGGTCGCGACCCGCAACCCTAACCATAGTACAAGATATCGTGAAGCAAAAGGCTCACTCCTGGAAGTTCATCTTAGTCATTTACAGTCTTGTTCTACCCACTGCAGATTAAGGCCTCCTCCCTTTTGTGCCATGCTTCAAGGAGTAACTTAAGGAACTATTCATCTGAATAGGTGTTTACAACATGCCTCTTTGAAAACCTTGAAAGGTGATTGAAAGAGGTGTTAAGATAATCATGGAAAAGAGAAATAGCAGAAACGAGACGAAACCACACACAAGCGGCTATAAAGGCACACTGCAGAAGTACCTACCTACTGCAAAAGAGATATGTCTCTTTTGCAGTAGGTAGGTACTTCTGCAGTGTGATTTGCTACATTTTTTCTGAGTGAAACTGCTGTAGTACAATATTTTGTTGTATATTCTCCAGTTAATCACTAACCGGCGACTTCTCGGTGCATTACAAGTAGTAATTGTTTCGTTAAGTGTGATTCTCGCATGTCTGTATGTACCTAAGTGTGTATGTCTGTATGCAGTTAGTGCGTCATTGTTGAACGTGGAAACTGGTGACCATTAATGTATTTCAAAGTTATCATCAAATAAAGAGATGAAATAAATAAGAGAGCGGTGCAGATGGCCCAGTGGTAACGGCCGTTACTTACCTACGAGTTGTAGGTCATAGGTTCGAACCCAGACAGGCACCTTACTTTGTGTAAATTACTTCATTATCACTGGTCTCAAAACGGTGAAGGAAAACATCATGAGGAAACCGGCATGTCCTAGAACCAAAAATTCGAAGACATGTGACAATTAACAACCCGTACTGGACCTGGTCCACTCCCTCTCACAGAGAGAAGGCCTGTGTCCCAGCAGTGGGAACATTATAGGCTGATTATGTATCAAATAATGACACCATATTTAGCTGTAGTTATTGAAAGAAATGCCGACAAACTGCATAAGCAGTTCGGCAGACTTTATGTAAATATGCTATTGTTAAAACAGATTTTTTATACATAAATAAATCGCCAACCAGTCTTGAGGGCGTGGTGATCATTGCCCATGCCTTCTTTGTGTGAGAAGAGGTCTTCGCCCTGCAGAGAGTAATAGGCTGGTTTCATTAATATCTAATTATTGAAAGAACTTGATTTTCTTAATTTTTTGAGGAAAAGATTTCTATCTACAAAATGGATGTAGACAATGTTTACCTACTTATGTATAAAGCAGTACAGATATCAGAAAACTAAGAGTTTTTAGCAGATCACAGTTTTAACTTGAGTGCGCCTGATAGAACCGCCCGTTGTAGTTTGAAAATGTTATCAGAACTTCTATTGATAACAGTCCTGCACACCCTATTGCGTAACACACTATCAATCACAATATTAATCATTTTGAAGGATATTTCTAATCCATTGCTAAATTATGTTCCAATAATTTGTCTGCTTAACAACGTAAATAACGCAATGAATGTTGTTGAACTGTCATAAGGAAAGCCATTACTACTGGTGTGTTACTCAATTATATACTATTATATATAATTATATACTATTATATACAACTATATACCCTGCGGCAGGTACTAAGTAGGTACAATGCACATAATATTCCTCATAAAAAGAGATGATGGAATTGTTTGAGCTCGAGGCGGACATGTAGAAATGTTTATTTGTACCACGCCTTAGCAAGGATTTTTGTAGTATTTTTGGATGTTTTTGATCATTTTGCTGCAGCTGCCTTCTGGATAGCAGCGCGTCTGATGTATAAATAAGCGTGTTACATGGTCCTCGCGAGCTAGTTGTGCTCGTTGGCGTCTATTAGCAAATTGTTGTCCACAACTGACCACAATACACAACACTGTAACACTTAAAGACTTCTTATACTTTGACAGAGTGAATGGAGTTAAAGTAAAACTCTTTGGTCTAAGACAGGATGTGAGGATATGTAAGTTTACCTACAAATAGTGCCACTCATGCCCTGTACACATTTGGCGCCGCCGCCGTTTGTGATTTGTACTAAATCTTATCGTAGGTATATTACGGAAGTTTTCTCATCTTTGAAGATATCAATAGTGACGCTGATTACCAGAACCCAGAGTCGAGACACATGAGGTACTCGTAAGGTGCCGACATGGTCATGCATGGCTACTGCTTCTTCACGCCAGGATCAATCTGATAACACAGAGATGGTTAGGAAGAACGAGAATACATGTACTTGGATCTATCTAACTTGGTAGTTGACACACAACAACATTCAACATTAATAACAATAATAATAACAACAAACAACAACAACATCGACCATCGCCTTCGTTGGTCCTTGGCGTGTGTTCAATACATATAGAATATTATCTTCAAACGCTAAAGAAACAGTTGCATTTCGTGTCGCAAAATTGTCAAAAAACATAATGTGTTGAAAAACAGTGTCACCATGCTACTGTAATCGGGCAGTAGTACCTACTCAAATGACCACCACTGTAGAGGGGCAGAATGATTCCCCTTTTTTTTTTTTTTTTTTTTTTTTTCTTTTTCCTATTGGCATCTCGTAGTTGACCTTGAGAGGTCGTGACTACTTAACCGGACTATCCTGTGGTTGCGTTAAGAAAAACTCGAAGCCTCCAGCCAGGGGCATAAAACTAACTACGTTAAGCTAAGCGACTACGCACTAAGGGCACCCCCTGTGGGGTACGAACCTCGGCTTAGGGCGTCGCTGGGGAGGGCAGCAAGAAGGGACAGGCTGGATCACTGTTATATTATTTAAGCTTGATGGAGCCGGCATTTCCTATCTGACTACTCTGAGAAGAAATGCCGAAACAAACTCAGAGGTCACAGTCGGGAATTTAAAACTACTGGCTCAGCTGCGGCGCGGGCTGGCACTGCATCGGGCAAGGGTCGGGGGGGTGAGTTTACTTGGGGACGTCGCGAGGGACCTCGTCGGCGAGGTCGGAATGTAGGTCTTTTGTTTTTGTGGACTGTACTTGTAGATTTGTTGCTCTCCTGGAGGAGAGTTATGGGGTCGTCAGAATTCGTCGTCGGAATTGATTCCCCCCTTTTTTTTTTTTTTTTTTTTTTTTTTTTCTTTTTTTTTTCTTTTCTTTCTTACTTTTATATTTATTTGGTTAGTTTATGATAGGAAAATAAGCATTTCGAAAATAAAACATTTACTTACTTTGTGTTTGGCGGTTAATGGGTTAAGTTTGTAGTATACCTACTCTTAACACAATAAACGCCACATAAAAAAATGGAATTTAGGTAATTTATTAATCACTAAGCTGTATATCCACCGCACGGGATAAATTGCATAACTTTGTGTTATCTCAAATGTTCCCGAACACTTTCGCAGCATTCCTCTAGGAATGCCGTTTAAAATGGATGTGTTGTTCCTTTGTTCATACATCATTCACCCTGGTTTGTACATAAACTTTGAGCTCATGCACCTAATATTTTGTTCTACTGAGAACACCTTAATTGCTTAACACTAATAATTTTGAAGGTTATTGCTAATCCATTGCTTCATATGTTCGAAAAATTTGTCTGCTCAACAACGTAAATAACGCAATTAATGTTGTTGAGTGTCAAAATGAAAGCCATTGTACGCAATCACCTCGCAGTTTAGTTGCGCCATGCTAGTGCACACAACAAAACATATTTCATATGTAGTTGTATGAGTTGTTGTTGTTGTTGTTGTTGTCTTGACATATTGCGTTTCAAACAGAACTTTGCTTGTTTTTATGAATGAAAAATTTACCTAAATATTTGACATTTATTATTGCCTATAAATCATATTTTGTGTCCCTTGACCTTATTGAATTTTGACTTACCTATATAATTAATCTTTTTTACACATATTGTTCAATTTATTTAAATTATGTGTACCTAATCCTAATTCTAATAACTAATCATTTAGTTTTAATGTAACGATGACCCATAACTTTACATACCATATTTGTACGCCGGAAACGGCAGAATAGGTACCTCATACTTATTTATGATCGTAATACATTTGTACAATATTTATTCTGATAAATAAATGCATTACATTCTAATTATAGAATGTAAAGCATAAGTAGTATAAGTTAACATTGTCGAATCACTAGCTATCGGGGACTTCCAAGCACTTACCTATTCTGTGCCTCCACCAAATATGTGTTACAAATGTGTGTCGCCCCTAACACGTTAGCCGGTCAGTGCGCGGGCGCGCATCGTCGTGAACACAAATTGTTGTCACATACCTTCATATTTATTGTACAGTGTGTCTCAAAGTTTGAGAAGTATACCTTTTTGTAATATTAAAAATCATGGTTCTTGATAATATTTACAAGAATTTTAAATTAAATAAAAGTAGCTCACAATCAAAAGTAATTTATCCAAAGTAGGCGGCGAATCAGCTACTTTTTGAATGTCAAAAATTACATGAGGAAGTCCCCCAAAACAGCTTCACTACTGAGGAGTGAGACACAGTCGCAACCGCATCATGAGAACTGTAGCGGAGAGTTTCAGCTCTCCAATTGCAGTTTGTGCGGAGGGTGATTGGTACTAACAATAGATAATACGTTGTTATGATATTATGTTACTAACACCCTATGGATTATTTGTTCCGAAACTATACGTAATCATTCTTTATTTACTTAAAACACAAGCCAACTTCCTAGTACTTTAGCTGGGAAGAAGTGGTGCAACAAAATGTTCAGCAGCACAGCAGCCAACGTGTGCTACGCGATTAGAGTGCAGGTTTCGACAGAGAAAACAACCATCGCTTTTACCTAATAAAACTTACCTACGAAAAATCAGCATACACCTATGTGATAAAAGTGGTCTGATTAGTGTATCTTTGACTAATAAGTTACACATTTAACCAATTTCTAACTTCAAGCAAGCGATGAATATGCGTATCTAATAGATTTAATTTCAATCACCGTAAAAGGATAATGATTTTAAAGAAAGTAAATACGCATATTGAGACCATTGGTATAAGAGGTCTGCCGCTCAAATGGTTCGAAACCTACCTTTCTAACAGAAGGCAATGTGTGAAAATCGGGGATACCATTAGCTGTCACAGCAACGTAGAATTTGGAGTGCCTCAAGGTAGTGTCCTGGGCCCGACACTATTTATCATCTATATTAATGATATTCATCACGCCATTACCGCAAACGCAGAAGTCATCTGCTACGCAGATGACACGGCTATCATTTTTCATAGCAAATCTTGGGAAACAGTCCGCGAAAAAGCCCAAAACGGCTTAACTAATGTAAAAAAATGGCTCGACCTTAATCTTCTCTCACTTAACACTAAAAAAACTAACTATATCTGTTTCCATAAAACTCTCTCATCAGCACCAAATCTTCCTTTACAGCTTCAAATCCACTCTCCAACTTGCAACGCAACCCCCTGCACTTGTGAGGAAATTAAAAAGGTCGAATCTTTAAAATACTTAGGGGTTCTTTTAGATCAACGTCTTTCATTCAGACCCCATATTGACTTAGTAGCTAAGCGAATCAGAAAGTTGATTCACGTAATGAAAATGTTACGTGACTCGGCCAACAAAAGGATCCTGCACCTGGTGTATGGGACATTACGTGAATCAGTGCTTTGCTACTGCATTACTGTATGGGGTGGAGTCGGCATAACCTCAATGCTACAACTGGAAAGAGCCCAAAGATCAGTACTAAAGGTTATGTACAGAAAACATTTTCGCTATCCCACAAATCACCTGTATAAAGAAGCATCAGTACTTAATGTCCGACAGTTATACATCATGAAATTAGTACTAAAACAACACAAAATAACAATCCAATCCACAGAATACCAAGAACTACTTAAACAAAGAATCTACAAATGCCCACTTACTGTAGTAAAAACCGCTTTTGCTCAACATATGCAAGAATTCATGCTTAGTTTCGCTTATAACAAAATTGCGAAAATCAATGATATCTAAAATTGTAACACCAACAAAGTTAAAAAAATTATCAAACAATTCCTGTTAACTCAATCCTACTCAGAAACCGAAGCCTTCGTTCGAGTAATGTCATAAAATATCTATCAAAAATACTTTTAACTCACTCATACCCTCACTCTCAAACTAACTCCCCCCATTTCATACTCATACATTCTTACTATCATTCTCTTGGACGCATCCTTGTCAAAATTCAATTTATTAAATATCTACATTTACGACACACCCTTTTTCAAACAATTGTTTTTGCCAAACAATTATTTATACTTTGTATTTTATCTTTCAATTATTTGTTTCTTTTGTTTTACGGTAAATTGGTAAACCAATAAGCCAATATGTAATAAAATCTACTTACTACAGTATCGACCCTGATAATTTAAATTGTTAAAAAATCTCTCAAGGACTCCACGAGACAGGCTCGACCTAGTGTGGAGTCCACAAGTAAAAATATTATAATTATGTTTCCCTTGCAATAATAATTTTAGGAATAGTTTAATTGTACTATATTTATAAGGAAATGTAAGAACACAATATGGTTAATAAACGATTATTATATTATTATTATACCTACGTTATTTTGACACGATTGACATCGATTTTCTTTACCAAATGTGGGTAAATTTTAATACAAATTATCTAAATAAAAAACTAAACTAGAATCATTCATTCATCAGTCATTTCTGTTCAACACACGATGTTCATAAATATTGATGAAATTAATTATCATTTTTGCCAAATTGAATTAAGTAACCGAAAAATAATATTATTGTATTTAAAACAAAACGTTTTTGGATACGTAAATGTGTTTTAGCTAGGTGCAGCCTTCGTTTCAAAAGTATGTTCTAGCATACATAGTTACACGTGCCACAGTTCAGCGTGTGTTGGCCCCAACATGTGTACATAAGGATTCGGATCATATACATGTGTAACGACGATAGACTTAGTTTATTTTACTAAAAACATGCAAAATGATGTCAGAAAGGAAAACAGCAAAATCAATTCAACATTTTACAAGAGTTTTCCCATCGTTGGTCGCAAGCGCTACGCTGAGTGTGAGGTCCTGCGTTCGACTCCCAGGTTAGGTAAAGCGTAAATAATTGGGTTGGGAAGCTCTTATTAGCAGCTCGGAGTCTGGATTTGTGCTCGGAGGCTGGCGCTCTGTTGCAAGAGATAATTGAAATAATGTGAGTGTTCCACAGTTGTGACGAATAAATTTTTATAGCAGTGTCTACAAAAGAAGCATCTGATCATGCGCGAAATCCTATATAATGATATGTGACGTACCTATATTTTTAGTAAAAACTTAGAGATCAGAATTTATTATTATATAATGTAATTTATAACATGAAATGCTCCTCCTCCCCACAGTTTGAGCACCGCCTCGCGGACTGGCTCGAAGGATGTCCTACAAGGAGTGCTAGCCAACAATTGCGGCCTAAGTGAGCACATCCTCATCAGTTTGAGAACTGCTTGACTGCTTGCGCCCATATAGCGCGATGTTTCACAATATTATTGTTTACTGTCCAGATCTTTATGAGTCAGTAAGTACTTGTCAGCTCAAGGAGTGTGACCTTATTTTATTATAAGATGAGGAATTTTATGTGTGTATGTTGTTGATAGTAAATGAAGTTAGCAGAGGTTGGCAACACCTTGATGATTACCATGAACTGCTGATGATTATGGAAAGTTAACTAACGTTGCTTCTGTCGGACAAGCAATATAGAGTTGGCGTTTTACCGGGTTATCTTTTGTTATAAAGAAATTTAAAAAAATAGGAAGATCAACAAGTTGAAGGAAAATAAAAACGTTCACAAAGAAATAAATTACGTAAGAAGAGTGTTTTAAATTACCGATGAAACTTTATATTTACTTTAGAAAAGTGTGCAAAATAAATGCCTTTCAAGGCCGTATACATTATCTATGTAAACAACGTTTTGTACATTTTATTTGGGTGGTTATACATTTACCTATATCTTCTTTGTGGGGCTTTAATAAGGCAGCGGTTTGTGACACAGCAGGAGCGATGCTTCAAATCGGCTGCCACGGTTTGTTCGGTTGTTTAAAAGTTCATATCAGACGCTTTACTTTTTGTTCATTTTCACCTTTCATTCGGCATCTTTCGCTCGAAGGGAATCGTCTGAACACAAGATGAATCTCAAGTAAAAAATGAATTCATTAGTGAACCCATCCGACAATGTTGGATCTCGTCTCTCGGCGTCTTTCACTCGCCTGTCGCATGATCGAAATATGAAATGAAGGAAGCGGATGAACGTTCATTCGGGTTCGTATGAACATGGAATGAAACGAAAAAGAAACCGTCACGTCTGATATCGGCTTTATATCGATACGCACATCGCGAACTGCAGAAAATTTGTTTTAGTTGCCCAGCAGCCCGCAGCTAAATAAATGCGTAACAACTCAAAATCAAAAGGTAAAAAAATGACATACTTGTGATGATGTCTGGTACCGTTTGGCCTCGCAGCATTTGTTACCGTCGTCGCTGCGTTTGTCGCCCCGCTACCGCTTATGAACCCGCTCCGCCAGCCACTCCAACCAGCACATAAGCAGATGACACGCCACAATTAATTCAACACATCCACGTGTAAGTCTGTTTATATTCTATCTACGTTTGTTTTACTTCAGCTGTTTTCAGACAATATCGCTGCGGGACCGACAAGCAGACTTGTGTAAACGCCATTACATATGTATTTAATTTTCATGATAAATAATGTACCTAGGTATCTATGTACTGACCCAGACAATTTTGTTGCAAGAGATAAATAGGAAAAACTATAAGTACAGGTATACAGGTAGGTACCTAATGAATTTCCTAGCAATGCTGAATAAGCCCTGAAATAATGTTATTGCATTTTTATGTCACAATTACAAAACTGTTAGGCCACCTTTTTACAGTCAAATTTTTCTCTTTTCTTGTGAGTCGTTAACTGCTACACGACATGCCCCTGTCTATGTAACCTCGGTAAGAAACACTCTGCAGGGCTAAGTTCTCTCTTCCTGTTTTCCTCTTTAGTCTGCCGTCAAACTGTCACGCAGTTTGGCAGATTTATGAAATGTGTACAAGTGTTTGGTCCAAAATAAATTATTTATTATTTTAATTACTTTTGTTCTCTGCAAATGGGAACAAGTCCTGTCGGCAGGAGTCAAACTCACCCCGCTATCTTCGCTTGATAATTCTTTTACCTTAGTTAAGTCGTTAAGTCTAGCTGCGCGGCGCGGGAGGAGCGATAGTTGTCCCAAGTTAACGAATCACTGAGCTCTCGCATCACACGTCACCACACCCCTCCCGCACGGCGCTGCTACCTCAGGCAGCGTCTCAGTTAAGCGGTCGGCCTATAGACAGTCAGCGAGACTGGGGCACTGGGGGCAAACCCGCGCCCTAATTGCGTAACGCACTGTTAATTACAATCTGAATTATTTTGAAAAATATTCTAAATCTATTTCTTCATATGCTCTAAAAATTTGTTGACAACGTAAATAACGCAATGAATGTTGTTGAACTGTCAAAATGAAAGCCATTGCTACTGATAGTGGGTTACGCAATGACCCCGCTGACTATATAGGTTCATCACAAAAGTAAAAGTGTTTCAGTAAAAAAAAAATGGTTTTTACAGTGGAAGGTATCGGGATTTCCGACAGATTGGCAGTGCACAGTGGGGACGTCAACTATTTTCCTTCCCCGGCGCCGTCAACATGGGTGCCAATTAATAAATCGTTAATTAACAATTACAACTACTTATATGCTATTAATATTGTAGACATTCTACAGGCATATCACAGAAGTTAGGCAACTCTACGTAAGACATGATAACAGTAAGTATCTTTAAGGTTTGTCTAAAGAAGTAGGTAGGTATGTACAGACGCCATCGCCAGCACATCAAGCTACCCGAAACTGTCCAATTTTCCCAATCAACTTCGAACCTTATGCTTTGACGATAAAATTGAAAATCTATTAAATAAATTTGACAGATTGTAGTAGCTTGATGTGCTGGTCTGTACTAAGACTAGGTACTACGAGAGTACTATCACAGTATGAAAACGAATTTAGGAGAACTGTTAAAATTTTGGTTTCGTATGGCGAACCGCGTCAAGAAACTCCTTGACATGCATCTGGAACATTTTTATATAATCGTTGGTAAGTTAAATATTATCTCCGTCGTGAAACTGCGATTAAACGGAAGTTGAAAACCTGAGAGAGAGGTGGTGGATCTTCTGTTCTCAGCACTAAGCGGGTTTGCGTACGTGACTGCGAGCACATCGCCGCACCGCAGATCAAAACAAACGATTTTCTTCATAGAAATAGCGATTAATTCGACATTAAACTGTCATTAACTCGGCGCGAACTAACTCCATTTCAAATACTCAATGATTGATTATTTTGGTCATCAGAATGTTTCCCTGGTGTGGGGAAGAAGGCAGGAACGAATCATTAATAATTAAAAGGCACACGACTAAATTTCTTTCTTTACTATTTTGCGAAGATCGCAGAGAGCGATGGCTGTAGGATAAGGAGATATCGTACGATCTCCTACAAGACAGCAACTCTCCTGGCCGGGTCAACGCCCTCGGATCTGGACGTGAAAATCCTCGCGCCCCTAATCCCTATATCGGTAGCGGAAGGTGGAGCTAGCGCGTGGTCAGCCTCTGGATCCCCGGGAACTCAAGACACGAAGGACCGAGCTCCGTCAGATCCTAGTGGCTGAATGGAGAGAACATCTTACACAAAACAGGTGGGGGCTTACCACGAAAGTGGCGGTAAGGCCTGTTATGGAGGAATGAATGGAGAGGCAGCATGACCCTCAGTTGCAGGTGCTTACTGGGCACGGATATTTCAGGAAGTAGGTACCTGCGTCACAAAGGTCAAGAGTGGACGCCCGCGTGTCATCATTGCGTGGCCTGCCCCGAGGACACGGCGCAACATACGCTGGAGGGAGGAGTGCTCAGCTGGGGCCCAATAGCGCTGTGCCCACGTGGCGACACTTGGTGCGGGTGATCTCTCGCTTCCTGCCGTGGTTCATTCAGACGGAGGGTATCCATGAGGATTTCCCCACGCAAAAAAAAACGTAATTCCTCTTCGATATATTGTATACTGCTGAATGTCGGGCTTGTTGTCCCCATTGTTACTTCTAGCTTGTGCTATCTATAATATCGTTTTTTTATCTGTAGTACAATAATGACGCTTTATCGCCAAATTGTTAAAATGTAGGTCTCCAACCGCAAGAAGGCAATTAGTTGATATCACGTACAGAAAATATTATTGTACAACAGTCTAATTAGGTCGGTAGGATCTTTATAGTGTCGTTTGTGATAGTAAATGATATATGATTTTATTTTGTAAGTAGGTTTGTACAAACACTTTTACACGTCAATCATATTTTTTATAAAACTAGATGAGGTCGGCGTTTCCTATCTGACTACTCTGAGAAGAAAGGCCGAAACAAACTCAGAGGTCACAGTCTCTTTTAAAGTCCAGACATCATAATCTTGGTCAGGTTATATGAAGACCATGTAGATCGATGTCTGAGATGGTCTTTTGAGGAAAGAACCACACAGATTGAGAGGCAGGTCCTCTCAATCTCCAAAATCCAGTCAGTGCACGCATTGGTAAATATACCATAATGTAATCGGCCTGTAGTGTTCCCAGTGCTGGGCAGAGGCTCTTCGAGATCAGTGGGCCACGCGACGTAGATGTCACATGTCTTCGAATTTTTGGTTCTAGGACATACCGGTTTAATCACGATGTTTTCCTTCACCGTTTTGTGAGCACTGATGATTAAACAATTTACACACAGCGCCCGTCTGGGTTCGAACCTACAATTCGTAAGTCACGGCCGTTACCACTGGGCCACAACTGCTCCACAAATAAAATGGGTACATATAGTGGTGGTGGTGGTAATGATGGATCCATCAGAATCAACTTTGGTTGCGTGTAGTCCCGTGACGTTTCACATTTAGTCCCGTGACGATATTGGCAAACCAGCTGCTGCTGGTCTCTTACAACTGCAGCAATAGCGTTTTATTCCGATCTGATCCCCAGAACCCCCCTCCACTCCGTCCCCCGCCTCGATCACTGCTAGTTCTTCTTCTGTTTTAATTTATCCACATAATCTAGGTTACTCTTTTTGGGTACCCTTTTGTTGTAGTTTTTTTTCCTTTTTGTGAACTGAGCCGGATATTGATTATTCTGCCAGCGTCATGTAGTGACGGCAGCACAGCAAGAGTACGTAGTATGTTTTATTATTTTGCCTCTAGTTAGTCTTGTTTTTTTTTGTTGTAATTGGTTAAGGTGTGTTCCTAATGTTGTACAATAAAGAGTATTCTATCTATTCGGTCTCTCCATTTTGTCTTTCCTTTGATTAAAATGACTGCAGACAGGCACGAACAAGGGTTTGTCTTAGGGTACCTATCACGTGCCACCACGTGCAATTTAGATTACCTAGTAATATAGTATCAACTAGTAGGTAAGGCCGCCAGTAATAAATTATGCTCAAATAAATAAAATAAATTTAGGGTTCCGTATTCCAAGCTGTTTTTCATTCTTGTGAGTTATTGTCATTAGTTACCTACATAAAACTTGAACTAGTTCATTCAACCATTTTAACCTAGCATGGCCGCCGTTGCAATCGTCTGTATTTCTGACACATTAGTGAGTGTAGGCAGCTGTTGATAGTCAGATACTTACACAGTTGAATGTCAGTTGCACCCCTTTTTAGGTGTTATTTAAACATCTCAGATACTCGCTCAATATGTCATTTCTTCACAATTTTATCTAGCTAAGCCCTGGTCAGATGACAAATATTTTCAATAGGTATTTGGTGAATTCAAAATAAATTTTTTTTTTTCGTGTAATCTCTTTGATTCATGCATTGTATAACAGATAATAACAGATAATTTAATAATTAAATCAGGCTTTTCCCAAAGATAGGAAAACAATTGGGAAATCCCGCTGGAATAAATATATCTTTCTTCGGCCAGAAGATCAGCGAGATAACTAAAATATTAAGTAGGTAATAGTACCAACAGCATTGTGCAAGTAACAACGACCACGAGTGACGGTCTCTACTACGAGTACGTTTAAACTAAACCACAACTTCTAAGTCCTAGATACTTTTTGCTGAAACATTACTGTGTCTATTTTTATGAAGGCCAATTCCCGTAATTAAAAACGTTCAAAATCGAGTCGCAATCTCATCTCATCGACAATCAATGTCAAAACCTAAAAACTTGAAGAATTATTGGCAGATTGAGACTGAGATCAGACTGTGAACATTCTTAAAATTACGAGAATTGCCCCTTTGTTTTCATACACTCAAAGGCTAGGCTATAAAGGTTAGGATTGTCAAATACCCATTGAAAACGGACGTACATGTGACTAAGGCACTTTTTTGGTGAGAATAGATAATACCTATTAAAAATATCTAGTCAAACTTTTTGAAAAATCGCATTTGAATTCAACTATTTAATATTTTTGTCCTTGACTGTACAAAATTTCCCATTAAAATAGATAACCTGTTAAAATCTTATCATTGGCGCTTATGTCATAAAAACATTGTAAATAAGTAGATAAGTTAATCTTTGTGACAAAGATTTTTAGTTTCATTAAAAAAAGTTTTTTCAAGGGGTATCGAGTTACCCAGTAACTGGGTTATCGACGTCAGGTAGGCAGTCGCTCCATGTAAAATACTGGTATTCGGCTGCATGCGGGTAGACTGGAAGCCGACCCCTACATACTTGAGGAAAGGCTAGTGAGACCTATCCTAAATAAGAAATAGATATTAAGGCCATGATTCCCGAAAGAGTATAATATGCATTTACAGGAACAGACTTCTCAATCGACAGTCGTCCCCTGAGGGCGATCGGTCTCTACCTTCAAGCTGACGTATCTTCAGGGTGGGCAGCACAATATGGTTTTGTTACGGTTGTCTTGACTGAGCAACGGTAAATGATTAATGCTGTATTGATAGCACTTTTGGGATGTTTTTAATACTTAAATGGAATATTTTGAAGGCAAACAATCTATCTACTGTTACCGGAATATTTGGCAGAATAAACATAGGTACTTACTAAATAAAAATTAAACGTCTGTCTATTTGTCTGATCGTTGACCGATGCTGCGCAAGAACTTCGTAACCGCTTTTTGTGATTCTTCTTTAATTAATTCATTTGTTTTTTGGTTTTGTTTTAATACATATACCTACTTAACGGATGTGAAAAGGGAGTGAGAGGCTTGTGGCTAAGTAATAACAGCCACACGGGTCAATCGATCAGGTTAAGCTACGCTTGCCGCGGTCGGATGGGTGACCATCTTCAAAAAACCAAGACCAAGACCCCTCCGTGCATTGGAATGAACGTTAAGCCGTTGGTCCCGGCTGTCATTCGTGAATCTTCGACAGTCGTTAGGTAGGTATACGGGTCGTCAGAAGCCCGAAAGTCTGACAAGCGTCTTACCAAGGGGTACCTATCGTATCACCCAGTAACTGGGTTGTGGAGGTCAGATAGGCAGTCGCTCCATGTAAAATACTGGTATTCAGCTGCATCCATTTAGACTGGAAGCCGACCACAACATAGTTGGGAAAAGGCTATTCAGATGATGACATACTTAACGATGTGAAAAGACCTATCATTTTGTCATCTAAGGAGGTACCATTTTATATATGAGTTATGTCATGTAGTACCTACATTCATTTTTGGAGGATAACAATGTACCAAAATGCAGGCAGAACCACCACCACCAGATCAACCACCAGGGAAACCACCGAACCAACCACCGAGGGTCCGAGGATCTAACCAGGGAAAATCTATATCAATAATCTATATCTATCTAATCAGGGAATATTTATATGTGTTTTCCTCGCGATTGCTATCAGTCCTGAATGGAACAAAGCGATGAGGGCGTGCGGACTAGATTTTCCCACGGAAATTCACGTAATATCTATAGGTACGAAAGATTAGAAAATTTCATTAACACTGAGGTTTTCCGCCTAATTGTTACTCATTCAAGATAAACTACACGTGGTACCTTCGCTCCACTACCTATATCATTATCAATTCATAACACACACGTGGTTTTTAACAATTGACGCAAATTATAGGTATAGGCCCGGGAGCTGATAACTTTGCTCATAGATATAACTGAACTTTAATACAATCTTATCATTTCTAAGAATTGGTGAAAAAGCCTGTTTGTTTTTTTTTTAACGTCATCACTACTTGGAACATTAATCATTAAATCTTCTTCGTACAAGACAGGCGCATCGAACCTGTGCTGTAATACTGTCCACCACGGAGATATGTCAGCTTGAAGGTATTCTGATCGGCCTCTGGGGACAACTGTCGATGGCCCATCCAGTGACCGTGATTATACTCTTTAGGGAATTCTGAGATAGGTAGGTACCTAGTAGGTAAGTGAGTTCTTATTATTTGACGATGCCTAGTTTTTTTATTATAATTATGTATAAGTATCTCAGTAGTAATTACATTCTCTCCTCTCACTAGTTCTCGTGTAGTCGTGTGATATCTACCCTAATTATCTCGTTCATTCAAAATTGAATAATAAAATAATATTGGTATATTCTATAAGTAATGTGCATAATTAAATAATTATGCAATCTGTTTCTTTCTTTCTTTGCATTACCTACTTACGCGTGGAATCTCAAAACTTTGTATCAAAGTGATAGTCAAACATTACAATAAAATAGATTTGATTCTAGTCGCTCCTTCCAAAAGATAGTGTTCGTATGGAGAAGAATGGGCAAGAATCTCTACCGTTACTCTTTTAAAATGTATCAATTTTGAATAATTATTTTGTGATGATGACCAGCGCAGTTCCAGTAGGTAGTGCTATTCTGTAAAAATCTCACCGTGATAACTTAGGTGAAGTGAGCTGTCATTAGTATAAATCCCTATTGCATCAGATGAAATGACAGCTCACTTCACCTAAATGCATGATGCTAACAGGATCGACCGGCAGATCTTTGTTGTAATAGGTGAGTCGAACACGAGTGGACCGCAAGTTCACGTAGCGTAGCCTCGTCGTCGCTTTAGTGGTTCCCTTGTCCTTACTTAGGAGTCAGGGGCCTCAAAGGAGCAAGCATATCAATAGTGCACTTAAAAAAAAAAATAATAACTACGTTCTTCAGGTCACGAAATTATTGTTTTAACAACTGAGCTCCGCAACCAGTCCCAGTTGACACGTCCACGGGCTCCCGGCTCTGCCTTCAATGCTAATGTTATTTATACCATGACTGTATGATGCCATACCATATCTACACAATTTAATTCCTGCATGTCTCTTTCATCATCGGGTAACCGGACGTACATTGATTGTTATCACCATGTTATCACTAAAATGGAGGACATAGGCAACAAAATGTTTCATCACGACCCGGTAAGCAGTGGAAATCCTCCCCATATTTATTTCCCTATGGCTTTAACCTGGAATGCTACAAACATAACACACATAACGCCTGTATTCCCCGAGTTATTCAGAGGTGTAACTATAGGTACGGTACATGGGTGTACTATAGTACGCCCACATTTTGCTGGTGTTGTTTAAGTCCCATGTAATAGAAGGCGAGCCTATTGACCTCAACTGGGCACAAATCCAGACTCCGGGCTGTTATTCCTTCAAGTCACGAGTAGGTACCTTTTTTTACCTTAGCCTGTACTGTCCCACTGCTGGGCAAAAGCCTCCCCTATTTTCTTCCACATTTCCTTGTGCTGTGCCTACGACTTTGGCCCAATAAGTTATTTCCAAGCCAGCGCCCACCATCATCACCCGCATCATCGCTTACCACCAGATGAGATGATGGCCAAACGCGAGCCTATCCATTCCCTATTAAAAAGTCGTTCCGTTAAGTCATCGCGTACGCGTATCAAGTAACACTGGACACTTGTGTAGTAACTTCCTGAAGCCGTGACACTGTGACACAAGTGTACAAAGGTGTCAGACACCCGTCTGCCGCAGACTGCCGCTACTTACAACAGAGTTACTACTACAATAGATATTTGCAATGTGCTAACCTTGTCCGGACATCTATCATTCGGTGGGCTGTGGTGCAAGTTGAGGGAAGGAGCGGAATAATTTACGATACTTTTTGTACCACCACTAAATACCACAACTAAGCAGACAACACGTAATAGTACATTTAGTAGCTTTTTGGCATCGCAGTACCTATACTTCAGCACTTAAGATACACCATTCAGACGTCGGCTAATCGTGGATGTTGTAAGTATTACAACGGGTATAAGAATGAGCAATATACCTCAGTCTTTCTCCTAACTTGCAACGGATGATTCCAATTTTAGTTCATTATAAGAAACTGCCTTGGACAAAAAGGCCCTGAAATATACTACCCGCTTACGGTTATCCCTCGCGCCACACGCCAGCTAACAGTTCCGTACTTACCTGTATTTGAATACAATCCGACTGCGACAGCACACGCCCCGGCCGCCACAGTCACAGCCGCTGTCAGCAGGAAGCTAGCATGAGTCATTCATCACTACCATCACTACACACAGACAACACACAGGCTACTTCGTAGAACTTCGCGACACTTTATTACTTTCAATAAGAAAGTGAATCATTTTGAAAGTCTGTTACACAGTTACCTATAGTATGCTTTTAACTTAGCGCCCCGCTGTTTCCATGTGCAGTCTTGCTCTGTATCTCTAATCTCTCACATTTGCAGGCTTTTACTGTGAAATGTACATATATTTTCCTGTCATCCATAGGTTTACAATATCATAAAATATCATCAAGAATATGTTACAATCTGATCCAATAGTCTGGGAAGTTACTGAAAAATTCTTGAAAGGTAAGTTTTAGTTGATATAAATTATATCATATAAAACCAGGTAAGTTTTAGTTGATATAAATTCAGACAGGCATTTTAATTTTGTATCATGATGAGTCTCTGTAACTATGATCAGTTACAGCTACTGCTACTTACCTAGGAACTGGTTATCAGGAATGGATCTTTTGATGTATTTTTTTTATTTGAATAAATACTCACCTATATTTAAGACACGTTAAAAGCAAATGGATGGATTATTTATAAAAACAAATAATATGGTGTAACTTCTTTGCAAGTTTCTATTCTATGACCATGTCAGTACGCCAGCACTCTGTTTCAGTACGCCAGCACTCTGTTTCAGTACGCCAGCACTCTGTTTCAGTACGCCAGCTCTCTGTTTCAGTACGCCAGCACTTTGTTTCAGTACGCCAGCACTCTGTTTCAGTACGCCAGCACTCTGTTTACTACTGAACGGTTTTCGAAAAACAGCTGAACATTAACGCAAACGACAGTAATTAGAAATACTCAATATTTTGATAAAAGAGTACATGACAGTAGTTTAGCTAAACACTGTGTGTATTAGCACAGAATACATAATTAGTTGTAAATATTAGGCGTTCAGAAAAGTAGACATTATTTGTATTGCCTGGCAAACGATTACACGGATGTTTTTCAGGCATTGTTCAGGAACTTGCTGCGTAAATATCAAAAACGTGTTTTATTACCAAAATAAAAATAATTATATTGTTGCTATGCGTTTTTTTTTTTTGTGGTCTCCACATAATACTTATTATAATTTTGTAGAACTGTTTTAATAATTACTCAAATCTCGATCGACCGTAGTAATATCGGGATAAAAAGTATCCTATGTCCTAATCTAGGTCATGGTCTACCCACAAGCCAAATTTCAACCAAATCTGTTCAGCCGTTTTAGCGTCAATGCATAACAAACAAACAAACATACAAAAAATTAAATCTTGTCTCATTATAATATTAGTTTAGATAACATCACGCCTGTACTATCCGAAGGGTTAGAAGAAGTGCACCTCACATTTACCCGCTATGTTTAAGCACCATGATAAAATGTATGAATAATATTTTGCATTAAGAATTTCCCAATCTTAGTGATTAATGATTTATTGTTTAAAAGCGTTCAGCAGCTGTTGTCAGAGATAGTCCAACTGAGTGGACACCATACGATGTTTTCGTGATAATCTTCATTAAATTCAGTAATTATTATATTGATGTCATATATTGATAACAAGACTTATGTTGATGATAATCAGGCTAGTAGGTATCTTTATTATCTGGAAATCAGCTCAGGTGCTGATAAAACATACAATTCACATAGGTACATTCATTTATTTTAAGTAATAACTTACGTGACGTAAATAAATACAATGGAATGTTGCTAATTAATTGTCATCAAAAGGTAGGGATGTCTGCCTACATAGAACAGCACCTAATTACGTAAAACACTACTTATCTATCAATCACAATCTGAAAATCTGCTCAACAAAGTAAATAACGCCATGAATTTTGCTGAATAGTCAAAATGAAAGCCATTGCTAGTGTTAGTGTGTTACGTAGTTACCCCGAGCGTCTTCTAGTGTTAGTGTGTTACGTAGTTACCCCGAGCGTCTTCTAGTGTTAGTGTGTTACGTAGTTACCCCGAGCGTCTTCTAGTGTTAGTGTGTTACGTAGTTACCCCGCGCCGCCGAGCGTCTTCTTATAAACTAGTAATTACACAAAAGCATACAAGAGTTTTATTAATCAGGTAATTCTTAATAAGTAGGTATTTGTTTTTCCTCAAAAAACAGCAATTTTAAATGACGAATTAAAAGATAGTCATCGCTCTACCATTCACTCTTTACTATAAAACTAAATGTGGAAAAACTCTCGTCAAAAATATAAAGATAACAGGAAAAACATACCCAGTATCTATGAGATAATCATCATTATTATGAAAATATTTGTAAAGATACCTTACACCTCAATAAATAGATACTACTCGTACATAATTATAATGTGATACAATATCAACTTAGTACCTAATGTTGTGATGACAAAACCTACTGGCACTCCGTTCCGGATCCAGAGATAAGATATATTTATGGATTATATTATCTTTTTACCGAAAAATCAGCGATTTCATTATGTATCTTTATAATAATTTGTATCAATATTGCGTAAAATGTGAAGTATGTTTGTTAGTTACCATCAATTTTATCCGAAGGATTACGGAGTATTATAAGTAGATAAACTACCACCTATAATGACTTTTAATCAAATGTAACGTCCTACAGTACTAACTATATATACTGACATAAAAGTATGCTTCGTACGAAAATAAGCGCAATAAACAAGCGTGCTAACCAATCAATAAATATTGCATGAGTGCCTTCTAACGAGTGTTTCTGAATTCAGGACATGCATGATTCTAGATCCCCTAGCGTAGAAATTAACGCAGGGGATGCAGAATCATTTAGGTACTGAATCCGTATGGTAACAGAGAGTGCGCGTCGGTGTCCCTGCACCCTGCACTCTGTACAGCGGGTGTAAAAAGACGCTTTACGAAGGCGACAGTCACTTGTTCCTTGTTCTGCCCGTCATTGAGATAATTGTCTTTGTACCGCCACCAGACCATACTTCCCTGGGAACCTTCTGGTTACGGAGATAATGTAGATCAAAGTTCCAACTTTTTTTCACATAAAAAGTTTTAAATGTTAATGTGTTTATGTGTATAACTTAACTTGAATTACCTACAACTCCTGTATCGTTGCATGCACAAGTACAATGTTTTTTTGTGCGTTACAATGCGCGCTGCCGTACTTAAATAGCGAGTTATCACACCAAAAATAAAATTCGTTTCCTAGCTAAAATGTTTGCTCAATGTTACATAGTTTGCTGTACACATAGTTTGCTGTAGGTAGGTACAGATCCGTAGATAACGACCACGACCAAGTGATGGGTCTTGCAGTTGTTACTTGTTTTTTTTTGTTGTTGTTTGCCTTTCCCGTACCTATAATTTGTATCGTATGTAGGTACCTAATTTTCAGCGCTACCCTTTGCGAAATTATTATATTAATTATAATAAAATAATTATAATTTTTTTTTTTTCGAAAATCAAAAAAATATCGAACTAAAGTTTTTATAAGGTACCTATATTCTGATAAATACTGTTTCAGACAGCGCATACCTACATTTGCTCAGTATTTAAGAGCCGCAAACACACAGACTAATATATACCTACAACCTGCATGTATTTTATTACAATAGTTTGCATAGCTCACCCTGACAGCTAGTTACAGCTGTCGATGCTCAAAAAGACGCTGATTGGCTGTGACGTCAATACCTCGTTTTGACTGTTTCCTTTGTAAAGTAATTGGTTTGCTTGAAATGTAAATGGCTTTATAATCGAATGTTTATTTTCACCTCTGTTTGATAAAGACGCTTGTTAGTGTGTTTGTAGATAAGCAATGTAACTGTCCAATTCTCTAAACGAAAGGCTTGTTTGGGCATTCACAGGTTATCGAAGGCTTCTTACATACTTTGTCGTTTCATTGTTTGAGACATGCAACGATTTTTTTTGGTTAAATTTCTTTAGGTTAAGTATGTTGAGCCAAAATTATTTATATTGTAGAGAAAATCACCGCCAAGATTTAAATATAATGACTTATTAGTCATCAAAAGATTCTGATAGTTCATTAATTCGATGATCTATAAAAAAGTCTTGTAACATCCGTAGGCATCATACGTGTAGGTACTATAAGGTACAATCGGAACGGATGCCTCACATATTTTCTATTAACTTAATAGTTAATTATAATTCCTTCCACTATTACCTATTTTAATACAGCAAAATCACTCACGGCCATGAATGTAATTCAGTCTTTATAAAAATAATTAAACAACTACCTACTTATAAATCGGAAACATTAATAATCACGATGGACTTGGGGAGCTAATTTATAGGTAATGTAATTTTAAATACGTTCAGAAGTTCCACGCGTTTAGGCCTAAGTAACTGTCATCTTCAATTTACTCGAGAAACTATTCCTTTGCAGTTGCACTTCTTTCAAGTTCTTTCCTTAGGATCTCTAGAATCTAGACTATCTATGAAGGACTAGAGTATACAAAAAAATACAAAATGTTTATTATCTGTATCAACTACTTTATTTGTGATTGGAGCCTCCTTTTAAGCATGATGACGCCTGTGTTAGGAGACATACGAGTATGAGGTCCGCAGAAACACTTATGGGATTAAAATTGTTAGAAAGCCTTTTATTTAAAAACTACCTGGAAACTGTTTATTCGCTTACTTGCTAATTCAGAACACAAAAAACCTACAAAAAAAATTTGACTCGGCGCAACATGTCTTTTACTTCTCTTTAGTCGTCATCTCGGTAGTCACTCAGTTTCTAACCATATCATCTTTTACACAGTCCGTCCATCGAAGGGCCTTCCCCTACTCCTACGCAGCTATCCACATTCATACTCATAAGTTTTCCTGACGACATTCCCCTCATTCCTCTGCACCCACTGACCTCTATTAAACACTTGTATATTACAGGTCAGTGTCTGCACCATAATGTGACCATGACAACCGATTTCCACACAACTTATAAACGCCGGAAATACTTAAGAAATAAGATGAAGTACCTAAGTAGTAAAAAGTAGGTACCAATGTTATCAAAACTGAGCGACGACGTGTACTACACCTGATGGATTGCAACTGATAATATTTGTTGTCATTACAAGGCAAAATATTCACACAATAAATATGACTTGGATTCATGTCATATCGAAAAGCTAATTATTTGACAAATCATCATAATTTCAGTTTTCATAATATAATCTACCTACTTAAATAACGTAAGGATATGTGTACCTATAGACTGAGATTATTTGCAATATTTCATGTGCCTTGCAGACAAGTAGGTAGATACTTACCTACCTAAGTCTCGTGAATTTCATGAAAAATCAAATTTATGATTGGTACCTACTCGTAATATAAGTTAGGTATGAGTAAATTAAATATGTTGTCAATTAGCAAAAAACTTCATAACGACTTTTTTGCCTATTACCTAGTTGAAATCGGAAGTCAGGTGAAATAAGCGCATATTTCACCAAATGACTACCGATTTCAACTAGTCACTTAGCCGTGGCAATAATAATTATTGATTAATAATACCAGCCTGTTAGGTACTGTCCCCTGCAAGGCAAAACCCTCTTCTCATACAGAGAAGGCACGCGCATTAATCACCACGCTTGCTCAACACTGGTTGGTGATTTCAGCCTTAACTAAATTAACTGAAAAATAAGCGAAAGTTACTTTTGACCAATTTATTACGGAATAAAACCTACTAGATACCTATAAGTATGGATAGCAGACTTGCTCAGTATTTGAACTCTCTGTGGTTTTATTTATCAAGATGTCAAGACATTCGCTTTCACAACGTCTGGTGTAGGTAGGTACCTACCTACCTACGTAATTTGATGATGTCAAAAACGCCAATTTGGAATATGCCAATAGCTACAATTTACCAAGAGAATGATGCATACACCATATACCTACAACTGCAGCCATTTAGTACCTTATTGTTCTATCGTCAAATTCTAAAATAAGAAAAAAAAAATTAAAGAAATATATAAGTAAATAGGTAATATTAGGTATATTACCTATATTACCTTATTAGGTATTGGATACCTGGCAGATATCCGTAAATTGAAGTAAAATAATTTTCCGTTTTACAGAAGCTCTGTATCAAAATACCTACTTATGCTTCAAAATACCTATATTTTGACGCATCTACTATGTAATTCCGAAATGAAAAAATAGCAATCTACCAACTACTCCAAGACTGAGCTATAAATCGCGTGATTCCAAGTATTGCAGTGTAATAGCGCTTCTGTTCATCTAAAAACAGCAATAAATTGTCGATCCCGAAATAATATCCCTCATGTTCCAGAAACTAGCTGACTGTAAGTACGTTCTTAGAAATGCTCTGAAGTGTTTAACTCGAACAGTCATTGTTTACAGAACGCCAGACGGCAGACCGGACAACGGCGAATTAATCTCTCCCGGCACGGCGCGGCATCTTTATCGTTAATCTTTTGCTGAAAAACAAACCGATCTGATGCTAGGATCTGCAAGCTCGTTTAGTTAAGCATCTATCTCTTCAAAAGAAAGACAATCTTCTTAATCCCCGATTATATTAATCCCCAATTCAAAATCTAACGGAGAATGTTCATTATAATCTATTGTTTTTCAGTTTCGTTTGCGGATTGCTATAAGTAGATCTGAATCCCAATTCCCAGTATGAAGGTCAGGTAAATAAAATAAAGTTTTAAATGTGAACAATACTTTAGTTTTATTCATTATAGCTCTTTATCTTAATCCTATAATCGAAGTCAATAAATATACAACTTTGGAAATATTTACATATAATGACAATACAACGGCGGAATGCTAACGAGAGGGTGACACCAGCTAATATTGCAAACTACAGAGATTACCTCTCAACTCCACTGGTCCATTAGCTACACTAAAACTAAATCACAGATAAATAATAACGTCTTCCGACCTTCAGTTAAGTCAGTCTATTTGGTAAAGCCTCTATGAGATTATGAGTAGATGATCACTGTCGCGTGAGCACCGTGACCGGCTTGTATATGTGAGGCGTCAGCGGGTGGTGGGAGGGCGAGGGCAGCTCGGGGCTGGAGGCGCCCGAGTGCGGCGGGGAGTGTAGCATGGGTGGCGACGGCGGCAGCAGCGGAGACGTCTGCGCCATCATCGCGGACTGCTGCGCCAGCTGGGAATTCTGCAGCAGCTGCGACTGGCCGAGGAAGGCGCCCGACGGCAGGCGGTCGTATAGCGCGGGCGAGTAGGGCAGGCTGCCGTAGCCCATCGCGTCGCCGCGGAAGGCCGGGTGCACGGCGCTCGGCGCCACGGGAGGAGTCTTCATTTGCATCGGAGCGTACCTTTGATACAACAGCTGCGAGTACAAGCCCACGAGCTGCGAGTACGTGGCGGGCGGGTAGGCGCCGGGCATAGCCGCGCCGGGGAACAGCGGCCGCTTGAAGCAAGCCAGGCGCGAGCGGCCCGTGAGCGCGGAGCGGCGGCGCAGCTTGCCCGTGGTGCCGCCGATGAACACGTCCTCGGCCGACGCGTCCAGCATCCAGTAGTTGCCCTTCCCGGGGTCGTCGTAGTGACGCGGCACTTTCACAAAGCACTTGTTCAAACTCAGGTTGTGGCGAATGGAGTTCTGCCAGCCTTGCCTGTTCTCTCTGTAGTACGGAAAGTTTGTCATGATGTATTCGTAGATGCCGTTTAACGTGAGCCGTTTCTCGGGACTGTTGCGGATGGCCATCATGATGAGCGCGTTGTAGCTGTATGCGGGTTTCTCGTGCTTTTTGTCTTTCTTGTCGTCGTCGTCTTTAGGTTTGGAGCAGTCGACGGGCTCGGTGCCCGTCACGTCCAGCTCGGAGTCACTGAGGTCGGCCTCGGAGGGCGAAGCGCCCGTCGACGAGGCCGTGGGAGACGGCGGAGGAGCTGGCTTGTTCATCAGTATGGAATTAATACTGAAATCTCCTTCGAACTTCACCATTTTGAAATCACTTGTGATACACTTGTTAAACACGTAATGCGTGCGCTTACACTGCGAGCGGCGAGTGAACTGACGGGCGCGGAGGCGGCGCGCGCTTTTATACGGTACGTCGGAGGCCCCGCCTTTACAGCTTTGTGAATGCGCCGCGACCAATTGGCGTGCGAGCTTTTTGATACATAGAGCCACGCCCCCCATCCCGTAAGCTCCCCACTCCGCACAAGCTCCGCTGTCGTTTTGTTTGAGTTGCGCGCGCGCAGCGACGAGTTTATTTATTGTCTAGTATATCTTTTATTGGTACTGTAGCTACGATTATAAATCGATTGTGGTTTGTTACGTGATTAATGAGTATTGTAAAATATTTTTTCAAACTGTAGGTACCTACCTACTCTCTGTTTGAAGTTGATCAATTTATGTTGATTGATATTTGATAGTCGTAGTAACATGTAGAGGTGTATTTTATTACTTTAATTACCTTGTAGGAGTTGGGGCACAAGACGCGGTGTCGTATAAGGTGTCACTCAGTTTGATGACTGCGAGACAACTTTCTCAAAACATTAGGTAATGATGTCCCGTTATATGATGTGCAATAGATAAGTATCAACATTGTTTGTAAAATTATAGTTGCATAGTTTCTGGTGTTAGCTAAATAGGTAATTGACTAACGACCTAAGTACCTGATTTATAACAATTTATAATAGGTAAGTAGGTACTTAATAACTAGCAAGTGCTTTTGTCAGATAGGTGTCTAGTTTATTTAAAATTAGCCAACCTAAGCAAATGTCCTACTTAGGTAGCTTAGTTTAAAAAAGTACCTATTTTAAATTGTATTCTCCTACCTAAACAGATTATATCCGAAAAAAGGATTTGGAGGACTAAAGTTTATGTTATTTTGGTCAATAACTCAGAAGGATTAAAGGTCTACCTACCTACAGTTTATATGGTTTAGATTTAGAGTGTCTTTATTTTAATAATATGGTGGCATATTAGAATGAGCTACGTATGGTATTCCGAAATACCGCTCACCGAAATGACGGTTTTCCGATAACACTCTACTCCGACGGTTAGTTGAACGAAAAAATAATTGGCCGATGAAACGTTTCGCCGAAAATATTATTCATCGACGGTTGGTAGTCCGAATGAATCCTTCGCCGATGTCACGGTTCACCGAAAACACTCTTCAACGACGATTGGTTAAACGAACGAATCTTTCGCCGATAGCACTCGTTGAGGGGAATTCTTTTGCCAAACCGAACCTCGGGGTGCCCTTCGGTCGCTCTTGCATCCTATGTTGACGTAGCCCCGCTTCGCGGGGCTCCTATTTATGTGTAAAGGGTTTAAAGTAACCTAACCAAACCTAACCTCGGGGTGCCCTTCGCTCGCTCTTGCATCCTATGTCGACGTAGGTTCGGTTTGGCAAAAGAATTCCCCTCAACGAGTGCTATCGGCGAAAGATTCGTTCGTTTAACCAATCGTCGTTGAAGAGTGTTTTCGGTGAACCGTGACATCGGCGAAGGATTCATTCGGACTACCAACCGTCGATGAATAATATTGTCGGCGAAACGTTTCATCGGCCAATTATTTTTTCGTTCAACTAACCGTCGGAGTAGAGTGTTATCGGAAAACCGTCATTTCGGTGAGCGGTATTTCGGAATACCATACGTAGCTGTATTAGAATACCTATTATGCTATAAATAGGTACCTACCTAATCATAACAGGTAGGTACTTACCTAAGTGCCTATACCGAAATTTTACTATTATGTGTAAAACATTGTTTATTTATTAAATTAGTTATAAGTAGGTACCTACTAGCTAACTGTGGGATTAAATTGTGGTCACATTACAAATCTGCGCACGCACACAGTCTAGTCAGTATAAGTATTAGGGACTAGCGTGGTAGGTAGAAGTTGGGTACCTACTTCGTCCATTTTGGTTTGTCTTGACTGTACAGCGGTACTTAATGTAACTGTAATCTACGTAGTTTTCATTATTTTAGGGATAAAAAATTAGGTACCTACCTACCTGTAAGTATTAAAAATAACAGAAATCGATTCAGTAATAAGTCTAGTTAACTTACAAAAGTGTATCTAAGTTACTTAGGTAAGTCTGTTGCTACTTTCTAGGTCTATACTTTCTTAACTTTTCGATAGACCATAACTAAGTAAGTAGGTACCTATACTTACTTAGTACTTAACTACTTACTTAGCAATCAGACAATGACAATTCCGTAGTAGATGCAGCTGTACGTTACATAGGTACCTATGATACAATCCCACACCGATTTCAAAGGTTAGGTGGTAGGTAGGTAGGTACTTAAATAAGTTTATGTAGTGCTATCCGGTTAGACTGGAAGCCGACCCCAACATTGTTGGGAAAAGGCTAGGCAGATGATGATGAGTGCTAATATAAAAGTAGATTAAATACATAAGAATGTGCATTTATAAACTGGAAACTTACCTACCATGCTGTTCAGTTGTACGTAGCTACTTACTTACTTATCAGTCAGTTAACATAACGCGCAATTAGGTATTAAATACCTTATCAGCTAATCAGCTAATCACAATGACTGTTATAAAACTTGATCACCAAAATATTTGTAAATAACGTTTGCAAATAAGCCGCACATTTTAAACAAGTGTAGGTAATATTTTTTTTCTTTAATAGTACCTTTTATGAACAACTACTTAGCTTCTGCCCTCGACTTCGTCCGCGTGAAACATCTCCCTGCCCCCATTCGCTCTCGTAGGGTCAATTTATACTAGCGCAGAGTCGAAGCGCATCGAAGCGTGTATCTGAAACCTAACATAGCAAATTCACCCTTATCTCCACAACGTAATGCACATATTACTTCTGAGATAAAAAGAAGACGCGCGAATTCGCACGCATTCGACGGAATTCGCGCGTCTAAACGCGACCAACGCTGATTGGTGCGTGTGCATTACGTTGTGGAGATAAGGGTGAATTTGCTATGTTATGTTTGAGATTAACGCTTCGATGCGCTTCGACTCTGCGCTAGTATAAATTGACCCTTAGGGGTGGAATTTTGAAAAATCCTTTCTTAGTGGATATAGGTACCTACTCTTCACAAAGAACACACCCTTCAAATTTCATGTTTCTAGGACCAGCGGTTTAGGCTGTGCGTTGATATAGGTATCAGTCAATCAGGACTTTGAATTTTATATATAAATATATATTAGAATCCAAAAATAAACGGAGTTTTCAAATTATAAGAACCTAAAAATACATTACAAAACATTTGACTATCGATAGAATGAGTTCAATAACAATCAGAAACAGTTTGATCGACCATTTGTAAAGTTCTAAGTACAAAGGAAGTCTTAACAAGACGAAGAGAAGACGCCGCGACGGAGTTCCATCCTTTACTAACTTAAAAAGTAATAAAAACAATAAACAAATCAGCCATTTTGAATGTTGACAATTAGGTCAAGCAACCTTGCCAATGAATGATTTAAATCAATTAGATAGCAGTGTTGACGCAAACCATTTTATGAATCAACACATTGTTTATTGAACCTGCACCTAGGTACCTACCAATGATAGTATTCACCTACCTAAATATTTTAAAACGATTAGATATTTATAATGTTATTGTTAATAAAGCAGTTTAGTAATATTTGATTATACAGGGTGAATTGAGAGATGGGTGCAAAGCTTTAAGGCGGAGATAATACAGACAATTTAGAACCATTTTAATCATTTCATCATCATTTTAGAAAATAAATTGATAAGACTTCGTCTAAGACAACATGGCTTAAATGATTCTAAATTCTCTGTACTCTCTTCGCTTTAAAGCTTTGCACCCATCTTCCAATCATCCTGTATAATCAAATATTACTAAAGTACCTACTACCTAAGTATAAGGTATTGTTGGTCAAGATTTGAATAATGTAAGTTGGTATGTAGAAACTAGTAAGGAATCAAACTTGGAACCCGAAGCGCTGCAGTCCATAGCAAAACACCTAACTTGGCTCAGAGATGTAGGTACTAGCTGAACAGGGTGCGGGACACGGACGCGCAACCTGTTGCCATGGATTCAGTATATGAACATGCTCGGCAAAATTCGTCGTTCTTAAAAAAAAAATACTGTTCCATAAATTTTGACCGCGTATTGCACTTATCTATGAAACAGCTGTTTTTATTTTTGGAAACCAACAGCAGCACAAAAATCTAAGCTAGAATTATGTGCTGAATTCATGGTTACAGTTCGCGCGTCGACGTCAGACGACAGTATGATCAATTTTACATCTATAATACGTACGACATACTTACAATGCACCGACAAATTACAACACAACAGAATTATTCATAGGTCCTGACTCGAATATCGATCGACAGCGTACGACAGAGTGCGACAATATCGATATAATCGAGACGAGACACAAAGAGCACACCTGTGTCGATGCGACAAGGGCAGACGTGCTGCGAGGAGCGATGTGCGAAGTGTGGATATGGTAAGTAGGTACGGGTCACAAATGAAGAAAGATTTACTACTATCTAGTGCCTACTTACCAAGAAAACAATCATCAGCCTCATAATCATCACCATTATCATTTTAGCCGAAATACGTCCACTGCTGGACATGCGCCTCCTCCAAACGACGCCACATGCACCGGTCCTGTGATTCTTGGCGACCTTCACAAGGTCAGCCAAAATTACTACAATACCGGTTATAGGCTTCTTCAATGTTGTAGAAACGCTACTGAACGTTATCCTTGGCCGCTCACCCACATTCCACAAACATTGTCGTTGCATATTTGATGTGGACATTGATTAACATAGATATAAAGATACAAAATATATTTGATAACAACATTGCATATTTCGGGTTGATATATTTTTATAAGAAAACAGATCAGCCGCAAATAGATTGAGCTATATTATTCTATTACGAGTTCAAGGGGATCAACATTCAATTGGTAAACGAGTTCACGAAATCACGACTGACATAAAATGCCTCGTGAAAACACTGCTTCGAGTTGCCGCATCCATTTTCGATAACCTCTACATGTAACGATTCGGTACTATTCTACACAATAGTGTCGGATTTGAGTCGGTGCCGTACGCACTGATCACTGATCGATTGATCAGCTGAACGACTGATCAAAGGTTCGTCTGATCAGATCACGGTCATCGCTACCATTGTGAAAAGATTATATTGTCGTTTTCTTGTATCTGAGATCAACACGCGTACGATGTGTTTGTCCGCGATTTGTAGTGCTTGGTCATCGTCATCTGCCTGCCTTTTCCCAACTATGTCGGGGTCGGCTTCCAGTCTAACCGGATGCAGCTGAATACCAGTATTGTAGGTACATGGAGCGACTGCCTATCTTGCTCGCTCATCTTCATAATAAATTACTTATTTCTCAATCTTTGTTTTGTCATGTATTTATTCCACAATAACCTTGGATTGTCACCTAATGGTTATTGACTGATAATCAATCGTATTTGACGTCATAACATAGGGATAACAAGTCATTGCCATGATAAACTACATATACCTACCTACCTATGCAATTTACTATGACACAAATATAATTATTTTGCAATCGATTTGGTTCGTACGTAATCAAAAGATCCTGTATGTTCTAGGCTGAGGTAACCGAAGAACAAGACTGGTCAGATAGTCGAGAGGCATAGAGAATGAAAAAAAAAAAGGCATCTTTGTCGAGAGGTGTCGTGAAACACCCGGTTGGAACAAAGTTCCTTTCACTGTATATTGTGTATTTAATTTAATAACATGTAGGTACAATTAAATAAATTAACAACGTTTCAGAGTAAGTAACTGGAAAACAAAAGTGTCGTGACATGCGCCCAGCGCAGCGTGCAAAGTGTAACGTGCGATATGGAATATCGTTCCAGAAAAAAATTGTAGCAATAACCTCGGAATTTAGCATAAAACAGAAAATTTCATTTAGATTCCGTTCCATTTTTTTTTATTTATCTGGTATAGAGCGTATCCGGGCAATATGAAACACGTCTTAATAATACATACACAATAAGAATACCAATCCTTTCGGCTTTCGCGTCGTCGTCAAAGGAAGTCATGTCCGCTATCGGGTCCTACATCACAGAGATCAAACCGGCCGCGATGTTCGGCCATGTCATGTGACGTCATACGGTCCACTGCACACGGGGACATGGGGCAGAAGTATCACTCCTACTATTGTCACAGAATAACTAAGTAATAGTACTAACGGTTGAGATATTAGTACTTACTTTATTTATTTTTTTACATATTACATACATATAGAACAGCCGCACAGGTCGATCGATCAGGTTAAGCTACGCTTGCCGCGGTTGGTCTGTGGATGGGTGACCATCTTTGAATAAGTAGACCCCGTTCCGTGCCTCGGAAAGCACGTTAAGCCGTTGGTCCCGGCTGTCATTCGTGGATCTTTGACAGTCATTACGGGTAGTCAGATGCCCGAAAATCTGAAAACCATGTCTTACCAAGGGATACCTATCGTATTACCCAGTAACTGGGTTGTGGAAGTCAGATAGGCAGTCGCTCTATGTAAAATACTGGTATTCGGCTGCATCCGGTTAGACTGGGAGCCGACCCCAACATATTTGGGAGAAGGCTAGGCATATGATGATATAGAAACCACAAGAATAATGTACAGACTCCAGCACATCAATCTACTACAATCTGTCAAATTTTCTTTAATAGATTTTCAACTTTATCGCTAAAGAATAAGGTTCAAAGTTGATTGGGAAAATTTGACAGTTTCGGAAAATTTGACAGTTTAGGTTGATGTGCTGGCGTCTGTACCCAGGATTTTGTAATTTATTTATTTATTTAATTCAGACACAGTGATTCATATATTTATGTTAGTATACTTAAGAATTATGTTAGTAATCAAAGATTAAAATACCTACATGCCACAATAATGCTATTATTACTAAAACTAAAATTACAAAACAAATATAAAAAATCAAATTGTAAAATAAAATCATTATTAAAATCGCAATCACCTTTAAAATAATTAAAAAACAACCCAACCAAACCAACCCAATACCTAACTTGATATAAAAGAGTGTCCATGTGGAGTTTCTTGTACCTACAGAAGTTAAATTTAAAAAAAAGTTGTTACGTTCTGTTGTTTGTTTAAAATTCTATTGCACGTTGCCTCGCACAGGAATGGTTTCTTTTAACTGAATGAGTGAACCTTTTGCTAATTCCTTCCTGACCGAGTACCAGTGTCGCGCTATCAAGAGATAACAGCAGACTACTAAGTGGCTCCGGGTGTAATAGTTGTACCTATTAGTGACGCGTCGCTGACTCACATTCAGAGATCCCACAGATTTGGGCTTTTGTTTGTTGGTTTTGTAAGCGTAAATGAAGTTTAAATAAGTATTTAATTAAAACTACCTATTGGATTGCGTTATGAAGTTGGTAGGAGACTTGGCAAGGCGCAGTTATGACCGGGTGGAGTGAGGCAATGACCGAGTGGCGTCCAAGGACTGGGAGACGACATGTCAGTCGTCCGGCGACGAGATGGGCGGACAACATTGTTACCATCGCGGGTAGAGCGTGGTTGAGGCTGGCGCAGGAGTGGGGGGAAGAGAGAGGAATGTTCTGCAGTGGGGAAAGTCGGGATGTGGAAGATAATGATGATGATTGGATTGCGTTTATTTAGTGGGTATGGCCGTATCCTAGAAATTAACTTGAAAGGGACAATCAGTCCAAACAAAGTTCTTCTGACTACACAGTTGTTGATGGTGGGGCAAGAGATTAATCAAAAAAAATCTTTACAGGCGTCTAGTTTCAGAAAAGATTTCAGCAAATCATTCTTTCCGTGTGTTTTGTAAAATCGTTGTCATTTTCTCCATTGACATTTTCCCTCCTGAACAAATATTTCACACATTAGGTAAGTAGAAGGTATGTTGTTACATTGAGGTAAAGCTGAGTCAATACAGGGTGTGTCTGAAATATTATTTCAATAAAATTGTAGGAAAAAAATTAAAAACTGTTTCACCTAAGAGTAAATGAAAAATATTTTAATTATTCCCATTTTATCTGTATTATCAATTTATTAGAAATTGACCATGCTTACCTACCTACTGAAATAATACCTATTTGCTGACTGGCGGCTATGTTTAGCGCGACACGATCTAGTCTAGAGAAGAAGAACTCTACAAATAACGTCTTCCGAAGCAATTTTTTAATTTATGTTTTTGATTTAGACAGGAATAGGGAGCAGTGGTGGCCCAGTGGTAACGGCCGCGACTTACGAGTTAGAGGTCGTAGGGTCGAACCCCAACAAGCGGTTTAGGTACTTTGTGTAAACTATGTCATCACCTCACAAAACGGTAAAAGAAAACATCGTGAGGAAACCGGCATGACCTAGTACCAAAAAATTCGAAGACATGTGACATCCACCAACCCGCACTGTGCTTGCGTGGTGGATGACGGCCCATTCCCTCTTACAGAGAGGAGGCCTGTGTCCCAGCAGTGACAACATTATAAGCTGATTATGCCGAAAAAAACCGAACCTAGAACCACCCACTGTAATGAGTTAGACCTCAAACATTACGACCACTAATGAGTCACAAGTGAGATCACGACATTAGGCCCGACCACCTCCAATTGCCGGCGATCGGCGTTGTTTGTGACCCGCACCTTAAGTAAGGTTAACTAATTGATGCGGACACTCCCGAGTCCAGCCGAGCGTAGGGATGCGCCCGCGCCGGTATCTGTTTAGTCAAGCAAGTGTCACAAAAAGTGTGACAACTCAATTTAATTTAGATGTTTTACCCTTTTTTGACATTTAATTTAAGGAGGATATGGATTTAAATGAGCTTGATTAAAAATAACACTACGCTTCGAAGCATCTTATCTGTCCTGTGCCGCTGCCGCGCCGATTGCATCCAAGTTTTTCCTGTGATCAATGCAATGTATGCAACTCATGGGGCGGTTTAATCTGACACTAATTATTTAATATTTTTATTGTAATTTCTACCCACTCCTGGATGCTGAGCTGTCCGACTATCTCATCTACTTTTTTCAGCTTTTTATGTATTTCGTTGTAGGTACTGTTTTTTCTCACTCGGGTACTAAGACAGAATTAACTATAGGTAGTTACTAAGCTTCCATTTCTGTCTCTCTCCTACATCTTGCCATGTAATCATCCCAACAACTCTAGCCTATAGTCTTTATCTAAGTTGAAATATTTTGTCCCATAACAGCAGTCAGAAGGAGTCCCATCCCTAGAGTTATGATTATGAAGTATGCGTATGTATGCGCCGGAATTAAATTAGTCGGGAGATGTGAGGGGTCATGCGTGGGCGCTGTTGGACTCATACACGTTGACAACAGCCGCTACCACTGTACCAGGGACACAGAACTCAACTACGTCATAGTTCGACGATCATGAACACTAAAAGCTAGGAAGACTTCAGACAAGTTTCAGTTGCTTTATTCAAATTAGGATGAGAATCAGCACTTTTCGAACGTCAAAATTACGTAAGACAGCTAGTCCCCCAAAACTCCCGCCCTTCATCACTTCCTAGTGCTTTCGCAGGGAAGAAGAAGTGGCGCAACAAACTCCCCAGCAGCACAGCTGTCTGTTTAACTGAAGATCTCGACTCCCAGAGGTGGATCTTTTAACCTGTTGTTTGGCCTAGCAGTTACCATACCACTTTTTGGCTTCTACCGTTGCTTTTCCCACCTACAAAACTGACCGTGACCATTCATGGAATCCCCAACATAGCAAACCTTAACTTAGGAGACTTTTGAAAAAAAGTTTTACTAACGTATATAATCAGTTCCACTACGTCTTAAACGTAACATGAGTGAGTTCTCTTCGACGCTGTCTCGACATTCATTCCAGTAGTAGCTCAGTGATCATTGAAGTAATTAGATCATGGCATCACACGGATCAACTGTGTGCTTACAACAAGATGTGCGCGTATTGTTCACTTCCTTATTCCGACGCTAATTGGTACGACAACACATTACATTCGGAGAAGCTCTGCGTCAGGTTCGTAGGTAAAGGACGGAGTTTTTGTTTTGGAAAAAACTTCATGATTTTCATTTAGTTTCTTTAAAAGAAAATCATGAAGTTTTTGCGATTTAGACTGATGATTTGTACAAAGCTTAGGTATCAACAAGCTATAGACGATGGTGCTGGTGAAAAATTAGAAAATGCTTTATACTGCAGCAGCGTTGAACGGTGATATTTTGAAATGAGTCAAGTCTACAGTGTAAACCTCCTTGAGTTTTCTTCTTCGTATCGATTGGGTCAATATTTCTGAAGGGCCTTTTACACAGATAGGTTGCCATGCTAAAATTCTACAACAAACTTAGTCCAGAATATATTTTTTATTTCATCTCATATATATTTCTCCGAATGTATGTATGTATGCATAGGTACCTATATATTATTATAAAGTAGCTGACCCGACCACGCATTGCTGTGGCTAACGTTTTTGTCATATATATTTTTTTTTTCTATCCTATCTTTCAAGTTGGATCAAACTGCACACGGTGTACAAATTTGATTAAAATCGGTTAAGTAGTTTTCCTAAACTACTTAACCGATTTTAATCAAATTTGTTACGTTTCACGGTTTTGTCACGTTTATTCCTTAGGTGAAGAATACAATAACTTAACAAAGAGATTCTCGCGAGACTCACATAATAAGTGAATATTAACCTACTGAATTTGTAACTTAATCACTGCCGCCTAGTCGACCGTATAAATAGAACGTTCGAGTTCTCTATCATAATTGCCTTTTCAAAATTATAAGGGCATTTATGGACGCGTTTACGAATTGACGCGCTTCAATTTTATATTATATTGAGTCTTACTACTACACGTGCACGGCTCACACACACAGCGACATGCGCGAAGCGGCGAAATTATGAGTAAACTGACACGACTTGATACTTGAGCCTACTTTTATTTAATTTTTAGGCATGTATTTTTTTAAGCTTACTATGCGTTGTTGTCAAAAAGTTTGTACCGTGAAATGTTCATAAAAGTAGATACCATTTACTTACTTGATTGGTAAGCAAGTACATGCCGAAGTACCTACGTATTAACAATTTGCGCGACAAGCTTTTCGAAAACATATAATTTAAAAAAAGCTTATTTATATTCGTTTTATTTAGTATTTTTAACCGACTTCAAAAAAGGAGGAGGTTCTCAATTCGGATGCTTATACATATATTTTTTTTATGTAAGGGTGTTAGGTTAGATAACTCCGTCATAATAATATATAGACGGACTTGCAAAAATCTTTTTTTGTTCGAAAGAGGTTTAACTTTATTCCGAAATAGACCATTCCGGAATAAAGTGCTGAAGAGTTTCGGAGACAGACAACCAAAGGCTTCAATAAATGCCAGCAAATCAACCGCGATTGCTGCTATCGCATATGTATGCATTGTTTACGCAATCACACAATATAACATCACGCCTGTACCCTCTAAAGGGGTACGCAGATGTGTTTAGTATACCACGGTACACCCTCATTTCTGTCAAAGTTGTTATTGGAGTACCTCTAATCTTGCAAGTAAATTCGGGCATAACTTTTTGTTTATGAATTGATTTAATAATTAACCGACTTCAAATAAGGAGTATTTTTTTTATGTATGTTCGGGCATAGCTCCGTCATATCTCTATAGACGGATTTGCAAATTCTCTCAAACAAAAGTTTATGAATTGATGTAATAATTAACCGACTTCAAAAAAGAATCAGTAATGATTTTTATGTATGTTCGGGCATAGCTCCGTCATATCTCTATAGACGGGTTTGCAAATTCTCAAATTTTTTAATGGATAAGGTATTTATTTATTTATTTAATACTTCAAACACAAAAATGTACAGAGGCGGACTCAATGCCATAGGCATTTTCTACCAGTCAACCTTTGGGTGATGCAGAGACAAACAATGGTAGGTGCAATAATGAAAAATGAGGAATAAATATTTGGTATGCCTCAGGATAAGGTATACCTTTATAAGGTATAGCTTTATGAATTTTGCTTAAAGTAATTTAAATTTGTGTTGGGCAGGTACAAATAAAAAATGAAAAATAAAAATTGTTTTCCAAAAAAAAAAAACATCGGACTTTCAAAAAAAAAAAACACTACAAAGTAAAAAATAACTTTTTGGAAGGTGCACCTTCAGGTCACTCCATCAAATCCGGAGGTAAGGTCTCAACATAACTAACAAAACGAGCCCAAACTCAGAACACCTAGCTCTACTCGTCTATTAGTTCCAGTAGCAGTCTTCGAAGTACACCTTCAGGTCACTTCATCAAGTCCGGGTGTAAGGTCTCAACATAACTAACAAAACGAGTCCAAACTCGGCACATCTTCCTCTACTCGTCTATTAGTTCCAGTAGCAGTCTTCGAAGTGCACCTGCAGGTCACTCCATCACGTCCGGAGGTAAGGTCTCAACATAACTAACAAAACGAGCCCAAACTCGACACACCTAGCTCTTCTCGTCTATTAGTTCCAGTAGCAGTCTTTGAAGTACACCTGCAGGTCACTCCATCTAGTCCGGAGGTAAGGTCTCAACATAACTAACAAAACGAGCCCAAACTAGGCACACCTAGCTCTTCTCGTCTATTAGTTCCAGTAGCAGTCTTCAAGTACACCTGCAGGTCACTCCATCTAGTCCGGAGGTAAGGTCTCAACATAACTAACAAAACGAGCCCAAACTCGGCACACCTAGCTCAGCTCGTCTATTAGTTCCAGTAGCAGTCTTCGAAGTACACCTGCAGGTCACTTCATCAAGTCCGGAGTTAAGGTCTCAACATAACTAACAAAACGAGCCCAAACTCGGCACACCTAGCTCTTCTCGTCTATTAGTTCCAGTAGCAGTCTTCCAAGTACACCTGCAGGTCACTCCATCTAGTCCGGAGGTAAGGTCTCAACATAACTAACAAAACGAGCCCAAACTCGGCACACCTAGCTCAGCTCGTCTATTAGTTCCAGTAGCAGCCTTCGAAGTACACCTGCAGGTCACTCCATCTAGTCCGGAGGTAAGGTCTCAACATAACTAACAAAACGAGCCCAAACTCGGCACACCTAGCTCAGCTCGTCTATTAGTTCCAGTAGCAGTCTTTGAAGTACACCTGCAGGTCACTCCATCTAGTCCGGAGGTAAGGTCTCAACATAACTAACAAAACGAGCCCAAACTCGGCACACCTAGCTCTTCTCGTCTATTAGTTCCAGTAGCAGTCTTCAAGTACACCTGCAGGTCACTCCATCTAGTCCGGAGGTAAGGTCTCAACATAACTAACAAAACGAGCCCAAACTCGGCACACCTAGCTCAGCTCGTCTATTAGTTCCAGTAGCAGTCTTCGAAGTACACCTGCAGGTCACTTCATCAAGTCCGGAGGTAAGGTCTCAACATAACTAACAAAACGAGCCCAAACTCGGCACACCTAGCTCTTCTCGTCTATTAGTTCCAGTAGCAGTCTTCCAAGTACACCTGCAGGTCACTCCATCTAGTCCGGAGGTAAGGTCTCAACATAACTAACAAAACGAGCCCAAACTCGGCACACCTAGCTCAGCTCGTCTATTAGTTCCAGTAGCAGTCTTTGAAGTACACCTGCAGGTCACTCCATCTAGTCCGGAGGTAAGGTCTCAACATAACTAACAAAACGAGCCCAAACTCGGCACACCTAGCTCTTCTCGTCTATTAGTTCCAGTAGCAGTCTTCTAAGTACACCTGCAGGTCACTCCATCTAGTCCGGAGGTAAGGTCTCAACATAAATAACAAAACGAGCCCAAACTCGGCACACCTAGCTCTTCTCGTCTATTAGTTCCAGTAGCAGTCTTCTAAGTACACCTGCAGGTCACTCCATCTAGTCCGGAGGTAAGGTCTCAACATAACTAACAAAACGAGCCCAAACTCGGCACACCTAGCTCAGCTCGTCTATTAGTTCCAGTAGCAGTCTTCGAAGTACACCTGCAGGTCACTTCATCAAGTCCGGAGGTAAGGTCTCAACATCACTAACAAAACGAGCCCAAACTCGGCACACCTAGCTCAGCTCGTCTATTAGTTCCAGTAGCAGTCTTCGAAGTACACCTGCAGGTCACTCCATCTAGTCCGGAGGTAAGGTCTCAACATAACTAACAAGACGAGCCCAAACTCGGCACACCTAGCTCAGCTCGTCTTTTAGTTCCAGTAGCAGTCTTCGAAGTACACCTTCAGGTGACTCCATCATGACCGAAACGAAATATGAATAATCCCTACTTACTTCTAAAAAAATAATATAAGACTGAATAAAATCTTTCATACGATAGTCATACAGAATGCGTGAAGTATCAAGTTTGGTATGTCAAATATTTTCTATCCGTACAGCGATCTTTTTCAGCACAAGCTGCTGCTTACAACCGACACAGAGTCCACCCACGACGGCGGCTGAGCGCAGACTAATATTTCATTACAAATTTTTGTGTAATAAAGCAAGACAGTGACCAGTAAAATAACCCTTAATACAGTGCATTAAGATTCACATGTTACAGCTAAATATGTGAAAAAATAGACTCGATTTTTATTTTTTTTCTGAGCCATTTGGTAACATTTTGATAGTTCTTTATACAATCATTTTGAGTTGAACATGTCTGCTTACATAAAATATTTTTAAATACATAAATTTATGTTAATAAATAGAAGAAAAATGTACCTAAAGTCATTACGATATCGTCAATTTTGTGTGAAGAGGCGACGGAAATAATTTTTTACAATATTATAAACCAAACTTTTCGAATAAAAATTTAGCCATATTTGAAGATGAAGGAGCAATCTATCTGTGGTAATTATTAGTTAGATTTGGTTTCGTATCATTTTCCCGCAAAATGTACCGAAAAACTGCTTATTTTTGTTAGATTCGTAAACGCCTCCTTAACGCGCGGTGACGGGACTCCTGTCCATCGCGGACAAACATCGTGACACGTAATTTATATAGGTAGGTATATTAAGATTAACGTCGCTTTTCGTGTCGGTATGTCTGACCGCGTTGTTCTTCTAAATTCTAATTAAGAAATCTCGATGTTTTGTTAAATCGTAAATATAGTGCGAAACAGCGACTGGTTATAGCTAGTCTAAAGTTCTAAAATAATATTATAGAGAGAAAATATTTTGTTTGTTACGCTTTCACGCTAAAACAGCTGAACGGATTTGGATGACACTTGGCATTCGGGTAGACCATAACCTGGATTAGGACATAGATTACTTTTTATCCCGATATTCTTACGGGAGCAAGACTTATGCGGGGAGAACCGCGGGGCGCAGCTAGTTATTCATATAAAGTGCTGATGTTCTTATGTAATTGATTGAAAAGATAAATTGCTACTCAAACGCCAGTTTATCTGAACCTTCTCACCTCCGAGGTTCCGCCTGGTGACAATATTTACAGCCTCGCATCAAGCTCATATTATATGCAGCGCCTGAGGCATTTGTCCTACCTTTCCCAGCTTGTGGAATCCGCTTTCTAATATCTCCGACTTTCCTATGTGCACAAACTAAGATTTGTTTAAATTTTTTTAAACAGAATCTTCTTAATAAATTAATAAATCAGTTTGTTACTCCTTGGTTGTACCACTGAAAATAAGTAACGGTCAGGGCAGGCCAGGAAGGGCACGCCACGATTGCGGCGGTAAGGCCCCTCTTTGAGGAGTGGGTGAGAGGCGTCACGGCGTCCTCACCTACTGCCTGACGCAGGTCCTCACCGGACACGGATGTTTCGGGAGGTTCCTGCACATCATCAGGCGGGAGGAAACGCCCGGGTGTCACCATTGCGAGGATCGCCCAGAGGACACGGTGGAGCATACGGTGGAGGTCAGTCCCGCTTGGGCAAAGCACCGCCGCGCCGTGTCCTCGTAGAGGCTATAGGCAGCGGCGGCGACCTCTCGCGTCCGGCCCTGGTCCAAGCAATGGTTCGGGGCGAGAGGGAGTGGGAGGCAGTCACCTCCTTCTGCGAAGCAGTCATGCTAGCGAAGGAGGTGGGGCGGGATGGGCGAGGGGGAGCTGCGGGAGGCGCCCCGGGCGTCGGGAGCCGCGTGACGACTCCCGGCCACCGTAGGCGCGGGCCTGCGGACGGCAAGTAATGGGTAGCTCGTCGTCCGATCAGGACCAGGCCCATGCTTGACGGCGCGTATGTGTTCCACGCGCGCCTCAAAGAGATGTCAGCATCAATGGAGGGACCCGTCAGGGCCGTAGCCTGCCAGGGCAGCGGGATTGTCCGAAAGGGTTACCGCTACCTCGGAACATAAAGGGCTAAGGAAGGAACACGGATGGGTTTTAGTCAGTAAAAGTCTGACACTCCCTTCCGCTCCACCCAGAGCGGGAGGGGTCATTTGATGATTTCCCATCCCTAAAAAAAAAAAAAACGGCTGGCCAGGAGCAGTGGTGGCCCAGTGGTAACGGCTGCGACTTACGGGTCGTAGGTTCGAACCCAGACAGGCGCTTTACTTTGTGTAAATTAGGTACTTCATCACCATTACTCTCCAAACGGTGAAGGAAAACATCGTGAGGAAACTGGCATGTACTAGAACCAAAAATTCGAAGACATGTGACATCTACCAACCCGCTCTGGGCATGGTGGATTACGGCCCACTCCCTCTCACCGAGAGGAGGCCTGTGTCCCAGCAGTGGGAACATTATAGGCTGATTATGTATTAGGTATGTAAGGGTCCGGGAATCACACTAAAACCTGCCTATCTCTGCCGCCCAGCAGCGTTGATGGTTTCCAGTTTGAACTCCATGGTGTTAAACACTCGAAAAATTACGCATTCATTGATTGACCGTCACCGTACCACATCGGTGGTGGCACCATCTTTCCGCCAGTTAGGTAAGTAAGCCATCGTTTTTAAAGCCGTATCAAAAAAATAAATACAACCACTGAGTTTCAAATTTTTAGCACTCTTTCTCCATACAATATGACCCCGAGAATTTATTATAAACACACGCCCATAACATGTTAATTGCTACCGATGCCTGGTCCCTAACTGCGTGGTCGTAATCATATTCCTAACGAGCTGCGCAAGACTCCCCGGTGAGATCGCAAACTGACATAACCACCAACTTATTTTACATCTCCTGACACATATTTTCAACCTTATGTCTCGTGCCATAAGAGTGCAAAACTTTGGTGATGGAACGTCTGGTAGAAATGTAATTCAATATAAACTAGCTTTCATTGAGTTTGGTATACCTACATTAGCGGTTTCATTCCAATCTGTCACATTTCTTCTGAATATAAACTTCGATGTATATATATATATCATCATGTATATATATATATACATATATATACATCTGATCCAACAAATACTTAAATTTTATATGCGAAATGTTATTTAAAAATAATAATGAAGATAAAAAGTGTTATTGGATAATGCTCAATGTATCGCGCCTAGTGGTCTGAGCTAATGATTTCTGGACAAAATAATTTTATGCATGAATATGTCGCGGCGCACGCGCAGCCTCGACTCGACAGTCGTCCGCGATATACTCGTATGTATAGCCTGTGGATACTAAACATGGGGCTAAAGAAGGACCATTCTATGTAGAAACAGGGGCCATACCAATCAAAATTTTACCTTATTTTTTTAACTCCATAATCAGTTTCACAACGGTACCTATAATGCGTAACGCACTTTCAATCACAATCTGGATAATTTTGAAGGATATTGCTAATCCATTGCTCCTTATGTTCGATATATTTGTCTGCTCAGTAACTTAAAAAATTCAATGGATGTTGTTTGTTGAACTGTCAAAATGAAAGCTATTAACTTACGCAATCACCGCACAAGTCTAGGTGACAGTGAGTCGTTGCACCGCACAACATTCTCAGTAGGTACCTAGTTGTAATTCTACATGTAAGAACAGAAATTCACAGAACAAACTAGCTATTAGAAGTCCTGAAAGACTGAAGGCTTAGCCGTTAGCCCGAATAAAAGGAATTCAGGAACAATCACTAGAACTTTAAACTGGTTTTAATAATAAGCTGAGATAATGCTGGGTACACTAGACGAACTACTCTATCTGTACAATAATGAGAAATATGATCACAATTTGAGAAATGTGACAAGAAGACAAATACACACATCAAAAGTGTCTAGGGATCAAGCATTTTTATGCGGATTTCTTGAGATTGAGATGTGGCTTTGTAATAAATTTATGATTTTATAAATTTATATGGATCCTTTTTGGTGCATTTCATAATTTGAATCAGGAACTGTGAATCAAATTCGAGTAAAAGATGAAAATCAGCTGTCAATATTTTCCCTATAAAAACATACAACGCATTGAAGACATTATTAGTGCTACTGTTTCCCTACTACTGATTAAAACCAACGTTATTATGGAGCGGCGACGTCATTTAAGCAGGGAAGAAATGCTCAGAGCCGTGGGAATGATAGAAGCTGGTTCCCGGCAACGTACTGTGGCTTTAGCTCTGAATACAAGTCAGAGTGTTATCAGTCGACTTTGGACACGTTACCGAAGCACTGGTACCGTGGCTGAGCGCCATGGAGGACGGTATCGCTGCACCACACGGAGACAAGACCGATACATTCAAATCTTAACTCGAAGAGCTCCAACAATAACCGCCATGATGTTAGCCGTGAGGCTTCATCACTCTTCAGGGAACTTAATTAGCGACCAAACAGTCAGAAACCGCTTGCATGAAGTGAACCTTCATTCCCGAAGACCGCTACGGGTACCACCTATAGCAATGCACAATCGTAGGATTCGATATCAATGGGCTCTTGAACACAGAAATTGGGCAGAAGAACAATGGCGTTTCGTATGCTTTTCTGATGAGTCTCGTTTTGGTATGAGACCGGATACAAGACGTATACGACACTGGAGAACCCCTGGACGCCAACAGCGATTAAAATCCTGCCAGGAAGTCCATCCTTATAGTGGTGGAACCATCATGGTATGGGCGGGTATTTGGATCGGCGGAAGAACTGAGTTGATTTGGATCAGAAGCAACCTCAACGCTCAAATTTATGCTGAGACGATTGTATCAGACGTCATCGTTCCTCTACAAGTGCAAATCGGTCCCTTATTTCAGTTAATGCATGATAATGCACGACCGCACACCGCAAGAGTTGTAAGACAGACTCTCGCCGCAGCTAACATCAATGTCCTGCCCTGGCCTGCTCAGTCGCCAGACTTGAACCCGATTGAGCATGCATGGGATATGCTACAGAGAAGAGCTCTGCCGAATATGGAGGGTATCCAGTCGCAAGAAGACCTTTTTTTGTTGTTGCAACGAACATGGGCGGCCATTCCACAGCGTGATTTGGATGAACTCATTTTGAGTATGCCAAACCGATGTTCTTGTGTTGTTAGTGTTCGCGGTAGAAACACGGATTATTAATTGTTTAAGTTACCCAATAAAATTTTAAAGAAAACTGTTATTTCAGTCTTTTTTTCGAACTTTTGTGTTAGTGGTTCAAATGTCAAAAATCCCTTTATTAGGAAAATGGCAAATTTCTTTATTAATGCAAAGGTGACTTGGTTTATCGTTACTGTGACAAACGAAAACACTTTATTTGATGAATCCTTAAAGAAAATTTTAATTAATATCAATCAGGAGAAAAGTTATTGCAAAAATATATGTTGATCCCTAGACACTTTTGATGTGTGTACTTACAGATTTCACAAATGGGACTTCTGCATGTTGTTATTCAGTGTTTTTCCTTATTAACTTTATACAAGAAAATATCGTAAAGAGGTGTGAAGTTCTGCACAGAAACATTACGTTCATTTTGTGAAGGCAAATAGTATTACTTGCTAAGCCCCTTTGTAAACCATGACACTGGAAGTTGATAGGAAACTAAGGAACATAGGCCTCGGAATAGGACACTGCTCAAACTAATTAGTGTTTGCAACATTTATATGGCCCACTCCCTCTCACAGAGAGGAGGCCTGTGTCCCAGCAGTGGAAACAGTAAAGGCTGATTATATTTAGATATAATAATAATAATATCCTTGGACATTTCACACAACGCCATTTAGTCCCAAGCTAAGCAACCTAATGCTTGTGTTATGGTAACGAGATGGCTGATAAACTACTTATATACATTTTTTTTTTGTAAATACTGAGGTACATATTATAAATAAAACACCCAGACCCGGAACAAATACTTGTAGGTCGTACAAATATTTGTTCCGTGCGGGAATCGAACCCGCGACATGCTGCGCAGCAGATATGCATTGTTGAACCTGACAAGAAATATAAGTAGTGGTCAAACTTAAGCGAATTTGGTCACAAAAGATATACGGCCTCGACCATACCAAAGTACAAGCAGTGGCGTTATTTAATTTGCAATCACAGCCAGTAAACATTTCCTTATTAATCGCTAAGTCTGCAGTCAACCTTAAGCACCTTGGTAATGTTTTACAAAAGTGTGACGTTTAATTTTTTACACAGTGAGAGGAGAAATTAAAATTGTCAAAAGGACTCGTTATGATCCGTGAACATACATGTTTATACGCTACGAATCATTAACTAACCCTTCTACAATAGGAAACCTTATTTTCCGGAGATTAGAGTTTGTTTTTTGTTGATAAGTTTGTGGTGTGGCCACTTTTTGTAGTAGAAAAGGAGTTTGAATCAAGTTATGTGTGTTGATAACGCGAGGGGCCGCGCTCGCGCACTGTGCAGTTTATTTAGAATAATATTAAGTATAAAAACAATAATAAACGTGTTTTGCTGAAGTTACTGTAGTGCTGTAATATAGCTGTTTGGAGACTCATTCCTGCGATGTGTTTAGAGTTTATAGAAAAATGATCAGTGCGTTTATGTCTTGGAATTTTTGTCACTTATATTCTTTAGAACTTTTCACTTCTTATAAGTAAACTGTCTTGGGCCTGTAGTACAGAACATTCCTCATATTCAGTTTGATCATCAGTCAGTCGATCACTCAGTACTTGAGCTTCGTTCTTATTCCAGAACGGTAACCCATCTACACTCAGCTGAAAAAAACAAATGAAAGCTCATAAAATTCTACCAAATATTCCTTCTTAGCATCTAAACAATTATCAATATTATAAAGTGTAACTGTCGTAGGAGACAAAATCTCCTCAATGACTGTGTCAAAGAAACTGTAGGTACTATACCTACTTAAGCCAATTACGTTTGCATCCTCTTAGTCGTGAGGGTCCTGGCGGGTTATTTCTCCATGGCATCCTCATCCTCAGTGGTGGGTAGTTCTTGCTGTTAGAATAAGGTAGGTCCCTGCTCACGCACTCTACAACTCCTTTATTGACTGGACTACCAAAAGTCTTTGAAATCACTTGTAATCTTATACTGAGGAATCTGGATCGTTATACTACTGTGCCATTCGGGTGGTCAACATGAATGTGTATCATTGTGTATCTCCGGTCGGTATATTTAATCCCACAGTCACGATTTGCTGTAATCAAACATCAAACATGTTTTGTAAAACTATTACAAATATCACAAAAAAAGATATATCGTTTGACACATCTGTATTAGAAATTACCATACTATCTTATTATTTCACTCAAAAAATCTCATTTCAACGCTCGCCAAGCAGATACAAACCTTACCTCGTCAGAAATAAGAGTCGTTTGTATCGAGTGTTAGCTGTATTGATATATTTTTACATTGGTTTACGAGATAGACGTCACAAAACGGACAGTTGGACGCGTAAGTCACGTGATGGTCAGTTTAGATTAAATATTGTAATAAGATACGTCCATCTTTTTGACCAGAATCGTCATAAGTTTGACTACTGGGGAATTTTGATGTTGCCGTTACACCAAATAGATACCTACATAGTTTAAAGATATTCTGCATAAAGAAACGTGTGCGGTCTGGGGACATATCAAGTATTTATACTTGTACCTACTTCTTGGATTTTTATTTTGAGCTCACCATTGGCTTCAGCACCCACGAAAATCATAAAAACTATCTCTCTTAGAGAGAAAGTCGTATGGAGTCTAACGCTTTTTCGTTAGATAGGAGTAAGTACGTGCCGATTTCTACCAGTAAGTACTTTACCAATAATTAATGCCTCTTTCGAGATACTAAACTGAATATTAAACTATGCCAAAAAACTTTTCAGTTTTTGAGGTTTTTATTAAGACTCTTTCAGCGGGACAAGTAGGTACTATTGTCTAACCTTAAGTCACTCAACAATATAAAAATTAGTAGCTACTAAATCCTTACTTAACAGTTCAACAAAAATCTATGAAGATCTCAAGCCGTTGCCCAATCAAGGCCACTTTAGCTGAAAAGTCTCCCTCAAACAATGTACAAGCCTTAAGCCCAACCCATTTCCTTTTGACTGGTGAAGTAATCGGTCAGTTAGCCAAAAAATTGAAGCTAACTGCTTGTTCTAAAACGTAAATCTCTGTGAAGAAAACCGGACAAGAAACTCCATGGACACTCTTTTAAATCAAGTTATGGATTATAAAATCCCGGGTACATTTACCTAAGCTTTTTATACGTTTGTGTACGTCTAGTGTACCTACTCTCCAACGGAGCACCTTGACCCCCCCCCCCCCCCCGCTCAAGGCACCACGCCAGCCCCACAGCCCAGGTGTTACTTCTCATGGCCACCCTCCACGAGGCTCCTAGCCACGTTCATTAAACATTCGATAATAAATGGCCACTTCTAATTAATTATAAATACGTAATTGACCGAGGGGAAGTCACGCTTTGATTCTGTGTTTAGGAATATTTTGATGTGAAACTTGGAATACCTAGTTGTTGATGTGGTTTATTAAATTGTCCTTCGCTGTCGCTGGTCGTGTCTGTTCTGAACTAGGCAAGTAACATGTGATGAATTTTTAGAGTCATCTTCAGTCAATTATTTACAATTCCAGTCTGCTTAACTGGTTTTCGGAAGACTCTTCAAGAATCACTGCAGCCATGCCGTGGTCCAGCTCCTGTATTGTCACTTCAATTAAGAATGTTCCACTCCACTGTCAGGGGCTACTTTACGAGTATATACCCGAGATGTTCACTTCAACTTTCTATTTTCTATGAAGAAAGTACGTACCGAAAACAAAAAAAGCCTACCCTTGTCAAATTCAGTTCTGTAGCTTGGCCGCGAAAACGTCACATACGAACTCACTTCCACCTTCCAAGCCAATAAATAATCCTCAAGTAGGTAACTATTGAAATTGCCATTTTCCCATAAAACATCTTTATAAACAATGCTTACACTTACTTAGACGCTCAATAGGGTGACCAAGCATCGCGGGGGGCGGTGGGAACTTGCAAGGAATCTCCGATATTCACTTGACATGGGTGGATACACTAGCAAGTGGCTCCCGGGGATTTAGTGTAGTGTAATGTAAACTGAAGTAGATGATTTCTTAATGCGATGGGAATTTTGATGAAATTATGTGAGAAAGATAAAAAATTGCCATAGTTGTGGGTAAACCCCATATTACTTTATTTTATTTCTTTTATTACGACAAACAAATAGTATTTGTTATATAAAATATTCAACATTATCCAAACATGGGATGAGTCTGCTAAAAACCGAGCTGAAATATAGGTACCTATATACTCGTAATTATATGATTACAAAGTGTTAAAAAATTAACCTCACAAATAAGTGGTGCTTTAGACCATCGAACTGAATAACTTTCACTAAAGGACCAACGCCAAAATCACGAAAAAGAAAACAGTTGTTTCATACATTTTGATCAAGTAGGTATTGAACGTTTGTATGAAACAGCAGTTTTTTTTTTGTGTTCAGAGTTCCAGAGTTACATAGAAGTGCAATTAGTTCCTTTTCAGATTTGATCGTAATCATAACAGTAAATAAAATAAAAACAAAAGTAGTAAAATATGTCAACTCCCCAAATAAAAAAACATAACCACAAATTAGTAAGTTCCTAAATAATTAATAAGCTCTGTCCCCAACAAGACTAAATAACAGTTTTGTACAGTCAGCCACAAAATTACCGAACGTAAACGGGACGTCGTTTAATCGCTTGCATATTGTATTGGATCATTTTATTATGGAAACAAGCGTATTGTGTGGGGTCGGAGGGGTGAATGGGGGATGTATCGTGTACATTGCTGGTTTTAGCTTAGTTTGTTACTGTTTAGGTACAATATTAGCAGAATCTATTTAAATTACTTTACCCGATGCAAATTTTTGTTTGGTTTTTAATCCAATCGAGGGTGAAGTTGTTTTCAAGGCGGACATGATACAACATCATGAATGACGTTTATTCATTTTTATTATTTCATAGGTTGGTGAGAAATGATAAAAATCATGACAAAATAGATAAAAGAAAAACGTGCTCTTCTTGAATGAGTTTATGATAAGACAAGCTATTTTCATTCACTTGTTAGTCTGTCAACTTCATGACTACAATCTTTGGAAAAAACATAACACAAAGCAGCGAATGCATTCATGGCACCTACGCCTTGAGTAGGATTCTATGGCTAATACGTGGGTAAAACACGGCTGTGGTGCCATCAATGTACACGAAACACCTCAATTCCCTCACTTCCACCACAAGGAGGTTTCTGTGAGAGCTCTGCCACCTGCGAGGACGGCGCGACTGGAAAAAGCGGTGTTTTGCTGCGATCATAGTTTACTTCATTACCTTACTTAGTTATGTGCGCCCGCGGGGCCCAATTAAATATCATTAGCTTTAATCAGCGGTTTGAACAGACATTTTCGTCGTTGAGTGTATTTTAGGTTTTAAGTATTGTTTAAGTGTGGATAATAAACATTATTCTTAAGTTTAAATGAGTGGTCACCAAGATATGGCCTTGTTACCAGAAATATCAGTGGCATCACACAGGTCTTCATTTAGGTGTGCTCATGAGGTAAGACAGCTATGTTAACCATACCAGCGTGAGCTGCAGAATGGGGTCCTTTTGGTGTACTCCCATTTGACTAAAATTTATCTCTCGCAGCAAAACATCTGAAGGCCAATTCTCGTAATTTGAAACGTTCAAAATCTAGTCGCAGTCTCATCTCAGCGACAAACAACTGTCAAAATGTAGGGAAATTAGAGGTATTTTTGACAGATTGAGACTGAGAACGTTCTTAAAATTACGAGAATTGCCCTTCTGGTCTTCTTGTAATTTTGAATAAGTAGATTGTACCTATATAAATCACTATAATGAAATCCTCGACTGCCTGGCTATGCTTTTTGATAATAAATTTTGGCCATTTGAATAGTATTTACTTTACTGCTATTAAACGGTTTATCACCATGCCATTTAATGTTAATTAGACAAAAGCTAATCAAATTAATCCATCATTTTCAATTAATTGTACAAAGAAATTACAGACAAATACCTCTCACAGAGAGGAGGCTTGTGTCCCAGTAGTCGCAACATTATAGGCTGATTATGGTTATGGTACAAAGAAAACTGTTTAATCAACCTAACCTACCAGAAACAATGACAAACAAAAACGGAAAACGGAGCTATTAAAATTTTTCTCAGTAATTTCCCGGAACGTGCAATTATATCGTGTGTAATGCCAGCTGAGGACGCCTGCGACGAGCGACGTAAGTGCACGATCCCGCACGATCGCTGCACCCGAGTGGTAGTCCATATTAAATGACTCCACCCTCCGTTACGTGCCGGGAGGTTAAATATGAATGGAGGTTTAAGGTCAAGATGTACAACTATCAGCTCACAGTAATATTACCTAAGATAATTATGCTTTATATATTAGCAGGTTAGTATTCTAATCACTACTTACCACTTCCCATGACGATGACAGCTGCAGTTTAAAAAAAAAAATAGATATCCATCTCAGGAAAAACCCTAGATAGATAGGTAGAAAGGTATAGGTCAGATAGGCAGTCGCTCCATGTACAATACTGGTATTCAGCTGCATCCAGTTTGACTGAAAGCCGACCCCAACATAGTTGGGAAAACGCTGGGCAGATGGTGATGATGATCTCAGGAAAAACGCTATGAAAATTTATAAGTACTCTTGATGTGGTCACCCTACTTATACCTTTCTGTCACCCTACTTATTATTTCTGTCACTTGCTGGAATTTAGTACAGTAAAAGTTTGAAGTCTTCGTGTCAGGATTTTATCACAGGATTTCTGTAATACGCCGCTGTGTGAGGTGTCGTATTCAAAATCGCAAGCGTAACAATGTCTATTTCATACTCATGGATACTTTTGTAACATTTCCGACTGCCCCTTAAGCCACAATACATAATTATCTGAAAACATATTTAATACAATTTGGAGGGAAATATTATGATGTATACTATGTAATGTTGGCTGAAAGTGTTTCAGGCTACACTCATGTAATATTCAGGCATAAATGACCGTAATGGCTGCCGGCCTTGTGTCGACATTTTGTTCCAACTGACAATTTTACTTAATTGTAGCGTAATATGTGTTTAAAAGCAATTTTCTTAGGAAAATGGAGGATTTATTTATGTGATAGTATGTGGTAGTTTTCTTTAATTATATTAAAAAATTAAAGTGAAGTACATGAACAAGTTTTATTATATTTTGGAAATATATATTAAAATAAAAAGCTGTCTTTTCATACCAAAAATTATTGGGAACAAATTCGTTTTGTAATTTTATCCCCTCGTTACCTAGGCTTTTAATATTCTTTTTTCCTAGAAAGGATTTACTTTTTTTTATCTACCTAATATTTTCACCTGCTACAAACATTTTGAGTGCCAAAACAGTAAGTGTTTCACAATATTACACAATACACTGCTGTAGTTAGGTAGGTATTGCTAATCTTTCTGATAAGATTAGGTCTTACTCTAGGCTGTTCTGAAGATAAAATGTGAAAGAGTAACAAACTTCCATCCATACTCACAAACTTTCCAGTTTAGGTAGAGCAGTATAAGGAATAAGGATAAAGGATATAAGGAAGTAGGATAATTAAGATATATAGTTAAGATTAAAATAAAATGTGGCATTAATTTACTGCTGAAGTCTTTTTACCGGTTTCCTAGTTCTATTTTTATTTATATTTCGCCTTCTGTCTAATATTATAAGAAAAAGATTGAAAACTTCTTATATTATCTGTGAAAAAAAGTAAACTAACAATACAATTGTTAAAAGAACTAGCGTATATTTTGTCAGTTTTCATTACTTTTTTTTTGCATTTTAAATAGGTATATAGCATATATAGGTAATCAGCCTATACTATAATGTCCCCACGGCTGGTATATAGCATAGGTAATCAGCCTATACTATAATGTCCCCACGGCTGGTATATAGCATAGGTAATCAGCCTATACTATAATGTCCCCACGGCTGGTATATAGCATAGGTAATCAGCCTATACTATAATGTCCCCACGGCTGGTATATAGCATAGGTAATCAGCCTATACTATAATGTCCCCACGGCTGGTATATAGCATAGGTAATCAGCCTATACTATAATGTCCCCACGGCTGGTATATAGCATAGGTAATCAGCCTATACTAAAATGTCCCCACGGCTGGTATATAGCATAGGTAATCAGCCTATACTATAATGTCCCCACGGCTGGGACACACAGGCCTCCTCTCTTTGAGACATGGAATGGACCCTCCAATTAAAATGTTTTAATGGTGTTTCAGATATTCCCTGCCTACACTATTATAATACTGTAGTACCTGACCTAGTCATTCACTTACTATTGCGTAAGTTTGCACAATATTTACGTATTATTATACAATAAGACGATAACTCAAAAGTTTATCAACAACAATGTCACCGTGTTGAAGTATCAGGTTGATTTGAGATTCAGATAACGCACCTCGGTATTAGCCAGTATTACCGACATAACGGTAGGTATTACCGACAGTTTTCATTCATCTTCTTTTCAGAAAAGATTCAGAAAAATGAAAATAGAAAATAGGTTAGAAAGAAAGTACGTTTAAAAAAAAAAACAAAATAACAATTTGGGAGAAAACATGCGTCACATCCACGCAAAATCACTCTATCTTTTGTTTTGGTTTTCTGGACCCAATGCATAATCGAATTGGATGTTCATCTAGTAGTGGGGGGTAGTTTGATATCTAGGTAAAGATAGCAACAGGGTACATTAATTCATCACGGAAGAAAAAAACTTCTTATATAGGCGTAGTCTCGAGTCCGCCACCCAATGTTAAATGTAACTGATGGCTGATATTTCAATCGATAGATAATTTTTATTCGTCGAATAAAATTGACGTCTGACAGTTTTTGTGTAGAAGAATTGTCAAAAATTCAAAATTAATCCTCCGATAAAATTATGTGGCGTTGGAAAAATCTGTTTTATTACGGTACGGCGAATAAACCGCGCCGTAGAAGAAACGTGTCTGTCAACAAGCCTCCATAGTGATCCATACAATACTGACGACCATGCCTACTGTTAAAATTATACCATCGAACACGTCTTGTACAAATCACTTTATTAGTACTCAAACAGTTAAATAGTAATGGTAACTCGAGACCACGTTCCTCATTTCCAGCCCAGAGAGAATCCGTCTTTTTATTTTCCCGCCGTTTTTATCAAAAAGTCATCTCTGGGTTGCCACAACTCAAAAAGTATATAATATCTAAAAATGAGAATGTTGCAACCCACAAATAATATTAGTTATATAGTCGATTATTGTGTATGCTAACACCACACACGGCGAATAAACCGTATGTAACGTTTCACGGCAAACAAAACGTGTGTGTATGATTCTAATTGTATCCCAACACCGACGTCATCAACCTCTAACTTAAACGTGTAAGTAACCAACAAGTCACCGTGAACATAACACAACATACCTAGTATTAAAATTAACCATTACAATATGACTACACTCACAATCTCCTCACAATCGTACGGAGGTGTCAAGGTAACCGAACACCTCACAAAACAGCCACATACCGACAGAAACTGTGATTGGCAGCTCTTGGGCAGCCTGGTACCACCGAGCACATGCTCAGAAGAGCCAGTCTATCTGAAACTTGGAATTAAGCAGTATAACATCGCATAATCAGCCTATAATGTCCCCACAGCTGGGACACACTGTGACTGCTCTCTGTGAGAGGGAGTGGGCTACCAGCGGGCCTATAGTACGGATTGTCTCAATTCTTCGATTTCTTTGGTTCTAAGATGCCGGTTTCGTCACGATGTTTTCCTCCACCGTTTTGAGAGCAGTGGTGATGAAATAATTAAACTCGGAATTACTTTAGAAGAATTTTATACACTGAAGTGCTCGCATTCAGCTACTGTAGTAGTTTTAGCTTGTCGAGAGAAAGACAGCGCTGACACAGCTAAAATAAGCAAATGGCTAGTTGTTCCGATTTGTCAAATAATCATGGTTAATTAAAATAGGTAGCTAAACTCCGCAGATGCGATGGGTATCGATATTTCAACAAGATAAAATTAAATGATGTGATATTTCTTGTTGGGACGTCAACGAAAGCTGTTAGTGTTGTTAGTGCTGTATTAGAAGTACAGACGCCAGCACATCAACCTACCCGAAACTGTCAAATTTTTCCATTCAACTTTGAACCTTATGCTTTAGCGATAAAGTTGAAAATCTATCAAAGAAATTTGACAGATTGTAGTAGCTTGATGTGCTGGCGTCTGTACCTATATTTTGAGAAAAACTGTTTTCTCATTTTTTATCGTGTTTAGATACCTATCGATATCCATCACGTCTGTAAAGTAAAAAAAAAAATACAGTTTTTTTATTTATATTTCAAGCGACTACAACAGCTGTCGATGACCGCGACACCATAAAAATCATCAAATTAATTATTTTTTTGTTTTAATATATTTAGATAGGTACCTACCCGATATCCATCACGTCTGCGGAGTTTAGCTAGCCAATTTAAAATAACCCTACATTACTGAACAAGAAAAGTTATATTTATTTGCAGGCACCATTAATGGTGAACATGACGAACCGAACAAAACTTGTGAAGACTGCAACAGTCGACAGCGGTCAATATAACATACTCAACCCCAGCAATATAAAACTGAATTTTAAAGAAGACGTAAACTCATCACTTGGATACTTTTATCACCTAGGGACCTTCTGTCTTACTTATGACGTGGTCTTCCAGAAACCATGATTGGCAGCGCCTGCGCAGCGCGTCGGTAGCGCGTGAGAACTGTCAAAATGATCTAGAAAACTTCACAGAACTATAGGAAAGCTGCTGCGGGATTGTAACCCTTATGGCACAGGGTTTAGGACGGGGGTTAGGGCTAGATTCGTCTGTTTGTTTGTTTGCAGTGAGGCGTAAGTTCACTTTGATTTGCCGAAGCGGTAGGTCAGTAGGGAAAGTATGGTTTAGTGGGAATGTGAGATATGTTCGAAATTGTTTGTTTGATGCATTAGTTTTACTTTGTTATATTCTACGACCTTTCCTAAATTTTTTATGTATAAAGAAAGAAACGATTGATAGTAAAATTACAGTTCCTTCCTCCGTGATTCATGCTGTAAATTACGTTAAAAATAAATTAATACTTTTAAACAAACTATTCAAAGATTCATAACATATTTCTATCTTCAAATCTACACTTTGGACAAACATAAATTCATCGTAAATTTCGTCAATCGTTTTATTATCTGCCATTACAATCAAACTTATAAAACCATGGTCACCGTAGGTCAAGTGACAAGCCGTAACTTGTCTGACATCATAATACAGCCGCTAGTCGGTATCCCCGCACATCGGCGCACGCGCAGCTTGGCTGTAACCCGACGTAGCACCTATGTCATAGCGACACGATGTTTTTATATAACAAATATTAAATGTAGAGATTTTTAATATTTGAAAGATGATTTTGATATGATTATTATGTGGATGTCCACGAATGAAGAGCGTTCTATTATATCTACCTATCATACCTACAAGTTTTATATTGAGTCAGTCGACAAACTCACAATTACAATATTTCATCTTTACAGCTTATTCAGTACCACCACCACCACTTCAATACCTGTAGTCTTAACAAAAGAAAACATCCGATAATACTCATCTATACTTCCATACTAATCTTATAAATTCGAAAGTAACTTTGTCTGTCTGTCTGTATGTTTCGTTTTCACGCTTAAACCACTGAACGGATTTCGATAAAATTTGGCAGAGAGATAGATTGCATCCCGGGGAAGGACATAGGATAGTTTTTATCGACATACCTCGCGGGCGAAGCCGCGGGCGGAAGCTAGTAGACTATAAAGTATAGGTAGTAATGAAAAAAGTAAATAAGAAAAATACCCACATAGGCCACATAAGTACCCTCTCTCGCTCGTTTTTCTCCTGGACCCCCATGGGAAAAATGTGTGAATTTGGGTTATCGGCAGTGGGTTTTATGGGTCCTAGGCGTGAGTATAGGCAGAAACTACAAAATAGAAATAGAGCCAAAAAATAATTGAATATTCTGTACAGATTTTTTTTTCGTGATTTCAGAGTTGGTCCCATAATGAAAGTTGTTCATATTTATGGGTAGAACAGCCTGAAAAAATTTGGACCGTGATAAAAATATCTTCCTGAATAATATGTTACGGCTAATAGCCGAAGTGCGGCTACACCTAATTTTAGCCGGGTAGATACAACTAGGTGCAGCATCCTACGTCGACGCGGGGCTCCTATTTCTGTATAAAGGGTTTTAAAGTAAGCTAACCAAACCTGACCTCAGGGTGCCCTTGGCTCGCCCTTGCATCCTGCGTCGCGCGTCGCCTATCGACCGACCGCAACCATGCAACCGATGTCACCCGAAGCACACACGAACCGCATGTGGCCGGCTGAACCTATGTTGTACCCGGCTAAAACTAAATGTAGCCGCCCTTCGGCTATTAGCCGTGACATATACAAGCGGCTCAGTTTTTTATTTAATTAATACACAATAAAACAAAGTTTCTATAATCTCTAAAAAATCAGCATAACACACAACATTATCAACAATGTGCCAATATAATCGAATGAATCATGTGCGTTAATACAGTAACAATATTATTGTTGTTATTCACAACTCGACACAAAACATATTTACTTATTTAAGTACTCCATAATTTATAATACACGACACACAGGTGCAAAATAACAAAGAAATATTATATTATTTAAAGATGAACAATAAAACTTAGTACATACTTTTAAAGGTACGCTTCATTGCAAAATATTGGAACTATGATTCTATGCGTAGGGTGACCAAGTTATTTTTTGGATAGGTAATATCTAAAAAGTTGTCAGAAAATAGCTATCATGTTTTTGCTTAAACAAGTTAGTATATGTATAAGTTCTGTAAAGAAACCATTATTTCGACTGCATAGGTACATAGATTAGCAAAAAAAGAAGACTTGAAATCATTTTAAAACTATTTAAGCTACCTACTTCAATGAATAGGTACGCTCAATATAAAATCAAATTCAACTCACTTCATAGACATAATACAATTTAACATCTTTACAAAACAGACCATTAGGCCCGAAACTTGACACCGTACAGTAGCGACAAAAGATAAAGATCTAAAAACATATTAGTTTTCACTAAACTAAGCACCGCTGCGCGATGCATTGTACGTAGATTTGTATCATTTTGTGCAATATTGGCGTGAGATAGTGCATCGGCTTTTATTGAAGTTACAATTATTTTTTTAATGTCCTTTAGTATTATTAGCTGGGCTTTCAAATAGTGACCCTAGGGAATTTAATCCTGCAGCATTTTGTAACTTTGACAACGGAATTTAAAACAGTCAAGAAATATTTTCTGAGGAATCTTACAGAATAATTAAAACTTAATTAAAAAATCACCCGATAAAGGTCGTGACACCAAGCATTAAGAAAACCGACAAGAGAAGGATGCTCAACAAAAAATTTAATAAAGATTTGTATGGAATTATAAGTGAATATTTATTCAAAACAAAAATAAAAACTGATGCACTGATTTAAATAAAAATAAAACCGAGCAACAATAAAATAAATGTATGGTTTAGGTAAGCCTCTTTTATCTGTTCTGTGGTTTAAGCATCGCCAACTCTAATATGAAAAGGTTATTATATCATTACAGAACATCTATTTTTAATTGATACAAAACAAAAGCAGAAAAAACTAATTTGATACTTCCAAATATTTAAATGAAGCCTCTAATGACCGCTACTAGAATATAATGTTTCCACTTAGTATGCACCAGAATATAGCTACTTTATTTGCTAATCTTAATGTTAACATCTCATTTAGACATTAATATTTATTTTCTTATTCAAAATGAGTCAATCGATGCTTTTTACATCTGTGCAAAAGCATATTAGAATAACAAAATAACGACTACCAAAAACAGAATTATTCTTAGCCACAAACACAATCTTATCTGTGGTCCAATTCGATAGATTTTTGTTACAAAAATCTTCATTCTCGAATTTCGAAACCGCCTCAAACCGGACATAACCACAAACTAGGAAGACAACACGATATAACAAAAAATCCCAAAAAAATACACTGTCACTTTCCGGAACACTGAATAGGATTATCAATTATTTGGTCACCCTAAATAGATGCGTATCTACATTCATCGAAATATGATCGGCTTATTATAACTATATTTGCTAGTTTTCGGCCTTTGTTGGTCCAAACAGTAGATGTAGGCCGATAAGGAGGACTATTGTAAGGCTGTGGAGCCAATATTAAGTTTCGGCAGTTTGTTTTCGATGGGAGATATGTAACTGTCATTTTATTCAAATTTTATTGTTATTGTGCAGGATCTGGTTTTGTTATCGGACGCTAATAATGTGAAGCATAATTATAATGTTAAATTGGTCGGTCGTATTATCGAGTATTATTATAACTTAATAATGCTTTCAAATCATTCGCAAGTTGAATAATTACTTAAGTGCATTGAATTCTCGACAGCATTCTTTATTTAGATAACATCACTCCCAATTCGTAAGCTAATGAGGTAGTTAGTTAAGTGTTGTAGTTCATTTGGAGTCTTACAAAACCAGCGCAGCGGGGTAAATAGCGTAACACACTATCAGTGATGGCTTTCATTTTGACAGTTCGACAACATTCATTACGTTATTTACATTGTTGAGCAGACACATTTTCCGAACTTATGAAGCAATGGATTAGCAATATCCTTCAAAATGATTCAGATATTGATAGTGCGCTATGCAATAAGGGTACTGGACCAGACCCAATAATGTCTTTCTTTAGGCGAATCGTCCACCAGGGACTAATATATCTAAAATTCTTCGCACAGATTTCTTTTGTAGAATCAATCATTTAGGTGACTAACCGGGGCATCACCACAGTCTATTAAAATCCTGGAGATTATAATCACCGAGGTTTCTAGCTCTACCTATACTCTACGCTCATAAATAGTTTCGACATTTGCACATTTTTGACATAGGTACGCCCTTTTAGAAATTTAAATTTGTTTGTATAAAAACTACGCGCTCTTAAACTAGATATATAGGCCTGTATCTAGTCTGAGAAGACGTTGAAATGTTTTCTCCATTGTCACGTGAATATTGCGCACAATCACATATATGTCACAACAAATCCTTATTATTTAAACATTGTTGATTATCACTAAGTCTTATCTAATAGATAGTAAACTTGGAAATAATAACCTGATTTTGTTAAAAATATTTAGCTTTTTATCTGTAATATTATTGTCCTGTAATAACATTTTGATCCTTTTAGAAATGATACTGATAACGGGGAGTCACTCTGACATAGTGTTGATAACAGCATGTGTGACAGTGGCCCTCTTGAGTACCTAAGTATGTTGTGCAACCATTTATTAATTAAAATTATTACTTTCTCTGACTCGCATCATCATCATTTAAGCCGAAAGATGTCCACTGCTGGACATAGGCCTCCCCCAAGCAAAGCCACTTGGAATGGTTATGTGCTTCTCCCATCTAGCGGATTCCTGATTTGCATAAAAATACATAATAAATGAGATAATAACTTTCAATTTGTAATGATCTGAAACTTCCACACAAGTTTAAAGTCTACTAAACAAAAGTTACGCTGGATTACAGCCCACTACCTCTCACATAGAGGAGGCCTGTGTCCCAGCAGTGGGAACATAACAGGCTGATTATGTAAACAAAAGTTTGGAAATTCGGAACTGAACATACCTAACCAGAACATCTAAGTACGTAACTAAACCGTACAAAAGTCAAAGCTGTCTATACCGTCAGCGTCTCTTTCTCGCTGCACCTAAGTATGTCAGTAAAAGACAGGAGTAGGTACTTATACAAAACCAGTGCTTCATATTGTCTCGCCAATAGTTATTTATTTATATGTACATCAGAAAATGTGTAATATAGAATACATAGAGCAAAAGTTAGCGACGTATTTTCACAACACAGGTAGATTCTGAAATATTTCAGCAAAGTAGTAATCAATCAATGTCAAGTCGAGTTTCAAACAGAAGGCTACTTTGTATATTCCTTAAAAAAGACCTACAAATGAGTGAAGAAAAAACCACCCGGAACTAGTTATCTTGAAAATAATTAATTTAATATCTGCATTTTTAAACTCCTAAATCTAAGTAATCGTCCACACAACACGTAACGTCTCTGTTATCACAAATCACGAAATAAATATTTACACGTGAAGCTAATCATGCTAATCGTGCCACAGAAGCTTTAACACAAAGTCACGGAGCGACCTTCACCGACAACGGGGGGCTTGCACGTGAGTCCAGTCATGTTTTATATGCAGTGTAATGTTGAAAGAAAAACAGACATGGATTTCAATGAATGTGGCGTTTACCTAATGAATCCATGTCGGGTGCTAACTTTGCCGTTAGTTAAATCACAAATGATGTTGGTCAAAATCTTCTTTTTAGCATATATCGACACGCTGATGATGGTAATCAGCCAAGCCCAAAGACTTATATAGATTCAGCCCAGAATTTGGCTAAGAGCTTGGCAGCTTCACTATTTAGTGTCTATATCCTGTAACGCGCAGACAACAGGACGCGCTGGACACGATATCAAGTGCCCCATTGTTTGTAGGACAGCGCCATGTTTACATTCTGACTGCCAAAAGGGACTATCAACTCTCTGATTCTCACGCACAACGGACCGAATGGGAGTTTAACCACTCACACGACCGGGTTTTTCATGTGCGGAAAAGAAAGTCCCATCATCATCATTATCATCATCAAGGGACTCTCCGAGCCAGTTTATGGGCTGTAAATCTGGCAAGTACCGTCATAGCATACGTAGGTACTTGCCAGATTTACAGCCCATAAACTGTCAACCCATAAAACGTCATAGCATACGTAGTTTCCTAGGTATACTTAATATGATGACAGATAAACATTGTAGGGAAACCTAAACTTTCCATGAAAAGCTCGGGAACAATTTAAACAGAAAGTGAATATTTTAGTTGGTTCAAAATGTGCCGAATGATTGATTTTCCAAAATGATTTTTAATTAAAAGTGAACAAAATCTATAATAATAGATGATTGCTTTCACACCTGCAATAAAACACTAACAATAAAACATTCCCTGATTTATATCGCATTGAATCCAGTTCTAAGCAAATAATAGAATGGTATAACACCAGTTATTAAGTAAAATAACAGCATGACTGTTAGAAACACGGTAATGTATTGTGTGTATGCAAATATACGGCTATTGTGACGAGCGGGGCCGTGGCGTGACGGTGGCGTGACGGCGACGGGGACGCGACGTGTCGTGAAGTGTGGGGGCAGAGCACTGCAATTATTTTGATGGTATTTGTTCAGGTATTGGGACTTTACTTTAGCATTGCAAGCAAACACACCTAGACTGAACTTCGAGGTAAATTGTCATCATCTAATTTTACCGTCGTACACAGGTAACTTTTGATGAAATATCCTAAAAAAAAAAAGCCAAAATGAAAGCCATCTTAACCAACAACTAACTAAAGAATTGGTCCTTATGACCCCAAAAACGTAACCAAAAATACCAATTCCTTGAAGTTCTCACTCAAAATCAATCAAAAGTCATTTATTCAAACTAGGCTGAGGATCAGCACTTTTCGAACGTCAAAATTACATAAGACAGTCCCCCGGCACGCCCGCCCTTCACCACTTCCTAAAGATTTAGTTGAGAAGTGGAGCAACAAACTCCCCAGCAGCACACTACTTACTTATATAACCGTCTATTTACTTCCCATACAGTCAAACATCACACATCTCACGTCACGCACCTGCCTCGACCAATCGGGGCGTGTTAATAACACTGTAATGAGCGTGACTTGCGCCGGCGCACCTCCAAGCCTGTGATTGTGCTACCGCGTCAGTTATCTCCGATGAGAGCGCTATTTCCAGCAATTGTTTGCGTAATTAGCAGTTTTGGGTTAGAAATTATTTGGCTACAACGCTACAAATAAAAGTTGGTGTTATTATAATGTTGGTTCGTTTTCACGCCTTTTCTCGAGAAGGGTGGGAACGGTCGGTGATGATGTGTGGCGGCGTATCAAACGTCGGTAGTGACTGTGATTCTTGGGTTGAGATAATATCTTGAATAAACTGTCATTAGTTTTGTTAGTTTATCACCTGCTAACAAATTAGAGATGAGTCGCCTAATTGGATTATTGGTAGTAATTTTTTGAGGTTCTCAGTTTTGTAAAGATGTTTAATGTTTTTTTAATCCTGTGTATAATGTTGAAAGTCATCCATACGGCGAAACGATCTAACCACAGAATCTTTTGAGGTTTAGCATTATTTTGCGGCGATATCTGATGCCAACTCCTACAATAAGTTCTTTATTTCATGAACACAGCGATATAACATGCTGCCTAGGCCAGCACTACCCACTGACTTAAAAAGCAACTGTAACAGACTCCAACAAGTTATTTCCCCTTTCTAAGATAACGAAACTGTTCTCAATCCAATTCCCCAAACAAGTAAGCACGTTATCAGCGTCAATAAGGCGATTTGTACCCAAACATCTGACCCATAAGAGGTAGGACCAATAAAAATACTTGTGGCTCAATAGCACCGGCGCGGCGCGTACCGTTTGGTACTTTGGTGCCATTAGTGGCGTAATGAAGCGGTCGGGCTGCTACCAAATGTATCGCGTACGTTATTGGTGTTGTTATTAGTGTACATTGTTATACGATACGGGAAATTGGGTCTAAAACTAAAAGTAGCCTTTTTTTGTCTTGTTTTCTCGTATCGGCAGGAAATATATTAATGAGTGAGCCAGTCAGTAAGATAGCGAAGGACTGTCCAGTGGGTATCCCCATTCCCGGAGCCCATTTCAGTAAGTCAAGCACGTGTAAAACTTATCTTACCTAATTTCATAACAAATTCGAAGGTCGTTTCAAGTCTAGACATTTTACAGTGCACTTATCTTTTATACTAGTGATAAGATATACCTATATTTCAATTTTCGCGTGCCTACCTAAGATTAAGCACTCTTAACATGTTGACAGACAACAGACACAATAAAAAATCTATTGTGCTAATGATTTTTTATTGTTTTTTCTAAAGTTACTCAGTTAGCAGTTGACTGTACCATAATATGAAATTATGGAACAGTTAACTGCAAGTCGAATAGTTTTTTTTTTAGGTGCCTTTTAGTAGTGGACACAGTTCCCCAACAGTGGACACAGTTCCCCAACAGTGGACGCTACAGCCACACCTACAGCTAATAGTGCTCCCGGTACCCGCTGACTTCACTCCAATTAAAATTCAAATTAATATGTATTTGAGACGATATAAATACTGGTGTTTTCCACTTGTGCCCATGTGTCGGGATTCCACTGACCGACACAGTTAAACTGAATATTATTTATTTAATCCTAACGTTTTATTTGGGTTGTTTCAAATATTATGATCACGAAACAAACTACCAAAATGAACTAGCATTTGCATGATTGTTTTTTCCAAATCAGTGTTAACAACAATTATTTTTTAAAGTTGATGTTATTTTGAAGGAAAGAAAAAAAAACAAGGAACATATATTGATGGGTAAATTATTTAAAGTTCATATTAAAACTACTTACATCCTTACCGCCCAGTATCACTATTTACAGCAGCTTCAACATAAAATCTAATACAGTTACAGCACAGATAGCCTGCGTTTCCCAACAGCAAAATATTTACGATACAGTTTGTTAACAAACTGTTAATATGTGCTTCATGCAAATCATATGCGTTTGTTTTCAAATAGAAACGGTGAGATAACACGAGATGACTGACGATGCAAGGGATGAGAGAACTGAGATGTTTACAAAACCTACGGCAAAACATGCAACAAGAAGCCTTAGATTTTATTGAAAGCAAAAATCATGCATCGAAATACTCTAAAAGCGGAACTCTACACACACATCAGAAATTGGGACGCGTTGAGACATTCTGTGGGTAAGTTACAGTAATATAGGGGTTGTGGAAACCCTTATAAATAAATAATTTCTGAAAGTTTTCGTAGACCTCTAATACTTCACAGTGCTCTTCATAACCTATACAGGATGAAATTGAATACATGCGACAAATCTAAATGGGAGATTGAACTCATCATTATGAACAACTTTTACTATGGGACCAAACCTGAAATCGCGAAAAAAAACCCAGCTGTTTCCTACATTTATGTTCGCATAACTCGTCAAAATGTAGGGAACAGCTGTTTTTTTTTTCGCCATTTCATGTTTGGTCCCATAGTAAAAGTGAGAGAAAGATGAGTAGAATCACCCATTTCGATTTGTCGCATGTTTTCAATTTCACCTGTATATGTAGACAGCCTTTAAAACCCGCTGTCTCCTCAAACTTAAATCGGACTTAAAACCAAAACAGTCAGTCGATCGCGGTCGTTATGTCGATAACCACATCTAAACCCGGTACTGATGCCCCAGCAGCCAAGCAGCCATGCCGCTATGTTGTCATTCCAATTGAATTAAGCAGGAATTCGACCGATCAACGGCTTGATGGGGTAAACAGAAGTGTATCTTGTAATTAAAGACGATATCATTAGATACTTTATTTGAAGTATCGTGAGATGTTCGTGGCCGATCGCCGTATCATCACACCCATTTTGTGTCATCGCCTTTTCCCAACTATGTTGGGATAGGCTTCCAGTCTAACCGGATGTAGCTGAATACCAGTATTTTAAAATCACATAGATTTTCATTTCATTCATGGAACGACAAAAATTATGTAGGTATTTGTGATAAAAGTTAAAAGGATACAAATAGGTCGAGCAAAGAAGGGGAACACTTTGCAGGAAGGTAAAGAGGGATGACAGGCGAATGGCGCCAAGTTGGGGAAGAAGGAATTTAATCAGTATTTCAGGAGTGATTAAAACGATTCTCAAATTAATGTCGATAGTTACTGTTATAATAAGCTGCTGTTCCAACGGTATATCTACTTAATCACCGAGAACGACACCGAACAACTAACCTAAAAATTAAAGAATTACATTTCCAACGTTGTCCCCCAAACACAACGTATTTGTAGAACAACAAACGGCTCAATAAATCGTCACTCATTTATATCTATTGTAATGTAACGTTACTAACATGGCGGGGAGAGCAGCCATTACGGAGCTTCCGACTTCAATAAATATGTGGTCTTGGATGACGTTGCTTTGTTACATATTGATATCAAGGAGGGCGGGATATTGCTTGTGACGCTGCAGGAGTTCGTTCCCATGGACGATAACCGTTCAATGGTAATTTTGATGTTATTGGATGATCTTTAGATCGAACAAAATCAATTTAGGTAACTATCTATCTTAACAGTTTTACTGGTGCACTAAATATCTCATAGGGATTAGTTACCCAGGGGGTGGAGCAACCAGTTTTCGAGTAGGTAATGGTGTCCGTTATTGACGATGTTGGTCGTCCTTCTCAAATTGGAGATTGTTGAAATTACTCAAAATTAAAAGGTGATCATTTTTGACTGTTTAGATCTGGACGCATAGATTTTTACACCAAAACTAATTACCAATGATACCCTATAAAATTTTACCAAATTTCATCCCCTAAAAGAAAACAACCGTGAAGCCATAGATAAAGCCATTACCAGACAACTGAATATACAGGAAGTAATCGGTACATAACACACATATATACGTTCATTGTACACAGACAATAACTCCAAATTGAGACCTCACATTCGCCACGCTAGTCCGCTCAAATCTGACGCCGAACTGTGGGAGCGGCGACAAAGCCCATAATAATAGATAAATAAAGTCAAATAACGCATGCAAACTTACATGTTCAACCCCAAAGGACCAAACTCAACCCTCTGTCAAACATACAGAAACGAAACTGATGTACAAAACCGGTAAATTCTAATTTTGTTTTGGAAATCGTAAATCATGCCGCGTTTCGTTAAGGGTTGCCGACAATACCTGGTCGCGTTCGCGTAATAAATTATGTTTTATGTTTATAAAAACATCAAAATGTATATTAGAGGTTTTATTTGTTTGTTGATTACAAAAATGCCGCCTTTGACTAGGGATGAAAGAAGGGTTTTTCGATTTCACGGCCTCGTCGCGAAAGTTGGAATTTAACTTTTATGCAGTTTGGGATGCACACTCCATCCATTGACATCTTGATTCTATTTTAAGTAGATATTTATGGGAATGAAGCATTAAAAGACTTCATTATTTACAGGTAGTAAAAAAGTAAATAATTCTAAATTAAAAACCTAAAAAATTCAAGGAGCCAACAACATCGAAAAACAATCTTTGTTTTCTGCCAAACAAAACAAACTCTTCGACGGAAATATTCCTAATCTAACCAAGTTGATAGTTCAATTCCATACAAACTACGTGTAATCTCCAGTAATCCGGCTCTCACGAGTTTGTTTTAAATAAACTAAATCAACAAACGGAACACGACAAGGATTTGTCTCTAAACTCTTGAGAATACAATCTAAATATAACGGAGTTCAAAGTATTTTCAAAAATCTAAAGAAATACTGGGTTTTATGTCTCTCTTGAAATAAAGAGAGTTTTCAAAACCAGTTCTAACCAGCTCTGCCTCTAACAACAATTTCTTATCCTTTGAATCTCTAAAATTTTCCAATCAGTAGGTAGTTTTTATTGCAGCTGACTAGCACTTATTGTGTAAATCTCACTATCGAGGGAACGTTTGTATCAACTTTAAAGCTTGTGTCGTGTCGACATACTTGGTTCTGAAGAAACAGCTAAAGTGTGAGTTTTCGTATCTACCTATATTGCAGAAGACCCAGGCGCAGGTGGCCGGCGGGACGAACTTGACGACTGTGAGGGATCGGTCCAGCCGGTCGATTCTGTTAGATTCTCACCGTGAGAAGTTAGGTGAAGTGAGCTGTCATTACATCTAATGCTAAGGATTGACACTAATGATAGCGCACTTTAAGCTTACTTCACCCGAGTTGTCACGGTGAGATTTTTACAGAATAGCACTACAGGATGGAGTTGAGTGAACAAAAAAAAAGTTGCCCTGCAGTGCGACAATACAGGCGGATTATGAAATTATTATTTCCCTTATTACATTTTCATACATACCTACCTATTATTTACATTTTTAAATATTTTTGTAAAATACATTTAAAAATAAGTATAAAAAATTGTGGCCCATCGGCGTCAGGAACATCAGGATATTATTAGTAGGTATCTAATGCATTTTCACAGAATAGCTGTTGCTGAACTTAATTTTACTATCTATTTATTTTGCGCCTCTACCGTGTTTTCCAAAAATATCCACTCCGTTTTGATAGCTGTTGATGCATTTTTCTTTAACAAATTTAAACTTAAATATTGACCTACAAATCAACAATAATTACGATACCTACAAACACGGAGTTAGTCACGCTGGTAATGTTACCCAACATGGCTGCACGGCCACACAACACAACATTCAGAAGGGCGGCAACCCCACATAGTTACTTTGAATTATTTTTATTTCATTAATAACAAAAGATTTCACCCGTTTTGAAATATGATTTGGTTGCCATCTTGTGTCCCCGCATGCGCGCGCAGAATTTTCTACACAATCGACTCACGCACACATTGATACTATGTTTTTTATTATGTTTTTTTAACAATAACCGTGGCTAACGTCAAAAATATGGTGTACGGTGGTTATTTAGAATTTTATAGAACTAATGCCATGGCGTGTCTAATGAATAAATGTAGCAACCGGCGACGTTTTTTATAAATATGTTTTGACATGTTTTAATATGTCTGAATTTAGTTGGAACTTGTTTTAGGTAGAATATTTGATGTGGAATGTTAATTTTATGTTTTTTATTGCCTTAGTAAAATTATAAACAATAAAGTTATACCCATACATAGGTACCTTCAACTTATAAAAAGACAATGTTTTTTAATGTTTTTGGCTCCAAAAAACTTTTTGAAATTACAACAGTCTTAAAAAAAAATTAACAGTGACCACTAATTATAATCTGTCCGGGACCTCGATTTAGCGTCAAAACTCCTAACTACAAACTATAAAATATCGAAGCCGATCTCATCGACTAACTAACTATAAATGTAACTCGTTAATTTAATTAATTCATTTAAATCGGTCGATAAAAACTGTCAAAATCGATTGGTAAAACATTAAACGGAATTATTTCATAAATTCTTCGTTGATTGCCTTTCATTAGTAATTTTATCGAAAACAGTTTTGATTGAGACATTTAGATGATGATATAAGAATGTGGGATGAAATGACTCCTGCTTGCTAAGTTTGATGTTTTTATGAACATTCATTCCATATTTATATCTTTTTTTTTTCTCATAAAAATATTTAGTGAAATATTTGTAATTTCGAGGAAATAATTTGGTTTCAAGATGTAGTAGTTATTTTAAGGGATCAGCTTTAACTGCAGTAGCTCCTGTATTATAATTTACCACAATACAGACATTAAAGAAGTTAACGCAATAAATAAAATAAACTTAATAAAAAATGTTTATTTCTAACTTGACTTTAAAATTTAAAAACATGGCCATAAACAAAACAGCATCATAGGCGTTTTTTTATAAAACCTTTTTAAAAAACCACCGCACTAAATTCTCTTTCAAAATAATACAATAGAAACATAATAGTAATATAAAAAAAAATATATCAATCTAAAGCGGACATAAATTACAACATTAGTACGGGACATAGTGATTTGAGCTGCGTCTGCGCACCCCGCGTCAACTGAGACGTCAGGCAGAGACCCGCCAATAATAAAGCAGCAAATATTTATAAATGTTTTATTTGAGCCGCGAGGGATCATGTAGCCGAATTCAAGGGTTGCAAGGGAGAGGAATAAGCGGTTGGTGACTAACTAACGGATATTTTTGTTTCAGTCATCATCATCACTCATAGAAAGCACCAATATGATACCAAGGCTCTTTTTAAAAGTTATATAGGTACGTCATAATATTTTCAAATAATATTTATAACGGCCGTCTATATATCATTAACTTATATGTAGAACATTGAGATTAGTAGCGATTACGTCCAATATATTTTTATCTTGACAATTATGTACTGACGAATAAGCGAAAGAACAACATTTTAGGCAGGCGCTCACACTATATTGGCATAGTGGCAACAGCCCAGATTTTTGTATTTTTACCAGAAATAAATATCGCTCTCGCCTCTACTTGTACTTGTGCCTCACCCATCAACAATTAGCCCTATTGTACTCTCCCTATGTCGGACGAAGCAACGCGGTGTGACTAGTGTGTGCCCGAACCCCGAATGTAGATCGAATTATGTTTGCACACATGCTTAGACAGAAGAGCTTAAACGTATTTAATGTTATGGAAGACATTTTGAAAAAAAAGAATCGGTTGAATATTGTTTTAAATCATGGAGATAAGGGTAGAGCAATATTTTGCATGAGAAAATGTATTACAGAACTTCTCATTAATAGCACTAAAAGAAACCGCTTTGTAGTCGAATACAAATTTTATAGTAATGGCTCCATCGGTTCATCGATGATTCTGCCAATTTCAAGGTTGAAGGAAACAAAGTGACCAGTAAGCAATTGTGATAGATATTTTGTTAATAAAACTCCACCATTCAATCATTTCAAATGCACCAATTCTTGACAACATTAATTAAATATTCTGAGACTTGACCACACACTTATTAATATTGAAAGTAGAACAAAAGAAAACGATTTGTAGATTTAATCACATATAATTAATTATAAATTCAACATTAATGATGTAACTAATATTTTTTGTAAAATTATCATTTATAAGAGTGTCCATGAGTTTCTTGTCCGTTCTTCTCCATAGGCTACGCTTTGGAATGGGCAACTAGGTTAATCTTTCAGATTGACCGACTTCTTGACAATTCAAAAGTGCCTGTAAATGGTTTTTAAATTGAAATAAATGCCTTGAGTTTGAGTTTGATCGCTTCAATCAAATCAATCAAAAACTTTTTCTTATAAAACCAATAAAAGTAATAAAACCATTTCAATTTGCAAACCGGATAGATAAATTGCCACAATATCGTCAGTTACAGCATACATAAATGAAGCCTCCTTGAATTCTGCACTAATCTACATGATAATAAGTAGTTAGACGGTTGTAGTATATTGCAATTGTCGCGGTGTTGTCATTGTTACCTTGAACCATACAATCGATATTGCAACGGTTATTATGAAAGGCAATGCTGGCAAATGTTTTGCCAATAATAATGAATAGTTAAATGTTAATACAAACGACGAATTTCAATAGCGTTATCAATCTTTTTGAAACCAATGAAACAAACTACTTATATGAAACCAATCTCTCAAATGTAAAGGGCTTTGCGATCTAACCTTCCTTTGTACAACTTTCTTATTTCAGCTGTTCGCATAATTGCAAGTATGATTAATTTATTGAGTAGTAAAATGATTTTGTTACACGTGAAGGTATCGGTACTATCCATTACTGCACAATTTTAAAAAGAAAGTCATGTCCATGGCTGATTCAACTGTAAAGAAAAAATCCTACGAAAGAAAGAAACGACGAACTTCCGTTTGCTTATCAATGTTTCACTTGAAACCATGTCATATCAACCAAGAATAACAAAAACCAGGTACGTACAAGCATCCCTAGGTGCATCAAAAAGATCCAAAAATAAAACTCCAAACGCAACCATTTAATACAATTTATTTTTAAACATAAATTTACATTTATAATCAAGTCGACCCTTATCAAGCGCGCAACAACTCCTTCCTAACATAATGTACTTAAATCTCATTCAGAATATTCGCTACACCGCTAATGTGTAGGTAAATCTGTCCGTGCGGAAGTCAAAATTATTGTCACTCTTCGCTTTTCCACACTGCTTAAGATTCGACGTTATTTTCTTAATTTTACAGTTCAAAATTGAGTGTTAACAGTATTTGACATTATACAGGGTGATATACATTTTTATAATAAGTAGTCCTATTGAATAAACGCGATGCACCGTAAGAAATTAGTTGTCATTGATGTGCGACTATTGTCGCGTGATGGGTGAACGGAGTGTCACTGCGCATGTCATGGCACTATTGTCGACTCGTCGGAATATTTTTGTATCGTGTCGCATTGTTGGTAAAAAGTGTGAGAGACCAGGGAACTGGTCGAGCGTACAATATTAGTTGATAAAGCTATGATATGTGAAAAATAAAAGTGGATAGGAAATGTGCGATGTGCAATAGGGTTTCATTGTAATTATTTTAGAGCAATTACAATGGTACTTAACAAGAAAAATTAAACATTAATTAGTTGGCTCTCTCATTAATGCATATCATATTATGTCGTTTGTTAAAGATAAGTAAAAGAAAAACGAATGAAAACACTTTTCAATTATCTAATAAGTAACTTAACCCAATCTTATTTCAGCTGAAGGAAAAACCAACTTTAACGGAACTAAAATTGTCTTAAACCTACCATTATCTTGCAATAATCTAATCAACAAAATTAAAATAATAATGACAATCCACAGCATAAATAACGGCAAAATTATCCCACACATTAACATTATTCCAAATATTCTGAAAGCAAAGAATTCTACCACACATTTAATAAGTTCCACTCAACGGCTAATATATATATCAGAAAAGTGGAGTAAGTAAAGACAAATTTAACTTGACACTTCATGGGGGCGCCACTTACAAAGAGAACTGTCAACTTCACGTCAAATTCTATGAACACTGCAAGTTATTCCCTGTTACACCACCGGTCAGATGTGGTGGTCGTACCGTGTAATAATTATCGGTTTGAAAACTGGTAACATTTTAAGTAGGTGTGTGCAATGAAGATAATCCGATGGTCCAAGGCGCAGCTTCACATTAGAACATCTTAATTTCAATCGCCATAAAACGCATAAAGAACAGTTTTATAAAAGTGTCATGGATTGGTAAAGCGGGCTGTTCATGGTGCGACAGAGTGCTTCAAAATAAAATGTTAAGTAATATGACGATTTTGTTTTTGTGATTAAATCGTAGTTTAGTGACTTTTTGGAGATATGTGATTTGTGGCAAGACCTTTAAATAAATATAACTTTCGCGTATAGCAGTAGCCGAACAATCAGTGGTAGTGTTATTTTAATTGCTGTTCCCACTGCTGGGACACAGGCCTCATCTCTAAGAGAAGGAGTGGGCTATAATCTACCACGCGGGCCCAGTGCGGGCACATCTTGCTGATAGCACTTACCTGAAACTGAAAGGGTGAGATCTATAAGACTGAAGTATAACGAAGTGAAGTTGGAATTATCATAATAAGAAATTGACAAAGTTAACGACGGTATCAGCAACATATCCAATTCAAATATAAAAAACTAAACGAATTTCTTAAAACCAAATCTGTCGTTTCGTGAATGTCCCGCTTGCAGTCAATTTATATAAAGCGACACAGGCGAGGACAGCGCGGCGCGATTATCGTAATCATGTTGTGTCGCCCGCGCCCGCGCCGCTTTGATGTGCCGACTGCGGTGACCACGCGATGTCACACCGAAGAAGACGTAAGCTTTTTTTATTATTAATAATAATTTCCATGGTAGAAGATATAATTGCTGCGGTATCAGCAAATATTACCTACATCTTCTACTGTACAATATACTATATAGTACTTACTTATAGGAAACTTAAACGGAAACGAAACCGTATGTGAACGCGACCGCTGTAGACCGGTCACGTTCACAACCGTTTGAAAAGTTCGGTAGCTTGATTTACCGTCAACCTTAAGGATGGTTTGACAGATTTTCAAAGTAGGCTCTATGAAAAATTCCAAAAACGCAGCTTTTTGATAAAATCTTTAAAACCAGAAGGCCAATTCTCGTAATTTAAAACGTTCAAAATCTAGTCGCAGTGTCATCTCGGAGACAAACAAATGTCAAAAACCTGTCAAAATGTAGGGAAATTAGAGGTGTTTTTGACAGATTGAGACTGAGATCAGACTGTGAACGTTCTTAAAATTGCGAGAATTGCCCCTCAATCATCTATGACGCTAATATTGCTGCTAATGCATTTGAGAGGCTTATTGACATTGCCGGGCTAATCTTACGATGCTGGTCAACCTAAAAGTAGACGACTCGGTTCCCCAAACAATTTTGTGATCTAATGAATTCATGTTATCAAGATTAAAAAGCAGAAGAATTCAAACAAATTAACGGTTCTACTTAGCTTGACTACTTAGTGGTTCTAGAGACTGGTATTACCTTAATAATATTTATCTCATAATCCTGTGTGATCTATTTGACTTATGAAAGTCTGCTTTGTCACACTTTAGAGGGTTTTTATTAATCTGCTTAAACTTTTAATCAAACGCTGTCTAAGAATTAAAATGTTCCTACTTAAGTAGGATCAGTAACTCTACCAATAATATTTTAATTAGTATATAAATAATAGTTTTAATGTAAACTAATAAATTTAAAACAGATAACCGCTTTTTATACTTAAGCTTCATCTAAATTAGAAGTCAATACAATGCAAAAGTTCCGGAATATCCCAAATTCCTGCAAGAGAATCTTCGAAACTTTCATTCGGGCTAAACCGCGCCAATAATGCCTTCAAACATTTAATTTAAATACACTCGATACTAAACTACCAAAGTTCACACCTTGGTCCCTAATGAGGCACAATCATGGCCCCCGCCCCACACCCACGGCCCAAGATTATCATCTCGCGTTACATTTGACAAGAAAAATTAAAATGTTATTGTACTTATTATTAAAATTTAAACGCATATACCCACTGTCGCTTCCAATTATACCGTGAAACGTTAAAAACTTATTTATAAATAATGGTGTTCTTCATCTCCCGGCTGAACTTAGAGGTACTGCTTTTTAATTTTTATAGCAAATGAACATAAGTTATGTATGTATGGTGCGGACATTCATTAGAGAGTGTTCGAATAGGATCATTGATTGGGACAAAGAAACAAGAGTGTTAAGAACTTCATCTATAGGAAAATTCAAAAGATGTTATTGATGATAATATATTGGAGCACTTAGGTGGAGCTGCGGGTGGGTGTATTCTGCCTAACCCTACGAAGAACACAGTCGTAATGTTTTGTAAGTTGGGTAGAGCTGGACAACTGATACTGCTGCTTCTGGGTGGATACACGAAATCAAAAACCGAAGAATGGACACTTGTAACCATTTTAAAAAAACAGTACACGAAACATTTTTAATAAACCCATACATGACATCTATACATATACAGACGCCATATTCAGGTGGCGGCCGATTAAACCGGCCCTCCGCCACTACCAAGGCGAATACCCCGGAAAAACCTTATGGCAGAAATATCAAAACAAATCAATATCTTAGAGAGATATCATATGCCAGCTGAAGATACTCAAGCAGAAGATAAATCTCCAACTACAAAATTATTAACCGCACACGTCCCATTAACACATTCATACATTTGTATCGCCGACAGCTGAAAGCTCATAGATCCTCCACATTTCATGGTGGTCTCAAAGCTCAAGTGCTTACGACAAATCTATTCAGAACAAAACCAATCAGCATGAACAATTTACATTACAACAATTATCCAAGTTAAGCGAATCGAGATCATCCGGAACACAAAATGGACCCCAAATAATGTCTTAGAGAGTCCGTGTTTGCCGACTTTGTCCTTTCCATGCCCAAATAATCTGCTGAATAATCTGCCATGAATAAATAAGCAGTCGCTTTGTCAATGTGACGTATATTGACAAGCATTAGCTGGAAGAACTGTCCCTTTTTATAATACAGACGAAATAGAATCTTAAGTCCTTGGGATAAAAAAGGATGACGGTTTCAAGAGTCGCAAAATTAGATTGCTTGGATTTTGATCCTTCATTTTCAACATTCGACTCTGTTTCTTTACGTACAGGTTCAAAATGGTTTGTTGGGGTTTCGTGAATTGGAAATCCATGTCCTCTAATCCGTCGGCGATTAGTTTTGATGTCTTCAAGGATAGTTTTTTCAGCACATTCACTTTCAGACAGATGTGTCGGTGTCGCGACGCGCGGGTGGGCCGCGCCTGTGGTCTCGCAACTCTATTATCTATTATTGTCCATAATAACCAGCTATTGTGCACATTGTCAACGCTGTTTTCACTTTCTTTTAATCCTTTAACACGTAAACAGATATATTTGGAAAGGTTCTAAGTGATGAACTGATGACAGTCCTACAGCCGACGGGATTAGCTTAGAAATATTGGTTTAGTAATTATAGGATTCAACGTCTTCAAATAATTGCAAAAGATGTAAGAACTTCATAAGCTCGAATCAATACCATACTAAAACGACTGGTTACAGAAAAAAAATAAGTAAAAAGGTTAAAATGAAGATACTTGACTTATTGGGAGGACCTTAGCGCCTTTGCACATAGTGTTGATAAGAAATTATTATTAAGATTAAGAAATTTGTCTACACCTCCTCTAGCCCGACACCCCGCCACTCCACATAAAACCATACCTACCGTCACGTCAGTATTGAGAATGACTACCGCGTTATTATTGAACAAAACGCCATTGTTTCGCGGCCATTGTGCGGTCCGTGTGAAGTTGATACGTGTATTATAGCGGCCAGCGCGTAATGACAGGGTGCGGGACACGGGAGGGATAGTGGGAGGTGAAGGGAGGTGAGAATGTGCCTACAGAGGTGGTAGCTCGTGGAGGTTTTACATTTTGGGGAAGTAGACATTTGGGAGTTTCTTGCCCGTTCTTCTCCATAGGAACCTACTACGCTTTGGAATGGGCAACTAGCTTCAACTTTCTGACTGACCGACCCCTTGACAATTAAAAAAGTGTACCTAATTGGTTGGGTTGTTTGGGTTTTTGTTGGGGCAATTGATTGGTAAATGTAATTGGTTTAATTGAACTAAATGCTTTGAGTTTGACGAAATGGAAGATGTACATAAACTGAACAAATCAGCTTCTCCGCTAAAGCAAAAAAGCTCAGCGTTAAAGATGCAATGCTTTATGATACATAGAATATTTAAAATAAAGGATCGGTAAGAACCTGTAGCGGTGGAAAAGCCAGGAGCACCCTGAAAGCATGTTGGAATTTTATGATGTAATCATCAGTTGTCGATAGCGATACTGACTACCAACGATATCATCCTCATCATCGTTCTGAAAGACGTCCACTGCTGGACAATAGGCCTTTCTAAAGCGTAGCCACATTGACTGGTTCTGTGCTTTTCGCTTCTACAACGATATGCCTAATTATAATGAGAAACAAAGTATTATAATTATACTTATCTACGTTGAAAAAAAATCCTTTACATTCCAGTAACGCTCCATGCGGTCTATCAGAGTTCAGAGTCCTCCATTCCTCTTTCTAAACCAAACCAATATAGGGTGGCGCCTCTGCACTTCGCCTATTCTATGCAGTATGACCACGTCATCGGCACTAATAAGCCGGTAGCGGTGTAATAGTGTAATCTGTTGATAATTGCCGCGCCCAACAATTCGCGCGCCTTAAACTGCGCCGGCGCACCTGTGCTTTACAAGGGGAGTATATCAGTTTTATTAAATTCTTGAGTAAGGTGATTATAACTTTAAATGAAGGTTACTCAAATATGCAACGTTAGAATAAGTAGAATTGTTTTTCCATAATCACTGCAACAATGCAAGTTTTTCGTGAAGGAATTCAGTAGCATTTAAGTATTTAAGTATGATTTCGGTATGGTATTAACTTTTTTTATACAATACCTTTTCACCACTCTATTTATCAAAGTTTACATTATGTTACTCCTCAACATAAACCTTCTGAGTTCCCTGCAGAACATAGAGTAAATAATTTGGAAACAGCTATTTCTTTGTCGGAATTAATTAAACAAATACACGGTTGTGGACAAGATAATGGTAGGTAACCGTAACAGAGGCTCCGAAGAATAATATTATATTATCATGACTGCTTTGTTACACGTTAAGGCTATAATTTTGGGTGTTACTGGCATTTTCGGCGCTTTTGAGGGCGTCGGCTTTATTGTGTTAGTTCTTTATCGAAAGGCGTCATGTTGCTAGATGTTTTTATTCTAAGCTTTCCTATGGTGGTGTGAAGGAGTAGTGCGTAATGCGAGGAAAAACCTTATCGCTTACCGTCAGGTGAAATGGCGGTTTAATAATCGCATATTCATATTAAACAAAAGAAAATAGTAAAATATCGCTGGTTTTTATAAATACGCAATAAACTTAAAGGTTCACGAAAAGAGGCCCAGTTAGTCTATTAGAGGATCCTTTGGGGCTCTTGAAATTTAATTTGGTAAATTGGTACCTACTAGAGGCTCGATGAAATACACGCCTTTACGAAATGATAGACGTGACCTTCTCTGTCTTGCACTAGTGTAAAAATGTAGATGATACAATAAAATACCCACAAATAAATAAAATGATCGCCATCAAATATGATATTTATAAAACAAAGTATAAATAAGACAAAACACAAACATTCGATATGTTAATTAAGGCTCGTCCACACCGGCGGATTATCTGGCGAGTGCGATTGGGTGCCGAATCGCGCACGATTGAAATGTTTTCATTTAAACCGGCTTTATTAACTTATAACTGAGCTTTAAATTATATATTTTATTTAAAAGTTGGGATTGAGCTACGAATAGTTAAAAGTTATTATTCGTAGGCATTGAGTGATAAAATTATTTGATTTGATTGTTAGTTGATTGAAATATGGAATATTGATTTGAAAAGTTATTTGGGAGTCCATTCACTGAAAGATGGCTTAATTTTCTAACAATTGTTACTTTTTAAGTGTATAGTTTACTGGGACAATTACAATACTGGGTTAATTCCGTTGGATGATAATTTCTACCAAACGCAGCGGCATTTTTAAAGAGGCAACATGTTGATTAGAAGATTCCATTTTATAACGCGCCGTCCCTTTCGCTTTTGCTATATAAAAATGCCACTGTGTTTGTGGGCAGGTATATTCCGTTTGGTAGAAATTATCACCCAACGGAATATACCTACCCACTATCGTAATTGTACCGGTAAACCAAAACTTAAATGTAGAATGAAGATAGATGCTTCTATGTGTAACTTAATCTATTCTCAATTCCAAAACCCTGTTCAATTGGTGCTCCCTTGCTTGCCTGAAAGTACCCACAAAATTAATGTGCCTTCAACGAGACTCCGCGACTGGTGATATAAAGAACGATGTAACTCTAATCGTCGCTACCACAACAGGAGTAACAGGCAAATCTTTTGACCACATTCTCAAAAGCTATTCCCGTATAGGTATAAGTAGCTTGTGCCGATACGAGGGAAGACAAATGCAGGGAGATGTTTGCGATCAAATCTACAAAAACCGAATATGAAAACGTGTCAAACTGTAACAAATGTCAAAACTAATACAGACCACGTGTTGACACGATACGTGTCATGTGCTGCGGCGCCTGCGCATCTGACAACACTTGACGATCAACAGCGGAACGGTTTACGTGAAATTTTGAAACATTCACTTTTAAATACTCGTTTGAAAGCCGCTCTATTTTATGAGGACGTCCTCTTGGGTGTGTTATGGGTTAGTTAAGAGGTTTTTCTGATAATATTTAAAGTTGTGTTAAACAAGTGCTAGGTAAACATTGTGTAAAACTTTAAGATCTTCTTCTCCGTCTGTTATTATAATGTATCTTGAGTAATATGTAACAACGATAGCATATAGGACACATAACTTAAGCCAAAAATACTGAATATTATCTATATACTATGTTTTTTGGGATTTTAACTTCTGCTTTCGTGTTATCTCTTCTCCAATAACGGCCATTAACATAATTAACTGTTGTTACTTTTACTCCTTAAGCCTGTGGAGTGTAGACACATCATTATCCTTTTAAAATAAGATTTGTAACCATTGTTTTTAACACCCAACCAATATAGAAAGTTGGCCCTATTGAGGAACAATGTTCTACGTAACATTAGATTAAAATATCTTAATTAAGTACTACTTAGGTATAGCGGTGTCTCTAACAAATCAGTACGTAGTAGTTAAGTAGTAAGTAGATAATTTAAGTATAAAAAGTCGTTCTCTGATTCATTGATAAAATTGCAAGTAGACGAAAGACGTCACATCTAAGCCAAAAACCCTTGATATTATTAATTTATTTATTTTATTTATCCATTTATTTCAGGCATCAAGGCCCATATAAACACATACAGTACAATATGGTGTATTAATGGGTATCCCCTTCAAAATGAATACAAATAAACTCCATTCAAATAATACCGTTCAAAAATATCTCGGATAAAATTGGCACAATATTTAAGACGTGCCTCTGAGAATTGGCATAATATCGCCGACACCTGAGCCCTCTGAGCGAGACGCCCTTGTGACTTACTTGTGACGATCGTATCAATTAGGAGATCCCTCTGATTCCTCTGAATGAAGCGAGATTACGAGGGAGGGCGCCGAGTTCTCGCGATAATATACCCAGGCTTTATTGAAACGTCTTGAGATTTATAATAACAGTACATAAATGGAACCCGATTTCTTTGAATTTTAGTTGTGTAGACTGATTTGAAATTAAATCTTTGAAAGTATGTGACTAATAAAATTACTACTACATAAAATTGCTACTGCATAAAATTGCTACTACATAAAATTGCTACTGCATAAAATTACTACTACATAAAATTGCTACTACATAAAATTACTACTACATAAAATTGCTACTACATAAAATTACTACTACATAAAATTACTACTACATAAAATTGCTACTGCATAAAATTACTACTACATAAAATTGCTACTACATAAAATTACTACTACATAAAATTGCCACTACATAAAATTAGGTGCTTTGCTATTACTTTAAACGTTTTACCTGTAAGCTTCTACGCAACTGCAGACTAAATGTTCATATTAATTCAGTTGGGTAATAAGGAAAGCTGCTTATTCGTATCGTTATCCAAACAAAAAGCCTTTTGCTACAGTTGTTCATTATTCCTCTATTTGAAAACAAACTATCTCTTTCAACAAAAAATAAACTTACCTACTCCATTACATTTCACAAAAACGCACAGATTTAAAAAGATAGCAAAATAAACAATGTGTAACGTGCCGTGCAGTCCAATGTTATCTTTGTAAGAGGGATGGTGTCCGTTTTCACCCCTCACTGACCCTCAAAGGAGTGTTGACTGAGACGGAGAGCCTCTCGAGTTTGAGATTACCGCAGATAATGTGACATAAAGGAACATTTAAGAAGTAATTATAATGTAAACTAAGTAATCTTTGGGATTATCTAGACGATAGCGATAGAGAACTTGACCTAATTGTTCAGAAAGGAATATTGTGAGTGGAAAACATGATACTGTTTTTACAGCAATATTTAAATTAGAAATTGGACATTGGGAAGTTGTAAGAGACATTTGATTGCAAAACTACAACAAGACTTTAAAAATACCAAGGTGAGATAGCTCTAAGCGCTTACAAAACAAAGGACTAATATGTTGGTACTTGATAATCATCTAATTCTTAACTCCTATTAAACAGTACCTATCTCTCTAAATACTATCTCTCCAACTTTGAAAGGTGAATAGCGCCTCATGAAGGTCCTCAATTGTAAGTGTTAACGTAGCTTTATGTTCAATAAAGATATTTGAAAATAAATGAATTATACAATAGGTACCGATACACTTATTTTCCAACAATAAAGTGTCTCCATCTTTTCAGTTACAACCCACCCCTTGACTTGACGACATCTCCTAATTGGGTTGCCAACTGGCCACCCACGAAGAGGCTTTAATTACTTCGTCACTTTGTCCCAGCACCGACTGTCATCAAGCCTATCAAAATGTGATGATACCCGCAGAACTGTGGCCCTGTCCCGTTCTTCGCCGGATTGGAGGCACTTGCCATCTCGTTTGGAGATGAGTGATATCTTTATTTTTTTAAGTTTGAGATAAATGTGTTCCATAAGATATACGACAACATCTTGTTCTTGTGAGCAACATTCCCTTATGTCAGTGTTATGTGTATCGTAATAATGATCACCTGTGTATTTCTTCACTGTTACAAAAAACACATACCTACTTAATTATTATGTTTTTATCAAATGGCTGTTTTATAAAAATAAAAGTTTATTTATTACTTTTGAAGAAAAACGTCCATTGGAGTAAAGTGTTTCTATCTATCTTTTCACTTTACTAACTAAGTACATAGACTTTAAGAAATTAACAAACAAAAATAGTCTCTCCCGGGTCTATCTACTATAGAGAAGTGCCGCTATTAACAATATCAATGAATTACAGAAACAGCTCCTGTGTAAGCCCGTACCCATCATTAGTAGTATCGTTGTTGCACAAAAACTCCATCACAGCTACCGCTACCGGTGTGAACTGTGACATTTTCCTCCTCCCCTGTGTCATGGCGGCTCGACTCATCTCTTAATATTTATTAATCACAGACTCGTGAGGAATGTGACGGTCCCACCCGGGATGCCATATTAGATAATGAAGTTCCGGAAGAATTGGAGCAAGGAGATCCCATCTTAAATCTTCAGTTGTTTATAGTAGATATACCTACGTAACTGATTTTGCATTGAAAATTATTCTGCGTGGTTCAAAGCGGCTTTAAATAGAGGTTTATGGTATAACCATTTAAATACTTTGCTTAGCAATGGTGTTAGTATTTTATTTTTTAAGGGACCAAAAATCATCGCATTAGGAACTTACAATTAACTTTAATAATTACAACAATAGTCTAATTTTAAACCTTCAAAACTTTATGACAACATCTGTGCGTTACAATCTTTTTCCGAATCTTTTTAGTAGGTAACAAGAAATTAACGACTATTTGCTAAAATTCCCAGCCGACGCCGACGACCACGACTTCTGTTCTCGCCGCCCACCACAAGGCGACAATACCCCACATTCTTGACACATAGCGACATCGCCCTCATAGTTACCACTTCACTAATGAGTCGGTGCACGCTCCGCCAGCTCGGAGGAATTGCGCCCAATTTGTTCCTCCTTACGTTGAGGACCACCTGATATTGATATTATTTTAGTGCAGAAGTCTGGTGGAGTTTCTGTTAATGATTAGAGCGGTGGGTTCTTGAGTGCTGTTTGAAATCAGCTGTATTGTACAACTTCGCACTTAGGTAACTGAACGGCACCAATGAGGAAACATTCCACATAATAATATAAATGTGGAATGTTTCGTGTTATCACAAGAATATGCTGTGAAGTATTTTAGACTGAGGCACTTAATATTTAACAGTCTAGCTAGACTGTGAAATATGAAGGTTTTTTATAAGTTTTTATTTAGTAGGCATCTATCTTCAGCGAAAGCAAAGCGATCCGATGCCAAATACGCTGTACGCAAATACGCTGTACGCAAATACGCTGAACGCTGTTTTCTACGCTCTAATTTATTTCGGTTCAGTGCAACAAATCAATTCCAAAAAGAACATATTATGGTATGTTAAATCTAGTCTAATAAGTATCTCAAAATACTAAAGATACTTACAGTATCGCAATTATAAATTATCACCTCTAAAAATTTATATGGCCGGTTATCTTTCATACCTAAGAATAGAAGTCCATATCTTAGACAAAGAAAATCAACATTCCTGTGTACAACTGTGGTGTAGCATGCGGTAGGTGGGGACAGGATCGTTTGCTAGATGCGCGTGCGCAGCTCCGGATAATTAGTGCGCGAGCCGCAGTGGCACTTCCGAGGGGAAACTGATTATGATAGATAAGGTACAGTAAATGACTATAGGTTTGAAGAAACTTAATTTAATACAAAACGCTTGTGAGTTTCGGAAGCTTTTGGTTGAATTATCACTGGAAGGACATGAATTATTGTCTTGTCTTTGAAAATAGAAAGTATTACACTTCCTGTTGTTTCGGTTTATCTCCGAGTACTTTTCGTAATAGCCTGGGATATACGACCAGACTTCGTTTAGGACTTTCCCAGACAAACATATACATAAGGATATTTACACCCATATTCCAAGACGTTTCCTCGAAACTTCCTCGACTCCACTCAACCTCATTCTAGGAAATCGGTATTCACAGTTGTAAAAAATCACCTCCACTTGGCGTCCCTCGACATTTTTCCTCAGTCGAGGTGAGGAAACAACTGTCAAACTCAAGGTACATCGTGAAGTACCTTAAGGAACACTCAAGGAAGATTTACGCCATACTTTACGTTGTTTAATCTACTATTTCGCTCACGCTTGTAAACAGAACTGATTAATTTATTTGAATAGTTTTTCCAATAGTGTTTTCATTGAATTTCCAACAGTTTCTGAATTATCTGTATGATAATCCGTACGATTACCATGCACGTCGTTATTTGCGGGATGCAGAAAACCCCATAGAATTTTATGACAATGAAGAATTCCAAAGACGCTATCGTTTTAGGAAAGAAACAGTGCTGAATATGTTGTTACTTCTTGTGTTCAATAACAGAGCTATACCCAGTAACAGAGGACTACCCATTCCGCCTATAATTTAGTAATTAATTGCGAAGATTTTATGCAACTGGAAATTTTCAAGTAAAATCTTGCTGTTTGCCTTGTCTATAAACCATTATTTCTTTGTTTTAAAAACGGAGTAATACTATCAAGTCACAACACAATAGTATTAAAGTTTCTACGTAAACATATGGTCTTTCGACCATACCGCCTTGTCTTCCGTGTAGTAAACATCACAGAGTACTTTTTGATAGAGTGTAAACATAACAACACAGGTGACAGGACGGACGCGATTACACAGATAAAAACACCGCAATCTGACAACTTTTGAGTGAACATAGACAAAAAATAAAAACAAAGTATATACTGTAATCTATGATTCAATGACGTTTTACCTCGACCACAGAGTACTTTTTGATAGAGTACCTCGACTCAACCTCACTGGAGGATCCTCCAGTAAACGAAATTCGTTCACTGGGATCCTCAACATTACCTCATGACAAGACAGAGTTTTAACTAAGAATACCGATTTCGAGGATTCCTTGAGGCAATCCTTAAGGTAACCTCGAATGAGTGGAGGTGGAGGAACTTTCGAAGTTACTTCTTAGAATATGGGTGTTAAACTTCTAAACTGAGTTTTTAATAATCATGATTGAGATTAAAATAGTTCAAAAGCTGTAATTAGTAAGTCAGTCCATAAAACCACATTAAAGGACACCCAATAAAAGCAAACTGTCACCTACTTAATAACAACCGATTAAGCATCACTAATCAACAGATCTGTCAAACCAATCACGAAATAATTAACATGATATACTACCTAAAACGGTGATCTACCCTCATTAGCACGGAGAGTGATCAGAGGACAAATGGCTCCAAATATTTCCCTCCAGTCGGTGCGGGAGGTCCCAGGATCAAAGTGGCGGTGACAAATGACATGAAAATATTAACACGTGTCTTTTCTATTTGGTATATTTGTCATACACGTGTTTTTGATGTTTCTGAACGAGGTGGGGATATGGGGATGTCGTTTGTTCCGATCTTGACTTGTTTCGATATTTTTAGTGGCGTTTTATTTTGGAAAGGTAATAAAACGAAGTGCACTAATTAGTTAAGAGAGCTAGTCGTGAAAGTTAAGCCAATTATGTATTTGCCATGTCATAAAGGTCGAGTTTCAGACAAAAACTAAGACCAAGCCATAAATAAGACATCACCAGCAATTGATATTGTCTACTTATTACCTAACCAAAGATATTTACAAGGCAGATGTGAGTGAAAATGCCGCGAGGAGACCCTAGGAGGACATATAGTATTACATAGCATACCTTATTGGTGATGTGCTTCAGAAAAGTCAGGTGTGTGGTACTCGCAACCGGCGCGGCGTGTACCTATGACCAGATGTATAAACATAAACGAAGCAAAAGGAGTACGTAAGGATCGTAGCTGCAGGTGGCAATCTGTAGGTTGTGCCTGCCCCCATGGAAAGGTGTGAGTTTATTGTCATTGAGAGGAATAATGAAGTAGGCACATAGAGCTCAACCAGTTATAGTTTCTTAATGAGTCAAATGTCGTTTATTTAAACTAGGCGGAGAATCAGCACTTATTGAACATCAACATTACATAAGTCAGTCCCCCGACACACCCGCCCTTCACCACTTTCTAGTGCTAGCTGGGAAGAAGAAGTGGCGCAACAGACTCCCCAACAGCTTCACTTGTTAAAGAATTTGCAAACACATTACTCCAGAACCATCTCAAGTTACGAGTAAAACCGCAATGGGTGCGCAGGACCAATTACCAGAACTATCAAACCATCTTATGATTTACAACCACACTTGTGGTGGAGCCACTCGAGCGCCACCCACCACCCAGGTCGTGGAGTGGCGGCAGACAAGGTGGTCGGGCCGTTTTGCTAAGTGTCGCCTGGCTGTGTTTTGACCTTCAGGGATCCTTGGGATAGATTACCTAAACGTTTAGTGGTTTGGTATACAAAATGGAGACAACAACACGACAATAAATGAAAACACACTGACACTGCATAAGAGTATTTTGGAATGATCAAATAAATCTTATCATTAATATTAAAAAAGTGATTTTTCAAACAAACTAATTATTAGGGACGGGCCGACTATGGGTTTTGTCAATCTTTGACTAGGTATAGTGACTACGGTAGTAATATATAAGGCAATGGGAACGTCATTAGATACGCAGTTTAATTTATTTTAGTATTGTCGTCTCCAATTCGTAAGTATAATTTATGCCTGGTAGGTTCTAAAACAAAACATTCCATTTTTCAAATCTCGGCTAAAATTTAGTTTTTCTTTTAAGATTTTTGGATGCTGCATATATGTATTTCTGCAGAAGCTGTTGAAGCTATTTGCTATATGCAAGTGTTTTTGTGGAAAAAAAAAAAATAATAATAATAATAATAATTCAAGGTCATCTGTATTTCTTTCATTCTTAGTCTGGGATTGGTTTCTTGCTAAGAGAAGGTTTTTCTTTCAATAGAGTTTTAGATACGACATTAGACAAATAACGGTAAAATAACGATAATTATTGTGTAATATTGTTAAAGTTACAGCACTTGAGTTACCTAGGTATGTTTTTAATGTAAATGGAAAATAGATTACATTGCTTTGTAGTTATCGTGAAATAGCGGTATTTATATCGAAACAGTACTTACTTGTGTAATAAACGGAACCCACTCAAGTTTTAGTTTGAATTTTTTCCGTTAGAGGTGCTCGCGTGGGTGGCGGTCCCATTTTTTAGCCATCGCCGATTTTTACCAAAACACGGCGCCAATCATCGCCCCATGTTTATCCCTTATCGATGGCGGTTAATTGGTATTTTTACCCCAAATTGATGAGTCTATTTTTTGTGATGCACACGAGATTTGCGTAAGATGGTAGCCGAGGGTTAAAATGGCTCAAGTGTACCCCTATCCTTATCCCAAGGTTGAAAAACTGACATATCTATATATTTTTTGTAATATATAGGTTTATTTGGTTATTTATTAGTTTAATTTCTGTCTGTGGGTAGGTAATATGATCTCTGTTTTAAAACTTTTACTAAAAAAATATGTACAATGCTCCAAGTTAGGATAATATCTGGAAAAAATCTACAATTACCAAATTACTTTTCTGTTTTTTTTTGTCGTCTCTTGTTGTAACTTCATAACAAAATTGAAAACATTTCTTTAACAATGCTAACGTAAAAGTTAGCACACTTCATTGCACCTTTAGCACAAATAAGATGCATTATTACAAAAATGCTTATAAACAAACTAATCGGCATTTTTTGCGCGTCGGCGTCTCATACACTCACTTTGTCGATGCCAATGTTTTGAAAGCACCAAGTGTTTCAACTTGGGTGGAGATGAACAAAATCCGCTGTTTTACCAAAGATTAACTGAGTATGCTCTGGGGTGGCCTGCGATGGACGATTTACTAAAATAACAGTGTTATACAATGTGATTTGTTACGGTACTTAAAGGTACCTAATTGAAAACCGTTTCGTTTGCAGATTTGAATGTTTTGTTGATAATATCGAAATGTCGAAGCTCAATCTTTTCAATGAAAGTCATCATTTAGGTACCTACTATTTGTTTTCGTATTTTATTTACTAATTTTAGTCCAGACTTTTTTAACTTTAAGAGCGTTTACGCCGTACGACATTTCATACAAACTTTCAAGCCGTTGTTTTGTATGAAATGCAAGGTTACCAAGAAAGTGACGCTTGCTTGAAAAGTATTCATTTGATCAAAATCGAACTATTCTTCGCCCCCCGATCTATTTTAGGAAATAAGCCTTGATCAATTTGCGGGCACAAATTCAATAATCACGTCAGTACATTCCCAGTGCAGTTTGCACCCCATAGCCTATAGCTCCATAGTCCCATATGTGCAGATGTTTATTGACACCGCCCTATATAAAATGAGCACAACTCTCCCCAGTGTTGTAACAATATTATCTACAAATATTAGGCACGATTGTGTTCAATAAGGGTTCTTTTATTCGACCCACTGTGCGGTTCTACTACCAACTTAACTTTTACACTTCACCAAATAATTCTCAACCCTATTTCTTAAATCATAAGATTGATGAAAATGAATAGTTTTAAGATAAGTTAGTGTTCAACGTGGTGACGTTTAAAACAGCGTGATCGTGTTTACAATTCACAGGACATGTGGAAACATGGTTTTACAAATCAATCGAGATTTATGTTGATGTTACAGAGCCAATTTTACGTTTGGGTTTTCGAAATATGGTTTAGTTACTAACTTCTTTTGATAGACGAGGAAGTTGATTTAATAATTAATAAAATAATTAACCTTTTATTTTTATTTAGGTAGGTACTGTAGACAGAGGGGCCCGTGGCTAAATAATAACAGCCGCACAGGTCGATCGATCAGGTTAAGCTACGCTTGCCGCGGTTGGTCTGTGGATGGGTGACCATCTTTACATAACGTGTCCCCTCCGTGCCTCGGAAAGCACGTTAAGCCGTTGGTCCCGGCTGTCATTCGAGGATCTTTGACAGTCGTTACGGGTAGTCAGCAGCCCGAAAGTCTGACAACCAGTCTTACCAAGGGGTATCGTATTACCCAGTAACTGGGTTGTGGAGGTCAGATAGGCAGTCGCTCCACGTAAAATACTGGTATTCAGCTGCATCCGGTTAGACTGGAAGCCGACCCCAACATAGTTGGGAAAAGGCTAGGCAGATGATGACTGTAGACAGAATACAGTAAATAAAAATAAAAGGATTTATTTAAATAACTTGCACTGTTTAATGGTATCCAATAAACTAAATTAAAGCCGGAAGCTATTTATGATCTTAAGCCACCAGCCACTAATAATAATAATTTATTAAGTTGCAACTTGAGCTTTTTCAAGTAAGTATCTAGCGTTTTTACCGTAACTTTTTGCACTGTTACCTTTATAAATAGACTCAGGTAGATATGCGGGCTTCTTTATCTTAAAAAAATTGCATCTTTTTAACAATATTTCTATAGAAAAGAACCATATTTAATACCAACAACGTCTAAACTATAATATTCTAAGTCCACACTCGAGTGAGTTTTGAAAAAGGCCTCAAACGTGCGTGTAGGCCGCACAGTGTGCCGAGCGGTACCGCGTCTGGACAAAAACGCACCGCTAATGACTCGAGCGAATATCGACAATTTGCTACGTGCGATTGAACAACATCAATGCGATTTATACACCCTATGTTCGATTCAGGCTAACTCCAAACGATACTTACAAAATCAACTTAAACAACGAGGTTATAGGGTTTAATTTCAAGTGGCAATGATGTCGAGGGAAAATAGAGATGCAAACTCACATATCGAGGGCGAACGCCATAAAATATTATCATTTATCACATAGATGTGTTTATTATTGCATAGCGGTTGCTGTGGTAAACGTCGGCGTTACCATTATTAATAATCAACGGATGACATCTGCGTTGCAGTTTTATTGTTTGCATGTCATAAATCTTCGGAGAAAAAAGGACATGTGCGTGAACGTAGTTGTTGGAGATGAAAGTACGTGATTCAGGTGATTTCAGGTAGGTACGCTTTGAACTATACCGGGCAATGTGGAAAGAAGAGAATGATGAAGAGGACCAAGTTTATGAGAGAGATTAAAACTGCGCCCGCGCCGCCGCGACGACGTTGGCAGCCTAACTATTACTTACATAATATTATATATTATGCAATGTTAGTTGCTACTGCATTGTAAGATTATTAACCGCTATTTCATAGAGTACCGCAATAGTTAGTGTGCCTTTATCATTTGGAATCTAATAGCACCGCCAAGTTTTTTACGTGGTTTATGAAGCTGTTGCATTTTATTTAAAGCTTTGACAGATAAAGGTTTTGTTTATTTTTGTCGATTTAAGCCTTTTGATCGTTTTATATACAGACACTATATCTTCATTTGTATTTCCTATATCAAAATCCATAAGTCAACAAGCTTCACAATTCAACGCGTTTACGAAAAAATCCAAGCCAGTCAATCTATCAAAGTCAACAAATAAGTTTGACAAACACATTTAATCTAATGTTTGTACAATCAGACTGCGTATGCGCAGCTTTCGCGAAATGCCCGGCTAATGTTGCGAAACATTCGTTTAAACAGGGGACCGCTGTTTATCTTTATTATTAAGTTGTAAGGGATTTAAATGTGACTTCCGCACATTCATCACGCGTGTAAAGCCGATTCATGCGCTCGCTCCGCTCCGAGCGTGCCGAATCTATTCAAACCGCACATTGCGCTTTTTTGTCCACCATCACCTCGACCGACCACTGTCCATGATGGTTTTATTGCGGGAGCATTTCACAACTTATTGGCCTCTTATTCTTTGGTGACGAAGTTATATGGCCGCTGTAAAACAATAAATAAGTAGATTGTTTACAGTTTTTGTGGTTTTAGTGTTTTTTTGGGACCCCATGTGAAGCATTCGTCACACTGTGCGACGATGAGGCTGTAAACCAATGATGGTGTATTAAATGTCATTGAAATGTTGGTTTGGATGCAACGACGAGGCCATGGGCATGGTGCTCTAAGGCAATGAGAGTTTCTATTGAAACAAATGAGAGGAGTTCGTTGTTGGTGCACAGTGGGGCGTTTGTGGCGTGATCAGTGGCTAAAGAAATTTGGTAAAAGTTCATTACTGGCGCACCTAACTTTGCGGCTGTAACCGCATTTTTAATTTTTGATGCATGGAACAGACAAAAGATCTCAGTCACTAATGTCACATTATTATTAAACAATACAGCCATAATGCTGTGGGTTTTGAAAGAACTTCGGGTCCATAATTATGTCAAATTAAGCGTAAACCAGTGTAGTAAATTGAAAGAAAAGCAAGTGCTAGTGTATGATCAGCTGCTAGGCTCTGCATCTCTAAAGACCACACATAATTAAAGATTCTCTGGACATTCGACATCTCGATTCTAGTCCACTATTTCAGCAGCAGAAGGTTTATTTATTTATTTACTAGCGTTTGCCCGCGGCTTCGCCCGCGTTTAGGTCGGAAATTATCCCACGGAAACGTATTACCGGGATAAAAAGTATAGATATGTTAATCCAGGTTATAATAAAGTATCTGTGAGCCAAATTTCATCCAAATCCTATTAAAAGCATAATACTAATGATTGAAATAAGTACTATTACTATGCAAGCCTAGTACTTTTTATTAGAATACTGCTCAGAAAGTCGGGTCCTATTTCAATCATGATTCGAAAGACACGTAGCGCCACCTACCGTCCTAAAGCAATTGTGATCGTCGAAAGTTATTGACCTTTTCCTCGGGAGCATCTTTTTTTCTGGATGAAATTAACCCTATGTCCTTTTCTGTACCCCTGACAACGTACTTATAAGAAAAATTTCATGATTATTGGTTCAGTGAATTAGGCGTGAAAAGGAAACAAACAAACTTACTTTCGCATTTTTTATATTCTAATCTATTCTATTGATCGCGCTTGTATGATGTATCTACATTATAGGAAAGCACGGCTCTATTAATTAGCGTACCTACTTGCGGATTAAAAATAATGCGTCAAATTTTTTATTTATTTATTTTGCACCTTCTCTTGCGGTTGAGTTGAGGTCTGTTATATTTTTGTACACACGGCTACAAATCAAGCTATACATAACCAGTACAATACACGATAATAATATCCTTGGACATTTCACACAACGCCATATAGTCCCAAGCTAAGCAACCTAATGCTTGTGTTATGGTAACGAGATGGCTGATAAACTAAATAATACATTTTTTTTTTGTAAATTCAAAGAATGTAGTAAGTATAAGCTGACTTCTGATTGTACGAAAAACCTATACAAATACGAGGTCAGCTAAAACTGGAAATGTATAGTTTGATGTGTAGCCGTGTGTACATAATGATGACTGAAACTTTAAATGATAAAGCATTAACTACATGACCTAAAGCGCAGTCTTTGTCGGACTGCATAGAAAAGAAAGAGAAGCGTGATGACACAACGCTGGTAATTTATTGCAAAATATGAAGCAAATTGCTGTTTATACTAAAATTACTATTGTTTGAACTAAAAAAATAAAACACTAGAGTTTTAGTATGTTGCTTGTAGAATAATCTGACAAAAATCAGAATGATTGTAGATATGTATATAAGTATGGTTTTTATTGTAAAAAGAAAGTTTTTAGAGGTATCTTCATGATTTTTTTCTATCGTATCAAATTACTTGTATTATGTTTTCAACACACTGTCGACCTAGCACAATTATATCCTGAAAAACATCATATATTTTTCAGATTTTTACTGTAGTCGATCATATACTTTTATTGTTTCTAAAACTTGCGCTTTTTGCGTATAGGTCCTGTAAGTAAAAAATCATCTATACTATAATATAATTTCCAGTATCAAAACGCCCGCATATAAACTGCCCACTGCTACGAATCCCAACAAGCATGGACAAAACACTTTTTGTTTACTGTCATCGCTACTGCTTTAAAACAAAATGATTTGCAGAATTTTGGCTTCATATAAGATGTTGACAAATGGTGCCATCTCTGGAGATTTCAACAAGTTGTGATAATCCCTGTGGAGCACAGCTAATGTTTACTTCATTAGTTTGCATTTTACAAATGGCTTCTGGGGTTTGGTTTTGCTGTTTGTGAAAAAAAAATTTTTTTGGGCTAAAAGTTTTATTGTTCTTTTTACGGTAAATACTTATTTCTGCCAGGTTTTTATGTATTTCAGAGTTTTTTTTCTTTGTCTATACAAAAATGTTTATCTACTTGGATGGTCGTTATAACACAAATCATACCTACATAGTACGGTTATGGCTTCGATACACTTCCTTAACTAATCCTGAAATTAGTATTTACGAACCGTAACGGACATCAAAACTAATAGAATGCGCTAACAATAATAATCTATTCAAAGGCCAAAGATTTATTTAAGTTAAATCATTAGAGTCAACAGGCGACTGTCGGCTTGCACAAACCGACGGATCACTTACCGACACTTTAATGCCTTTGTCGTAAACACGCATCCACTGCATCCACTGAATACGTCAAACGGTCACCAGTCACCAAATGATACAAGTCCACACAAAGTTAGAATCGAAAATAATCTCCGTCCAACACTAATAAGATCGATTTCGAATCTTAAAATTCTAAAAAGTCGGTGTCCTTTTTGCTAAAGGGATAAATGAGATGTCGGTACCACACTGAGCAAAGCGGCCGACGCAAAAAATATCACAAAGGCACAAAGTTTTGGACACAAAGCGACATAGGGAAATAAATTATTTCATCTGAGACCTTTCACGATAATATTGGCAAATGTTTCCATTCGGGACGAGCCACGCCCTTGCTCGAATCCAACAGGAAAAAAATATTTGACGCCCCGGTTTTGTCAACGTAAAAAAGACCCTAACCCATTACACTAAACGTGAAATTAGTTTCATTAGAAAGTGGACAGTGGTCCGCGGTACGTCACAAAGTAGACAAAGTCAACATCTCTTTTACATTTTTTTCAATAACGCCAACATATATTTTGACCGTGATGTTTTTATTATTTTTGTCCGTGATGCCGTTCAGCGGGCATGGCTAACTATCGGCGGATTTTTTCTTAAAGGCGGCGTCTGCGCATGCCTAATATATGGCCGTCGCAGACGGACAGCGGCCGGTGCATGTGATATCGCTTCCTAGAACCGCCGACAAAGTCACAAGTAATGATATAATGGTTGCAATGTTGACTTTTTCGAGTATTTTGGCTTCCGTTCGTGGGGTTTCCCATTAATCAATGATAAAACGGGGCATCGGGATGTGTAGACAATACATTTGTGTAAAGTCGCCATGTGCATTAATAGTCGTTTAGATAAGGGCTTCTAAAACAACAGAGCTTTTAAGCACGACAATGAGACGAGATTTATTATAAGTATTGGCAGAAAAATTACAGTAACAGTAACTTTTCTATTTTCCGTGATTAGTAGTGCTCTAGACTCAATAGCTTCAGGCTGATCACGTAGGAAGCTACTGATTATACACTTGCATATGCACAGAACAAGTTTCTATCCGCAAATCGGAAAACGCAAAGATAAAGAAGCATTCAGAATAGCGAAACAACAATCACTCTCAAACAGCCTGTTTCGCGCAAAACTTTTGACAACAAACAGTTAGTTACCACTTCTGTCAGAAGCTCACACCTTTCATCCATCAATCAGGACTCAAAGCCTGTCATAGACAATGCTTGTTCCACGAACGATTCAATGCTCAGAGTCCCGGAAACAGAGCAATGCACCCGAACAGTTTCCCGAAAGGGCCAAAGTACCAATGTCTTGCACAATGTTCGAGCCTCGTTATGAGAGCAGGCAGGGGGCAGCGTAAATCACGGAGACAGACCTTTTTTGCTGATTTTGTTTTCGCATCTGCATACTCAAATTGGAAATTATAATGTGTGTATAAATAGGCCGGTAGTTTGCTACAGGCGTGGTTAGAACTGGTAAGTGTTGAGTTATGGGGCTAGTGGCTAGTGGCTGGTGGATAGTCGCGTGCTTGATGTATGGGAGGCTGTATGCAATACGCTAATTACTAATGAGGTACGAGGAACTTGTCTGATGAGAGTTTCTTTACAATTATTAGATACCTACTTATAGATTTTCCGGTTAGTGAAAGAAGAAATTATGAGAAAACAAAAATCAATTGCGATTTAAGTATTATGTTATCACAGGTTTTTATTAAATCTAGTTAGTAATGAGATACTTAATTATTGTATAAGTTTCTGTATAGTTTTAGTTATGTTAGGATTTAATTTTGTTATTTTTATTAATTAGTTAGGTATTATTTCCTTACATTTTACTTAAAACATTATTTTGTGTTACATACATAGTTTGAGAATTGATGTACACTACCTACCTATAATCTTAATATATATAAATTACGTGTTACGATGTTTGTCCGCGATGGACTCCTAAACTACTTAACCGATTTTAATCAAATTTGTACACCGTGTGCAGTTTGATCCAACTTGAAAGACAGGATAGAAAAAAAAATTACAAAAACGTTAGCCACAGCAACACGTGGCCGGGTCAGCTAGTTTGTATATATTTTTCTTTTTAATTTAACACTGATAATACAATTTATTCGGCAGGAAGCCGACCCCAACATAGTTAGAAAAGGGCTAGGCAGAAGATGATGATGACTGATAATACAATTTCTACTAATACCTACCTTCTGTAAGCGGATGCCTATCAGACATGCTTTAACTTCAAGGGGTAAGCCACTAAACAATTTTAATAGCTAAATAAAAATAAACAATGAAAATGCATTGAATTGGCATTCCATGCACCGAACACTGTATGTACAGACGCCAGCACATCAACCTACCCGAAACTGTCACATTTTCTCAATCAACTTTGAACCTTATGCTTTAGCGATAAAGTTGAAAATCTATCAAAGAAATTTGACAGATTGTAGTAGGTTGATGTGCTGGCGTCTGTACACAGGATTACGAAATTTTTTAATCACGACTTTTTCTACAAAAAGTTTCTTAGACAAAAGAAACTTAAAGCTCCGATTCTCCTATTACAATACCCCCCCACCCGCCGGTTCCATCAGCAGCATACAGTTCACAAAGGCTACTGATGATGGCACACAGTGCAGTAACGTGCTCCACGCCAATTATGCATTCAATGTGTCAAAGAAAAGTCGTAAACGTCGCACAATGGGGCGGAACGCGCGCGCTCTGGACAAAAATCTACAAAAACTGTAATGCTGATTAGTCGCATGAAATTCATTAAGTTAGACACCCAAGTAGCGGCGGCATGACTAATTGAGAATGTGTTGCTTAAGTTTTGTGAGTTATGTTAAGTTTTACGGGGATCCTGTTAAGTTACTAAATGAGTGAAAACTTTGGAAAAAAAATCCGACATTACTAGTTTTTGTGTGTAGTGTTGAGCTACAAGATTAGCGCTAATAAGCAACCGTTTTTAACATCGGCAGTTATGTAAAATGGACAGGATACTAATATCTACGTTTATTCTTTAACATTAAAATGTATTAACAGAGGAATATAAGAGCAAAACTTGCATGTTGTTGGTCAAATTAAGTTACTCTTGGCATAGCAAGGTATGTCTCCTATTGCGTTGTCCAACTTAGTTAAGTTGGACAATGCAACAGACAACACGACATACTTGATTAGTACCTAGTTACTAACAATATCTTTCTTGCCCTTTTCCCTATGTACGTACCTTTTACTACTGATCTCTAAATTTTTATAACCCTATTTTATGTCAAAAATCGGAAACGATTAAAAACAAATCCATAACACATACATAGTCAGCCTATAACGTTCCCACTGCTGGGACACAGGTCTCCTCTCTGTGAGGGATAGTGAGTCGTAATCCACAACGCGGGGCCAGTGCGGGTTGGTAGATGTCACATGTCTTCGAATTTCCGGTTCTAGGCCATGCCGGTTTCCTCACGATGTTTTCCTTCATCGTTTCGACTCTATGAAATTCCCACATACTGAAATCTTTACATAATATAACTATTTTCATCAAGAAAAATAACAACTAAAGCAAATCAGCGCCATCTTTCGTTTATACAAAGGCAGTGTTACGAAAGAGCTGTCGCTGAGCAAAAGAATAGTCAGCAGTAAATCAACAGCATTTGCTGCGGATCATTGAGTGCAGCGGTCGCTCCCGTGTGCAGTGTGCTGCATGGCGAATTGATGGCATTGTGTGAGGAGTCGCAGGCGGTCCCGTTGGAAGTCGATGACAATGTCTGGGAGATATGTTGATGTGCAGTTTTGTATATGTATACAATCAACTCCACACTTATACAAATAATGAAACATTGATTACTTATTCTGCAAAAATAAGACGCATTATAAAATATATTATAAAATAAACATAAATCAACGAGCCCATTAACGTATCTAAGTAATAAGTACAATATAGGAGGCAAGACAATGACGCGCAAACTGTGACAGTGGAGTCTTAGTAATAGGGTCCCGTTTTTACCCTTTGGGTACGGAACCCTAAAAATAATCGTTTCATTGAAAAGTGCAATACCTCGCGCGGTCAAAATCTATGGAAAAGCTATTTTTTTTAAACCGACGAATACTTTCAACCCAAGGGGTCCAGAATCATGGTAACAAGTTGCGCGTCGAAGGCCCTGCCACCCTGTGTCAATAAGTAATTGAAATGAAACCGAAAAACAATGAAGAATTTCATCGGCGTACTGTACGTAAGTATAATGGGTCTCGTAATATCACTTTGACAACAAATTCCTTTCAATTACAACCTCGCAATGGTTGAAACTATCTAACTGTCACGTAGACAAATAGACCTCGTCGTCATAAGACGTGCAAGGGAAATTCAACCTTAGGGTGATATGTAATGAGGGCATTGTTAGTGAAACTACACTTTACGTAGTCGTGGGTTGTGGGTTTTAGACTACGGTTGCCTGGCTTCATAGAACATAACTAAATGATTTCTAATTATAAGAACTTAATTTACGAGATGCCTGAAATATAATTTTCTAAATTCCGTAGCGTGACTACGGCGTAGCACACAATAGTACTACGCCGTAGTCAGAGCTTCATTTATTCCCTAATTTTGCAAAAATATGGTTTTGGTGTCAGTAAGTATTTGTGTCTGTCTGGAAGCAATAATTATACCTATATAGTATAAAACTCAATACAACACGTATTAAAGATTTCAGCTTTCTTTAAAGATACCAAATTCGCAAAACTCAATTAATATTAACACAACACAATAATGACTCCGATCCCAAACACAATTATAGGCACCCTACATCATTGCCTTCAAACAAAACAGGTCCTAAACAGTTATTACCTAAAACATCGGCTCCGATTACATTCGATTGCCTTCGGGACGAGATATTCGCAATCGGCCCGCTCCGTAAATCTCGCAAGTAATGAACGTCGCCGCGTGTGATCGCTAACTTATTTTGTCGCGCGATTTGTTGCTGCCAGGCACGACATCGAACGAGTGTGAAATTACCTTTATTCCGTTTTACTGTTAGCAGAAAAAGCTACGCGATTTTAAACCTTAGTGCCATAGAAATAGAGATGGATCTTAAGACGTGTTGTGAGGTTGTCAAATGAGTAATTGCATTCAGACATTCTATTGGGGTGTGAATTGATTACGTTTAATGTTTTATTAAAATGCATGTGATGTGTATATTTTTGTTGTTTCCAATTAATAACGAGTTTGATTGGAAAATTATGCGCTGTATGTAAAAATGTTGCTACTGTATGTTTAATCAACTGTAATACTGAGATGGAAATATTTTACACACCTACATACAAAATAACTTGTAGTTATAAATATTTAAAACAAACATCATGACAGTATTTCTAACTAATTCCTTAGGGAGCTTAAAACCAAGTTCAGTCACACGGGTCACACCTAATCTATCCTCACAGTTGAAATAAATTTAACATAATTATTCAAATAACACACAAATAAAAAGGTCATAAAACACACAAAAACTTAGTGAAACATCGCCATGAATCACGTAAGTTTGTAATAAGTATTTGTCAGGAACAATGAGTGCCTCGTCTCCGGCCCACTCCACCACATATTTGGTTTCAGACAACACCTTACCGTATTAACTTAGTATTGACATTCAAATCAGTAGCTCAGCTCATTTATTTTGAATTCCTAACGTGTTAGAAACAAAAGTAGAACAATATGGGTTGGAGCAACAGTAAGTGTACTCAACAGTGGCGCCGTGGAAGCGCGCGCCATCTGTCAAAATTACCCGCCACATTTATTAGGCAGACACGATGAGTGACGCGAGTCGCGACACTTTGAATATGGAATTGGTTTATCTTTTTTTCTCTGGAGAAAGTTTCGTTCGTGTACTGGTAGCGTTCAGCCACATAAGAATGTGTGATGCAATAGTTAAATAATGCGTATGAGAGGCACACACATTGCGAGAATTTGAAAAGACTTCCAAACTTCTAGTTTTAAGACAAAACACAAGAAAGTACAATTCAAAAATTAATATGTAGGAGTTGACCTATATTGTGAAAGTGGCTCTTGTTTGCCCTTTATGAAACATATTAATGAGTAAATTATCGAGATCCAGGTGATACAATGGCGTGTACAACAAGTGGGAACAACAATAACATTTCGTGGCCTCTGTAGAACACAGGTATTGAAGGTGCAACACTATGACCATATTTTAAGTTATTATCTTTCCTTGACTCACCTTTTATAAATAACGAGACATAATGCTCCACTAACAGAGTAGAAACATTTTTTTTTCTTTCTTTAAGACTAGCGTAAAAATCAACCTACATGTGACAAAGTTGAAACTGCACGAAAACAATAGCGGACACAGCAACAAATAACATGAAATATTTAAAAAAATATATCAACTTTAACAAGTTGTAATTAGGTAGTTTATTTTTCACAAAACCCGTCTTGGTCGGACAAATATGTATGTACCTATGTCAAATAAGTTATTTCCAGGAGTACGATTCGGACATTTTTCTCACAGACTAGGTGTTCCAAAGTTCCCAAAGAAAATTATTTTTCTGTCATAGAGAACAATGAGGGATATCGGTTGTCCTTTGTTTTGTTTTTAAACAATTGGCGCGCACATTGTAAAATACTTTGAAGTTAAATAACAAAATTTTATAGGTACAGACGCCAGCACATCAAGCTACGGATTACTAGCATGTCGTCAGAAACGCAAGTGGTCAAATACCTACGCATTTCGCCAGAAAACGCATTACTATAATCTGTCAAATTTCTTAGATAGATTTTCAACTTTATCGCTAAAACATAAGGTTCAAAGTTGAATGGGAAAATTTGACAGTTTCGAGTAGGTTGATGTGCTGGCGTCTGCACGAAATAAATAATCATATGACGAGAAAATGTATAACTGAGTAAGTAAGTACCTGTTATTTTGGCCAATAGCGGTACCTAAATCCTAACAACTAGACTTGTTGTCATGGCCAGCTGGTACAAAAAAAACCAATACTTAGGAACTTAATAAGATGACAAGCAACTGCCCCATGCCGTCATCTGCGCGGCTACCATGAATATCTCTCCATCGACACTAATACACAACCCATGGAACAGCCAAACGGGCCCATGGCCCATGGTCCATCACTAGCGACATCTATCCGTCATGGCGATAACCATCAGAAGTCGATTCATCATAAAATAACGTTTTTGGGGAACCATGTTATCATTTGCAGTTCCTACAATGTTTGTTGCTGGAATTTGAAGTTTATGGCATGGTGTTAGGTTAGTGGGTGGAATTTGTGAGTTGATGTTGGTGGTGGTTTTGATTTTAAATGTCTTGTGAAAAGTTGACAAGCGTATGAAATAGTATTCTGTTAATATTGTTAAATTAGATTGGTCGATAGCTTTGTTGATGTTCAACTTGAAAGTAGTGGCTCTATATTCTGGAACACTGCTTCAAAGTTTCGGAACGCTCTTCGCAGGTAAGGCAGGAAGCGTCTACTGCTGAAATGCTGAACGTGATCCTCCCAAGAACCGTCAGAATGAACGGTCAATGGAGAAATCGCCAAAATCACCAAGCTTTGATTAAAGTAATATTGACGATAGCAATTATCTTTACCAGCAAATAGAGTAACGATGGAATTATATCCTGAGGATATTATTATAATTTAGAACAGTTAAGAAAACTTTTTTGTAGTATGAAGATTTTATCTTCATACTTCTACGAGGTCAAATTTAATTAGCTAGAGCAACTCCGCAGGCGTTTTGGGTACCTATCGATATCTAATTATGATAAAGCAAAAAAATATGTTATTTTTTTCTTATTGGGGTTAACGATCTCTGTTCTTGAAGTATAAGTTTAGAAACCTAGCTTTTCGTAATTACATATAATTTTGTTTATCCTGTTTAGATGTTGATTACCCATCACGTATGTGAAACACACACACACAACTGTGTAAGCAAACCACAACTGATGTTACTGAACTGATAGTTCAAGTACCTAACTACAATACATTGGTCGTTAAGCCCGAAAAATAATTAATTAAATCGAATCAAACCTAACACGTCTGTGGAGTTTCGCTAGCTAATTCAACTTGACTCTGGAGATAGCAGGATTTGATTGACTGACATTACACCAATCCTGTTGCGAAACCACATAATTATGTATGCCTAGTTATTTAGGAAGATACTTAGCAGCTTCAAACACAGGCCATAAAAAGCGTCTGTATCCATAGATATCATGGAACTTACTATCCAAATCTACAATAAGTAATAGCTATAGAGCTCGTTCACACCGAGCGAGCGAGACAGAAAACAACCCCTTTCATAAAGTAGGTCACCCGCGTCTGAAACACTGCCTGATATACAACCTTCCTTCACGTGACCGTGTGGCCTAATGGATAAGGCGTCGGACTTCGGATCCGAAGACTGCAGGTTCGAGTCCTGTCACGGTCGAAATTCACTTTTTTTGTATTGTTTTTGTGGTATTTTTTTGTTAGGTGAGACTTTTTACTGTGATAGTGGTTTCAGGAAATATCCTGCAACGGTCATTTCAGTGCGATATTAATATTAGAAGGAACAAAAACACGAGACTTTTATCATAGTTTTAGATTCGTTGATAACAATGTCACTTTATTTATTATGATGATTATATACTATAAGCCTTGTACGATTAGAAAACCGAAATATCCCAATAAAATATCAGCTATAAAATATCAGCTTGTTCGATAGTCAGAGGGGCAATTCTCGTAATTTTAAGAATGTTCACAGTCTGATCTCAGTCTCAATCTGTCAAAAATACCTCTAATTTCCATACATTTTGACATGTGTTTGACATTTGTTTGTCGCTGAGATGAGACTGCGACTAGATTTTGAACGTTTTAAATTACGAGAATTGGCCTTCTGGTATTATGTTTGTAGTTTACTTATCATAACATAACATCACGCCCGTAAGCCCAGAATAATTAGGTAGAGGTGTAGTTACCTGTACCACACCCACATTTCACCAGTTATTTTTAAGTCCGGTGTAAGGGGGCCAGCCTATCCCTATCAACCAGGCACAAATCCAAACTCCAAATTCCAGATGAAAAAACCCAATAACACTTTGTCTGACCCTGGAATCGAACCCAGGGCCTCATGCTCATCAGTAGCGCTTGCGACCACTAAAACAGCGAGGTGACGTGCTTGTAGTTCACTTAATACAATTTAAAAGTGCAACACCTACTTACGTGGTCAAAGTGTATGGCAGAGCTACATAAATGTAGGGAACAGCTGGTTTTTTTTTCATTCATTAAACACACACATTCTCGCCGTTCGACGCTCGCCGTGGACGGTCGTGCTGCCCGCTCTCGCTCGCTGCACGCCCCCACCGCCTCGCCGCCCCGCCGCCGCCCGCTCTCGCTACGCCAGCCGTAACGAGCTCAGTAGTCTCCGGACTACGCCCGCACCCTGTCAATAGCCGCCTTTTTCAAGGCGTGGTTGATAGAAGTTGTTTCTTAAGATAGATTCGTCATCACACGTGTCGTCGAGGTTTTTGGCCCCTTCCGGGTAAAAACCACAGTTTCGTGGTCCTTGGTGGATACCTCACGGTGCCAACGAAGCCAAGGGGGTGGTGCCCCAATCTCACCCGCCGAGCCCCATCAGGGTGAGGCAGTAAATTGGAATCGGGAGCTAGAAGCTTGGCCTTGGGGGTGGCTCCTAGTCAGCTCTAGCTTCGTAACTAATCCCTTGTCCACAGCTCGCGTCTAGTACGGTTGGGTGTGTCAACCCCTTCGTACTAGAAGCCGGTCTAGGGTGTCTCTACACCCATCGCACAGACTGGTTAGGGCCCCGTTCGCACAATAAGATCGGCGACGGGTCACAAGCTTAGGGCTCACTTCAGGTACTCACCTCCCTGTCTCACACCCGACAGGGAGGGTAGGATCTCACACCCCCGGGCCCATCCACCCGGGGTGCTAGGTTTTCACGCCCCCCATGGTTCTTCCCTCTCCCCGCCCCCTTCCCGATCATGGCAGACGCGGTCATTTTGGCGTTCGCTAGAGAGGTCCTCTTCAAGGACCCCTCTTTCCTCACCCAATATGGCCAGCGTCTCATAAATTTTAGACGCCCTCCCGGTTCGGTCTTAGACATCGACATTGACTTCAGCGATGCGCTAGTCAGCCCCCTCTTTCCGCCAAACTCAGGCGAAATCCCCGAGGCCGCCGCCGCCTCCCCTCCCGCACCCTCCGTGCCAGCCCCCTCGCCTGCACCTTCAGTGCCAGCCGCCGCCCCCAAACCAGCACCTTCCGTGCCAGCCCCTAAACCCGCACCCTCCGTGCCAGCCCCCAAACCCGCACCCTCCGTGCCAGCCCCAAAACCCGCACCCTCCATGCCAGCCCCTAAACCCGCACCCTCTGTGCCCGCCCCAAAACCCGCACCCTCTGTGCCAGCCCCATCACCCGCTCCCTCCGTGTCCGCCCCGAAACCCGCACCGTCCGTGCCAGTCCCCGATCCCGCACCTTCCGTGCCAGCCGCTATCGCAGCTGATACTCAGGAGAGTATGGACACGTCCGTACCCCAATCTCAATCCGACTCAGAGGAAGCCCTCTCTGACTCTTCGTCCTCCTCGGAAGACGACTATATAGTCGTCGGAAAGGGAGGCAAGAGAAAGAAGAACGCCTCCTCTCACGCCAACAAGGCCAAAAAGTCGGTCGCGGAAAACCCCTCTCCCCGCCCCCCCACCCCACCCTCCGCCGCACCGCAGGCCTCCCCCGCTTCTAGCCTCTCGGCTACCCCTCCTGCTTCGAACGCAAAGAAGCCACGACCCCCGCCCCCCGTCTATGTCCAGGATAAGTCCAAATGGACTGAAATTTCCAAAGCGTGTGTTGATCAAAAGATCAACTACACGAACGCCCGCTCAACCCAACAGGGTATAAAGGTAACGGTCGCCTCGTCCTCGGACTACAGGGACCTTACCCGTCTCCTCCAGACAAGGGCCTACTCTTTTCACACGTACTCCCTTCCGGAGGAAGTCCCCACCCGCGTAATCATCAAACGCGTCCCCAAAGAGATCCCCACCGAGGAGATCAAAGAAGACCTTGCTTCACAAGGCATCCCCGTCTCAGCAGTCCATCGCTTGCACAAAGCATGGAAGGGCCTAGTCTACGACATGGTCCTGGTCATCTGCGACCCTACTGAAGGACATCACCCCATCTTCAAGGTGAAGTCAATCTGCTCCCTCTCGGGTATCTCTATCGAGAAACCCAGGAAGTCCAACCTCATCGGACAATGCCACAGGTGCCAATTGTATGGCCATTCCCAATCCCACTGCTACGCGACACCTAGATGCGTCAAGTGTCTAGGTGCCCACGGCACGTCAGACTGTCCCCGCCCCAAGGACCGCTCTCAGTGCACAGAGCCACCGAGCTGCGTTCTTTGCGGCCAATCCGGGCACCCGGCTAACTACCGAGGCTGCCCCAAGGCTCCCAAGTCTTCTTCTCCCAAACTGACGAAGCGCGCGAGCGACCGTCAGCAAAGGGAAAGCCCCTCTGTGAGGATCCCGATCCCTTCCTCCCAGATGCCCGATAGGCTCAGTCCCCAAAGGCCCTCCCCATGGGCGAACCTCAACCACCTCAAAGCTCCCGCAGCTACGGTGCCCCCCCCACCCCCGACTATCCCAGCGCTGATGGCAACTGTCATCCCCGCGCCATCAGTAGGCCCCTCGGTCCCAGTAGCCCCACCGGTAGCCCTTCCCGCCGCCGCGCCCAGGGCTCCCGCTGGTCCCAGTAGGTCCCCCCCGTCCCCCGCCTCCCGCCCCCAGCCTAGCAGCATGGAGGTAATAATCGGTGCTTACGCAGCTTTTATTGCCCCCGCAAATGCCATGGCAGCGGAAATTCAAGCCTGTAATGGCAATCCTCGGCGCATCGCCGAGATTTTCAATGCGTATCCTCAGATTACGCAAGTCATGCAAACCCTCAACTTCTAAAAGCTCCAATGGCTTTACAAAGAATGAGCGTTACCAAACCCCGATCCCTTAGACTAGGGTTTTTCAATGCAAACGGCATTAAAAAACAACGCGATGAGATCGCCGCGTTCCTCCGCGATCACCAGCTCGATGTCCTCTTAGTCCAGGAAACCTTCCTGAAGCCCCATCTGCGGAACCCGAGCATTGCCAACTACAAGATAGTTCGCAATGACAGGTCACGCTGCCACAAGGGCGGTACCCTCATCTACTATAGGAAGTCCCTCCATTGCACCCCGATAGACCCGCCCGCCCTTCTCTCCCAACTAGAGATCTCTATCTGTCGGCTCGGCATGACTGGGCACCCCTCAATCACCATCATTTCCGCCTATATCCCACCCATCAATGGTGCGGAGGATCCCATCTCCCTCACTGCCGATTTCACTACCCTCTTCGGTATGAGTGACTCCGTCATCATGGCGGGAGATCTCAATGCCAAACATCCCGCTTGGAATAGCAGCACGACCTCTACCAGAGGTAGGATCGTGTCCAAGCTAGGCGACTCCCTCAATTTCGATATCATCGCTCCGATGTATCCCACTCATTTCCCGGGCGACCCCGCCCATCTTCCTGACGTTCTCGATGTAGCGCTTCTCAAGAATGTAAACCTCCGTTTGCAGTCTATCGAGACGGTACAAGAGCTTGATTCCGACCACCGCCCGGTCATCTTGCACCTGGCCCCCTATTCGGGCCCCCCGCACGACCCCAACCAGCCCCCCCCGACCAAAATAGTCACCGACTGGAGGAAAGTAAGCGAAAGACTGAAATCCACCACGTCCCCCCACCTAGACTCCATCCCCGAGCAAATTATCTCAGTCGCAGACACGACTGGAGCGATCGACTCGTTCACAGAGCACGTTCAATCCGTACTGACGGATTGCTCACGGGAAGTTCCAGTGATGGAAGACCATCGCTGGAAACTGCCCGATGACGTACGTGAACTGGTGACTGAGAAGAACGCTGCCATTCGTGCCTACGACTCTTTTCCCTGCGACGCGAACAAAACCCACATGCGCCATCTACAGCGTGCTGTAAAGAAACGCATGGGGGAGTGGCGCTCCGAGGGATGGGATAAGTTGATCGGCGAACTCGAGCCCAACCACCACGCCTTCTGGCAACTCCAGAGAAAGCTCCGCTCCTCTGAAGAGGCCACAGTTCCTCCCCTCACACGCCCCGACAAAACGGTCGCTTTCGAAAACCTCGAAAAGGCCGATTGCCTAGCCGACAGCCTAGAGGCTCAATGCACTCCCAGCTCTCAACCAGTAGACAGAGCGCACCTCGACGAGGTGAACGCTGAAGTCGAACGGAGAGCCTCCCTCCCGCCAGTCGAAGACCCTGATGATCCTCTGCCTCCCGTCACTCCCGACGAAGTGCAAGACATCATAAAAGGGCTCGCAACCCGCAAAGCCCCCGGTTCGGACGGTATCACCAACAGGGTGTACAAACTCCTCCCCGCCCCCCTCATACTGCTCATGACCGCCATCTTCAATGGCGCCCTGAGCAACAACATCTTCCCCCAAGTGTGGAAAGAAGCCACAGTCATAGGCATCCCTAAGCCAGGCAAGCCCAAGTCTGAGCCCTCCAGTTACCGCCCCATCAGTCTGCTCAATGTTTTCGGTAAAGTCTACGAGAGGCTTATTTATAAGCGCCTCAAAGACTATGCCGAAGCAAAGAGCCTCATCCCCCCCGAACAGTTCGGTTTTCGCACGAAACATTCGTGCATCCACCAGCTCCACCGCATAGTCGAGCACATTAGCGCTGCTTTCCAGCGAGGTGCTTCGACAGGCGTCCTGTTCTTCGATATAGCGAAGGCATTCGACAAGGTCTGGCACAATGGCTTATTATATAAGCTGTACCTGCTAGGTGTGCCAGACCGTCTCGTGCTCATCTTACGAGATTTTCTGTCGGACCGCACTTTCCGCTACCGTATCGAGGGCGCTCTCTCTCCCCCTCACCCCATCCGCGCCGGAGTCCCCCAGGGTTCCGTTCTATCTCCCCTCATTTTCACCCTGTTCACTAGTGACATCCCGAACAGTAAAAAGGCACAGTTGGCGCTCTTCGCCGACGACACTGCCATTTACTGTTCGGGTGTCAACCAGTCATCCATAGCTCGAAACCTCCAAACCTCTGCAAGCGCCCTGAGCGATTGGTTCCGGAAATGGAGAATCGAGGTCAACCCCGATAAGAGTCAGGCGGTCATCTTCTCGAGACCGCGCAAACTCCCGCCCCCCCTCCCGCGCCCGATCTCTATGTATGGCAAGCCGATCCCCTGGGGAAAGCGAGCCAAATACCTTGGTGTCATCCTAGACCACAACCTCACCTTCAACGAGCACATAAAGACGGCGCGTTCGCGCGCCTCTTTCGCTCTCGGTAGGCTCCACTCTATGATAACTGCCCGCAGCAAATTGTCACTCAAGTGCAAATTGCGCCTCTACACCGCGGTCATCCGTCCCATCATGACCTATGCTTGCGTAGTCTTCGCACACGCCAAGCCGCGATTTCTGCATAAAATGCAAACCCTCCAGAACCGTTTCCTCCGAAAGGTCACGGGAGCCCCCTTCTATGTCCGAAATGTGAATCTGCATCTAGATCTCAGACTCCCCACCATCCAGCAGTTCATGAAACGCCTCTCCAAGCGCTTCTTTGACTCTGCCATAAAGCACCCCAATCCCCTGATTGCGGCGGCCTCCCGATACACTCCCTCCCGCATAAGTAGGATTCGCCGACCAAGGCATACCCTCACTATCCCCGACGACGCCACTACCCTCCTCCAGGAGAGCAGTAAGGCCACGAGTACTCTCAGACACAAACACAAGCTCAGACATCCGTCCTTCCGTCCTCGCCGCCGAGGCCCGTCGCGACGTCCCGCACCATCACCGTGCCCGCCCCGACCCTTGCTCGAGCCAGCCCGCGCAGCTGAGCCTGTAGTTTTAAATTCGCCCCTAAACACCAATAATAATACCGATCCAGCCTGTCCCTTGCTGTCCTCTTCCAGCGACGCCCTGAGCCGAGGTCCGAACCCCGCAGGGGGTTACCCTTAGCGCTGTCGCTTAGTTTTTAAGTTATTGTTTGCCCTGGCTGGAGGCCTTAATTCGAGGCATCCACAGGAAAGTCCGGTTAAGCAGTAGCCATCCTCATAAAGGATGAACTGCGAGATGCCATTTAAAAAAAAAAAAAAAAAAAAAATGGTTTTTTTTTCGCGATTTCAGGTTTTGTCCCATAGTAAAAGTTGTTCATAATGATGAGTACAATCTCCCATTTCGATTTGTCATTTAGTTTTTTCTAAATTTCAACGCTGGGGTTTCAGAATCATTTAGGTACTGAATTCAGGCTTTCAGTTTAGGCGGCGCCGCCATCTAGTATACTTTTTTTTAAATGTACGAATACTTCCCACACCACGCGTACAACATTACACTACTCACCACAAATAATAGTTTAAAAAATAATACGAAAAATAACACAATAATATTGATAAACAGCAAGATTAGCCCGACTCGGGAAGCGAATCGACGACCGATCCATCAAGCCGCCACGAAAATATTTATATTCTGAAATAACGGACGCGGCTTCCGTCCGTTTATCACGACACATCTACTAAATACCTTGTTAATAACACGCCATTGTAAAAAGGAATGAATTTAGGCCAAATTCCTGAGACTAAAAAGTACCAAAGATAAGTTTATTTTTTTCTCTTCACGAATGTACAGTAGTAGTGCTTAAATCTAGCTTAAGGATAAGTTTACATTTGAGAGAGACTGGTGCTTGACATAGACATTGTAAGCAACGCCTGTAGTACATACAAGTCAAATTTTCTCTTGACTGTACTTACCTGTCATAAAGAGAAACCTAGATAAAATTGGATAAGAAAGATTTCAAAACAGAAGAACTAGCAGGGGATCGAGAAGGGGGGTTGAGGGGGGGGATCAGACCTGAATAAATCAAAGATTGATAGAAATATTTCAGTTATTTGATATAATAGTTCTACATACAGTTCAACCCTCTACCAAATCATAGCGCACAGACTGGTAAGCCACCTTTATCTAAGCAGACCAGTGCTGGCTGCTGGCCCAGTGCTACCAGCCACAACTTAACGACATGTTGGTCGTGGGTTCGAACACAGACAGGCGCTTTACTTTGTGTAAATAATTTCATCACCGCTGCTCACAAAACTTTAAAGGAAAACTTTGTGCGGAAACCGGTATGTCCTAGAACCAAAAATTCGAGGACATGTGGATGTGACATCTACTAAACTGCACTGGGCCCGCGTGGTAGATTACAGCCCACTCCCTCCTGAAGAGAAGAGGCCTGTATCCCAGAACATTATAGGCTGATGATGCTGTGTATGTATGTAGGTATACCATAAGTTAAAGCAACACTAAAAGTTGAATTTCATTATATATGCCACACAGGCAAATAACTACGTCACTGCACTGGAGGGGCTCGTGGCTAAATAAAAACAGCTGCACAGGTCGGTCGGTCAGGTTAAATTACGCTTGCCGAGGGTTGTCTGTGGATGGGTGACCACCTTTACATACCGAGACCCCTCCGTGCCTCGGAAAGCACGTTAAGCCGTTGGTCCCGGCTGTCATTCGTGGATCTTTGAAAGTCGTTACGGGTAGTCAGAAGTCGAAAGTCTGACAACCAGATTTTCCGAGGGGTATCGTATTACCCAGTAACGGGTTGTGGAGGTCAGATAGGCATCCGGTTAGACTGGAAGCCGACCCCAACATAGTTGGGAAAAGGCTAGGCAGATGATTAGGCAAGTAACTGCATCGTATACCTGGCATACCAAATGTAACTCAAACTCAAAGTAGGTATTTATTTCAATTAAACCATTTACGGGCACTTTTGAATTGTCGAGAAGTCGGTCAGTTAGAAAATATGAAGCTAGTTGCCCATTGCAAAGCATAGGTATGTACCTATGGAGAAGAACGGACAAGAAACTCCATGGACACTCTTTTAAATTATCTTTTACAAAAATATTTGTTACATCATTAATGTTGAATTTATAATTATATGTGAGAACGATGTAAAAAAAAAAATACGTACGCGTTAAAAGTGTCCAGAGTACAGCAAATAGTACTTAGCAAAACAAAAATCCAAAAATAAAATAATTAAAAATAAGCCGAGGCAGCTAAGTGATGACCAGCCCCAACCGACGGCGCCCGTTCACGAACATGACGATCATAACAACACCATATCTGGGCTAGATCAACTACTCCTCAGTTAGGATATCACGTGACGATAGAAGTTTTCAAAGAACAATAACCACGATTACGCAAATATATTAAACTCTAGAAAAAAATGGTTCTGTTATTTATTTTTTCGAAATCTTTTGTTTTCGAAAAAAACAACAGTTGTGAAATCAGCAGACGCCATACTTCCCTTATGCTTCTGCTTCAAGATCAATCAGTCCTGCCTACCCTCGTCAGGTTTTTAATAGCGTCATACGCGCGACATGCGCAGACGCAGCCGCGCGGGAAACTGACTGACGGTCAAATTTGAAAGGGTTTTTTGTAACATTAATATTATTAATATTAATAAGTTAATAAGTATTTATTTGCACAATACAAGCTTGACACCTATTAAAATACACATAGTAGTCGCTATTGGACAGAGTAATAAACAAACAGGAATAGTGAACAAGAGATGGGTAAAGTACAGTCAATACAGAATTTGAACCCTGACTCCTAAACTAGGAAAATCCTGTATCTTAGGAGGCAGTGCCTTCGCATAAATAATGGACGAACAAACTATGAGCGTACTAGCAAACTCAGATAGTAACAAACAGATATAGACTATAAAGCAAGGTAAGAAATATATCTATGTGTTATATATAACTTTAGTTAGTAAGTATTTATAATAAGTAAATATGTTTGTAATGATTGTATGTGTGAAGTGTAATTGTATCGTGTACATATGCAAGTGTTGTGTGTGTATGTATACGGGGGAAAGGTGTGTGGAGTGATGTGATGTGGTGTGGTGTGGTGTGGTGTGATGTGATGTAGTGTGGTGGTGTGTGGTGCATTGTGATGGTGTGTGAGTGTGCTGAGTGAGTGTGTATTTGTGCATTGTGGATGGAAGTAGTGGGGGCACCTCCCTTCGTTGTGATTTGATAGGCATAAGTGATTCAGCAGATCCAAGCAAGTAGACTTTCGATTGCCTCGTAGTCTTGATCCTTTATCCAGTCTTCAATTCTAACTTTAACCCTATAAGTATCCAATTCAATTATGTTTATTTTTTTGTTAATTATTGTATATAGGTGTGAGCTCAAAACATAATGCTGACGTCTAGCGAAAGCTGTCCTATGCGTTACCGACAGAATAAGAGGTTTTTTCTTACGGCGTGTTGGGTCTGGTGGGGGGACCTTGGTGTGTTTTCTCAGTACGGATCGTAGCACAAACAGTTGCCTAACAGTAAGTACATTAGCATCTTGGTATAATTGTGTGGTAGGATACATAAAGTGCTTTTTTGACATCACCTTCAGGACAGCTCTCTGTGCTCGTTCCAACTTAAGAAACTTTGTGCGAGCGGCGCCTCCCCACACTGTGATGCAATAGGTAATGACGGACTGACATATAGCAATATACACCATTCTAATTGTATTGAAGTCAGCCGAAGACCTAAGCAGCTTGAAGACATAAATCATTCTTCTAACTCTTTTAGTAATAGTATCCAAGTGTGAGTACCAGTTCAGTCCGCTATCAATAACCACACCCAAGTACTTAAGATGGTTTACCTCACGAAGAGAAAAGCATGAGCAGGGTATCTGGTCATTACATGTGTGGGCGTTAATGACAAAGCCTGTAGGAGGTTTAGTATCAGGGTGTAGCCCGAACGGGATGAAGAAGGTCTTGTCCAGGTTCAGAGTGAGGAGATTTAGCTGCACCCAGCCCATAACAGATTTAAGTGAGGTTTCGGCAGTAGTTCTCAGAAATATTTTATTGTGATGAGTTCCGATGCGGATTGCCTGGACTGTTTTGATAAGTTTTTCTGAAGTTTTGAACGTTAAAACTATTGACCTACCCGTGGTCAATAGTTTTAACGTAATAGGTACCTATCGTTTTTGCCTCTTGTTCGTTTTTGCGATCCTTTGAGGCGCCTATGTCCGGCAGTGGAAGTGTTTCGGTTGAATAATACGCCATTACATAAATACTACGCTCAATAACGGGCATCTTGGTGCTATCATAGTAATTCAACTTCAACCCACATTATCTCTTCTACAGCCCTATTTTTAAGTCCTCCAACCACGTAGGTTAGTCCATAAAACCATAGTTAAATTCTTAAAGTAATACGTATGATCAAACGGCCCCGTCAAAGGACGGTAATGTAAACGAGTAAACACTGAGGCTGCGGGTACTTCCTGTAACGATTTAATTACACCTGTGTCATGTAAACAACGGCTTCCGGTCAGAGCTACGAGCTTTATGATTTTTATATAAAAACGTGAAAACTGTAAACTGTAGTGATTTTGTTTTTGTGAGTCTTTCAGTGTGGTCGACGCTTACATAGTTATGAAATCCGGGGTATTTGGTATAAAAAACAAAAGTCATTTATTCGAATTAGGCAGAGAATCAGCACATAATGAACATCAACATTACATAAGTCAGTCCCCCGACACGCCCGCCCTACACCACTTTCTAGTGCTAGCTGGGAAGAAGAAGTGGCGCAACAGACTGCGGTGTTTTTGATAAAAGATGACTCAAGAGATTATGTTATGAGATTGTTACATTAAATCAGTCTGATAATAATAATTACTTTAACAAGTTAGTAAGTTCACAGTTTCGGCATATGAATCAGAAATGCATTCGCACTTGCAATTTAATCAAAAAGAATATAAGTTTAATAAAAAACCTACTATTATAATATGCTAACTGACGCAGCCTAAAGATATAGATCTGCTGTATGAAAAGCAGTAGACCCAAATCCAGCTGTGAAATGCAACAGGCTAAGTTGATTGATCGGCTGCCCCAAAATACATAATTACATTCATGGTGTCTTTGCCACATAAATAAATATATTCATTCTACATTTCGCTAACAGATGACCAAAACACTTCTAATTATAAAACCGCATAAAACCAGGAGGATTGCTAAACTTCACGTCGTCAAATAGGATGTAACATCATGTTCTGCACATAGACCGCAGACCACAAATCATATGGTGGGCTGGAAGCAGCTGTAGCTGACGCTATGCCAGTGGGTTTACGTCACATGGCACGGACTTATATTTAGCTGGAGTTTAACATGGATGTGGTCCTTTTAAACCTGTGTTGTCCCAAAGATTGGAAAGTTCCTCCACTTCCATTTCGCTTATTCTGTTGTTTCTCGATTGAGTTGCTCACTCTAGTCAGTTCTTGTCGTAGCCATCATTATCGCAGTATGTTATGAAAAGGTACACCATCATCAGTTGATTGTATTGTAAAATTACTGCCTTTTGTTTAATCAGCTCATTTCTTTTTTCACATTTTGTGTGTCTAATGAATGTTCATTTGGTCAAATCCTATTTCACCCGGCATAACCTAACTCTGCTTCTCTTGGTCATCATTTGATTGGGTATCTGCGCCCGCGCATCCGGCCTCAAACGTCCCTTTGATCGCTGGAAACATTCATCATTACACGCTGAAATCCTCCTCTGTATTGACAGATTTACGACGCAAAAGCGTGTGCATTTGAAAAAATATTCATTCAAATACATTATTATGATTTTTTGGTTTCCATAAACAATTTTTGTTTATGATTAATGCGATATCAAAAGTCTCTTTGATGGTCTGCTATTGGTTTTTGTGGTTTCTGTTTCGTATTTGATGTAAATAGTGGCTTTTAGTGATGATATAATAATACGTATTGGTACTCGCATCTTTACAGATATAGATTAGTTAAAATGTTTCTAAGAGAACCAAGAACAAGGAGATCAATTCAAAACACAGCCACAGCCCTCAGTTTTACAAAAAAAAAATATAATTTCCATATTATTGATTCAAGAACGTCAGTAAAGAAACTTGAAGCACCACACAGACCATTCAAAGACAACACACCAACGTCACTGTATGACCATCAAGCTTATGATAATGAGTCCTGCAAGGTTTCCTACACCGCACCATCGGCACCGCTGCGTGTGAGCAATATTGAATTAATTCTCATCAAACCTTACAACGGAATACTAACGGGATTAGAGCGCGTACATTATTATAATTATGATCGCTGTTATGACTCAGTGCCGAATGTATGGATTCAATCGCATATGTTTTGGAGGTAGGTATGTCCCTCGAGTAAAAAAGTTCGCATAATGGGATAAGCTTTACTTTAAATAAAAGCGGTAGGTGCCTATGCATGGTCTATAAGATACACATGTACTTTACAAGTAGGTACCAATGCAAGAATGAGAATCTAAATAAAGTCTAGCAGCAATATCTGAATCTATTGACAGATGACCACCAATAAACACGAAGCCTGTTGATAATAACTCCTACTAAGAAAGTAGCAGTTTTTGCGAGGGACTGCAAATTCATACAACAATCTAGGACGCTGATGAAACTAACAATACCAGTAAAATCACTCCATAACAAGCCAGTAAAAAACAACACGATCTTCATCACAGGTCTTCTAAGAACTCAAACAGCCATAAAACGAATCCTAAATCAAAAAATAAAAAGCTTGTATTCCTCAGTCGGTAGTCGGTCGATAGGTAATGATAAATGCGAGGCAACAGTTCACAGTTCATTGTGGCGATGGGCTCGCTCGCTGGTGATGTGCTGGCCGCAAATATGAAAATATACAAACAGTTCGTAAATAACGCGAGGGCACTTCAAAGTAAAGTGCGTGGTGCCGACGTGCCTCAAGTTGGAGACGATAGCGTGCCATGGTAGCCAGGAGTGAGGAAGATAGTGAGGTCCGTGATTAGCTTGAAATAGGTGGAGCTGTAGATTTAACATCTCTAGATAATCTTGTCATAGATAAACCAAAAAAATAAACAACCAAAATAAATAATCAAAGTCAGAAGCAATTATTTTGTAGATATTTCAATTCCCAGTATCTGTTCGGCTGCAACATGATATGCATTGTGCACACCAGCTGTACCTTACCTCATGCCAAAGATGCCTCATGCGTGTCTATTAGCATGCATTTGTTTTACATGGAGGTGACATCGAGGCAGCGAGCTAAACCGTGACCGTGCGTGAGATATCACATTGAGGCATCTTCGGCGTGTAATTACCTGAACCAGTATATGTTGGGTGGTCAGAAAGGATTCTTGATTTGGTGGTGTGTGTATGTCAGTCACCTTACTGTGGTATTTTTTATTCCGGTCTGATCCCCGGAACCCCCCTACACCCTCCCCCCGCCTCGACTCCTGCTAGTTCTTCTTCTGTCGGCCTTATTATTGTTAACAGCGTATTTAGTATATACTGAATGGGGTGAAATAATCCATGCATCATTACATCAGTTTATGATAGTATAGGTATAATATGATAGAATAGGTACAGCAACATAGTTCTTGCTATATCCTCTACCTTGTGGCACCCCCAACATGGAAGCAGAACGGTGTTGTTTACACACAATATCGCTCATTGGGCCAAACCGAACGAATGCTGTAATAAACACCATGCTCACAGCACCAACATATGCAACGCCAATGTTGGATGCCAACGTTTGCTGACAGAGCTGACCGCTTTTCAAATGTCGGTGTGTACTCAACCAGACTATTTTGGATTAATACGGTGAAATTTTTCGATAAGATTGTCTTGATTTGGTCTTAATTTTTACTCATTCATATAATTAAATGGTAGACTAGGTCACTAGGACAGTCGAAAAGTGGTGTTGAAGAACTTGGGGCAGCTTATATATCAAGTGAGTTAATTTCAAATCAAGTCAAATCAAAATCTCTATTTCCAGCGAAGACATAATTATAACGTAATCAACACGATACAGTGAAGGTGATACATGCACTGACAGCAGTGAACTATGTACCCATATATATGGATAGTTCACTCTGTCAGCTATTATTTTCAAAACCATCTTCTTCTTAGCGTGTCGATGGCAATCTCTAATTTACTAAAATTCCAGAAAAAGACGAGGGATCCTCATCTCCATCCATCCATCCATCCATCCATCTCCCATACCTATTCATTCTTTAGCGCATACGATAATTATGCATGCTTCTAATTTTTATGATATGAGGTGCTATGCTATTATTTCTTTTAGTCTTTACGGTAACTGCAGTGACGTTTTATGGGCAGTTGGCTTTGTTTTCAACAACTCTGGTTATATGTTCATTTTTTAGTCACCTAGCACGTTTGTGCTTACCTAGGTTTCACATCATTAACTAGGATCCGTAATCGTATTCTACTAACTGGAATATTCAAAGTATGATTCGTTGTAAGGCGTTTTCTCATTGACAGATCAAACGTACTTCCGAAACCCAAGTTCAATCTCACCATTTCTCCCCAGGAGATCATTGGGCCAACGTCTCGGCCAATGTTGGGTGTCGGCCGACACGAGTGGGTTTGTTTAATAGCAAACACAGGCCCGCCGCCCGCGTAAACATCGGCCACATCAAAGCGATCGGGGGCATGCGCGCGCGCACCTACTTGATCGTTTTACATATGTTTCAGGAGCGGGAAAACCGTTGTAAATTCCTTTTATGTAGGATTTCTTTAAACATTTAGTAACATTCTAACATTGTTTCTTACTGAGAGCAGATTGCTGATTCGTTTCAAAATATTGTCTCACAAAATCCTTACTAGTTATTACCAATCCTCCTCCGTGTTCCGTATCTTAACGTGTCTCGGTGTTCATTTAATTAATTGTCGGTTCCAACGGCAAGCGAAAAAATAAAAATGAAACTAATGTTCTAAATGAGTCTATTAACCACTAAAGTTATCAGCAACACGACATCTTTAATATCCGTTGAATCATAATTATAATGCGATATGACGTAATCTGCAGGATCAAAAGCGAAACGATCAAGACCATCCACGCGCACTCCCGCGCACATCGGCGGATTGATCACAACCGCTTTGATCTCACAGATCACGCGCCCTTTACTTATATTACTTACATTTTTACTAGCATCTAATCGTATGATAACATCTCGTTCTATACTATCATCAACCTTAGCAGCGTCTTCGTAAGATTCAAAATCAACCTTGTTTACATAAAACCTAATACTGTTTAGAATACACTAATTTACAATGAAGCCATTTCCAAAACAGTCCAACTCCCAATTTCTAGCCATTCAATTCACAGCTATAACCTCAACAACTTCAAACCCAATTTCGACTAACATGCCCTCATCTCTTACACCGTCTGGTGGATGCAGATAGTCCGTGTGATGTGTCAAAACCGTGATGAGTAGCAGGCGCGCGGTGTAAACACGTGCACGTGGTGGTCTCCTCTCGATTACCTAGAACCACTCGGATTGACCTGGAAACTCATTATTTGACATGGATCAAGATCACAGCAGCCTGTGGGTAAATGGCGGTGGTGACGATTGATCAATGACGAGGTTCGGAAAAAATATGATGAGTCAAGAGCGCTATGTAATGGAGAAGGCCTAAACTTAGTGAAATCGGTGAACAAGAGTCGAGAAAGAAAAGGCAGGTTTTGCACTTTATGCTAAAATAAGTAGGTAGATGGTCAAATCAGTATTTCTCGGAAAACATATTTAGACAGAAATAAAATACGGTTATTTAAACACTAAGAAAAAAAATAGTTGGAGGAAAATATGCGTCACATCCACTCAAAACGGCCATCTCTCAGCATAATGCTAAGAAGGCGGGTGGGTCTTCCCCCGCCCCGAGCTTTATCCGTGTATCTATGAAACTCTACGTTAATCATTAACAAAAATTAAAGAAATCTTAAAGAATGCAGGGAAGAATCCAAAATATCTAGAATTTCAGAAACTTCAGACAAAATATTAGCTTTTGAAAAACGCCGATCAGATAGCAGACGATCCTCCGATATTAGCCTGCTGCCTGCCCATGTGATTATTCACGAGATCTTGGATTCTTGGGAGATGTCTTTTTAAGATAAGACCTAGATTATCATCCCAATTTAGTTTTTCTCCTAGATCACTGACGATGAAAACAATAACTTGTACTTCCACCACCCACAAAGTTCAAGAACCCCAACTATCCATAATTAACGATGTCGTACCCGGGAACCAAACCACCGCGCGTGCGGTCCGGTGTAGGCTTACTGCGACCCACTTGACGTAATTACGACAATTACACTAATTTCCTTGTTAAGTCTTAGAGGAAATGTTTATAAACTGTGGAGGTGAGATTAGATTGGGAGAAAGGACTGGTTGCCACAAGGTCTAATAGGTTTATGATGTCTTTAATATCATGTTTAGGACCGTACCTACCATAAGTGCAAAACTACCACATTAGCACTAAGGTAATGAGACACCGACCCCAATACCTGACTGATAAATCAATGCTTTATGTTCTAGGTATCAAGATTTTTTATTCTAAAACGTAGGCTGAATCCAGAACCTCAGTCAGTGCATTGAAAGACGGGATGATCGGTATCCAAACAACAACATAATCAGCCTATAATGTTCCCACTGCTGGGACACAGGCCTCCTCGCTGAGAGAGAGAGTGGTATTCAGATATTAATTGGATAATATGATTCTGTACGATGTCATCTACATGACAGCCGATCCTTACAAAAGCATCGCTGATAGGTATTGAGTTACCTATCAGTGCTGCTTTTTCGATGGGGGAATTTTCGATTATTTCGTGAGCTGACCGAATTAATTATGACCACTACTCTACAACTACAAATAAAACAGTAACAATGTAACTTTCCCAAAACCTACCACTATTACGACGACGCGCTAAGAGAGCTGATACATAACCATAAAGATACAAACCGCATCAGCTGATATCTAACGAGCCTGGGAAAAAGAAAAACGCGTATGAATACACCAACATGAACACAAAATCATAACCACTTACAAAATACGTCCAAATCAAGTAAATTGTACACAAACACCCCGCATAATAACATCAAATGGCCCACAGTTATAATTGTTTGGAAATGTTACTAAATCGGGAATAGACCCGCCACCATTTGTAGCTATTCTGACGATTTCACTGAATACAATTTTGTGTCAATAGGTTTTATTGTGTTAGGGATGGTGCACACAGATTTGTGATTTTTAATTTTGTCAAGTAGATACGAGTTAGGTAGATTTGATATTGATACATACACACAATATCCTTGAAGACACGATTAATTACTTAATGAATTCAGCAATCCTTAAAAAGATCAATGTAACACATTTTTTAATCGGTATGTGATCAGTACAGTGCATATTTTTCTAAAATGGCCCCTACAGATTATTTTCCTGGTCCTAATTTTTTGGCATGTTAAACTAAAAACCACTCATTTCTTATCCCAAACTATTCCTAAAACCAATCTCATGTGTGCATCCCTTAACAATAACCCTAAAGTAACAATCATCTGTTCTTCCACATTCTTGTAAAGTGCTCCATGCGGGAGGGCAGAGGTCGGAGGGACATAAATACTAATTATTTTATTGTATGAATCAACGTCCATCTAATAGATACAATATTGGTACATTCTTGTTATAGTTTTGGGGTATTTTTGAGGAATCCTCTTTCTATATTGATGAGGATCAATTACTAATTAATTTGTACCTATGTAACATTGCTTGTATCTGTGATCAGCTACTGCAGGCTTGGCTGCTTGTTCAACAATCATGTTTAACTCATTAAGCTCCGCTAATGAGACACAATTGATTTTCTATTGTATCGTAACACATAGGTTAAGCGCGGAGCTTGGCCGGCTAAGCCGGTTAGTAGTGTAGCGAGCGAGACACCTTAGGTATATTTCTGGGAGGGAAGTTTATACTTATGTGATTTTCCCTTTCTACGAAAAACCCCTAGTGACCGTCTTCGACACATAAGGACCCCTTCTTTTGTACGAAGGTGGTCACAGAGGGCCTTTGGTCGGGATGAAAGGAAACACCGGTCTCAAGGACTAACTTCCTTCGACATCTTCACGGTTGCCATCAACACTTGGCCGTTCCCATAACAAAATCAAAAGTGATTTATTCAAATTAGAATGAGTATCAGCACTTTTCGAAAGTCAAAATTACATAAGCCAATCCCCTAAAGAGCCCGTCTTTCACGTCTTCCTAAGTGGGAAGAAGTGGCGCAAAAACCTCCCCAGCAGCACAGCTGTCTGTTCAGTTAGAAAAACTTGCTTACATCACAATCTACGCAAGAACGTTCAGTTCACCTATCCATCATATTCATCAAACCATTTCTCTACAAACATATCCAAGACACTCAACAAACAACAAGATGTTTCATACGGGCGCATTGCGGTCCAATTGCCGGCCGACCAAGCGGCCATTCCCATCATTCGTGCACAATACCGGCCTTTGTGGAGTAATTGTAATAAGACGATTAAGCTATTGTATGACAACTGTGCTGGATCAAGTTGGTATATATTTGTTGTGGATTCGTTATAACTTCCCGTTTAATATTGTTGTGATGCTAATGGTGACGCGGGCGCAGGAATATTCCAACGTTACCAAACCGATATTTAGTCTGTAACTACACCGATGTAGCGATGCAACGCAAGTGCTTCCTTGAAATCAAAAAGGTCTGTTAAGAATGTTTTTCCATTCAATCCTTTTGCGCACCATAGGTACCTATAGTACCTATAAGTGAAGTACTGCCCCGTTGGTGTCGTGGTCACAAGAGTGATTGCTGAGCGTGGGTTCCTGGGTTCGATGCCCAGGTCGGGCAGTGTTATTGGGTTTTTCAATTAAGAATGTCTCAGTAACAGCCCAGAGTTTACAAAACTGGCTAAGCCATTAGTCCTGCGCCTGATCTCTCTGCGGTCGTGTCGGATTGCCGTTCTATCGGACTATGAGAGTGAGTGCACCTGTGTCACACACCTGCACATAAAATATCTCCCGCCTAGAGACTGGGTGCCATGGCCGAAATTCGGTCTGGAGGACTATTATAAGTGAAGAAGAAGGTCTGCACTGTAGGTTATTAGAGGAAAATAATGTACAGTGGCATTGTATCCTTTGCTAGCCCGTACTTCAACTTGTCTAAGATGAACAGAAGTGACCAAAACCTTCTTTAAATCAATAAACAACAGCAATATATCACTAAACAACTTCAAAACTAATAATTTAATGTTGATTCATGTGATAAACATTACTTTGATTGTTATTAATTGAAGCACAGACACACGGCGCTCCGTGACCCGCGAGATATAAACCATTTAGCTGAAACACCGTGACTGTTGACCCTGCAGGACTAAAGGGGTAACATTGGTGTGTGGTACAAGTCACAACCTCCACGCTAACAGCGAAATAAGTCCTTATAAAAGGATTTTCATTGCACGAATTCCGAAAGGACTAACTTTATTTCTGTGAATCATGACTTCATAATGTGTAGCTTAGCCAGGACCCTGGCGAATTGCCGATGATATACGGAACAACCATTCAAACTGAAAGCTCAGAGAGGACTGACAAGCAAAATGCCGCCTTAGAAAAGGCTTTCCGCTAAGTCTAGATACCTACATTATATGCGTTCGGTGGCCAACTGAAATGTATAAGTATAAATGTGTACCTACTAAAATTCGTTTCGTTTTATTTTCTTTATTTTATATTTTATGTGACATTTAATAATTTGTAACAATAATATAAGTAAATTAAATTTAATTTATATGTACCTAACTATTGTATGCCCTAAGGGCGGGACATAGCTGATCACAAATTAATTATTTAAGACCTGTATTATGTATGTACCTACCTACCTATGATCCACAATAAATATATTGATTGATTGATTGATTGAACTAATAAACGTATTATATCAGATGAATAGTTACACACCGATTTCTCTTTCAGTCGTCAGTAATTTGACTTTCGAAAGAAGAAGACAAAGCGTTGTGTAAATATACAGACGCTATACAACATTTATTAGTAAGGGGGATACAATTTAAGCCTAGTGCGACGTAAACAGAAAAAGGGGGATATTAATACTTATCATAATATGGTTCTACTAGTTCTACCCTCAGTGGCTGAGCCCGCTTAGACTTGCTTACTTGTGCCACAGCCAAACTTAGTGTGTGATGGTTTGTTAGCAACCAGCGATTCGTTCCGCTGATGACCGCTGTGACGAGCGTTGTAGGGTTAGATAGTAGTCGTAAATAACATAAAGTACGTGATAATGGCGCTAATTTAATTTTAAAGCTTCATTTTGTGTAGCTTTTTATTTTTAGTGGTTAGAATTTAGATGATGGTTTCTTAGGTAAATAAAATGCTTATGTATTACGTATTACTTATGTAGATCTTTAAGTGTAACTCTATAATAAAAAATGTACTGGATTTCCAGCCTCGTGTTGAGTTTTAATTTACGAAAACTTAAATTACGACAATAATTACTAGTGACAAGTTCTTTGAAAAATAATTTACGAAAACGTGCTTTAACGTGTATTCAACAAGGTGACAGACATTTCGAGGCATTGCTGTGACAAACAATGAACGATTGTAAATAGGTAGGTTGATTTATTTGAAATAATTATTGTAAATATGGTGATTCAAATGTTTTAAACACGCCAAGTTTTGTTTACCACCACCGGCTTTTAGATTTTTCTTTCAACTAGCCTTCGCTTAGTTTTAAGCGTGTTAGGTTTACATGCAGCCAGTCCAAAGCCTGGAAAAAGTGTGATGGAAAATATTGAGTCACTTTTCTATTCCAAAGCAAAACATACGCATTATTTAATAACAGAAGGAGGGGATTAACCTCAAACGACAGTGCTCCTGTGTCAAAGAACGTTTGACAGCGGCGCGGCAATGGAGCTACGAATCTCTAAGAAGTAGCGCCACAACAAAATTTACAAATATCTTTTACAATAAATGAAAATAAATAATTATACGTCATATCAATTTATTAATTTAAAAATCGGTTGGGGTGTCCGAGGTTTTGGGTTATTTCATTAACACATTGTAGGTACAGTGTTTAGATACTTCCGCATCCGTCCGTCTGAAAGCCTACATATGTTGAAGTTGTGAATATCCAATTACGGTTCCAAACAAGACCAATACAAAACAAGATCTGTAAAAGCTTACCTTTATCATCTACACCAATATTATAAACAGATAAAGTTTGTACGTAAGTCTGTAGGTATGTAATCTCCGAAACAACTCTTCCGATTTCAAAAATTAATGCTCTGATAGAAAGCTACAGGTTATGCAGTCGCGAGTGACAAAAGAAGCTAGTCGTTAAGGGGCAGCGCCAGGGTAGACCGCGAAATTCAAATTGTCTTTCGTTTTTGCAATTTGCAATCAGTGTCAGGTTGTAAGGTGTTCAACAAAATATGATTCGCGAGCGTATAAATATGAATTTCGCGGGCGCGTTCCCCTTATATGTCGTGGAATATTAGCATAATAATATAAGAGAAACAACACCAAGAGGAAGTTAAGCGTCAAGTCATTAACACGTTGGCTGCCACGCGACAGACACAATAGAAAATCTATTGTTCGCGGTCACCGGTGACCGCGTTGGCAGTCAATGCCTTAAGTAACAAGTTCTTAAGTTAAAAATCCTAACTGACCACTGTTTCTCCCAACCATTGCGAGGGGTGTCGGCGATGACAGTGCGCGGTGAGGACAGTTATAGCGGTAATGGCCGCCAAACGGATGGCGTGGCGAGTTATTATAATTGCCGAGTGACTGAGCAACATCATGCGGGCGACTGTCGGTCAGCGCAGGGGTGGACAACATTTTAGACAGATAGCATAGTTTGCATACCTACGAAAATGTTTGAATCGCTATTCAATGGTTCCTACTGTTCTGAAAACTTTTAGAAAATCATTTTTTGGCTCATCTTGGTTTCGTATTTTCCTCCACTTCCAAATGACACTGAGCGCCCTGCACCACCACCACACGTAACATTACATAACATCACGCTTGTAATCCCAAAGGGTTAGGCAGAGGTGTACCTATAGTACCCACACGCACCAATTATGTTTAAGTCCCATGTAATAGGATCGAACATATTGCCATCAACCGGACACAAATCCAGACTCCAGGCGTGAAATTCCAGATCAAAAACCCAATAACACTTTGCCTGACACTGGGATCAAACCCAGGACCTCATGCTCAGCAGTAACGTTCGCAACTATCAGACCAACGAGGCAGGTACCACCAGCAGTTTCATCAAATTAGTAGAATTTAAGAAAGCTGGTGGTTACCTTTTAAAAGTCTTCACTAAACAACTTGACGGCTAATTCTGTATAAAATATAATATTTCGTATTTAATAGTCCATAGAACAAAAAGATTGTAAAATACAGTTTAAGAAATAAAAACCTACTCCACTACTTCAATCGTGCCCACGGTTGTCCATCCCTGCTGTCGCCAACTTTCCTCGGAGGGCGACTGAACTAATCGCTATGAGTGCTTTTTGAAATCATTCAATTATGAATATTGACCAACAAAGAAATTCTCGTTTACACTCGTTTACGTCGTGGGGAGCAAGCTTGCCAGTTGAACGTTGCATAACTTTTGTGTAAAAATTAAGAGGGACACAGCTTGTTATATTTTATTCACATAATATTTGTTAATTTCTGTTTCGTTTGATCAAAGTTCGCATTAAGTTTTACCTTATCGTCAAGTTGTATGAGTTTCAAAATGGGAAGGACTGGCTTTTCAGAAGGGTTAACCGGTGGTGTAAATGTCAATCTATATATACATAAAACAATAATCTAAATTGTATAACGGTTTCTCGACCCTTAAGGTATTACTGAGAAGCGATTTCAATCCTATTTGCCAGAGGCAGAATGAGCAGAATCAAACAATCACATCAAAAATGTTGTCTTAGAAAATCACGGAAAATGTCTTATTTTACCACGATTTTCTGTTTTGTTTTCGTCTTAGAAAATCTCGGAAATAATAGACTTTTCCCACACCCTCAAAACATGCGTTTCAAACTGAAAACGTCTCATAATTCATGCTCAATGAATCTGACGACTGACTAGATAGCCAGACAGTGTGATAGTAAATTGCCCGGGCCATCGTGAGCAATAACAATCAGGCCGGCTAGAGGTCCAATTACAGGAGTTAACCTCGGCGCAGGGGTCACAATATAATTTAATAACCTCGTGTTGTTGCATTGTTGTGGTGTCTCTGTCTGTGTGTCTGTGGGAGGACAGAATGCTACCGAGTCTAGATAATATTTAGCGTGATTCGAATTTTATTGGGGGTGAGTAGCGAGAAATTACTTTCAGCAGTATGCCTCATTATTTTCGGCAAGAACCTTGACTAATATGCAATACGACAGTTAGTTAAAGCACAGCAGTACGTCCAAAAAGGCGAAAACGAAGAAAGAAGGATAATTTATTTTTTCCAGGTCCCGAAGCAAACTCAAGCAAAGTAATAACGTCACTTTCATTAATTTCTATAACCTTACGAGTATATCAATCAAGCATTTTTTTGTATAAGTATGGAAAATGTAGAGACATGGACAGTTCCCATACGCAACCACCCAAACCCGTGTGCGGTAGTAGCGTAACACACCAGTAGCAACGGCTTTCATATTGACAGTTCAACAACATTTATTGCGTTATTGTTACTGAGCAGACTTTATCGAAAACATGTAAGCCATATATTAGCAATTTCCTTCAAACTTTAAGCACACAGAAAAACTATCTGTGAAGACAAATATTTTGTGAATCAAAACCCTCACAATAGACGAGACACCCTCCCCTCTTCACTTTTTACACCCACTTTACAAGAGGGGGAGGAGGGGAGGGTGTCACTTTATCCTAGATAGTGGTTGCTAGAATAAGATGATGACCTATCTTCTCGTATATGAGATATTACACAGATACATATTATAAGTTGAAGTCGCACCACGTATCTGTCTGTGTAAACACGTTGTTCGTGCAAACCACGCAACGGACATTGATGCAGTTTTCACAATCATCTAGAGGATTTATCCGAAAAGTTTATATGCATAAAACATTAAAATTAAACTTATATGTAATAAACAAATCGTTGTCAAAATAGGTATTTTTTCATATGTTTACGTATGGCACGCTAACAAGAATAAGTAACCTTAGCCTTGTTTTCATTCTTTAAAAAACGTTCACCATCACACCCATGTTCTCATACTTTTCGTCACAAGTTCATAGACACCTACACACAGAAGATCTTGGTGTACAACAAATGACAGAGTTAACCCCGGTGCAGGGGTCACAATATAATTTAATAATCTCCGATTGCTACGAGTGTTGGAATAAAATGAAAAGATGGATATAAAATGTGTGTGTGGGTGTGTGTGTGTGTGTTGTGTGGGCAGAATACCGAGCGATTGTAGAGAAAAAAGAGATATGATTATATGCTCGACGTAATTACACTGCTAGTAAAGTAAGCTGTCAGAGGCTTGGTGGCAGCACCAAGTAAAGGGCTCACCATATTGGTGGCGAAAAAGCTAGCTTACCTAAACGAATAAAAAGTACGTAAGTGCCTATTAGTTGAGCTTTTATGAGGACGACTAAATATCAAAGGTACCACAGTAATAACAACGAAGCGAAAGCCATACTTTCACCCTCAGTGAAAGAGAAATCTGTTTTTTTTTCCACGTTTTCGTACACAAACACATTTTGTACAGTCTTCGTAAACCAAAACCAAATTATAACCTGTAGTTACCCGCCCTCCAGTAATTATACAAAATAGATGCACAAAATATCGGATTACCCTCCTTTGTACTGTGGATAAATATTTGAGTAATGCCAGTAATACGATATCGATACGATAGGATAATTACCGCAAACAATGTCACTATCAGATGGTCTGCTCAGGCGCAGAGTTCCAGCGTTAACGGTCTAGCAGTTTTGGAGGTAAGAGCAATCGGCGCTGGGTACGAATCCGAATTGCGTAAAAATATATGTTGTATTTACTAGTTTGTTTGGGTTTTGTCGTAAACAGAAGAAATAAAGTGATTTGAGGGCGGTTATTAAATGTCATGTATAATCGTGTGATGAAACTATTTATAACAGCAGGTGTATTTCGATTAAATCGTCTTACTCCAGAGTATCCCAAGAGACATTACGAGTACCGAGGTCTTTTAAATATGATGTGCACACACAGAATAATGTTCATATTATTCTCCTAGCGTGTAGTTTTTCAATGCCTTTGGGACTTACTTATAACTAGGTACTAAGTATCTACATAAACCAATCATGAAGAAACTATGTAAGACCAGTGTTTGAAACAGTAATCAACAAATGGTAGCCGGAACTTAGATACGAAATCTATTGTTCTATCGATTTAGAAGTGAAATCGATTAACACTTAAGTCACTACTGTAATGATTCAATCAAAGGAGTGTTAATTATTTATCATTAATGATAAATGATGATAAATGATTTTATTTTTGTAAGTAGGTTTGTTTGTCACTTTTACACGTCAATCATATTTTTTATAAAACTAGATGAGGTCGGCGTTTCCTATCTGACTACTCTGAGAAGAAAGGCCGAAACAAACTCAGAGGTCACAGTCTCTTTTAAAGTCCAGACATAATCTTGGTCAGGTTATATGAAGACCATGTAGATCAATGTCTGAGATGGTCTTTTGAGGAAAGAACCACACAGATTGAGAGGACCCGTCCAGTCAGTGCACGCATTTGTCAGAAATCGTGCAGCTCAACTCAAAACTTAAGGAACTCAACGATTCGACGAACAATACCAAAGAAAGGACATTTGGGTAGGCCACATAAATTACTCAAACTGCCAGACCTAGACAAAAACTAACACAACAGAGAGAATAATAGAAATTAAAAAATTTAAAATAAATAAAGTGACCCAAATTGTCTTCACCTCCACAATAATTAAAATAATACAATACTTTACAAAGTAATTAGATGTTTGATAGGTAGTAGGGTGCATCGTAATCTTGAAACTTCACTTATATACTTATACTTCTTCAAACAAACACTAGGTAGGTACTTCGAACAAGGTTTTAAGCACTTATAATGTAAAAATAATTTCACGAGGGAAAACTGATATTCATTTAAATTACCCATTTCTGATTAATTTCGTTGTAGAGAACCAAAATAAAGTTCATAGTAAATACTTAAACTCTAAACATCAACAAGAGTAAGTAAAAGAAAGAAAGAAAATACGTTTATTTGCGGTGACCATGACGCAAAAAAAATACGTTTATTTGCGGTGAACATGACGCAAAAAAAATACGTTTATTTGCAGTGAACATGACGCAAAAAAAAAACATAAACACAAAAAAAAGGAAAAAGAAAACAAAAGAAAAGAAAGAAGGAAGGAAGGGAAAGTAGTGAGTGTTTTACGTGTCGCAATTCCAAAAGTCACTTAAAATGAGTTAAATTATATTATGTCCTTACCTCATAGGTCTTGATGTACTTCCGTAAATATTTTTCAAGTAAGTGCCGTCCTCTCTCCTCGGCCAACATGGCCAGAGAACGCACAAAAGAGAAGACTTCATTTGTGCGATCTCTACCTATGTTGGTCCCGCAAACATGATTAGATCGTCACACCACTTTCGCCGCGATCTTCGTCGACGGCGATGTCCTCCTCTGCAAAGAGATGTATGGAAGGAAAATGAGAGGCCTTTGCCCAGCAGTGGGACACAACATAGGCTAAGAAAAAATTACCGTATTGTATTTTACCAACTACAACTAAAGATCACTCAAACTCAAAGCATTTCTTTCAATTAAAGCATTTACAGGCACTTTTGAATTGTCAAGAAGTCGGTCAGTCAGAAAATATGAAGCTAGTTGCCCATTGCAAAGTGTCACCCTTTTCAATTATATTTTTACAAAAATATTAGTTCCATCATTAATGTTGAATTTATAATTATATGTGAAAACGATTTAAAAAAAGACGTACGCTTTAAAAGCGTCCAGAGTGCGTACAGCAAATATGTAGTAACAAAACAATCCAAAAATAAAATAATTATAAATAAGTCGAGGCAGCTAAGTGATGATCACCCCAACTGATGGCGCCCGCTCACGAACATAACGCATAGATCAGCATCATTCAGCTCAAACATTTTGAAGGGAGCTAAATGATCACACACCACCGTCAGCGAGACATTTGTGTGAGCATGACATACTATCAGCCGCCGGGCACATTCAAGTCAATGAAAGACATATATATTACTAGCTGCGCCCCGCGGTTTCACCCGCGTAAGTTTCGATTTAGGGGTATGAAAAATAGATGTTGGCCGATTCTCATAGATACCGGATAAGCACAAAAAATTTCATCAAAATCGGTCAAGCCGTTTCGGAGGAGTATGGCAACGAAAACTGTGACACGAGAATTTTATATATTAGATTACCCGGTAAATGGTAGCTCTATAGTACATAGAACTCACATCTGCTATGCACTTGTTATAATATATGAAGTGCTGACTTCATGCCTGAATGTCTGCCTGTATCTTTCTTTTAGAGTCACGGCGTCATCTTCCCACCTGGCCCCTTGTTAGCAAACTATTCAGTTTATTTTCAGTATGGCCAGTCTACAACACTTCTAAGAATTAACTATTAAAACCCGGCGTTGTTTGAATGACGTCTTAATTTCATGCGCGCGCGCAGGTGCCTTGCTCAACTTAGGCTGGGTGTATATGAACGAATTCAATTACCTACTTATAGCGCAAATTGTAATACAGCTAAACCTACAAAAATCTTATTAAATACTAGTTAATGTTGAATAGTTAAATCAACGTCCTATTTTTCGCAATTGTCCAATTAAATTTTGAGTTTCAGTACCTAATCTAATAAAAATTCAGAAAAAAAAAGTAAAAATATATAGTAGAAGACCTCGAGACTCATAAAATATAAATTGCCAATAAATATGAATCGCTACATCATGGTCATCCTAAAGATCATAGATAAAAACACACATAGTCTCTACAACATGGATGACTCACTCTACCAATGTCGTACCTACTCAAATAAAAGCGAAGACACTTCTTTTTATTAACTTTTAACAATATAAAACTAATCGCCTCAATTCAACCAAAGAGTTGTCATATCTACAAAGTGATCAGCTAATCTATGAGCACACAACTAGCGATCTTCTTTCGCTACCCACCTTTACGCGGCGATGCCTTTGATCTCGGCAATTGTTGCCTTTGATGTAGCCGCCGTTACTGGTTCGTGTTAACTGTTACAAATATTACTGTACACGTCCGATGTTGGTACATTAGTCGGAAACTTGTTGGAAAATTCTGGAAATACAATGTTGGAAAAAACGAAAAAAAAAACATTGGTCGTTAAAACTGTTTTCGTTAAATGAATGGGTTGATCTTGAGATCCGCATCTCCGGTGTGTCTCTGAGGTGGGACTTGCGGACATGTGACTCACTCCTGTAGTACGTCCCAACTGTATTCTTTGAAGGAGGACACGCGTGGACCTTGCGTTCGCTTATGAATGTAAACATCATAGAAAGCGCTCTTTATTCTCAGATAATCATATTCAACGAAAATTAACATACAATTTTGTTACTTATCGCTGTTTATGGAGTCTAACTTCCATCTAAAAGCATAAAACTCATTTCCCACAATCAACCGCCTACAAAAAATTTAGAATTGGAACTTTGCGAAAATAAAGTAGGTAGGTAGTAGGTACCTAGTCTTATTTACCATTAAGTGCTTCTACATGGAAGTATTGTCTACGTTTGGAAAGTGCTATTTGGCTTGAGCTTATTTGACATGAAAATGCCAACAGAAAAGTGATCTAACTTGAGAAAACTTCGCTCAAATAGACTAGAAAAACTAAAAAGAAATACTCTAAACCAAGAAGTTCTAAGAACGTTCAAAAAACTAATTTGTTATGAAACACTGGGAAGAGTTCATAACTGGTTTGTTTGATAAACAGCCAGCGATTGTGTACGATCACATTAGAGGTGGATCGCTTGATCTCAAATGAAAGCCAAACGACTTCAAAAAGTTGTGTAGTCTAACTCTGAGATGAAATGATAAACAATTACCGCTAGCTTTGAGCTTAGTGGTACTGTGATCAATAATTGCTTTAGTAGTTACGATTACTTACGATTAACGATTAGAGTTTGTGCAATGCCTTCCACATACATATTTTTATGGAATTTGACGAGTTTCTGTGGCTGTTGTGTTCTGTTTCTGTCAGAGCATAGTTTAATACATCTAATAATAACTTAGATCCCGGCTGTCATTCGTGGATCTTTGACAGTCGTTACGGGTCGTCAGAAGCCCGAAAGTCTGACAACCAGTCTTACCAAGGGGTATCGTATTGTATTACCCAGTAACTGGGTTGTGGAGGTCAGATAGGAAGTCGCTTTATGTAAAATACTGGTATTCATCTGCATCCGGTTAGATTGGAAACCGACACCAACATTGTGGGCAAAGGCTAGGCAGATAATGAATAACTTAGGTACTACTTAATTTATTTAACTTTAGTTTAGCTACAGATCGAAGCTATAGGTACTATGAATCTACAACGGTTTCTTCAATATATCCTTAACTGGCCCAGAAGTACCATGTGATTTTTTCGATTAACATTTATATTTTCTGAGGTTATTTTGGACATCACCGACATCCTGGATAAGTTTGAATTCGCCAACCCGTCTTGAGCAAGCGTCGTAACCAATGCTCGTCTTCTCTGTATGAGAAGAGGTCTTTCCCTTGCAGTGTGACCTCTATTCACAAATAGCTCAACATATATTCATTATTTATTTATAAATAGCTCTATTACCTACCGACAATTTGACAATATAAACTCACCAGAAATAAATGGTCCATCGCTATCTTCAAAATTGAGACGATATAAAATGGACTGAATAAATATTAGAGCAATATAATACATTCACCTATTCACAAACCCTGACCATAGAAAGGAGATTATTACGACCATTTCAAAAGAGCAAACTGATTATCCAAGATTCGATTCATACACCCCAAAATATTCGGACATATCATCAATGGAGAACGACAATCACAATAATTATAAGTTTTTGTCGAAAAATTTCATAAAACCATACACAAATCCTATTTCGGCGACACAATTTGGCAACAATAACATCCGTTTGAAAGGGTACAGAGGATTTTAAATATAGCAATGTGTGCAAAACACGTAGTTTGAATAAATATAATGTGTATAAACAATTTCTACAAAAGAATCGCAGATATGAAAATATTCGGATTGTGCCGATTGTCCGAATAAACCCTTTTTACAAGATTAGCCGATGACAATGTGGTGAAAGGATTCCACGATATAATTTTCGAAATAATGAATTTTCTGTCATGACTATTTGTGTCATATGCGGTTTAAACACCGTGTGACGTGCTATAGTTAAGATTCAGAAGAAGGTTTAGGTATCTATTATGGAATATTAAAGGAATTATCAGAGAAATGGCCTGTCTTCTCTTCAACATGATTATTATTTTTATTTCGATTCCGGTTATAACTTTATTACTTAGCCGAATGTGTTCTTCGATGTTAAACATTTTTGTATCAATATTTAAGATCATAACAACACAATTTACGTCCTAATTATGACACGCTTACTAAAAACTAAAAACCTCCGAATTCGGCACATCAATATGGAAATCGTCACTTTTTCATTCCGAAACAGTCATCTTTTTTGGAGTTTACAAAAACAATCCGTATTTAGAGCTCATTTCCCGAAAGCATACCACAAGAAGACGTTACCATATTTAACTAGAGATTAACACTACCATTTTGGCGGGAAGTCGTCAGTTACCGAACACAGTCGAACCGAACGCGTCGCATAAAACAGCATAAAACGGGTTAATCTCCGCCCAGTAATCCTCTAACATATGTATCTGTCGTTGCGTTTTGACGTAGATTTACAATTATTTACAAGAAATACTCGCTGCACGCCGGTTGTGTGCGCTCACGATAATCCGCGGATTAACTCGCGTCTTGTTTATGGTGCGCTGTCACTCGCCTAATTGTCTGTGGTCGGGAAAAAGCGCGGGAACGATGGGACAAAATGGCGACTGTGATTTATTTGGGGTTGGCGGTTTTCACAATATTTCTAGAGCAAGATGTTTTGTGTCGAATGAGAGATGGTCCGTGCGGTCGGATTATATCGGTTTCGAGTTACTTGTTTTTGTTGGCAGCGTTTAGCGCGCCTTCAACTGTTAGCATCGGTATCATTTGATTTGCTGCTCGTAGACGGCAGAATGGCTGTCCGTGCGTCGTCTGTCGACACAATATATTAGTCATTGTCTTGTCGCGTTGATCGTACGTTATTTAAGATTTATCAGCGTCTAAGAGAATTTGCAGAAAATAAAAATGTCAACAACGTACCTTGTAAAGTAAAAGTGAATTATTGTGTTGTTATCTCTGTTTACTTCGCAAGGGATAAATTGGGCAGATTAAATTAAGCATTTAGTCACTGTGGTCACTGCCGGTATTGGCAGCGCTAGTTAGAGTGAATCAGGATGAAATACACACATCAAAAGTGTCTAGGGATCAAGCATTTTTATGCGGATTTCTTGAGATTGAGATGTGGCTTTGTAATAAATTTATGATTTTATAAATTTATATGGATCCTTTTTGGTGCATTTCATAATTTGAATCAGGAACTGTGAATCAAATTCGAGTAAAAGATGAAAATCAGCTGTCAATATTTTCCCTATAAAAACATACAACGCATTGAAGACATTATTAGTGCTACTGTTTCCCTACTACTGATTAAAACCAACGTTATTATGGAGCGGCGACGTCATTTAAGCAGGGAAGAAATGCTCAGAGCCGTGGGAATGATAGAAGCTGGTTCCCGGCAACGTACTGTGGCTTTAGCTCTGAATACAAGTCAGAGTGTTATCAGTCGACTTTGGACACGTTACCGAAGCACTGGTACCGTGGCTGAGCGCCATGGAGGACGGTATCGCTGCACCACACGGAGACAAGACCGATACATTCAAATCTTAACTCGAAGAGCTCCAACAATAACCGCCATGATGTTAGCCGTGAGGCTTCATCACTCTTCAGGGAACTTAATTAGCGACCAAACAGTCAGAAACCGCTTGCATGAAGTGAACCTTCATTCGCGAAGACCGCTACGGGTACCACCTATAGCAATGCACAATCGTAGGATTCGATATCAATGGGCTCTTGAACACAGAAATTGGGCAGAAGAACAATGGCGTTTCGTGTGCTTTTCTGATGAGTCTCGTTTTGGTATGAGACCGGATACAAGACGTATACGACACTGGAGAACCCCTGGACGCCAACAGCGATTAAAATCCTGCCAGGAAGTCCATCCTTATAGTGGTGGAACCATCATGGTATGGGCGGGTATTTGGATCGGCGGAAGAACTGAGTTGATTTGGATCAGAGGCAACCTCAACGCTCAAATTTATGCTGAGACGATTGTATCAGACGTCATCGTTCCTCTACAAGTGCAAATCGGTCCCTTATTTCAGTTAATGCATGATAATGCACGACCGCACACCGCAAGAGTTGTAAGACAGACTCTCGCCGCAGCTAACATCAATGTCCTGCCCTGGCCTGCTCAGTCGCCAGACTTGAACCCGATTGAGCATGCATGGGATATGCTACAGAGAAGAGCTCTGCCGAATATGGAGGGTATCCAGTCGCAAGAAGACCTTTTTTTGTTGTTGCAACGAACATGGGCGGCCATTCCACAGCGTGATTTGGATGAACTCATTTTGAGTATGCCAAACCGATGTTCTTGTGTTGTTAGTGTTCGCGGTAGAAACACGGATTATTAATTGTTTAAGTTACCCAATAAAATTTTAAAGAAAACTGTTATTTCAGTCTTTTTTTCGAACTTTTGTGTTAGTGGTTCAAATGTCAAAAATCCCTTTATTAGGAAAATGGCAAATTTCTTTATTAATGCAAAGGTGACTTGGTTTATCGTTACTGTGACAAACGAAAACACTTTATTTGATGAATCCTTAAAGAAAATTTTAATTAATATCAATCAGGAGAAAAGTTATTGCAAAAATATATGTTGATCCCTAGACACTTTTGATGTGTGTATTATAACAGGTTTCATGACAACCGAAGCTCCTTTCGGCTGAATACAGATCTAACTAGTCTCCCTACATCATCTATTGCTATTGCTGCAACAATTATGATAACGCATTGCCTGTCAACTCAACAAAAAATAAAAATCTAACAACTAACAATGCAGTTGTAGTTCACCAGCAAGTTGTAGCTAACCTATTAGGGTTATTAAAGGCTCAAAAGAGAGTGCCTAACCGCCTATAACCATTTATTGGACGAATTAACAATCTTACGCAGCTACTGAAAATCTATTGAAAAAGAAAATCTAGATATTATAATATCAGCCACTTACAAAATAACACGAATGACAACTCCATTCAAAGAAAATCACTACGAAATCTTTACAATAAATAACAATCAAATTCCCGGATATTATTTAATCAACATAACAAACCGACCAGCGATAATAAAGTTATTTCGCCGCTATAATTCTGATGACATCAAAGCAACTGACAGCTATTTCAACATGGCGGAATCAGTAACCATTGACAACGGGAACTGGAAATCACGTCATTAAACTATCTTTACTGTGACGGGACGGAACTTGAAGTGATTATGAATGACGTAATTTGGCGGAAAATGAAAAGTTAGGCGGATGACTCGGTTTTACCTGTGACTTTGCTCATGGAATGTTGATAAAGAGCGAGATTTCCACAAGAGATTTTCACCCACTTCTAATATATGGTTTGAAAGGTTATGGAACTTTGCAAACTTATAGAATTTTCATACCCATCTTGAGTAGGCAAGCGATGCCGTGCTGAGTAGGGCATGAAAATGCATATCCCACGGACAATCACTTTTCGGGATTTCAATGCTTTTTATTATAAATATTTACGTAAATTGGTGACTAATATCACAATCAAACAAACATACTATTATCATTATATTCTTCGTACAATTTTTTGTAAACAGAGATGTTTGGACGCAGCACAATAATTACACAAACTATTATTATTCGACATTACCAACGATTAATCTAGGCCGCAGCCGCCAATTCGCATAGTTATAAATAAAATTTAAGAAAAACACTACAGAAGTTTAATTGTCAAATATTTTCGCGATACTGGTCGTTAGACAAAACACTTACCTTTGAAATAAAATGTGAATAAAATATTCGTGGTTTAGAGAGCGGTAGAATAAAGAATATCTAACGCATCGTCTGTAACCAATTGTTCCTGTTCTGTATTTAGCAGTAGTTAGGTATAATTGCTTTCACAGAATTTGTAATCCAATTCAGCAATCTATCAGGCTACTCACATATCACAACACATTTTGTCACACACATTGAATGCAAATAAACGTAATTTCCTATTTTTTTTTTCTTTCTTTAATCTTATCGACGACCACAGATTACTAATAATATGTAGCAAGCGTCGACGACGCGACGCCGACGCGACTACTCCGAATGACAATTGAAGCGCGATGGTTAGCTCAGCCGCTAAAATGTCAAACTATTTGAGGGTAGATTTCGTTGGGAAAAATTACACGGAGGTACCTACCTACTCTACAATTATGGTTTATGGTTTAAGACATTTATTTCTCAAAAAACAGAATACAATTATTCACTTGGAATGAGAAACACTGGTTGCATACATATAAACGTTCCTTAGAACGAGTATCGGAACGGATGTATATAGACATAGGTACAATAATTGTTAGTCATGACTTATTATTATGTTAGTAAAAATAATCTATGCTAGATCGAGTTTGAAAGGTATTTTTTTTTTCTTGATGTAGGTAATCAGCAAAAATATTGAGTCTATGAGTCCATATTACGTATCGAAACACAGTTTCTATCCGAGTTCCTATTGAAAGCATAATAACTTTGTAATTTTCCTTTTTTTATTGTTTTATAATAATAAACGTTGAATTATTTATGTATACATTTTGTGTTATCTATTCAATTATTATGTTATCTATTCTTATCAAGTTATATTTTATTGTATATTCGTTTCCTTCCCTGTTTGTACATATATATATATCTTCTTTATCTACGAGGAGGGATCAAAAAGTAGTGAGAACGACATACCTACTCCTTGGTAAGAAAAAAAATAAATACTGGCATAGCTCAGATACATATTTGTACGGAAAGTGTTCTCGAAAACGAAGAAAAACTAATTGCGAGCGGTTATTAAATACCTCTGTTTAAAAAAGTTAACGACGCAAGAGATTCATTGCGATTTGGAGGCAACATCAGGAGAGTCTGGTCCGCCGTATTCTACTGTCGCAAGGTGGGCTTCTCAATTTCGAGTAGGGAGAACGAGCACGGAAGACGAACATCGTTGCGGCCGTCCATTGACGTCAGTCATCCAAGAAAATATTGCGAAAGTCGAGAAAATTGTATTGAGCGATCGAAGAGTTACCATCCGATACTTAATTCAAGAAACGGGCATTTTATATGGAAGTATTCAATCCATATTGAAACAATCTTTGAATATGAGAAAAGTCTCCGCAAGATGGGTGCCGAGAATGTTAACCGACAGTCAGAAACAAAATCGACTTGACATTTTGAAGATATTGTTGGACAAGTTTCAAGAAGATTCTGAAAACTTTTTGTCTTGTTTCGTAACAATGGACGAAACATGGGTCCATCATTTTGATCCCGAGACAAAACAGCAATCTTCGCAATGGAAACAGCCATCATCACCGACCCCGAAGAAGTTTCGTGCCGTGGCATCGGCTGGCAAGGTTATGGCCTCAATATTTTGGGACTCGGAAGGGATATTGTTGATTGATTACGTGGAGCGTGGAACCACTATTACAGGCCAATATTATGCAGCTTTAATTCCCAAGTTGAGGAATGCCATCAAAGAGAAAAGGAGAGGGAAATTTCGAAGGGGCGTGCTGTTTCATCACGACAACGCACCCGCACACAGGTCGGCAGTTGCGATGGCTGCCATTCAGCAAGCTGGCTGCGAATTGGTTGACCACCCCCCTTATTCACCAGATCTGGCGCCTAGCGATTTTTATCTGTTCCCCAAATTGAAAGAATACTTAAGGGGAAACAGGTACGAAGACGATAACGAGGTGATGGATGTCGTGGGGAGCTTTTTGCAGGGCCAAGACAAAACTTTTTTTTTTGAAAGGTATTCAAGCCTTGGAAAAGCGCTGGACTCGGTGTGTAGAGAGACTCGGGGACTATGTAGAAAAATAAATTATTAAGTTATCAATAGTCATTATATTCTATCTCATTCTCACTACTTTTTGATCCCTCCTCGTATAATAATATAAAACAAAGTCGCTTTTCGTATCGTATCTGTGTGACTGCTTCATCATCGCCATCGTCCACAGCAATGGATTTTAATGCTGTTTTCATCATCATTTAGAGAATTAATTCCGGAAGGTTTATGTGCAGAACAATTGTAAATTGCCCCTGTGCGAAACAATTGCGGGTCACTAGTAAATAATTGAATAAGTTTAATTTCTTTGCCGTTTTCGTATTACGAACCCTAGACCCACTCTAGCAGCTGCTTACAATCACAAAACCACTAAAGTAGTTTTATACTTTTATAAGCTGTCATATTTTAACAATATTAACGCGCTCTGCCTTTGCAATTAGTAGTTTTCGATAACGAAACCAACTGAACGACTTAAAAGTCCTTTTAGGTTCGAAGCTGAAGGCTGTTTCCACGCATATCGTCAATAATTGCATGTTATCACAGTTTTCGATCCGATAAATAATATTTTTATAAAGTAAACCGACGAACATCGCGCCACAAGTAATTCGAAACCAAAAAAACGTAACGAAATTGAACCAATAACAGTTTGAACACTGAAGTGTTAATTGACATTTAAGCTTTTACTTTTTAGAGATCCGTGATAAAATTGGCAAAACGGAACTTATAAAGGGACAGAAAGTAGTACCTAGGTATAAAAAGTAGGAATTTTGTGGTAAAATCCAGGAGTGAAACATAACATTTCTGATATTTTGTTAAGGAAAAATAATCATCCACCGAAAATTACGTTGATGATGCACCTATTTATTTTTGTTAGGTATACAAAATACAAAAGCTCTACAAACGTGTGTGATATCACATAACATAATCAGCCTATAATGTTCCCACTGCTGGGACACAGGCCTCCTCTCTGTGAGAGGGAGTGGGCCACATCCACCACGCGGGCCCAGTGCGGGTTGGTAGATGTCACATGTCTTAAAATTTTTGGTTCTAGGACATTCCGATGTTTTCCTTCACCGTTTTGAGAGCAGTGATGATAATGTGTCGTCTTTAACCTAATCAGAATCCTGATTTTCTCCCCCACAGCTTTTCACTATTATATAAAGTACTTAATTAAGCAAGCACGACTTGCACTTGACCAGTTTATGATAAATAAATAAAGAAAACAAATATTTACAAGTGGCTCTTGATATGCAAAGAGATGCAAGCAATCAAGAAATGTCCGGAGGCGATATTCATAAATAATGCATTCATTTTGTTGATAATAATAATCTAGTTTTCAGATGACACTCGCTAAAAATAACTTCACTTCGAACAAGTCTAGATACTGAGTCACCTCGTAACTTCATCATATTATTATCATCAAGTTACTGATCATTAGGAGATTCGAATAAATTCATCAATAGCTAAGATTGCCAACAACTTTCCGTAGATCTTACAATGAAAAGAGTACTTTTGGCAATTGTTTTCCACTGTAAGGCGGCCTACCCTATACCTATGTACAGCCGCCGGGGTATTCCACTCAGAGCACTGATTTGAACCGCACTTGGAAGAACGGCACCTGAGCACTTCCACTAAAAAGTATATCCCATCACTAAAAAAATAACGATAAATTGTTCCACCGAACCGCACGTTACAAAATTTTGTTTGAGTGCGGTTAGTGGAAGTGCTTAGGTGCCGTTTGTCCAAGTGCTGTTGAAATCAGTGCTCTGAGTGGAATACCTTCAGCCGCCAGCACACCAAGCTACCCGAAACTGACAAATTTTCCCAATCAACTTTGAACCTTATGCTTTAGCGATAAAGTTGAAAATCTTGACAGAATGTAGTAGCTTGATGTGCTGGCGTCTGTACAATGAGTTAGCGCAATATTTATAGAATAGAATACTTACTCTTTTATGTACACCATATAAAATACAGACATAAATGTAGTATTTTTTATATTGCGCAAACTAAACAAAAACTAAATAAATATGACTGAATCAGCCCTTGCACTCGCATGATCCATTATTTTCACGCAACAACAATGTTTTCACGGAGCAAGGCCTGTGCAATACCTACTTATACTACACGGTGCAATCTTATGGTGCAATAAGATTAAACTCGTACAAACTTTTGTTCAATCAATGCGCAATCTTCAATAGATATTAACCCTAAACGGTCAAAATCATTGTGCAATTCGTGATATTGTGCATTAAAATTGATCGTTTAGGGTCCGCCTTATGCAAACCAATCCCATACTTATGGTACCTATGTTGCATTAAAATTATCGCACCTTAAATTCTAGAATTTTTTGCATAAGACTGACAGACACCAAGACTGGGATATAGTAGATTTAAAACTAAATATTTTTGCATAACATTTAACTATCATGGATTTCTGCAAAGTAACGGAACTGTTCCATAACTTATTGTTTTCACTGATGATTAAACAATAAGTAATAGTACAAACACTTAGTAACCGCAGTTCGTAGGGTGGTAATCGTGGCAAGTCCCTTGCAGACAGAACGTTAATGAGACTGCCACAGGAACGTGGAGATTGACAAAAACAAGGAGAGGCTTATGTGGATGATGATGGTACTTAAAAGTACCTAGTGTAGCTGTGTAGAGAATTACAACCGCTAATACACAACTTTCTGCCGCCATTAAACTGCAATACTGGTATTTTGTAGTTACCGCTTTGAAGGGTAATATGCCTGTGGAATTCCAAGTGAATAACAACTTTGTGTCCTGAGACGTAGTAATTAATGTGACTAGTGTCTCCATCTGTCGACCATTTCTGGCCATCCCAACAAGCGACAAGTGAGGTTCCTTAATAGGAATGTTGTTTGAAATTTAATAGTCCAGTGAGTATTCTGTTGAAAAAAATGGTGAACACTGGATGAAAGAATACTACAGAGGTAACATTGACGACGACCACAAAAGTTTTTTGAAGGCTCAGGGTTGCTTGAGATCTCCCTTACAAACCTGTGTGTTGCTATGATGGACCGTCGACCAAAGAAGTTATTTTGAACAGCTGACGATAGCTACGATCCTTGTCACCGTCTTGTAGGTTCTTTATTATGTATCAACTTTTAATTTTGTTTCTCTGATTGTCCCATAACAGGTCCTTACCCATCACTAATTTGTATTCTTTTATTGAAGGTATAATTGTTTAAAATTATACTTTTAGTTAGTAGCTTCTGTCTTTTCCTCTTTGAATGTTATCATCAACATTCTCCTGCCATCATCTCAATTTATTTGAGGTCGGTGTAACATGTCTTATTTTTTCATACTATTAGTCGGAACCTGGAAGTCTCTCTTTGAATGTTATGAACACCTACAAGTAATTTGTGTACATACAGTAACACCTTTTCTATAAACCTACTATTGTAAGCCAATATTGAATGTATATGCTGTTGATGTTATGTAAATTGTAAATAATGTAGAAGTTTTAGTAGTACTTACTGTATTCCGGTTCGAAGTTTTAATTTTTTTAGATTGGTAAGAAGAGTGGAGTGCGTCTTCGTGGATGGCACTATCTATAAGTATGAAATTACGGATGAATGCAACATTCTATTTTAAGCTTTTTTTATAGGCTGGCAACGCATTTAAGATGCCTCTGGTAAGTAGTACTTACAGGTTTCCATGGAATAAATGACCATTTACTATCAGGTGAGTCGCCTGCAACCTTCAGATTGTGCTTTAACAAAATACTGGTATCAACAATCCTTTTGCAAGTGTATCGCAGTCCTAACCTACATACATACCTATCTTTGTTTGATCGTTTGCTCGTCTGTCTGATATAGTTTCTCTGCTAGGCAAAATACTTTTTCATTCAGCTAGGTTCTGGGCTGCACTACATAGATTACGGTGGGCACGCTCAGAAGAATAAGAAGATCAGAAAATCAAGCTTCTTCGCGGAAATCCATGACAATGAAATGTTGTCAAGCTTTTAACATTTTAGTTTTAATCTTTTAAATTGCATGACAACATTAAATAATTTGATCAGAAACATTGCTTCTTTCAATTAGTCATTAATTAGTGCTGGTGACATTTTTGAAGATTTTTCATGACATATGTTTAATTAGAATCGAATCAGAATTATTTAACAAGTAAACAATAAAATAAATAAATATTAAGGTATCTATTCCTATTGTATCTAACTTTTAAATTCTTTTTTAATTCTATACTTACTTAATTTTTGTGGGTAAAGCGCACAAGATTAATGACTTGCGCCAGTATTGGTTCCTACTTGAAACGGCAAATTCTAAATTATTTTACATGTTTAAATTACTAATGAAGTACCTATCTATTACTAGGCATGTCGTCCATATCTATTTAATAAATACTTTCGACAGGCATCTGATACATGATTTATCACTAGACTGTCTCATAAAATAATGACATGCATTAATAACTTAGAATACAAAGTTATTAATCACTGCTATAGCGGTATTATGTTAATGAACTTAGTTAAGTTCAAGCTCAACTTAGGCTTTAATAAAACATGAGGCGGTAATAAGTCTTAATTAAATTATTAATTGGAGTATTAGGAGCTTTAACGTTCCGCTCGAAAGTTGTTAGGTTTATGTGAAAACTTCATTATAAACAAAACCTATAGCTTTTCACATAACTTTTACAATTAATGCATTGTTAAGTCCATGCGTGTTTTTTGTACAAAAGTAAAAAAAGGTGTCTGGAATCGTTTACAAAATACATTGAATCAATACTTGAACTTCACAGGAAAACCCGCTACAGTGTAGTGTAGACCTAACCTTACACAGTACCTACAAACATATTTACGCACCAACAAAATGAATAATAAAAACCACTCAATAATATACTCTTCGGTCGTTTCGCAAACATCGTTTATTGCTTCATAACTTAAATTAAGCCTCGTATTAAGTTAAAATTTTAATATAAATCTTACATTAATAATAAATAGCGTTACCATTACTGTACACTGTCCACATATCACAGTCACTTTGTCTTTACCGAGATATCTACGAATATCTTGTAAAAGACCCTTCTCTCTTCTCACTAATCAACTGTGTTTCACTAAATGATCTGGCTCTGGGTTCGGGGGGCTCATGGGGGGCCCGATCCCGTGTATCCTCCTGTACAGCTGATGGTATGACGACGGCGGGGGTGGTGGAAGCCTCAGTAGCGGGCTCGGGAGCGCGTACCTTCCATAAACTGACAGCAAAGGGGGGTACAGTCCAACCAGCGACGCGTAAGGGTTCCCGAACATGGGGTGCAGCAGTGCACCACGTTTAAACGCCGCCAGTCGTGACCGTGACGCCGCCGTCGACCTCCTCCTCAGCTTCCCCGTGGTCCCCCCAATAAACACGTCATCCGAAGAAGGGTCCAGCATCCAGTAGTTCCCTTTCCCCGGGTCGTCGTAATGCCGCGGGACTTTCACGAAGCATTTGTTCAAACTCAGGTTGTGCCGGATAGAGTTTTGCCAGCCCTGTTTGTTCTCCTTGTAGTACGGAAAGTTCTTCATTATGTACTCGTATATGCCGTTTAATGTCAGTCTTTTTTCAGGACTGGAGCGGATCGCCATCATGATGAGAGCATTGTAGCTGTACGCCGGCTTCTCATTTTTCTTTTCTTCTGTGTCTGTGGAGGATCCCGGCGGTGGTGTCTCTGTTCCTGTGACGTCGAGTTCAGTGTCTGAAGGTGAGGGGGAGCGTGATGATGCTTCGGGGAGCAGGTTTCGGATGTTGAAACTGTGTGGCGCTGTCATAGTGGTGCGACATCTCGGGCGGCCGGCACTCGACTGGCGCGTCGCGAGCGCCGGCTCCGGGCCCCGCCTCTCGGCGCCTCCTCTCGAGGACCCTCCTACCTTTTGTATGGTTACTACTTCTTACACTGTGAATGATGACTACTCTATTTCTCAAATCATAAGGTTGATTTTTCTTTGAGTGAAGTTTAGTTAGCTTACTCGCGTTCAGTAAGGGAATGCCCATAGGGTTATCGGGGTTAAAACATTATAGAAATTAAAATGATCCGTCATGGTTCTGTAAACAGTTTTTTCTTTAATATTTCACGCGTTGTTTAGCGGTTTATTTAGTGCGTTATTATTTGTTGTTAACTATTAATAGTATAGCAGATGTTCGGGTTGTATTAATAGTTATTATTTGACAAATTGTTTGTTGCGTCATCTTAATAATGTGTGACAATGCGTTTATTAGTTTAATTTATTGTAGTAAAAAAGTAAAAAGTCGGAGCACCTAATTAATTGTTCACGTCTTTGTTGTTTGTTACATTGAACAATGGTTTCATAATTAATACGGTGAAAGTAAACCTACTGTAAATGACTCGAAGAGCGTTGTAGCAAAGGTCTACGGTCGTAGACCCTGGCGTAGCGGGGTCGACTCCCGCTAAGTAGTCCCTGGCGTAGCGGGCTCGACTCCCGCTACATAGACCCTGGCGTAGCGGGGTCGACACCCGCTACGTAGACCCTGGCGTAGCGGGGTCGACTCCCGCTACGTAGACCCTGGCGTAGCGTGGTCAACTCCCGCTACGTAGACCCTGGCGTAGCGCGGTCGCCTCACGCTACGTAGACCCTGGCGTAGCGGGGTCGCCTCCCGCTACGTAGACCCTGGCGTAGCGGGGTCGACTCCCGCTACGTAGACCCTGGCGTAGCGGGGTCGTCTCCCGCTACGTACACCCTGGCGTAGCGGGGTCGACACCCGCTACGGAAAATACCTACGTCATTTAGGTATTGTTCCAAGCTTGGATGTTCATTTGTTTTTCCTTATGATTGGGATTATGATTGACATAAGTAATCACTAATATTCATCAGAACGCCTACTGCTGTAAAATAAACAAAATAAAATCCTCCAAACCAAGTTTCGGCCATGGCGATCAATCTCAGCGTAGACCATCCTTCGTCGCAGGAGATATTAGGTATAGGTAGTGCACAAGTGTGTCAGACAGAGGTGGACTCACTCTTCCTTCACGCTCATTGTCCGATGGGGTGGCAGTGTTATTGGGGTTTTATATTGGAATTTCTAAGAAACAGCCCGGAGTTTGAAAGTTGGTGTTATACCCCCGTGCCTCGGAAAGCACGTTGAGCCGTTGGTCCTGCGCCTGATCCCTCTCCGGTCCTGTCGGATTGCTGTAAAGAAGCATCGCAAGCGCAGACGGAATAGCATGATGTACGAATAGGTTTTACCTATATCTACATGTGAGTCATTAAACACTAAACAGAGATAAAAATTAAACTTAAAAGCCTGTTAAGGGTACCAAAACTACTATAAAATGGACATTAGGCACAGCTTTAAGTAACAAACAATCCAAAAAGTAGCAAGAACTGATTTTTATTTAAACAAAAGTTTACGTTAAAAGTCACAAGACGACTTTTAGCTAGCACTTTTATTGTTGTACAAAGAGATGTCAGGCACGCCTCCTGTCATGTGGATATGTTACCCGTGGTGAGTGTAAACCTTTCCCCTTTGCTTAAGCCTTTTAGAGTAACCGGTGCCGACTGGAACTTATTGTGTTAAGTTTCTATCTTATTATTGGGTTTTTTATATGCCTTCCACGTGAATTGAATTAAGATGAACATGAGTGGCAAGACTATCCTAGGAATTTTAGGTTCGTCATCTTCAGTTCATTCAGATTGAATCCTAGCATAATCTTTAATGTTCCCGCTGCTGGGACACAGGCCTCCTCTCTGTGAGAGGGAGTGGGCCGTTATCCACCACGCGGGACCGGTGCGGGTTGATAGATGTCACATGTCTTCGTTTTTTTTTTGTTCTAGGACATGCCGGTTTCCTCATTTACGGATTTTCCTTCAACGTTTTGAAAGCAGTGATGATGAAAGTAATTTACACAAAGTAAAGCGCCTGTCCGGGTTCGAACCTACGACCTACAACTCGTAAGTCGCGGCCATTACCACTGTGCCACCACTGCTCTAGTTTAGCAGTTTGAGCTCTGCACACTGTATTTTCCCATTTCTTTATTTAGGTATGGCTCCGACTGTGTTTAGCTTCGTTTCCCTTAGCACCTATTTAATTAAAATAACCCTAACAATGTTCCTATTAACGTCCTTGCGCACCTAGATACATACATACCTACTAAGCTCTATAAAATCGCAAAATCACGGGACATATCCCGATAGGTAGGTAGGTCTACAGATTGTATTTATAACATCAGTGTGAAACTGTAGATTCTCTCTACCTAATACCCACAGGACGTGTTCTATAACAAAATATTGAACTCCACAGTCTACACTGTACAGCTACAGTTTCGCAGAGATTTTCCGGGAACAGTTCGGTGGCACTCGGCCGCCCCGCCCCCGCGCCACGCCTCCTCGCGTCTGTGTGTTTGTTTTGCTGCTCGCCTCCACACACCACAGCGTGAAAGCGTTAGATCTAGACTAGTATAGGTAGACTGGGTGCTTCTGAACTCCGCTTAGCGTTTAGGTCATTGCAGGTATATAGCTAGATCTGGAATGTCTGAACTGAGGCTTATGTTTGCAGAGAGATGTTAGTTTGGAAACCGATTGTAGACACGAGGTGTTCGCAATGTTGATGAAAACTATAAAGCCCATGTTTTGTAAGTGGACTGATACGACCTCTGATAAATATAAACGAAATGATGTGTTAATTCTTGAACATAGTGCAAAGGTACCTTTGCAATATGTTCAAGAATTAACATCATTTCGTTTATATTACGTTATTTCGTTTATACCTAGGTATTCTGATTAGGATAGCTAATAAAAATCGGCGTTAGACCAATTAATGTCATCTTTCAGCTTATAAGTAAGTACCTAACATAAAAAAACAATTCACGTAAATTATTTGTAACAAGAAATACTGAAACAGTAAAAAAAAATGACTCGCTACCGTACAATCAATGTAGGTATCAAAATATACGAGTCAATATTTTTTATGAACTCAAAAAACGCCTCTGGTTGTAAGCTGGCGTGGGATACCGTTAGGATCAGTGATCACACTCGCATCAACAAAAAAACATATCAAATTTTTTCAGTATTTGTGGTCATCTTCATTCAAATATCAGCTGTCTGAACTGGGTAATAGCGTAACACACCATCAGTAGCAAATGGCATTCATTTTGACAGTTCAACAACATTCCTTGCGTCATTTACATTGTTGAGCAGACAAATATTTCGAACATATAAAGTAATGGATTAGCAAAATGATTCAGATGGTCATTGAAAGTGTGGTACTTAATAGAGTGCGGGTTACCGCCGCTAATACACTGATAACACAAGTATTAGGTAATAAAATTTAAGTCTCATGCAGGTATTTGTGAGTGTAATTTAGACCAAGCACTGAGAGACGAAGTTTTCATCGTCCGGCGGCGAGATATCGGACGACGTTGTACCATCGCGGGTAGAACTTGGATGAGGTTGGCACAGGAGCGTGGGGATTAGCACGTGAAGGGAGAGTGGGTGAAGCCGGGCCGTGGATGATGATGATGGTTTGTATGTCTCCGATCCCCACACCCTTCAAATTGAAACACAATGCAATGTTTTTTTAATTAGATGGGCTAAGGAAGTCAGAAGGATGAATAGCAACATCAATAAGTATTTGCCTAAAAACAACATGAGGTTTATGAAACTTTATATTGTTTTTTAGCATTAGGATTCATAGGTATCTATAAATTATACCCTGACTGCAATTTTTTTTGTGATTATTCCAGTAGGTATCGCCTTCACCCATCACCGTAGATAAAACAACATTCATGCAGATCCATATTCTCGTTCAATAGTATACTTTTTAGGAAAACCACACCTTTTTACTAACAATTATTATAAGATTATTTGCCGCATTACGCGAATCCAGCTAAACTTTCAAAGCACAACCATTATATTTACGAAGTCTTTCTCCAACATCCCTCTAGCTACAGCAAGTGTACAATATTTTTTTATTTGCAGCTAACAGGCGTCTGCTCTCTACATAAGGGGTGAGCAGAGCAGAGTGATAGCCGTCGGAGCTCGAAGGACGGGCGCGACCGCGGCGCGTGTTTGTGCCTCGATTGAGCCAATTGATACGAGCCAGTAGGGGCACTGTGTTTAGAGAGATTGTGGGATACTAGGTATTTTGTCTTGAAGTTGGAAATGGTGAAATGTTTCAAAAAAAGTCTTATAACCTACATATTTTCAATCGTTCGTTTCAATAGGTAATAATTTTGAAGTACTTAAAGCAACATTTTGCATGGCGATATCCATTTCAGTACCTAGTAATTTTAATTTGTAGGTTAAGTCTTTTTTTACGATTAAAAGGGTGTGTTTGGAAATTTACAACTTTCTAGCTGTCGAAGCAAAGCCAGGCCGTAAAGAAAGAACACAAAAACCTGATTGCTACTTTAGTGAAACCAATGCGAAATTCACGCTATTCTAAGCTGTAAGTACCTACATTATAATCTTCTTCCCCCTTTATATAACTATGTAGGTACGCACGACAACATATCAAGCAATGCATTTCCAGTTTAAGCTGACTTCTCATTGTAGGAAAAGCCTATACAATGAGAGCTTAGCTAAAACTGGAAATGTATCGCTTGGATGTGGCGTCTTGTGTGCCTACTTATCATCCAAACTTTTATTGCCAATGTATTTTGATTCTTAAGTACCTAGTTTAAAGTAATATGCAATACCATACCATACACTTGCTAGGTGCGTGGAATATCTCCCGTTTTCATAAACTCATGTGCACAAGACTGCAGTAGAGAGCACGCAGGCAGCCACAGTCGTGTTTAGTGGCGCGCGACAAATATTTAACAACCGATACATGTAACGCACGTAAACCAGTGGAAATATATACAATTATTTGGAAGCTTTATAAACTATACACTTTCATATAAAACTTAACTGACTGACTGCCATAAAAAGCAGAGCGAAAACCATTGAAAACTATAAAAGCAAGTAGATGACAGAACAGGAAATATAGCTGCAGGTATTCGTGAAAGGAACATGTGTAGTTGCAAACTTCGAAAAATGCTCCTCAATTGTTACGGGTTTTTCACTGTAGGTACTAGACGCAAAAAACGAAGCTTGTTAAAGGGTATACTTAGTCGTGAATTCTTGACATGACAGCTAAACTGATCAGTACCTGCTTAATCATTGGGTTATTAAGGTCACGGGACAGAGAGCTGCAAGTAGTGGCCCAGAGGTAACGGCCCCGACTTACGAGTTGTAGGTTGTGGGTTCGAACCCAGACAGGCGCTTTACTTTGTGTAAATGTAAAAGGTAAATGGTGAAGGAAAACATCGTGAGGAAACCGGAATACTTATCCTTGAACCAAAAATTCGAAGACATTTTACATCTACCAACCCGCACTGGGCCCGCGTGGTGGATTACAGCCCACTCCTTCTCGAAGACAGAAGGCCTGTGTCCCAGCAGTGGGAACATTACTCGTATAGGCTGATTATGCTAGGGACACGATTCTAAATAAGCAAAAATATATTGACCTAAAAAAGATTTTGTCAACTTAGGTCCTTTGGTATTCCTGAAATTTGACAGCAGCTAAAACCGTCTCCGTCCTGATGACTACAGCAACAGTAAGTACTTTCCAAACTTCATTAAAACGAAGTCACGAAATCATAATTAAAACAAAAAACAGCCCGCTGCGAAACCGACACAAAGCTGCCAAAAAACTGTTCGGAATTGTTTGAAGCTCGGAGCAACGGCACTCGTTACTGTTTCCCAGTAAATACTAAGTAAATAAATAAATACGACGAGTCGCGCGTGTTTTCATCCAGATTGGAGCAATTACTCGTCCCACTGTGCGACTGCGAGAACGTGCGAAACAATGTTTCAAATTGTTGGTTGAATTGTCAAAATCGCTTCCGAATGTTTTTCTGGACGCTTTTCGGATTTAAGTTTTTACGTAAGTTTTTGGAATATACTACTTTTGTATAATCTTGTGTCTTTCCATAATCTTGTGTCTTTTTAGTTAGTAATAAGTATCTTTACAGTAAACGAATTTTTCGTCGATCAGAACTAAAAATTATCACTAAGTATAAGCTGTCCGTCTTCCGCTACACAAAGAACTTTCCACTTTTAAGGAAATTATAAATATGGAAGACACCTGGCTAATCAGTCCAATTAACCACCAGTTAAAAACAGTGGTGAAGTCAAGCTGCCAGAGTATTTACTTTATATCAAGGTGGTTTCAATCCTAATGAAGCTTTCAGTTACGTCTAAATGGATGGTGGCAAGTGGTAACAGCCGCGACTTACCTACAAGTTGTAGGTCGTGGGTTCGATCCCAAGCAGGCACTTAATGTAAATTATTTCATCACCACTGCTCTCAAAACGGTAAAGGAAAACATCATGAGGAAACCGGCATGTCCTAGAACCAGAAATTCGAAGACAAGTGACATGATCTACATACCCGCACTGGGCCCGCGTTAGCCCACTCCCTGTCACAGAGAGGAGGCCTGTGTCCCCGCATTGGGAACATTATAGGCTGACTATTGGTAATCACAATTTCAACCAGTTCAGCATTCGCTTTTGGCTCTATTCATTTAAAAGAGCGTACATAACTAATCAGAGTCGCAACCAAAAGGGGTGGAATTCGCCCCTTACAAATACCTACAATTGTTTTTAGAACAGAGTTGGGTGTTTGTCGTTTGTACAGCTTCCATTGATTGAGAGATGGCAGGGTTTCTCGGGATCCACAATGTTGATATTGATGGAGAGTGGGGCTTCTTAATGGCCATGTTGTTAAAAATAGATGGTTTACGTAAATAGAAGAGATGACCTACAGTTTTGATAAGGTCTCGGAAAGAAAGCAATAGGGACCTTCGTGTATTGTAAGACACTATGTCAAGATGGTGTATGTGGATGACGCTGTCAGATCAAAGTGATGATGCAATTTTAATAAACGCTATTAAAACGCCCGACAAATGTGACTCGGAAGATTTTAAAAACTTCTAGGGGTAGTCGGGGTGATCTGCAGTGTACAAAGATTTTTACAAGAACGGACGCTAGGACCCACAAATATAAAGTGCTCACTAAAAATTTTTATTTAAATAAAACAGTCCACCACCAGGGACATAGGTACAAAGGACCACACCTTTTAACACCCAGTCCCTCACTTCTGTCTACCCTCGTTAGCTTATGTTTAGCCACAAAGCATACAAGCACAGAAGCTCCACTAAAGCCAATGAATGAGGAATACTACACAAAGCACACACATTTGCCGAATTATAAGCGTGAAAATATTGAACATAGTGGAACTCAGAAATATGAACGTATTCTTTCAGCCAGCCGACTAAGAAGCTGCTAAATGAAAGGACAACAATGCATGCTTGCCATATGGTCATCGAAAATCTGTATCACTCTAAGCTCTCAACAGCACATTTTAAACTAACAATACCTACTCCTTTTTGACCATTCTCTAGAAGAATAGGTCCATCCAAGTCTCAGAGGCGAGTCTTTGTTGATGCAAAGGTACGAGGAGGTATACTTACGTGTCAAAAATGTACACCATCATCACTGATGTCGAATGTTCCTTTATTTATTGATGCCTGTTAAGTTAATGTAGAAAAAAGAAAATTGCTAGAAGTAGACCTTTGATATTTATTTTCTTTCATGATATTCGTCTCATGCACCCTGGCCCAGCCCAGTGCGGGTCTACCGCCCCTGGCGCCCTCTGGTGCGCGAGTGGCAAAGCGCCGCGGGTTGCACTCGCACATTCGTACTCAATTTGTTGAATCCGTCGTTTTGTTTGAAATTCTATTGTTATGTGTTGTTTTTTTATTCGAATTTAAGTTAATGGAAGAAAGGGTTAGTTATTGCGTTTTCGAGTGTAGTTGGGCAAATAGTGAGCATGAAAGAGTCACTCGTTAATGCAACTGCTACTGTGTTATACGAAATTGGAAAAAATTTAAGAATCATTTACTACACGTACATACGAGTACATTCATCACCTGCCTAATCTTTTCCCAACTATGTTGGGGTGGGCTTCCAGTCTTACCGAATTTATCTGAGTACCAGTATTTTAAATGTATGCGACTGCCTATCTAACCTTCACGACCCAGCACCGGTTGCACATAGTAAAGCCATAGTAGATACCTATCAGAGATAGCGAAGATTATCTAGAGTGAATAATGGTCATCCTATGAACAAGTAGTTCAGCGCTCTGTAAGGTAGCAATAGCTTACAGATTTTTTTTAACACATTGAAGGACGCTGAACGAGACACAATAGAAGTTTTGTCATTACGTCGAGGGGCGTTAAATGTCCCGCAAAGTGTTAAAGCACGCCAATCAGTTAGAATCGAAGGAGGAACAAAATTCAAAACACAAAATGACAGATCGACATAACACCAGCTAAACACGAAATGAAACTCAGCAAAGTAGGTGTCTCATCTTAAGAAGGCTCTCTCCAGCCAGTCTAATGTTGTTGAAATATTGATTAATATTGTGGCCGCCATATTGGATGGCCTCTCCAGCGCGGGAGCGAGTGCGGAAGCCAGGCCCTCTCGGATAACGTTCCGGTTTCCAATAGATACTTCCCCACCTTTGTTATACTTAAGCACTCTTCAAAAATATTCCCTTTATTTTTAAAATATTTTATAGCATTTATTTTTATAAAGAAATGTTTTGAAGGGACGCTCAATTGAGCAACTATTAAAACAATAGCGAAAAGGTTTTATAATCGAGGTATTGTTCGAATTAGGGCGAATGTTTTCGAGTAAGTATACCGATTAATTAAGAGGTCGCATTCCTTTTTACAAAAACATGAGTATGTACTTACCATGTAAACTTTGAAATAACTGTACCTACAGGGTTTACTTTTCATCGTTCCGATTGGATTTCTACAAGTTCCAAACTCAAGAGTGGCTTTTAAATAACTGAAGTAGGCAGCACCTGGACTAGTAAGCGACTGTTTTCAATAGTAAGTACTCTTATAATAAACAAGTCATAAATTATATTTTCAAGCAGAGAATATAGATTAAAAAGGCTTCTTCTACATAACAATCTAATTTAAAAGCACTTTTTTTTCTTCTTTACAATGAAGCTATAAAGATGGTTTTCAGATTTAACGAGTTGCATGTGGGTTCCTAAAGTATGTAACGTGGTTAGAAATCTTATAAATGCTTTTCTTTCTTAATTTCACATAGCTATTGTAACTTGCAAAGATGATTGACATGACGGTTTGGTCATTACGTAGGTACATATACGTACCAACCTATCTTGTATTACTTACATTGTTACCTAAATCTACTCATAAACAAAGTTTTTCTATAAAGTCAAAAGTCATGGGGCGCAAATAAAATACAACTAAATTCGGCCATTTTTTTCAATCCGTAGCACGTGCACAGTTGTTCAAGATGTGCCGCGGCATCTTGACCACCAAGACGCCATTGGAAAACTGTTAACAGGAGGGAAAAAAACAACCCTATTATTGAATTGCGAGCAGATGCTGAGCCAGATATTTCATTATTAAATTCTCTTTAAGTTGTCACCTTTTTGTAAATGCCCACTGATTATTTCATACAATGGCGCTCTGTTGCAGTAAACGCTGCGAAAGTTTTCCTAGAATTATTGTGAGGTTGGCATTAACGTACCTGTAAACTTGACGCGTCGCGTCCACTTTGTGTTTTAATCTGTCAACATAGAATGAAAGACATATTCATATTATTATGAAATTAGCACAATCTTTTGTACTTGACTTGGAAGAGCGTTCTTGTATCAAAGTAGGTAGGTAGACAGAACCTATTTACTTACCTAGTGAACCTCCTTAAATGTTTTTCTGAATCATGCATGATTTTTCTTATGTTTGGGACTTGTCATTAGCGAAAATCTTCACCCATCCAATAGCATCTCTAGATTGACGTAGGTAATGCATCAGAAATGCTAAAGAATTTGTTCGATGAAAGCTATTTAATTTTTACAAGGAAATTTAACTATTTACATTTAGTAAGTAAATCAGTAAATCTACCTATTTCAAATTATATTACGTAGCGAAACTCCGCAGATCTGGTGGGTATTGATGTCTTAACACTATAATACGACCTTTGGTATTGTAGTTACTTCAAATATTGTTTTATCATGATTGTTTAGATATCAATATTCGATACCTATCCATTACGTTTGTGGAGTTTCACTAACTGATATAACTTAACCCTGTATTCTTGTAACAATCAGAAAAAAAATCCGATCGAATATTATACATACTTAACTTACTTGGTTAAAAATCCCGAGACAGCTGTCGAGAAAAACATTTTTATATCGCCCGTTATGTTGGTCAACATGGCAATGAATGTAATTGCTTTAGTTTGTTCGGATCACGAACACTTAACGATACTTTTACTTACTCGATGTGTTTACTTTGACGTTATACTCACAATTTATGTAGGTAGGTATTTACTTTACAAACACGGTTTTTTTATGAAAACCTTTTTAGCTTTAGAATAGAGTTAGAGGTGTTTATTTAAGTATAGGATGCTACTTAAATAAACACCTCTCACCCACTGAGCATGTAACCTTTTACCGTTACCTATAAACGGTAGGTAGGTACACAAATTTCACAAGAAATCTAATTTTATAATTTGCTACCTTTATTTAATTGGTATTGATTTTCTATCCTCGGAAACTAACTGCACACAAATCAATACAGTTCTTACAATAAACTGACAAGGAAGGGTAAATTAACCCTCTAAACGCACTTAATGGCCGTAATTCCACCCCTTCACCGCTCGATTTCTTCCAATTTGCAAAACAAGCCCTCAAATCGCCATAAACGAGATTGCTACATACCAAACTTTTTTCAACATCTGTCGTAGCATAGCAGCGTGTCCATTCTGCCAATGTTTTTTTTTTTACCGCGCTCCTTTTGCAGTTTCGATCGGATTTGTCGCCGGGGGGTCGGGATTGTACTACTAACGATTGCTTACGAGTACTGTTGAGGTTGTTGCACGTTTTCGCTCTTTGATTGTCCGAATGTGACGGATTTGCGATTTTAACGCTATTCAGGAAATGGCATTTGAGCAAAGCGGATTAGAGAAAGGACCGCCCCACAATAGTCGGTGTGGATTACAAACTTGTGAACAAATATTATTGAGAACATTATGGCCAGTTTGGACATCATTCAAGATGAGATTTCGTAGATTTTAGTGTTTGTTATTAAACCACCTGTCTGTCACGCTCAAAATGTTTTATTATGGTACAGTAACCCTTTTCTTGTGGACTCTAATTAAAAACTATCAGAGTAATGCTTTTTGGCTATCATTTATCAATGTATATGCATTCCAATGGAATAATGTATTCAACAAAACTGATGAGTAAACCAATAAAATTCTTATTATGACCGATTTCTGCCTACAAAAGTAGACGTGAGAATAATATTTGGAAGCTTTCTCAAGAGTAAGCTAAACAAGCCTCCAGAGAGTACCGACGGAATCAAATGTTAAATAAATCATCTGCCCACATTCTTATATGTATCCGATTTAATTAAGTCGTTTGCGACACGTGAGGTTGAATGGGAGCGCGCCTTTGCTTTGTGAAAGACTAGTATCGCATTGTTGGCAAGCAGTGGGAGGTTGGCCCGGTTTCCGAATTTAACGCACCTGTCGACGTCACAAAGGATTCTAAATTCAAATGTAAAATTAGAACGCTAAAGTTGAAATTGGTTTAGTGCAGAAGTATGAAGCGTGGGTCTTTAGATGAAAGAAGAAAACATGTTTGGCTTATGTTGCGAAATGTAAGTGACGCTGTTTCTGCACTTTCACCATAGCTTACCGTAAATATTGTATCAAATTAATTGCAAATCTTTGTTCAATTAAGTAGGGGTTAACAGCACCAATCTACCGAAATAAGTCACCTTACACAATTTATCCCACCCTAAACTCAATTTAATTAATAAGCAATAATCATTATCTACCGTAGGTACCTACACAACTGATCCTGATCTCTTAATTGAAATCGTAGTAGGTACCTATACCTACGTAAATTGATTAAATTAAAGCATCAATTAGTCATGATACACGTTTATTATTCAGGCAAGCATTTGGCAGCCCTCCAAGATATCCTCAAGCACCATCACCAATTCTGATGACATCACATCCCATAACGTATACTAAACATTTCAAACACAAACGTCTCAACATGGCGCGTCGACGTGTTAAACGTATTGTAAAACTGTAACAATGACGATAATTGATCGAGTCGTCTCATGCAGATGTCGGTGCACCCTTTATTTGTAACACATAAGACAATTTTATTATCTCCATGTGTACCAAGTAACAACTAACAACTTAACGAGAGTAACAAGATGGCAGTCAACCTTTTGATGTTGTTTTGTTTGCGAGGAGTTCGGAGAATATGGCAGTGTAATTAAAATTGTTGTTCAGGTGGATTATAGTTTACTTGTAATGGGTCACAAATCACAATATTAGTTTAATAGAAGCAATGAAATAGAATGAAATAGAAAATTGTTATAATAGAATTGAGGGCGCATAGTTAGCATGGATTCGATCACGTTATTTTCAGTTGAATTTTTTCCTCGCATCCTATTAGGTATTACCGTATTATCAAAATGTAGGTAGAATAGAAACTGTCAATGTCTGGTTGACGATTAAATCTAGAGTTAACTAATAACACAGGACTAGTAAGGCCTGAGTTCACCAACATTCTAACCATCGGTTAGGTATTTAAACAGTTGATTTATGTCAAATTTCCAAAGGAAATCAACTGTTTAAATACCTAACCGATGGTTAGAATGTTGGTGAACTCAGGCCTAAGACCTTAAATCCTTTTTAATCTTATGTAGTAACGAAGGATGGCCCTTCTGAAACACAACGTATCCTTAAATGTATACAATCAAACATAAATAAAAAGGACTGGCATCTTGCTTCCACGATCAAACAAAAGATAAAACAAAGTAAACCAATCTATCATAATTCATAATCTTTATAAAAAGTTCTACATTCTTTCCACAATATGCCAACATCCTGATATGGAGTGGTATCTTACAACAGTTTACAACACAATCGGACAAATAACACAAACGTTGAGGTAACGGTAGCGTTCCCGCCGAGCCATTGACAGCTCAGCCATCTTGATGGATTGTTTAGGGTCTCTGGTCTGTACTCTATGGTACAATGGTAGCATGATGGCCAGTCTTCATACCTTACCGTAGTTGAAAAGTGTTTTACATGTGAATCGAATATTTTTGTTTTAGCATAAAGTTTTGGTAAGGTATGTGGGAAGTTTGTTTGCTGCCATTTTGGTTAAAGTTTAGATGTTTTGGTAGGCCAAGAATGTTAACGGTGTTGTTACGTCAACACTCAAGACACACATTTTACAAAAGTAAAACTACTTACTTACCGAGTACCTATCTAAAATTGAAGATTAGGAGAGTAAACATTAGTGACTACATCGATGACATCGAGATATCTGCGAATGACAAATGCAGTTCATAGCATTACATCAGAAGGAAGAAGTTGCTGGTGCGCTTGTACTACAACTATTCCTGATTCTAGAGTAGGTATCTAATGTAAGTACCTAGGTAGGTTGTAAGGCAGCAATCAAATACAAAATGTTTCATGAATCTAATTCAGCAACACTTCATACAAAATCTCCACAACAAATAAAAATATTTGTATCTATCCGTTTTCTATTTACACAACAAACAGAAGTTTCGTCTCCGTGGTTAAAAAAATATACAAATCTGGTAACAAAAACAAAATCCGCCCAGACAATGGCACTCATCATTATGAAAACATTAACGCACGTCGGCCTGCGGGGCGCCAATTATTTTTACTTGCAACCCCATCACGCGGTGATTATTCGCGTTGGCAACACTTACACTCGTTCATCATCGGTCAGTCGCGTGCGAGCCAGGGCGGCACGCGACTCCCTGGGAGCTAAGCTTTTTAAAAACACTACGTGTTTTATATTGAATATTGTCTCGTTTATTTGTTTTTTATTGAGAGGTCTGTAATAACAAGGTTGTTTAGTAATTGAAGTGCATGGGTCCCTTCTTCTCGGCCACCTCGCTGCGTATTGATGATAATAATATTAAAATGTTCGGACGTATGATAAATATCTCTATAATATAAAGGACCAGGGGCACTAGGGCCAGGGTCAAACTGGTGGACGCAAAACTTTCCAGTTTCTTCTGCCAGTTTCCGACTCAGCTAAGCGTGGCTCTATCCTCTGACATTGTTCCTATTTCAAATATAACTTGCTTCTTGTTAGAACCGCATGTGGGCCGTACTACATCTTTAAAAATAAAGCTCTCCATTATTGCGTCTTTGTCGACCAAGTTTAGGTACTTCAATCTCGCGTGCAATTTACCATTAGGTAGGTAGGTACCTACTGAAAGTCATTCTTTCTCTCTCTGCTCCCCTTCATTTTCAATTCTCACACTTCAGACTTACGCCTGTCGAACTTCGCAATAGCTCTCAATGTTCTACAGTTAGTTTTTAAGTTCTCTCAAACCACCCATCGCTTAATAATTCCGACACAGGAACAAAATCTTCGCCCTAAGCAACGAACATACGTTAGAGCAAAGAAATACAATTCCCACTGCATATTAAAGATCTCGAAACGACTTTCTCATACGTATTAGGCGGACTGCACTCAAAAATCACTGAACTTACAAAAACTTAAGCAATTAATTCGCGACGGCTCACCGAAGCGCGCGAACTCGCACAAAGAACGCCATGTTTAACAAATAACCTTAATCTGGAATTCGCGCCATTGTCACACCCTGTTTACGGCGTCCGGCCGATTAAGCACCCAATATTCCCGCCCATTGTGTTCGCCAGATTCGCCACTCAATCATAATAAAATTGTGGGAAATAAAGTCGTTTTCTGCATTTTTCTAATTGTGAGAACGTATTTTTTACTCTTAATTGGTTTTCGACAGATGTTAATGAATTCAATTTTCGAATGTTAATTAATATATTGCGTTGGTATGGTACCATTGTTCTGAGTTAACTGTTGCAATTATTTGTGAAGAAACTTTCGCCTTAATAACGGTAGTCACACACTGTTACTATAAATTGTTAGATGCTTGTTATTTTTTTTAAATTTTACAAATTGAAACAGACAGAATTATGACATGTCATGAGATATTTTTTTTATTTGAATAGCTGCCAGACGATTTGATCTCTAATTTTACGCTAACGATTTTTATTATATTTTTATGTGCCAATTTGTATTGCAAATCTACCTAAAGCACGTACTAGAAAATACTGTACTTAGGAGGTATACCTTTTTTTTTCATAGCTGCCCACATCAATTCAGTCATATAGTTTACGTATGGTGGAAGAACACGCTTTGTTAGATATATCTCTGTAGACTCAATCACTCAACCCTTCTATCGTTGCCAAACAGATTTTCAAGTTAAATTAGTTATGTTATTCCTATTCTAGCTACAAAGCTTAATCCCTGTATAATACAAAAATAAACTATAGCAAAATACAAAAACATTGCGTTCAAATTAACTTTGTTTGTGCAACGGTATCGCTTACCGAACGCAGCGCCGCCCGAGGGCAGTGCGGCCAACCTCTCGCCGAAAACAATTAAAACTATAAAAGAAAAATGGCGGGTGCCCGCGGCGAGGTTGTGGGAATGCACCCATTGTTTCTGATCTTATTGATGTTCACACGCGGGGCTCAGACAGCCGGTGTCGAGCCAAAACAATGCGATGTTGATTCGCGACTCAATCGGTCTCCACATATGGCGTTTTGTTCCATTTGTGATAGATGCTCAGTGAGCTGAGAGTTTTCCACCTCTGGGAGTATGCGCCGCTAATCAGTCGTGGCATGGAATAATAAAACAAAGTCATGTATGGCTTCCCGATACAATTGAACGACCAGTAATCCCCGACCGATGAATTTACCACTTGCGATCGATTCAAACGCATTTTTTTTTTCATATTGGCAGTTGAAGCAGTGGTGCGATTAGACTCCTACCTTCCAGATTTCGATAAGGCAAAATACTAGTATTTGGTATCTTTATAATAACAATAATTAAACAGGTAGGTAGGTACTTACCATCAGTTAACTAAAGTAAGTAGCTAAAAACCAATTTTAAATCCGGAGATTATACCGTCCGTCTGATACACTTTATCAACAACAAGTGTTGATAGAGGTAGCTTTCTCTTTAAACTTTTTGACTCATTTGGTACCTATTTTAGATGATTACTACAAACATTCGCACTGCCGTCGGTCGAGACTCGAGAGGACGACGGGCGACGCCAACGCAGCTACGTGGCTTGTTCTTCTTGCTACGAAGTGCTACGAGCTTCGTAGCACCTCGTAGCATGGAAAATGTTCTCTAAAATTGGTAACAAAGGTTCTACAAAGTAATTTCTGATTGCATTCTGTCAGCCTCCTCGTCTAAACAGGAAATACCCGAAAACACTTATCACAAAAACCAGGAAATGATTCTCCATTTCCCTCCGCCCCTGAAGAAAAGACACCCTCTCAATTAAAACCACTAAAACATTATCAACTTGGATCAACAACCATCGAACTACAAGCTTGATTTGCACACAACTGTGGTGGCGAGCCTGATCGCGCGTATCGCACGTAGCCGCGGTGGAGTGGGCGAGCGCGTGCCGAATCGCGCGCGCGCTGTACTTCAGTCATCTTTAAACGTTTTACAAGAGGTTAATTGACGCACGTGTTTAAAAGTCCATTGTTTGATAGATAAACGTGAAAATAGTGTTGAAGAGCACCTCGATAGTCCTTTGAACTGTCAATCTGTTAGATTCTGTTTTTTATGGGGATTTCTATCAACACCTTTGAGTTTGTCACCCCTGTAGGTTCGATGAACTATTGTCACTGTTTTTGGTAAGCTTTTGTTTCGCTCTGAGTACTATTTATTGCACACACATTAAATTAAATTAAACTGTTTTTTTAGACTAACATGAGATGACTATCTGCAAGATGGTGATAGATCACAAGTCTTATTGTTGTCAGGATAGAATATAGTCATACCATGTACCTACCTACATCTCTCGTATCGTTAATACCTACCGATAAGCAGTGCTGACAGCTCAGAAAGCGCCAGACATACCTACTTAGTACTAATAGGAAGAAAACTTCGTGTATGGTGCAACACTACTCTGAGTGGGAATCGAAACTTGTATCCCCGCTCTATGCGGATGGTTTGTTTTTGGTTGAGCAGTCCTTAGCGGTGCGCATGTGATTCACTTCGTCTATGAAGTGTACATCTCTGTGTAATTTTCTTATTAATTAAATTCAAATATAAGGAACTGAGTGTTTTCTATTTTACAGTACCTACCTTATAATACCTACCAACATAGGTACAATGTGTAACTGAATTAATGCACATTAAGAAGTGTGTGTTATTTATCAATTACGTAAACTAATTACGTGATGGATTTGGAGGAGGCTTTTACCCAGCAGTCAGACAGAACAGGCACACAAAAAACAATTTGATAATAATAACAGTCACACTTTCGTTGTAGGGTACCTACAGTCCAACAAACCAAAATGAAGAAGCTACTACGCTAGGGTAGACCCTTAATACGTGTCCGACTGTGGGCGTGCGTAGATTTGTGATGTGACCAAAATTTTCTCCCACAATCAGTACCTACCTATAACTAATAAATAAACAATGTTTTATAAAAAATCGATGTATGTATTATGATTATAACAATTGGGCTGTTTTGGTGCAGTGCGTTAGGTAATTCCGGGACATTTTGTACCTACTTAATTGACGTAGGTACCTATCTATTACCACTTGTAGTCCACATCGAATACCCGGTAAGTAATGTTGAATCTGCGAGATTTTGTCTACTCTTAAAGAATGATTAAAAATTGCTCTTCTTAAGTTATCCTTTCCAGACAATCATAGAATAGATATGTAGGTACAGAGGCCAGCACATCAACCTACCCCAATCTGTCAAATTTCTTTGATAGAATTTCAACTTTACCACAAAGGAATAAGGTTCATATTCAATTGGGAAAATTTGACAGATTGGGGTAGCTTGATGTGCTGGCCTCTGTACATAAATCCTGCTTCAAAACTTGACACGAGAACTACGCACACAACTACTAAACTGTTTAGTCGTAATGAATTTGATGAATCTTTAAATAAAAATGTAATATAATGATTATTAGCAAAATATGAAAAAGTTATCTATACTTGTAAGTAAACTTACTCATTTTATTCCCCGAAAAGTTTGACTAGTATCGCCATCTAGTAGCGAGTAGCTAAACTCAAAATATTTTTTATTTCTCTATAGCAGCATAATTATTGTTGTAACTGATATAGTTACATACGTATTTTAACTCTAAATAATTTCACTTCTAATATTAACTGCTCATAGATAAGTCTTAACCAGACCGATAAGCTCGTCTGAATTATTCTGAAGCAATCAGCGCCATCTATACTTACGAGGTCTAGTAACACATTTGAAAAGAATACCTACTACTAAAATCACTACTAAAATCATCCTATGAATAAATCACCATTTTACTTAGCTCTCGCAATATTTTCTTGGAAATGTCGCCAGTGAGTCTACAAACAAGCAACATGATCACCCGTAATCTGCAAAAGTAAGAAAATTGCTACACTAGCTATATCTTGAGCTTCCATTACTAACAAAATGTTCCTTATCAGAGGTCTATAAAAACTGGGATTTTTTGCGGTCAAGTTACGTATAACGACCGACAGAGGGCCAGCAAATATTTGATGTCGGTAATTGTCATACGAGAAGAAAATATCCTTTTACCGCGTCCCTCGTGTGTTAAAGTTTACTAGCAGTGCAAAAAGATATCTGCTACGGTGTTTTTATATTAGATGGCTGACGTATTTATGATGTACAGCTAGAGCTACATCTACGAGGTGCATACCTACTTATCTGCGAGGGAAAGCGTTATTTCGGGGCCTATATGGTTGAATAAATGTTTAATAAGAGGTAGGTATTATTATTACACACCCATAAATTATGCATAAAATTATTAGTAGGTACGCAAAATATCTGAATTGCTGATGCTACAGCTAATCAGAAGGCCAATAATCTATTCCTGTAATAAAAAACGTTCAAAATCTAGTCGCAATCTCATCTCAGCGACAATAAATGTAAAAAAATTTGGTAAAGGTATTTTTGACAGATATTGAGATTGAGAATAGAATACGAACGTTATTAAAAGTACGAGAATTGTCCCCCAGGGGGCCTAAAAAGGTCACTTTAGCAGAATCTTATAACAATTCATAACACGCAATTTCATCTGTATGACAGTTTTGTATGGAGATTCGTAAAATGCTACAGGTACACACGGCTACACATCAAGCTATACATAACCAGTATAAGCTGACTTCTGATTGTAAGAAAAACCTATACAATGCGAGGTCAGCTAAAACTGGAAATGTATAGCTTGATGTGTAACCGTGTGTACACCTCTGCTTAACCCTTCAGGGATATATAGGTGTGAAACTGTCAAACAGATGAATTGCAAATTCAAATTCAAATTCTTTATTGCGAACTAAGTGTACAGAATTTTAAAGATGTTAACAATAGGTAGGTGCTTAGAACTTAGTTGCCTGTTAAGACATTGCAATTTAGATGGTTATAAATGTTAAAAAAGTATAAGTAGGTACATACTCAATATTACAGTTACCTACCTATACAGTTTACATTATATTATATTAATTACCATTTATCATACATTTTGTATTATGTCATACTATTCTTATAATTTATATCACATTATAATAAGTATCACAATCATTTTAATATTAAATAATTATTTTTCTTCAAGGAATTCTTTTACTGAGTAATATGCCTTTTTAATCAGGATTGCGTGCTATGAATTGTTTTATGATCTGCCAAAGTGGCCTTTTTAGACCCCAGATCAACGCAAAAATTAGCAAATAGACCGTCAAGCACTACTGACACTGCACTGCTTATTGATTGGCTGTTGTTATTTTAATCCGCCAGTCAACAGTTGCAATTAGTTCGAAAACATAACATCTGTGTTCTTCCTTTCTTTCAGGAACTGGGTGTTATAGTAGTCTTGCTTAGTTTCATTCTAGTATAATACCTATTAAATTTTCAATAGGACGGCCAAACTGTACACACGGCTACACATCAAGCTATACATAACCAGTATAAGCTGACTTCTGATTGTACGAAAAACCTATACAATGCGAGGTCAGCAAAAACTGGAAATGTATAGCTTGATGTGTAGCCGTGTGTACATATGTTTTTACAGCGCAGGTAGAGTGCGCGGTGTTACATGCTCTGTGAGTACTCGCAAGACCCGATATATTACTTTAAAAGTCTGAGCACAGAGTCCACAGATAACTATATACAAGTCAGACAGAGTCTGAGTACTCTGAGGGCGCGTTCCGAATTGAGGAAATAATCGATGTAATCGATTTGAGCGTGCTAAAACCCGTACCGAATTGGCGTGAGCGCGATAACGATGTCCCGTGAATCGTCATAGATGACGTCATGGCATGCGCCATCTTGCGATAACGCCGACCATGCCTCGTACTAATATCATCGTGAGCGCTGTCAAAAATGACAGTGTGTGTGTGTGTGAGGATGAGGATGTGTCAGTGTGTGTTTTGTTTTGAACTGCATCATATCTTTTTAATAACGTGGCATTTTCGAAATTGTGCTTCTGGCTGACAGTCGCCACCTAAACAAAGAAAAGGAAGAAACGTGTGGTGTTTTTATGAAGAAATACTGCTGTAATATCTTTTTGACACCGAGTGAGCACTGTGAGCGCGCTAACGAGTGTTCCGAATTGTTGACAGCTCTCAGCTGTCATAATCGTGATATCCATTATGGAACGCATGTGAGACGATTTGAGTGCTGTGATCGATATTATCCAATTCGGAAGGCGGCCTGAGTGTGACTTGTGCATTGAGATAGGAGAAGCATGGAGACGGCATATTCTATTCTATTTTTCTTTATGGCAATGGTGCCGATGTCGAATAATGGGTAAACCAAATATCTATCATATCGACACACACATGTCAAAAAGCGTTCTGTTTCTTTTTACTAATCAAGAGCAGAAAAGAGAGACATCTAAATGTTTGCAAGTACTTTGGTGTGACGTCAAAATCATGTCTATGCAATTACTAAATAAACCTATAGACTGGGCATACCTACAAAATTAGCGTGTATACCTACACAAATCGGGCACTAAAGATGGCCGCCATTCGTAGGGTTTTTTTTGTTTTTTCTCGCACCACACTGTTTTATACAACACGAGGGCATAATTTTCCTATTAATGGACAACAAAACATCTAGTTTCTAGACGTATTTCTCTCGAAAACGACAAAAATATTTTGAGCAATCAACCGTTTGACAGCACATCTACCACAAAACCATTCATAACACTCGGCACTCAACATGGCGGCCCGTCACCCATAGACATGATATTGACGTCACACAAAAGTGTTCCCAAATTTAGTACTTGACAAACATTTAGATGTCTCTCTTTTCTTGCAGCTCTTGATCAATGAGGGTTTTTGAAAAATGACGTTTACTAGATGGCAGCACTGAGACGTCAGGTCCGGCCACCTGTCACAAGTGTCAAAGCGCCTATAATTTCTTTAGACGTGACTGAATGATGAACGAACGAATGAAATGAATGGTGATTGACATCATATATTTTATATTGGAAGACCTCTTGTCAAAGTGGCGCCAACTGGTGTCGTGAGTTTTCATGAAAACCCTCATTAAAAAGAAACAGAACGCTTTTTGACATGTGTGTGTCGATAAGATAGATATTTGTATAACTATTATTTCTATATTAGAATAGGGCGTCTCAATGCTTCTCCTATCTCAATGTGTCTTTATGCGTGACCGGTCGTTGGTCATGACATCTTTCTAAGTTAGATTTGTACCTTAAGAAGAAAATCTCATAAGGAAAAGTGCATGGTACAAGTCTAACTTAGAAAGATGTATTAATGATTCTAATCATTATAATTATGTAAATACGTACCTGTTATAGTCGCGAATCAAATTTTGATCAAGATACAACCTGACACTGACCTGAAAATTGCAAAAAACGTAAGAAAATTTGAATTTCTCGGTCTACCACTGCGCATTCACCTTAAGCACCGTTGGTACAAATATACTGAATGAATTTTTTTTACCATCTCGAAATTTTTACAGGGTGTTTCTACCCAGTGAACAAAATTTTCGTTCGCTGGTTGTACCCATGAATATGAACAACTTTCACTATGGGACAGACACTGAAATCACGAAAAAAAAATCTGTCGTTTCATACATTTTGTTCTAGTAGGTATTGAAATTTTGTATTTAAACAGAGGATATTTTTTTCGCAATTTCAGAGTTGGTCCCATAGTGAAAGTTGTTCATATTCATGGGTAGAACACTTTGTTAGGCTTTTGCCTCGAATTTTGCAGGCAGCGGGTTGGCACTATAGCGGCGTAGTGTTGTGTTCGTGGTGGTGTCGTCGAGATATTTGTTTTTATTCGCGAACGAAATGTCTGAACGACGGCGAGAAAAACAGCGACAACATCTTTTTGATTCAAATTTATTCCTAACGCTCGATTTATTGTGGGCAAAAGAAGAAGTGAATCCCTACTATTGACGCGCGGGCGGTCACCGCTTGACTAGAGTGCACCGCTCGTTGCCCGCCCCCGCGCCGCCGCCGCGCCGCTATTTTCGAGGGCCGGTCCATTTGATTTTACGCATTAGATCTTGCCGCTTCCGCGCCGCCGAGCCGCCGCCGCCCTGCTGCCCGCACGATTCGAGGCAGACGTCTAAAAATTTCGAGACGGAAAAAAAAGGCATCCGGTACAGGGGAATTTTATTAATATGGCAGCCCTAAAAATTACCTGTCAAATAAGCAACGCGACTTCTAAATAGAGAAAACGGTGCCGTAGTAGGCCCGTTTTAATTTCGTTCTTCTGCACAAGCACTTTGGCCCTTTAAGATAATATCCCTGTCAGCACTTTTAATCACTTTCGGCATATTGATGGCGATTATTTCTTTGGAAACGAAGCTGACATAAACGTCAAGATGGCGGCAAACGATTAGTTCCAATTTCGGCCGCGCGCAGACTTACTTTGCGCGCACTCTATCGTCAATTATAACTGAAGGTAGGTATGGCTGGAATTATCAACAAATACAAACTATTCTAAAAAAAATGTGAAGCAACCACACTGATTTAAAAATAAATCGTTGAAGTGAACTGACAAGTGAAAATACGTAATTTTTCATTCTCTTAATTTATTAGGTGTTATTAGCAAATAACATTTATTTGGGAATACCAAAAAATATTGAAAATGAATGTCCACAAGCTCTGGGAATACCAGGAATACATAAACGTAAACGGTATGATGATGACTAATGAATTAATATCTGTACTCCAAAACTCTTTAACTTTGCTACAAATTGAGAATCACTTCACTCACATACAATACTGGGGGCAAATGTACGCCGTAGATTTTGACTATCACATTGCCGTTGGCATCAATACCGACGCTATAGCAGATCGAAAATATTTTTACACCACAGACTTCAACTTCTGGGGCCTACTGCCTAGAGCGAAAAAGAAGTACAAACGGTTGTCCTTTTTGACAACTTTCCCGTTTAGAGGGGATCCATCTCTAAAAATTAAGGTCTTGGACGAAGCTTTGGAGGAAAGTAATCCCGATAGATGCCAGATCATGAAGGAGGAAAGCCGTTTGGCTGCCACAATCAGCAACATATGTGACGAAGCTGAAATATGCGCTCGAGGACAGTTGATCAAGCAGCCGAATGGTACTGTCGTTATAAACCCCAATTATTACGGTTTGAATGCTTCTGAATCGAAGTTATTGAATTCCTACCTCCACATCAGACCCGCTCAACACCGCTGGAACACCAACCTACTCACAAGACAAGATTACAACTACAGTATGGACTTTCTTGATTCTATCGATCAGGACATACCAAGTGGCTGTTGGAACCTTTCGTTGGAACAGAACGGGTCATTGGCGTATTTAAAAAGCCTGTACTGGCCCGGAATGATGTACTTCCATAAAGTAAGAACGCCTGAGGCTGGTTTTCTTTACATTGGTCATGGCCGTAAGAATTTAGATGTACCTTTTCTGCTTTAATGTTGTTGTGATTTTATATTTAATTTGTTGCTGCATTGTGATTAGATATTTAGATAATACATATACTTAGTATTTTACAAATTATTTCCTGTTTCATATAGACATGCCTTTCCTTTGATTGACTTTTAACTGTCTTTCAAGAAGAAATAAGTACCTACCAATATGTCGACCGCCGTGCACCGTAACGCGGCCCGCGGCTCTCCCAGAGTAAAATAATTTTATAGGGAGGCTCTCCCATCTACTTACTCATATAGGAAAAAATTTAATAGGGTACTTACTCGCTAGCGTGCATAGTATCTCTATAGAAATTTAGTATGCGGACTAGTGTTTAAGCGACTCAAACGTGTTACAAAATGAAATAAAATAACTCGTCTAACTTTGTTTCATAATACCTTTTTTTTTTCAACGGGAAATCATCAAATGACCCCTCTGGGTGGAGCGGAAGTGTGTCAGACTCTTACTGACTAAAACCCATCCGTGTTCCTTCCTTAGCCATTTATGTTCCCGGGGTAGCGGTAACCCTCTCGGACAATCCCGCTGGTTTCATAATACCTTGCCATTTTTGACAATAAACGTACAGACAGTCATACTGTTTTTTGATATGTTTAATGCATTGAAATAGGAAAAGCATGGAGACGGCCTATTCTACTATAGAAATATAGTTTATCTATCATATCTACACACACTTGTTAAAAAGCGTTCTGTTTCTTTTTAACTAAGCAAGAGCTGCATATGGAAAGAGAGACATCTAAATGTTTGTCAAGCACTAAATTTGGCAACACTTTTGTGTGAAGTCAAAATCATGTCTATGCGTGACAATGACTAAATAAACCTATGGACTAAGCATACCTACAAAATTAGCGCGTATACCTACACAAATCGGGCACTAAAGATGGCCGCCTTTCGTAGGGTTATTTTTGTTTTTTCTCGCACCACACTGTTTTATACAACACGAGGGCATGATTTTCCTATTAATGGACACCAAAACACCTAGTTTCCGGACGTATTTCTCTCGAAAACAACAAAAATATTTGAGCAATCAACCGTTTGACAGCACATCTAACACAAAACCATTCATAAAACTCGGCACTCAACATGGCGGCCCGTCACGCATAGACATGATATTGACGTCATACAAAAGTGTTGCCAAATTTAGTACTTGACAAACATTTAGATGTCTCTCTTTTCTTATGCAGCTCTTGATTAGTTAAAAAGAAACAGAACGATTTTTGACATGTGTGTGCCGATATGATAGATATTTGTGTAACTATTATTTCTATAGTAGAATAGGGCATCTCCATGCTTCTCCTAACTCAATGATGCGTGACCGGTCGCCATGTTGAGTGCCCAGTTTGAATGGTTTTGTGGTAGATGTGCTGTCAAACGGTTGATTGCTCAAAATATTTTTGTTGATTTCGAAAGAAATACCTCTAGAAACTAGGTATTTCGGTGTCCATTTATTAACCTTTTAACCGCTTACGTCGGATTAATCCGACAAATATTTTCGGGTCCATTTCGCCAGGGTCGTATATTTACGACAAAAAACCACAGCTCGTTTAATCTGCTTTTTTATTTAGGTAATTACGCTGTTTTCTATCAGGTATTTTTTTTTCGTTTTTTTTTTTAACTTCGTGCGCTGGGGACACGACAAATGATATGAAGTCGGGCGGTTAAAAGGTTAACAGGAAAATCATGCCCTCGTGTTGTATAAAACAGTTTGGTGCGAGAAAAACAAAAACAACCCTACGAAAGGCGGTCATCATAAGTGCCAGATATTTGTAGGTAGTATACACGGTAATTTTGTAGGTATGACCAGTCCATAGGTTTATTGAACAACTAGCAACATTGACAAACGAAAAGGTTACATCTCCCGTATTATTATTATACTCTTTGGGTTACATGCTCTGTGGACAAACGTCAGCTACATACGTTCCGTTTTCCCATCCGTTCACTTCACACCTCAATCACCTCATTTTATTTAAATTAGTCTATGCTTCACCCAACGTTCACCGATCGGTCGGTCGGTCCGCCTGTCGATAAAATCCTTGGCGCCTATTATAACCGGCTTTTTGGTAGTTTTTTTTATTAATATTTCACCTCAATTAAATACCTCTCAGTTATCTTCTTGAAGTGTAACAATGACTTCAGATGGTGTTAATATCACCGAAGACGCCGAAATGGCGGAATGTGATGGGGACAAAGTTGTAACGATGATGGATGTTTTGCAAGAGCAACAGGATTTTGAAGAAGATGCCAACGCTGTTCTAGGAGCGTCAGACGACAAGAACTGCACTTATCCCAAGGTATAAAAAGCTTCCTTTTGTCATAAAAACTCGTATAATTTTACAAACATGGCGTAGGGAATTTGACGTTGCAACGGAATAATTTCTCGTTATTACGCCCTAAATCTTGTTTAATTAGTCTCTTGAGCAACTTTTTATCCTTAAAACTTACTTCTACTAAACTTAAACACTTCACACGTAATAGATTCCTACAATGGGCTTGCCATACCTACGGGAACACTATGCTCAAGAAATACAAAGGAACTCAAATGTGTAATTTACTCAACTACCCAAAATGATAAAGAATGCAAAATATATGTTTACTGTTTTGTTTAAGAAACAATTTCTTCAATCTGAAGATATCTATTGGACAAGATTTGGTCTTGTATTTTATCTTGTAAATCAAAACTTAATCCTCCATTGAATTCAGTCAAAATATGTCTATTGTCAATTTGGTCAACACATCTTCAGATTATTTGATAGGGTACCCATTTAGTTTCAAGATCATGATGTAACATCTTTAGGTACACACATACTGTAAGTTGCTATGGGTCAGTTACTACTTTCTCCTTGTTATTTGAAGAGGTTATCACAACAATTAGTTGGTGGGTCCTCTGCAGTTATATGAAGCTCAGCATTCTAAGGCGACTTAGGTACATATGAATAAACAAGTTGAAATGTTTTATTTGGAATCTTAATTACTTGATAGGTATGTTTTATATATAAAACAAGGGTTCATTATGTCATAGAAGTATTTAAATGACATTAATTAAATAACACTGACACACTTAAATTTTGTGTACATATTTGCTGTTCTTATATCTACGTTGTTATAAAAATGTCAACCTTGTGACCATTACTTATCAAATAAAATGTTCTATTTAGATTTATAAATAAACACGACTGAAAGTAATCATTTTTAACCTTTTGAGCGCCAAGCGGTGCCGAACGCGATGTATCCCCCAGCACCAAGCTATAAATGTATAACAAATGTATAGTAAACAGTAGTGATGAGGGTAATTGTATTATCGATAAATGTTACTAACATGTTAACGTTACTTACATTTCATTTAAATGTACCAGATAAATAAAAATAATGACATATTTTTATGTCTTGTTTTATTTACAATTATAGTTGTAATAAGAAAAAGCAAAATACTTTTTTTTTTGTCTATTCCATGTTTATGCTAAACACACATTATTTGTATTATTAAACACACATTTCCTTCATAATGTTCATAGAGAATTATAATAATTAAGAAACACAATTTTCATCACTTATCATTTTAATTAATAATGTAACTAACAATTTTAAATTTAATCAACATATTAAAATATAATTAACAATTTTGGGTTTCAAAAACGTCACCTGAGTGACATCCTTTGGCTTGATGAATGAAAGTTAAATCTTGGCATACATTTTCGATTCAATATAAGTGATTTTTTTTACTTTCTTGTCTGTCGACACTTTAGAAACTTAATCAAGTAACTACAACACTAGACGTCTTCTTGTAAAGACATTAAAAAAAAATTGGCTATTATAATGTTTCTGTTTTTAATATAAACAAAGACCCCAATTGAAATAAAAATTTAAGTTTAGGGTTTCAGGCAAGCATCAGAGAAGGGGCCCGTCAGGGCCGAAGCCTGCCGGGGCAGCGGGATTGTCCGAAGGGGTTACCACTACCCCGGAACATAAAGGCCTAAGGAAGGAACACGGATGGGTTTAGTCAGTAAGAGTCTGACATTCCCTTCCACTCGAACCCAGAGCAGGAGGGGTCATTTGATGATTTCCCATCAATAAAAAAAAGGGTTTTAGGCAATAGTAAGAATACGCACAAAGCATTTGTTCATGTATTTTAATGTAATAAACATTATGATTGTATTCTTTATATTGTCTTCTATAGAAGAGTGTGGCGCTCAAAAGTTTAAAGTAATATAACTTATTACTGATCCACATGTACTTCTTAGTACCTAAATAATTTTCTGATTCATTAGTAACAGGGACCATAGCAAGTTGCTTGCACTCAGGCTAAACAGTCATTTGTTTTGTTTACAGGGCTACATCAAAAGACAAGCATTGTATGCTTGCCTCACATGCTGCACCCAGGCTAAGGTGGACCCAACGAAGAGAGCAGGAGTTTGCCTCGCATGCAGCTTAACTTGTCACGAGAACCATGAACTCATTGAGCTGTACACCAAAAGAAACTTCAGATGTGACTGTGGCAACCCAAAGTTCAACTCTCACCCTTGCCAGTTCACCTCGGACAAAACTGAACTCAATGATGACAATATTTATAACCAGAACTTCAGTGGACTCTACTGCACTTGCCATCGGCCCTACCCAGACACAGATTCAACAATTGAGGAAGACATGATCCAGTGCATCATCTGCGAGGACTGGCTCCATGCATCTCATCTAGAAGCTGTTGTACCCGCCAATGATCAATACTCAGAAATGATCTGCAAGAATTGTATGGAGAAGAATGAGTTCCTACATGATTACAGTATGTTTGCAGTTACTGTTGAGGCAGGAGATGTGGATATCATAACTGTAAATGGTGACGCTAAGTCTGCTGATAATAGCCTTTGCAATGGAGATACAGACGAGGAAAAATTGGTCAATGGTATAGAAGAAAATAAAACTGAAATTGAAACTACTAGTGTCACTGTCAATGGCGATGTTGAAATGAATGGTGACAAGGAAAAAAGCACAGACAACAAAGCAGTTGATAAAAGTGTTGCTGCTGAAACAAAACAGGATGAGTTAAGAACTATTGAGTCATCAGAAATAAAACCTTACGAAAAAGAAAAGCCAAACGCTGATGACAGTAAAATGGATTTAGATATTGAAAGTAAGACAACAAAGCAAGAAGAATCATCTGTGGAGACTACTGAAACAAATGAACCAGCTAAAATTGATGCACCAGCTGAGCAGGAACAAAATGAAGCAAGTATACATACTTCAGAGAAGTCAGATGCAGCAGAAAATACACCTACACCTGATCCTACACAGAAGAATGAGACATCGGCTGAAAAAACTGAAAGCACAGATGAAAAACCAGAAAACAAAGATCAAAAAATGGAGAGTAGTGACAATAAGCCGTTGAAGGCAGATGAAACAATAAAAGAAGAGACTGAAACACAAGAACAAAAAAGTAAACAATCAAAAATTGAAGAAGATGGTGACGACGACATTTCACAAGAAAATAAAACTGAGACCAGTGAAAGAACAGAGCAACAACTTCTAGATGACCTTACTGCACTTACAGCTGACAATCCAACTTCAGAAGAAAAAACAGACTCAGCTGCAGAATTAAAGCCAGAAACAGCTACAGAAGATAAACCTACAGAAAGTATGGAACAATCTGAAGAATTTAAGGAAGAGTCAACCGAAGATATGGCAAATGAAAGTGGTGATAAATCTGAAGAAAAACCAGTTGCTAAGAACGAAACTGCTACTGGTAACATTGAAATACCAGACACGTCACAATCTGAAAAGGATGCGAAGGAAAATACCCAAGAGAAGACGGATTCAGTGATGGATGCTATTGACGAGCTGTTACAAACAGCTAATGAGGCGAAAGAAAAGGAATCTGCAGAAAAAACTAAAGAACCTAACAGTGAATCAACAGAAAGTAAGAAAGCTACTGACAATGTTGACACAAAAGAGACTGATGTTGAAATGGGTGCCAGTGAAAACAAACATGATGATGAAGTACCTGAGAAGATACAAAACACTGCTGACTCCAATAAAAAACCTAGTACTAATACAGATGTTGAAATGAGCGACACTTCTTCCCAAAATGAACCTGTAGGCGAAAGTAAAGTTGATGAACCTTCAACCAATTTAGAAAATAAAGATGTCAATGATACTGAAAATGAATCAGTAGAAAAAAATCCTCAAGTTTCTGACACAGCTAACAACAGTGACTTAAAAACTAGTGATGATAATGATAGCATAATCAAAACTGAACCTTCTAAAGATGAGAATGAAGTGCATGCTGTCACAGAAAATGCAAAGGAACATAAACGGAAATTTAGCACTGATTTAACAGACGATGTCTCTTCGAAGAAAGCTAAGTTAGAATGTGTGAGACCCAAAGATGTGAAAAGAGTCCACAAGGGAGCTACATTCTGGCCTTCTAATTTCCGCCACAAACTGTGTACGTGCGGTGAATGTCTTTCAATGTACAAAGATCTGAAGGTACTGTTTCTAACTGACTTGGAGGACACTGTATTCGCCTATGAAAGCTTGGGCAAGGAGAATGTAGCCGGTGGAGCTTCTCAGTATGAGAAAGGTATGCAAGCACTCTCATCTTTAGACCGGATACATCAAATAAACGCCCTTACAGAGTACAATAAAATGAGGGACAAATTGCTTGACTTCCTAAAGAGTTTCAAAGACAGGAAAGAGGTTGTCAAGGAGGAGGATATAAAGGCGTTTTTCGCAGGAATGAAACCTCGCCGGGAACCCGACGGTGTTTATTTCTGCAGATAAAAAGTAGAATGTTAAGAATTATTTTATATGTTTTTAATTCATTTGTGATTCTATGACCGCATTCCCTCTTTAGTAATGTTATATGAGATTGGTGGTTATTGAAGTCTCAATATATTCAATTTTGTCGTATTTTGACTTTTATTTCATGCTTGTATGCTCTAAAAATAGGACTAGGAATGTATAATGTTTTAATTCAGTCATATTAACAAATGGTTTCTTCATGAGCCATTCTGCAGATAAAAGTAGAATTTTAAGAATTACTTTTTTGTTTTTAATTAATTTGTGATTCTATGACCGCATTTCCCTCTTTAGTCATGTTAAGCGGTATTGATGGTTATTGAATTCTCAATATATTCAACTTTATCATATTTTGACTTTCATTTCACGCTCGCATGCTCAAAATACAGAGTAGGTATTAATAATGTTCTAATTTGACCAGTCAATGTTGATAATCGTGGCAGGCGATACCTATCATTGCAGGGTTGTGGAGCTGACCTAATTCGAAGAGCCAAGAGGTCAAAAGTTTTTAGCAAAATCTAATACTTGGTAAAATGGTAACAGGATTACCAGAGAAAACGACCTTCCTACTACATGCTCCGAACATAGTTATAGAAGTGCTTGGAAGGATTCGGTACATCCCACTTTGTAGCCCGCGAAATTCAATTTTTCTTTTTTATTTATTTGTATAGAGTTAAGTCTACGTACAAGTACTCAAGTAGGTATATAAAAAGGGGAGGGGAAATAGTCAATGGTCATCAAAAAAATATCGTCCGCATCGCTGTCAACAGGAAAAATGCCCAAAAGGCTGGCAGCATTGCCACGTTGTATAGCAATGCTGATTGGCCAAAAAACTTTTTTACAAAAAAAAACTACAAAGTGATAAATAACTATTATTTCGGAAGTCGGTGTCGTTGGTTCTGCATTTTCGTTTATTGACACCGACTTCCGAAATAAAAGTTATTTATCACTTTGTAGTTTTTTATTGGAAGTCGGTTGTTTTTTTTGTAAAAAAGTTTTTATTTTTCACTTTTTTGTGAGACTACTTAAGTTACAATAGCCTAACGTCAACTGCTCATCACCTTTTACAAAATATTGCTTTTCCCGATGCTGGGACGTTAATTTTTGATGAGTTCTCCTGGTAAGAACCTGGAGAACTCCACTCCACCACCACACGCATTGTAACGAGCATAAATTGCTTAGCAACCATATTAAAGTAATCGAATCGCATCCCGTGAAATATTTATTATTAAGTAATTAGTTCCGATGGCCGTCTGTGGTCTTCATCATCAGCTCCACTTTACCAAATGATGATTTCCGAGAGCAAATGCTCAAGTTACTCTAAAAAATATCCAAATCGCTCTAGGTTTGCCAATAAATTTTGAGGGTTTCCCTCGATTTCCCTGGGATCCTATCATCAGATCCTGACCTGATGATCATGGGACCACTTGGGAAGTATACCCTTTCAAACAAAAGAAAAATTTTCCAGATCGGTCCAGGCGTCTTCGAGAAATCAGGGAACATACATAAAAAAAAGATTCCGACGAATTGAGAACCTGCTCCTTTTTTTGAAGTCGGTTAAAAAATAGGCGAGCCCTCTAGTCACGTGAAAAGTCGACCAACCGCTTGGCAATATCTCGAAATTCTAAGTGGGCACTCGGGGCCCCATGGCCAGTGTTTCAACCCCAAACGGCTCAAACATTTAAGTTCCAAAGAGATTGGAGTATTTGCGCCGTTTGAGGTTTTCCGCAACTGCAGCAGCCGCTCCAGCACAGCTCACCGTGCTTGGAAGATGGGATGGCGCAAGGGTGTCGACACACGTTGCATCCCACGCCAAGGGCCTACCTACCTTCCAGGGCATCGCCGGGTCGCGTGCCAAGCCATTGGGTTCTGAAACAGCTGGCAGCCTGGCACCCCGGCGGTGACAAGAGCACGACGGATGATGTCATTGATGCTGGCATGACGTGCTATTTTTCTTACGTTTTTTGCAATTTTCAGGTCAGTGTCAGGTTGTATCTTGACCAAAATATGATTTTCGACTATAACAGGTACCTACATTGACATATATATTACTGGTAAGTACCTACTTATTTACAGAATTATAATCATTAGAATGATAGAGCAGTTAGATGCTAGTCTACACGAACGTCTAGTTCTCAGTCTCGCGCACACAGAAACAACGTTCCGAAATGATAGGCGCGTAAAAAAAATTCGAAAAGTGCTTTGGAAAATCGAGTTTTATGAAAAAACCACTGCATAAATCAATTATCAATAAAGTTTATTGAACTCTTCGATAACTGAGCTTTGTCGGTACGGATTTGGTTTTCAAGATTTTACAGTTCTTTTATTACTTATTTACACCCCGTTACGTTAAAATAGCAAGAAAAACGAATCTAAGTTGGCTCATATTTTTTATTTTACTATTCTGTTTCCGTAGTCAAAACGATATCATGTTTAACTTTGAATGTGCAATGTCAAACAGTGGCACAGAACATATATACCCTAAATAGTGGAGTAATTAGTCTATCTATGGGAGTAATAAATACCACATGAGTAGTTAAACGGAACAGAGGCAAAGCTTCATAGGTAAGTACAAAATTGTCAAGTACCTATTTTGGTAGGGTTTTCACTGTCACAATAGGTAAAAATAAATGAAACAAAACATTTGTTAAATAGTTTTATTATTCAGTACCTATGATAGAAAACTTTACAAATAACTTACTCTAATAATTTTCTTTTTTATAATTTTTGTTTTTTAATAATTTATTGTTTCTTTTATGTGGTAAATTCTATCATATAGTTTTTTCAAGTAATCTAAGGGAAAACATTCACATGGCATGTCAAATTTACAATCTTTAATACGTTTAAGTATTTCGTAGCCAACATTGACAATATTTGCCGTGCTACTAACTGTTGAAGAGTCCCCTAGTGACGAGACAATCCTGGCTGCAGCGTGAGGTTATATCTTATTAATGCATTGTCACCGAAGTTACGCAGGTAGGTAACCTATACAAAATTTCAGCTCAATCAACATCGGAAAGTGGTTCAAATCTTTCTTGCAATATTGAACTTAACACACATACCTACATACCAACCCACTTTTTTTTTTTTTTTATTTGTTTTTATGCATATATATTACAGTTTTATGTTTGTTTTGTACCATTAAACCAGAAATGGTTTGTATTGGTACTCACATTCGCTATAAGAACTAAGTAAGTATAACTTATATTTACTTATTATGTTTATTTATCATTCATGTACCAACACCATTTGTTCTTATAATTATAAGCAAATAATGTAGGTACACGAATAATATTGCACACATTTATTTAAGCCGTAAACATCTATTAGTAAATGCGTGAATCATTTAGAATGTTTTGTTTTGCTCGCTACTAGGCCGCTCATTAGTCAACGTAAAGAAATTCCTATACAGGTTGCTTCGCTATTAATCATTTTTATTTGTGTTTTATATTTAAAAGTTATTTATTAAACTGAGTTAAATTAGTAGTTGTAATAGTATTTTTTGTATTTTTGCTTATAGTTTTTCGAGTTTATTTCGTTTTTTATAGATTTTGGTATTTCATTGTTTATTGTGGGTATTAAAAATTTTACTGTTCGCCTGCCATAATAATTTCTAACCCGAGGTACTATTAGTTTATTTTTGGTAATACTTCTTGTGATTATTTTATGTGATATAGGTACTTGAATGCTTTTATTATCAAATTGCTCAATCAAGAGGGCCATGTTGAGTCTAGTCTGTATTGGCAAAATTTTACAATATTTAAATAGTTCAATGACGTTATCTTTATATTGGTGTTTTATTTTTCTGGGCACGATGAGTTTTAAGTCTAACTTGCAGTTTGGAAATTCGATCAGTATATGATTTAAATGTTCGCCCATAACTCGTGATTCCGTATGCTATAATTGATTCCGCTAAAGCAATGTACATGTTGAGCAGGATTTTGAAAGGAACTTTAGGTTTTAAAATGTAAAATTTTGCCAGTACAGCACGTAACTTGTCACAGACTGAGTCCACGTGATAAGTCCAGCTAAAACGATTGTCTACGACTAATCCAAGGTAGGTGTGGTGCGTTACTTGATCAATTGCTTCACATCTACATGCACCTGACAGAGTGGAGTGAAGGCAACTGTGACTGTGTGCGATTATCTCAAAAGAAGTAATGTGCTTTAGATGGCTAGAGTGGACATGAATGATTTTGGTCTTACTTGCGTTAAGAACCAGTCCAGCATCATGTGCCCATTTGGAAACTTGAGTAAAATCTTCCTGTAACCATTGAGCTGCTACTGTTACGTCTTTGTGGGTAGCTACAAGGCATGTGTCATCTGCATATTGATAGACGGAACAGTGATTAACCACATGTTCCATGTCGTTTACATATGTCAGATAGTGTAAGGGTCCAAGTACTGAGCCTTGGGCTGTTCCTTCAGTGACTTCAATGGCGTCACTGGTTTCATTACATATCTTGACATTGTATTTACGGTTCTTAAGGTAGTCCTCACACCATTTGAGTATTGGTCCTCGGACTCCAGAGTTATCCAATTTTGTCAGCAACGTGTCGTGTCTGAGCGTATCGAACGCCTTGCTGAAGTCAATAAATAGCAAAATTACATTATTTTTATCATTAAGAGATTCGTTGACCTCATCCGTGAATTTAGATAACAGTTGTGAGGTGGACTTATTGGGTTGGAAACCATATTGTGTGCTGGACAACACGTCATTTTTAACATAGAAGTCTTGTATCTGGTTACAAACATATTTTTCTACTATTTTGTCGATAACAGGTAAAATAGTGATCGGTCTATAATTTCCATAGTCGGCAAAACTGCCTTTTTTATGTATTGGGCGCACTACACCAGTTTTCAGTACTTCCGGGTATTTTCCTTGTTTGACACTAGAATTGATCAACTTGACAATAGCGCCTGTCATCTTGTCACATATGGATTGTATATCAATACATCTAATGTTGTCTACTCCTGGAGCTTTATTTGTATTAAGGTTTCTAATTAGTTTACTAACACTGTCATTTGTAGCTTTTCTGAAATGAATTGATGTGTTAAGGGGAAACATATACTCTGATTCGTTCAATAGACGACGGTTACATTTGGGCAAGATCTTCTTAACACTATTTCTGAATTCTGTGGCAAACTTATCGGCTATAGTTTTTATTTCTACATTATTATTTTTGAAGGCTCTCAAGATGGCTTCATCAACCGATTTTTTGGTGCGACCAGACAATGTATTTAGTATTTGCCATAGCTTTCTCGAGTTCATTTTATTATTGTTTATTTCTTCCAAATAATGTTTATTTCTAGACTTTTCGATGATTTTATGAGTTCTGTTTCTTATTTTATTATATTCCAATCGCAGTATTTTATTCGTTGAATCATTTTTCCATTTTATAAATATTAGGTCCTTTTTTTTTACACATGTTATTAATTTTATTATTTATCCATGGTTGTTTGTTTCTTTTACTATTTTTATTAATTTTTCTGATATATTTTGATTCCTCGTAACATTTATGAAATTTATTTTTTATGTAATCGTAAATTGTGTTTGGACACTCTGTATCATCTATTCCGCTCCATTTTAAGTTGCTAAGTAAAGATTAAATTTAACATTATCAATTTGTTGTATTATTTTTGTATCAACCTGTATTCGTGTTTGGTCTAGCCCTACGCACGACAGTATTACCATGCGGTGATCAGCCATTACAGTTCCGAGTGCGGCCGAGTACAGATCTAACGATCGCGTCCTTATAAAAATGTGATCTATACAGCTACGTGTAGTGATATTTCCGCGTGTTTCAATTCTTGTGTAGTCAGATATCGCGCTCGTTAGACCACACTCGGACATGCTACTTACGTAGTATTCTCGGATGTTGTCGTATGTTTTTAGGTCTATGTTTACGTCTCCTAGTAAATAAGTGTCGTATGATTTAACAGAAGAATTGGATAAGAGACTGCTTATTTCCTTTACGAATAGATGTTTACTTTCGCTTGGTGGTCTATAAATTGCACAGATACATGCGTGGTAGTTGTGAGGTGTAGTGATTTGACCAATAATACATTCACAGTGTATTAACGAGTGATTCATTGGTGTGAATACATAGCCATCTCTGGCATAAATTATTATTCCACCGCCTTTTCTGTTTTTACGCAACTTACTGTGCATTTCATAGCCATCGATGTTGTACATATGAACAGTGTTTTCATTTATATTAACTTCTGTTAAGATTAAGACATCTATGGTTACATTGGATGAGCTAATTAATTGTGTTACACAACCAAAATTTTTAATTATGGATCTAATATTTATGTGAACAATATTCAGATTAATTTTACTAATAGAAGGTATAAGCTTACTAAAATCATTAATATTTGCACAGTCTAAAAATTCTTGGTGATCGGGAGTGAGATCTGGGATAACTTATTTTAAAACTATTACCGATACAGATTTTGTCGTCCAGCCTGCGTTGTGGTCGAAAGCCGATCGATGTCCATTTCGCTCCTAACGACTGTAGGCTTGTCTTTGTCCTCTTTACGTAGTAGCACCTTTCCATCCTGGAACCAGACATATTTATATGCTGGACGCAGTTTTTGTTGGGCTAGCCACAGTAGCGATTTATTAGATTTAGTAAGGGCACGACGTAGGATCACTTTAGACTTGGATATTGCTGCAGGGGCTTCCGAAACAATTTGTTCAAGCAGAACTTCTTCATTTCTGGATGCACGTACCCATGAATGCGCCTGTTCTGCTTGTTTCAACTCCACCTGGATGTTTCCTTCACGTTCATTTCGATCTTCCATACGTTTAACATTTAGTATCTGTGATTTATCCACGTTGATAGTTTCCGCCAGCTTGACAGATATCGAACCAAGGTCTTCGTTTATAGCTTTAGGGATTCCTATCACTTCTAGCACGTTATCTAGACGCTGTTGCTCTACATTACGCACATATTGTTTAAGTGAGCTGATTTCTAGTTCAAGATGAGTTTTTTCGTTGCTAAGGTGGGTATACTTCTTCTCCAACTCCTGTATTTGTTTATTTTGGGTTTCAACAGTTTTTGTCAGTTCGTCTACTTTTTTGCTGTAGAGGCTTACTGATACTTCGAATGGTTGTAATTCTTTCTTTAACACTTTTTTCAGTTCGGCTGTAATATCCTTCAGAAATTTATCGCTATCTATGTTGCAGTTACCCAGGTTCCTGCTGGAGGTCGCAACTTCCTCTTCTTCATCTTCCTCGTCCGGAATAAAGAAGGATGATTTTCTGTTAGGCGAGTTGTGGTTGCATTCCTCACATATCCAGTCCAGGTTGTCCGCATTGCGAAGTGCAGACAATTGTTTCGCGGTAAGACCAGAGCAGGCTTTATTAGCATGCACAGTCTTAGCACATGACTTGCATTCCAGTCCTGGTGATTTGCTGGTTATTCCTTTGTTGCAATTATCACATTTGGTCATTTTTGTTAGAGTAGGGGGTAGTTCCCGCAAAGATAACTAAGACGTTGACACTGAACCGATACGTACGACAGAGCGTGTGCGAATGACACTTACATATCTACGTTTAGAAAAAGCTTGTAATAATTATAAAAAGATAAAAAAAACAACTTTTCATATTAAAAAAGGATCATACAAATAAAATAAGGGTACTCACTTGAAAAAGTAATAATCAAATATTTACTTACCTATTGTATGTACTCCTTGGAATAGTTAAAGTATGATAAGTATATTTTTATTTTTTCTAGTGTTATTCATACACACAGTCCATTATACACCCATTATTAATAATAAAATACCACGTTTTTACACAAAAATATTCTAACTTGCAACTAACAAAACAAAAACGTGTGTCGCACTGACCCTGAGATTGGCAACTGGCTGTGCCAGCGTAAACCGGTTTTTTCCAGTCTCGCCGCGTACGCGACAAGCGGCCAGTTGCCACGCACACATGCCCCGCGTGCTTGTAATAGTGCAACCGATTCGCGCGGTTGTATGAAGCTTTATCTCTGTTCCGTTTAACTACTCATGTGTTAATACTCTCCTGAAAGAAGTATGGAAAAAGTAACGGAGACTGAGAAGATTCGTCACAATGCAAAATGACTAATGGAGATAGTCGGACCACAATCTATTGAAACAATATTCCCACTATAACCATGGATCATGACAATAGGGATAGTGGGATGTACCGGAAGGATTAGGTAGTTATTCGCAGTGAACGAAATATTTTCGTTCACTGGTTTTTGTAATAAAACAGGCAGCTACGTAAGATAATTAACTTTATTATCGTAAGAGGTTATGAGGAGCGTTATCGCGATCACGCGTACAATATGTCGTAGTGTCCGGGGCGGTACAGCAGGTGCACCAGCGGCTTGGAACCCTCGGGGAAGTCATGTGCTATCACCTGGAATGCAGACATTTTGTTAATGTTGGATGCATTTTCAGTAACAGAGATGGAAGTGAAATCGAGAGTATAAAATTATAGTACTTACGAAGAAAACCTTGTTTAATGTTTTTCACGAAAAAATATGCTAGTACAAGCTTTAGTTTTATAAACCCCTACTAACGGGATTGCTACTAAAACGGGGTTGCAAACACTTTCACAAGGAGTTTGTTTTCATTGTGTTTTCGACTGCAGTATCAAAGGGACTGAAGGATAAAGGTACGTAGCAAAATACAACACCTTTTATCATATTATAAACATTACCTTTACAGTGTTCAGACATCGACAGCATCAGCGTATTTTGTAACAGATAAATCTCAGTTTTAAATGGTACCCAGAACCTTAGGGCCAGTCTCAGTTCACACTGAGACGCGACGCGACGATACTGGGCCAGTGATCAGCGCTGCGTGGTGCAACGTATGAATCTGAATTCTCACAATGAAATGTGTTATCTTTTCGTGTAGTAAATAACGTTATATTTTGAGTCGCTCTATTAAAATGTGCGCGCAGCGTCGCGTCTCGGTGTGAGCAGACCCTTACAGTGTTATCAACACAGGAGCCCTCAATTCTGACATTACAAACATACACAAATTACCTATTCAAAAAGATTGTCAGATAACTTGTATGAGAAGTGCACAGCCGCCCGTCCGAAGTCCACAGGAGGATGGATAAAAGCAGAAAAACGTGTCTGTCAACAAGCTTCCATAGTAATCGATACAATACTGACGAACCGTGACTCTACACAGAGAATAAACCGTATTTTTTACGGCACAAAAGTGTGTACAAAGGACGTTCAGTGCCAGGACCAATAAATAATGATGCAGTGTCCAAACATCCCTATGTGCATCGACAGCATTGTGTGTGCAATATGAGATGATTTATTCTAGCCTCATGCAGAGTTCCGAGCCGTTATCGCGGACGCCACACGGTGTAGCAAAAACTACTATAAATATTGTTCGTACCATTTCACACTTGGCGCTCTCCTCTGCCTCATACTCGCCACGGCTCGGACCCGGCTTTACCTAGCATAAGTCATCCAGTGTTAATAAAACCTGCATTAAGTCTCTAATTACTTATTTACGAGAGTTGCTTATTTTATTGCCCTGCAATGGAGAAATCAAAGGCTGATCCTGTGACGACTGGGGCATATAGTGTTAAGTCTGCTGTCAATGTTTACCTTATAGATGGTTTGGCGATGACGGCGTCCTCTGATCCTCTCCCTATGCAGCTAGATTGAAAGAATAAAAGGGTTAATAAGCAAGTTTTCGATAAATACCTTACTCGCCTGGCTTCCCTCCCCGCGGTCCATGTATTTCACTCTGACGCCGACGTTCAGTGCATTGCTCAGTGCTATTATGTGAATATGATCAGACTCCTTATACATTGGTTCCACTTCCTGTAAAAAAAACAATCTCAAATCAATTATTGTCTAAGGAAATTCGTAAGCTATCTGGCACTTTGCCAAGTCCAGAGCAAGCCTAGTCAGTGGCAGACTAAGCCAGTCGGGGGCCTGGGGTGCTAATCTGAATGCAGAAAACTTTGAGAAGTAGGAGAAGGCAGGATGTAAGAGCGACCGTCGTGAGCTCCAAATTTTTTGCACTCCGCCTCGAGAAGTTTAGGTTTTCTTTAGACCATTAATTCAGAAATAGTAAATACCTACCTGCTATATCAACTTTACAGAAAGAGTTTCAGGCGAATATAGGATGCTAGAGAACAGGCTCGAAACATTTTGCAACCATCTTTCTGGATAGGTAAGGTTTTCTTTTCACTATTCATACAGAAATGGTACTTACTTTGTTGACTTCTGCAGAAAAATAAAAAAAATAAGAGAATGTATAAAGCACATTCGAAAATTTTAGCACCCATGTTTATATTCAACATTCTGAGAGAGCCTCCAACTACAAGCTGCCTTTTAAACAAAAACACTAAACAAATTTTAGCATTGTAAGTACTTCTCGAGATTTGGGGACCCCCAGCACCTAGGGCCCAGGGTGGGCTTATCCTGCTGCCCTCCCATTAGTCTGCCAGTGCTAGTAACCATTGACATTTGTGTAGACTTCTCTAGGCTCATTCAAATTACTCTGGTCTATGCAGTGACTAGTAAGTTTGCCACTGAGCAAATTCATGTATCATTCTATTTTATTGTTGACATGTTTTACCACCAATAAAATGAAATAACAAAAAGAAGAAAGAACATAATAAAATCACAACACATACCTGTCTGCAGAACTCAGTCACAGTGCGTGGCCCTTCAATGAAGTTCTGGTAGAAATCATTCTCTGTCTGCAGCTGTCCAGAAGTGACCAGACGGAGGTACACCACAATGTAGTCAGAGTAACCCTGCTTGTTGAACTTCTCGTGCAACTCAGCTCTCACTGATTCTAGGGAATCTGGCGAGCCCCCTGCTTGCTCGCCCACCCGTTGTACCACTTCCATAAACTGTAATTTTTTTTAGCAGTTTTTTTATAGCCCTGAACTTAATATAGTTCAGCTAATGTAAGTTAATGATTAACACTCAAAAAGATTGCTTTTTTATACACCACCTTGTATATCCCCTTCAAAGATAAGATAGAGGTGAAGGACAGAGACAAATGTCTGATAGTACTGGGAAGGGGTGAACCATGAAAGCCAATGCCAAACAGTTCAGAGTCTTAGGTATGAGTTTTTTCACTCATGTTCAATTGCGAGTATGTTAGAATTTTTTAAGGGAACAAGTTATAGCGCCACCTGGTAGCCACTAGGAGTAACCTAATTTCCCATACAAAATTCTAACATGCTCACAAAACTTGAGTGGAAAAAACTCACATTAAGGCCTCTATTTGCTATGTATGTCATAGTAAATAGAAGTGTTTGGCATACAATAGTTTAATTATTAAAGTAATGTATATTTTTCAGTTAAGACTGGCAGTACAGTATTGGTATTATTAGTAGACTAATCAGTTACAGTAGGTTGATAAGCAATACAGGCCAGAACCACAAATTAAACATCAACTGTCAAATGTACTCTGTGTTAATGATTTCTTTCTCATGTTGAACTCTAGCATGTCTTAAGTAATACCGCAACATAACTGAAGGCCAATTCTCGTAATTTAAAACATTCAAAATCTAGTCGCAGTCTCATCTCAGCGACAAACAAATGTCAAAAACTTGTCAGAATGTACTGAAATTTGAGGTATTTTTGACAGATTGAGACTGAGATCAGACTGTGAACGTTCTTAAAATTACCAGAATTGCCCCTCTGTTCAGCACAATACTTGGTTTGACATCATTTTTTAAATGTTTCAGTGTATTGTTACAAAGATGCTATGTAGGCGTAAGAAAACAACAACAGTAACCATCTAACCTAGTAAAATAATTTAAAAAAAAAACTCACCGTCTCATAAAAGTCTTCCACTGTGAACTGTGAGAACCCTAAGGCGACAAGAATCTCCTTCGAATTCTTCGCTATTTCATAAAACTTATTGAATTCACTCTTATCCGTCAGTAGATGTTCTAAATACGCGTAGGAAAACGCTCGGAAGAAACAGTTGCCGTCCGGCCGTGTTCTCCTAATATACTTATATTTAGAGGACAAATCTTTTACTTTTAACAGGTACACTGGATCCTCGTTATATTCCTTTTCTAATGATGACAATGCTTCAAGTTCACCCACAAGCGGTATCGTTTCCGATATCTAGAAAACAAACACAACACAATGTCAAAGTTGTAATATGATTTCACTGAAAATAAGACTGGCTCGCACTTGAATTGGATAGTTTTATGATGCTCACCTCTTTCTCTATCTCACGCTGTTGTTTCATGATCAACTCATCTTGATTTATTGAGTTATCTATTAAATTGCCGGTGCAACCGCTACTGCTCGACGCATCGTCCGCCATTTTTAAATAAAATAAAAATTAAATTGACAGATCACGACAAATGACAATCGAATGCAAAAAAATGATGCGTTCAGTGTTTACTACATTTTGCAAAACTTTTACGAATGAATTCACGATTACGTTTTGTTGTATCTTTTGTAGAGATGGGTAACCACCCGGGTAAAAACCCACGCATGGGTTAAAACCCAGTTACCACCCATTTTGACCCGGGTTATCACCCATTTCTGTGGGTGAAAACTTATTGACGCGTGCGCCTAACATGCAGGGATTCCCGTGCGTCCCTCTACCCCCGCGTCCTACCTCGTATCTTACCCGACGACGTTTATAATATTGTTCACCATTTGTTCACTCATTTTGTCGATAACTGCATCGAGTGCACGTCTTTAATTTGAGTTTCAAACCACGTTTCAACATTTTGCTACATTGTGATTTGGATTATAAACCTGATTGACCTTCGCTTGTATAAATTGACACCGATTAGATTCTGACTGGATTTTCAAATATTTTCCTGCTTTTGCGGAAGGACTTGTAAGTAATTACGTATCTATTTAACCTAAGTAGTCACTAATTTGATTATAATACTCTGCCTGAGTATTAAAATCAAATTGTTTTAGATTTCAAAGTTTAGCTTTTTATCAATTTTGACAAAGTCCAGTAACCAGTATTCCAGTATGACTTTTCGAAGTTAAAATCACTCAAGAGTTAATATTTTATAACTGGAATTTGTTGCACAAGCGCAGGAACAATGAGGACACTGAAGAATGTATGTCTGATACACCGCCACCATCTCGAAGGCAAAATTCTTCACTACCATAACCGACACGTACCATTAGCCCAGAAGCTACAACAAGTTCAGGGATTAACAGCTTCGAATTTTTCGATTGCGACCGTATTTACGACTCAAGTTCAAGTGACGATGAGAAAACATAGTAATTAAAATTATTATACAAACTTTGTAACAATGTGATTTTTTATAAGTGAACTACTTTGTGATTTTGCAAATAAATGTTTGATTTTGAGTTTAATCTTTTTAGCAAGGTGAAATGAAAAAAATTGGTAAAAATAAAAGACCATAATGTAATTCTATGTGTATGCGTCCAAGTTTGTGTTCGCAGGCTTGCTAACCGCTGACCATACGGTTTGTTAAATTATATTTTACGTTATTCATGCAAACCGTTTTCACCCATTAAATCGGGTTAAAACCCGGTTAAAACCCAAATCACCCGGTTATAACCCAAATGGGAAGAATGGGTATTTACCCACTACCCATCTCTAATCTTTTGTTTGTACTGGTAATACCAAAAGGAGTCTGAAAAGGACGGACGGATATGAGGAATAAAGAAAATGATAACCAGGGAATCCAGTATTTACAGCATTAAATTTTACTTTATTGTAATGGAAAATGAAACAACTCTGTGAAATGAAATGACAAAAACGTCAAAAATATTGCTTAAAAGTCATGTAGAATTTTTTTTAATTATTTCATTCAGAAACACATAACTTATTCTACCTACAATAAAATTAATAAAAACTAATCGGCAAACATATCCTCAATCTTCTTTTGAACTTCTTTCTCAGTTTCAGAGTTGAGTTTGTCTGGTAAGTTCTTGACAGCTTCCAAATCTGCCGGTTCACCGTCGTCAGCAGTTGCTTCTCCCTTTGCCTACAAAGACAATAACAATTAAGTATTTGCCGCTGGTTATGGATAGCAGGTTTATCAAAAGTTGTCATAGGCAGGGCATAATATGTCAAGGAGTATTTGTAAAAAGTTGTCCACATCAGTTTCTAGATGGAGACCAAAGGCCAAAGTTACACGAGTTACCAGTCTACATTGTGCCAAACTTCACTGCAGCTACATTTAACACGCTTGCCATAGTACAGGTAGACAGGTGGTCAATTACAAAAATTACCTATTGGTCCTGTAACGTAAAAAGAATGCTGGCGTTTACTTGCGCACTGAGCGATTTAACGATCAAATTGGCGGTGTATGAAAGTAACTACTTTACGACACACCTCTGCCACTGTCGCTCAGCGTTCTTTTTACGTGACGACAGCTGTACCCTTATAAACATAAAATCATATTTACCTTCTGCATCTGTATTTCGAGCTGCATAATGGCACGCTCGAGCCGGTAGTTGTCTGACACAAGCTGTGCCCACCGCCGCCGCAATGCTCGTAATCTTGCGCCACTCGCCGTTTGTGACCGTTTTCGCTCCCAGTTCACTGATGCTATTTGTTTCCTGGTAAAAATACGGGGAAGACATCATTTAAGTTAGGTTTTAATTGTAATTTGACAGCAACTAATAAATCAATAAAAACAAATGGTATTAATTCTGCTGATTTAAAAAATTTAATAAAAATAGACTGGTATTGCCAACTAAGAGATTATAGCACAGTTCGAAGATTGGGGCTGTGGTGTTGCCATATAAAAAAATTGTTTGATTGTATTGTAATTATGCAATGAATTTTTAATTCTATAGATTCCTTACAAAATTACGAAGCAACAATATGAAACTGTAGATCTACAAACCTTAACTGACTATGTACATTCTGTGACCGTGTCACTAATGCCTGCAATGTGTTGAGATAAGATCTCCATGCTTCTGATCCGTACTGCAGCTGTAGCTCCAAGTTCAGCACTCTGATGGCTTGATGTGACAGCTGGGCGTGGGAGTTGTCTACAGACTCTGCCCAAGCTGTTGGCTCACCAAGGCGGCCGGCTGGTGGTGGAGGTAGTTCATAACTATAGGAGACAAGGTAGTTTTAATATAAAAGTATGTCATACCTTAGGAATACCAAACATTATGTTAGTTCTAATACTATAGGGCTTGATGAGTCTTTAAGTCTCCAATTTTTTAATGCTTTTTTTAATGTGGCAGAGTAAAAAAAGACGTTACAGTACATAGTATTCTGTTTTCATTCAACTAGTTCCGCGCAGACTATAGTTGGTAAGTTAAAAAAATATTTTATTTGGGGCTGTTTATTGTTTTACTTACCGCTTCATAGACAGAGGCTCCATAGGTAACCGTTGTTGTACTCTCTCCATCTCTCTCTGTAACGCTGACGTCTCAAATGCTGTGCTAGGCTCAGGGCCAGCATTTTCTAGATAGTTCTTAGTTGGTCTGTATCGTCGACATTCTTCTTCTACCATAGCCAGGGCCTGAAAGACACCATGAAGTAGTAAATAGAGCTGTGCATTGTGGTCAAAACATGGACTGACAAAATCAACGAAGTTTGTGAGAGAAAAAGTAGCGAAAAAACTAATTAAAAAATCTCGCTAGCAAACAATTGCTATGATAAATAATAGCTAAGATCATGACGTAAATAAACTATGTATAAAGAAGGCTATAATAAAGCCAAAATATCCGTAGGAAGAAACAGAAAGAACTTAATAGTGTAAGGTTATGTGCGACTACTTACGGCTTCCCGGACTCCTGGGTCATCGTAACCCTGGTCAATGTACGGTAACGCGTCCACCACGACTTCCCCAGACATTTTTATAAATATGTATTTAAAATTAATGGATAACTTAAATATTTTAAGAATTTATGACTGACGAACTTGCTTTTTGTTGACAAATAATTTTGTTTTTTTTCAGCCGTACTTCTATCCTATTTTTATTAGATTCGGACACTAGCTAATTTAGCCAACAATATTTGACATAGAACGAAGCAGCTGGAGAGTGTATCCAGTGAGATCCAGTCAGTATAGAAACTCTAGAAAGAAGTATGAGGTTTTATCAACTATGGATAGAGAGTCAAAGTCAGCCTGTCAGCCATACCAATTAAGAATGTAGGTAACATTAATAATTTGTTGTACATCCGGTTCAATAGCTGTTCTTCTGAAATTCAACAGCAGTGGTGGTGATTTGGAGAAGAATATGGATAAGGTGGAGAAAACTCTGACATTAGCAGAACCATTTAAGTATTACGTAGAACTAATTTTCACATTTTTGTTTTGGTCTCTCTATTGCCTGTTGTCTGAGCTGCTGTCAGATTTGTTGATATGTGCCATGTCAAACTGTTGACATGTTGATATTTTTTTCCTACAAATCAGAATTTCGGAAGAAATAATGTACACAAGTACATGTTTATGCATAAAAGTGTGATACCTGAGACTTGTACCTTACTGTTTGCCAAGAAGGTGTCATTTTCTACAGTTACCGAATTTTCGACGAATTTATGCAAATAATACAAAGCTAGTTTTCCGAAGAAACCGAGTTGTTGACTAGAACTAAAAATGACTCTGGAGGAAACTATGATGAGCCAGGAGCTCGCAAACGTAGATTTGACAAAGGTATGTCAATTAACTGTCGCATAATATTTGCCTTGGTTCAAACAACTCACGTTCATAACCGGTCAATCTCAGCGAATATACTTTGTTTCCTTTATCATTGACAGTGGCAGAATCATCGATAAAACGATGGAGCCATTACTATAACATTGGAACTCACATTCACAAAAAAAACACAATTCTAGACTCCTCATCCATTCTTTAACTTTAGCAGATATAGGAGTTAGGCACTGTCTCACAAAAACTAAATTGTAAATATATCTTAGCCCACAAAGAGCATTACAATAACTATGAACCATGGAGTCTACAGTCAAGCTTGTCCATTGAACCAGAGTCTACAGTCAAGCTTGTCCATTGCAGGTAGCAGCATTACAACAGAAGCGCACATTAGCGTTTGTGAACCACTTTGTGCTGACCAATGTGCAGTTCCTGAACAACTTCATGAAGAGATGTGAACAGAAACTGATGGACTTCGACAGAAAACTGGAAAAAGTTAATGCAGCCATGGTTTTGTTGGAGGCAAGAGTATGTTGAACTAACAAAAATACTCCTCCCCTTATGACTAATAAATAACTGAATATTTGAAGCTAAATGGCCTAAACCCATTCCAGAGAAGTTTATCTTGCTTTAAATATTATATTTTCATTTTATACCCATAACTTCTTCTTAAAACATTTATTCATAGATACTCTTTCCTATAACCAGTCTAAGCTGACTTCTGATTGTACAAAAAACCTATACAATGCAAGGTCAGCTAAAACTGAAAATGTAGATTGATGTGATTTATGAATAAATATTCATAAATCAACCTGTATCTATAATTCCTGTATGATTACCAACATGTGTATAAACATTTGACCTTTTTCACAGCTCTCTTCTATAACAGAATTAAACACAACAATAGCCTCGCCAGGTGAAAAACCATCAGAATCCACAGAAGCTTCACCTACAAAGCCAACAGAAGAACCTCCTGCACGCACCACTGAAGCTGCCCAAGAAGAAAAGGAACCCGAAGTACTTAGTCAAACAGTAGATGTTGTAGAAGGCAAGCTAGCACATCCTGAGTATGACCGGTTTGTGAAGATGGTGCAAGTTGGAGTGCCTCTACAAGCTGTCAAGTTAAAACTGCAGTTGGAAGGACTGGACCCTAATGTTTTAGATGAGGTTTTGAGGAAATAACCTTTGCTATCATTGTGATCTGCTTGTGTTAGGCAGCTGCTGGTATATCCAGGCCTCTTACATCCTGTATGCTTTGAACATCAATTAAGGCCTAGGTATAAAATTATTATTATGAATTTAGCTGAAGACAAGTGCAGGTTTACATAGCTTTAACACATATATTCATATGGTTGCAAGTCTAATGAAATTGTTTCAAAATTGCTCATGTATTTTTGTAATAAAATGTTACCTCAATATCTTGTTTTACTTGTGGTGGAAGGAGGCTAGAACACTTGAATGATTTGATTTTCGTTGAAATGAAGTGACAAATGTTTACAGCTAGCCAGGCCATAGATTATTCGATTTTTTAAGTAATAAACTCAAAGTATGTCACGATTCTTGACCACTTAGCGCAGAAAATGTAACTTATAAAAAAAAATTGCTGTTAGGTATATACAAAAGCGCAATACCTACGCGATCAAAATGTACTGATAGAACAGCAGACATTAAATTATTATTATATACCTATCTTAAATCTCTTTGTGGAATAGCTAATTTTTTTTTCTCCAGGTTTGATCAGAATCATGTGCTGAACTGAATCCATGGTCACAGGTTGCGCGTCGCTGTCCCTGCCACCCTGAGGACTCGAACAAGATATTATCAGCAATCGATGATGAGACTGCTTAGTACCTACCCCTATATCGCCTCCGAATTTATTCATGATTTTCAATAAAAATTAAAAACTTGTTATCTGACGAATACCTAAATAAGTATTGCAGTTTGGCAGTTTTTGTATAGAAAATAATGTAAACCATCATCTACAGATTTCAAATTGAAACATTGAAATTTAAATTATCTTATGATTCATCATTCTAACATCATTGCCTTAAATTATGTTATTTGTGCGTGTAACAAACATTATGTTTCTAACACGTGTCAATGTATATTGATCTATGGTGTCAATGTCTAAGATATTAGTTTTGAATTAGTCATTTGAAGTCCGATACATAAACCATTTAGCTGCGTAATTACAGCGAATTCTCTGTGGCGGCGTCCATACCCTAGAGCAGGCTAGATTCGCCCTAGAGTAAAATATTGTGTTCCTTGGTCCACCATTGACGATTGTCCTTGTTTTTCTAAATTAATGAAACTTTATATGCATTAGCAGGATAAAAAGGTCTAAAAAGTTACTTAGGATTTTTGAATGACAACATTTACAAGAAAATAGAATAGACTAGTTGCCCCTTCCAAAAGGTAGTTTCGTATGAAGATATTGGACAAGAAACTCCAGTTTTAAAAACATTATCATTGGTCATTTAGTTAGATTAAGACTGTTAATAAAACTCCAAAGTTTAGTTAAACTTATTTATTATCCAGCTTAGAACTGAATCATCTGTCCCTTCCTCTTCTTGTCTCCTCCCAGCTCAAAGTGCTTGCAGCGCTTGAGCGCCACCTGTGACCTCACCTTGCAGTCGGCACACTCAAGACGGAGTACAATTTTCTTTGTGGTTTTCGCCTGGAATAGAATTACGTTAGGTTAGTCAGTTGCTAAATGGTTTCTAGAAATCCATAAACTTATGACAACAGGTATTCTTGCATTAAAATACCAAAAAAAAAACAAGAACCTAAGTCCATCTGTGATTTTAATCCATTTTTTGGCAATTTTGATTAAACATATTTTGGTCCATGGGTTGTCTTAGGTGGGTATAAATAGGTTGTGATATGTAACATAAGAACAGTTTTTTAGTCAGATTGAACAGTGAGTGGTTTTAACAAAATCAGTCATTTCTTACAATCTAATTTTTGAGCTAATTAATGTAAATAATTTCAGATACATTAGAGTGATAGGTTTACCAAAGTAGGCTTCTTACAACCAAAGAGAACTTCTGTAGTTAGCAATGATCACACAAATATACATTAATTAAACAACCAATCAAGAATAAAAATTGTGTAGCCACTGAACTACAATCATTGTATCCAATCAATACAAATCAAACAAAACCTCAGGAATCAGGATTCTACAGTCACAGGTATTGTCTAGAAATTATTTAATTTCGTTCCACTACAAGCCATATTATAAACAAATGCATTTGTAGGTTATCGCACGAATATCCCTTATAGCTACACACCAACGTGTTTTTAAATGCATTCACAATTAAGTAACCCCTAAATAACGGATACAAAATAACTGATAACAACCCGGTTCATAGGTTATGATCGCTTACCTTCTTCTTGAAGATGGGTTTGGACTGACCACCGTAACCCTGCTGTTTACGGTCATAACGCCTTCTGCCCTGGGCAGCGTGCCTTTCCTTGGACTTTTTGTACTGAGACACCTTGTGGGTCTTGTGGCATTTGCATTTTTTGCAGTAAGTCCTGCGCTGTTTGGGTACGTTCACCTGAAATTTTCAAAGTTCTCCATGAAATACATCCTCCGTTAAAATCTTTAACACATCGATGGAGATTTGCACTATAATTTGGTTCGTTTTCGTAAACGCATTTCATGATTCAAAAGGATAAAATTTGTTAAAACACAAACCATTTTGGCGTTCGTTAAGCACGGTATCAACAAACGTCAAAGAAAGAAAGAGCAACTGTCAATTTTGAAATGTCAATGTGTAAAAACGTTGCCAGCAAGAACCCTTCCCTTCAGAATCGTTCAGAAATTTGTTTATTTATTTATTAATTAAGGTACACCAACAGCTTCCATGTATAATTTATCTTCAGTATTTATCATCACAAAAGTCTCGGTCTTACACTGTCGCCAATTACAGGTTTACCAGCAAACTCAGAAATACTAGAATTACAATAAACAAAAAAAGTATCATATATATATATATACATATTACAATAAAGTTATTAAACACTAGCTGTGCCCGCGACTTCGTTCGCGTGGATGTCGGAAAACAATAGGTAATGTGTCGCTTAGGAAAGGTGTAATTGCCACTCCTAGGGTTCGGTACCACGGCCCTTTCGACTGCAATCACTGCGTCTTCATGGTTCATAATGACAATGCGACGAAGTGTCACTATGATTTTTGAGAATAAATTAAAATAAAAGCGCTTGCTCGAGGCTGATTATCTAACCAAACAGCCATAATTATGTCCATTTTATTTTGCGTCTGTCTTAGAATACCAACTTGTAAAATCATATCACCATTTTATCTAAAGTATATCTGAGATTAGTAGGTGAAGTTTGAAGTTAGTTTTTCTAAGTCTTGGTTTCTTCTCTGTGGTAAATTTAGAATTTCTTAACTTGGTATTGAAGATATCATATATATCTACCAATATTATGCCTTATAAAGCATCGAGATATCTAGATGATAAAAGGAAGAATACATTAATGGTAAGAGCTTCTACATAAAGTTGCCCGTGTAAAAAGCAACCCATTAAACTTTGGTTATATTTGACACCGGCCGCCATTTAAACTACGAAGATGAAACCCATGAAAACTTTAGACATGATTTTGATTTAGACCTTGTACTGCCGAAAACCAGAAAAAAAATTGTAAAGATAATTACAAAAAAATATAAACGACTTCCATAAAAAACCCTACAAAGTGCAAAATAACCTTAGTTTGGGAAGACGTTGCGCGTTGGCAAGAAATTACAGACTTCTGAAACCAAAGGTCTATTGCACTTTGAAGTGTGTTTTTAAGTCGGTTGTATTTTATTTTATTTCACACAAAGCCGTGTAAGTTTATATTGAAAACCATGAAAACGACACACATGATAAAAAAAGAAAAAGAAAATTGCAGCCGCCATCTTCGATTTTCATTTTCACGTCACAATCGGCTTCAGCACTCTCGAAAACCATGAAAACGACACACACTACGAATTTTTCGATTTGCAGCCGCCATCTTGGACTTTCATTTTAACCAGTACTGAAACGGTTTACCAACAGTCGATTGGTCCATGAACCGTTGGTCAACACCATTAACTTTTCATCCAAAGGACTTGTGACCCACGAACGTTTCCCCAACAGAACTCTACGTCAGTGAATGCTTAACCAACAGAATGTTTTGACCAATAACTTTTTACCCAAAGAACATTTGACCCATGTCAAATAGAACTAAGGATGCAAGGGCGAGCGAAGCGAGCTCGGGACTTGGGGCACCCCGACTCGGACAGGTAGGGTTCGAAGGGATGATGGCGGCTCAAGTGAGCGAGCAAAGCGAGCGAAGGGCACCCCGAGGTTAGGCTTGGTTAGGTTACTTTATACCCTTTTCACAGAAATAAAGGACTACGTCTTATTATTATTTTACTTTCACCTTTCCCGGCGTCTGTTGGCCTTGTTCTTTGGGTGAAAAGTTATTGGTCAAAACATTCTGTGGGTAAAGCATTCACTGACGTAGAGTTATGTTGGCAAAACGTTCGTGGGTGAAAAGTCCTTTGGAAAAAAGTTAATGGTTTAAAGATAATGTTCACCAACGGTTCATGGGCCAATCGACGGTGGGTAAGCCATTGGTTTCAGCACTCTCAAAAACCAATAAAACGAAACCCATAAAAAAAAATGCAACCTCCGTCTTGGATTTTCGTTTTGACCTGCCTATCGGCTTCAGCACCTTTGAAATCTATGAAAACGACATCCATGACAAAAAATCAAAACAAAATTGCAGCCGCCATCTTGGATTTTCATTTTGACCTGACTATCGGCTTCAGCACCCTCGAAAACTATCAAAACGACACCCATGACAAAACATTTAAAAAAAATGGAGCCGCCATCTTGGGTTTTCATTTTGTCCTGACTATATCGACTTCAGCACCCTCAAAAACCATGAAAACGACAAACATGATAAAAAAAAATTGCAGCCACCATCTTGGATTTTCATTTTCACCTGACTCTCGACTTCAGCACCCTCGAAAACCATGAAAACGACACCCATGACGAAAAAGTTAAAAATTTAGGCAACCGCCATCTTTGATTTTCTTTTTGACCTCACTTACCGGGGTCAGGATCCTCGGAAACCATGAAAAATAGCTCTCTCTCTCTCTGTGTGTGTGTGTGTCTCTATCTACCTATTACTTTGAAAAATGAGGCATAACGCTTTTTCGTTATTTGTCGATTTCTCCCTTAGAACTCCTACCGCAAGCTCCATATTAAAACGCTCTGCGTTACTCAACTTTCTATATCAATAATTATCTAACTTCTTTATCGCTCAGAACACCACATTAATTACTATTATCTTACATTATCCTCACTTTTTGTTTAAAATTATTTTAGTGCCACAGGCGCCACTAAATAAACCATCAATGGAAAGCGATTTTGTTTAATATTATAATCATTATCATTACTTTTTAAAATAACATAGACATAAGTAGGTATCTGTGTTATTTCGTCATTTAAGTAAGTATAAACTAATAGGACGTGATTATTCACAAATCACATCACACCAACAATATGTTTTCGTTAGTAGGTACTACATCGCGCCAATAGATGTCGTTACGTGTTACTAAAAAACGTAAAAAGTTGTTCTAGAATACTGTAAATTGATTATATCTTTTGATAGAGTGAACCGATTGCGATGAAATAAAAACTAATCACTGCTCCGAGTTCTACACCATATTTGAGTATAAAAAGTAACCGTATTGGTTTGGTACTTTTTACGTTGACCCTGTTCAAATGAATAATCTGTCACATCCAAACAGACAAACAGACAAACCGACAAACCGACAAACAGACAAACAGACAAAAATTCCAAAAATTGATGAAATGGTATCTGTTGGTTATCCTTTAACACCCCAACTATTTTTTTTGGAAATATTTTCAATGTACAGAAACGTCTCGTCTACAGATTTATTATATGTATAGATAGATATAGAATAGATAGAAGAAGATATAGATAGAAGATAGATAAGATTAATAACATAAAGTAAAATAAAGAGACGAACAACATTGCAATTTTGCCCACTTACTTAAAATTACGACTAAGTAAATACTATAAATAGAAATGAGATCATAATGGGAACTTGGGAAGTTTAGCTTCTAAAAACAAATTATAAAAAGGTGAGGAATTCCAAAGTATACTAACATAACAGATTATCAGATTGTGTTTTTCGGGACTTCAGTATTTTGGCCTTAAAGACCTTTATGGAATCATGGTAAAGATCGACATCTGGTACGATTTTTATCAAAGAATTCATCTCTCTACTGAGTCTGTTTAGTGGTGAGTTTACTCCAATATTTGTCTTGGATGTTCGAGTGTGGAATACGTCAGTTACAGGGTATCTGGGAATTTTGTAAGGAACTTTTAGTACAATACGCTCAATTAATCTGTCACAGTCTAATTTATTATTGGCCAATTTGTAAAGAAAACTCAAAAAAACTCGCAAACTCGAGAGAAAAATCTTTGCCAGTATAAAAGTTTATTGTTTGAAAAAAACTTTTTTACAAAAAAAAAAAACAACCGACTTCCAACAAAACACTACAAGTACAAAGTGAATAATAACTTTAATTTCAGAAGTCGGTGTCAAAAAACGAAAATGCAGAACCAACGACACCGACTTAGTTATTTTTCACTTGTAGTGTTTTGTTGGAAGTCGGTTGTTTTTTTTTTTTGTAAAAAAGTTTTTTATTTTTCACTTTTTAGGGTTCCGTAACTCAAAAGGAAAAAAACGGAACTCTTATAGGATCACTCGAGTGTCTGTCTGTCTGTCCGTCTGTCACATCCAATTTTCTCCGAATCTAATGGACCGATAGGCGTTGTCTGAGAGTCATCACTTCATGCTGCTGAGCTGATGATAAGTGAAAGTCAAATACTTTTATTCAAATAAGCCTATTACAAGCTCTTTCGACAATTACAAGCCCTTACCATCATCAGATGCGGGACCTGTTCGTCCCGTTACATCATTACGAGAAATGGAATGATGAAGACGATTGTTTTCAATTCCACGTCTATCCAAGAACTGCTAAGTAGTTTCTGTCAACATATTGCCGTATCTCCTAACTCCTAACAGTGAAGGTCTGCTGTGGCTACCATCGAAGGCTCGGTAGCATTATAGTCGGACTTTTACTTAGCTGCAGTAAAACGACAGCTTATGTGTACCTAACTTAAATGACTAAAATTGGCGTCTTTTTGTTTTTTCGCGGCCATCAACCAAAACATGTTTTTCTAGTACAGAATAGTGTAACAAACGAAACTTATTTGACATGCTTATCTCTAAATGCAGTCCGAATGAGTTATTAAGTGTCATTTTACTGCAGCTAATTAAAAGTCGGAGTATAGGTAGGTAAGTGATGACTCTCAGACTCAAACACTTGAATCATCAATAGGTTTCATTTGATTTGAGAGAGTTCAACTAACACACTGTACATGCCTACCAAAGAGGATTTTCCGCGACTCTCATGGGATCCCTTCATCAGACTTGGTGACAATATGTAACCACCTCGAGAGCATACCGTTTCAAACCCTAATGTCAACTGCTCATCACCTGTTACAAAGTATTGCTTTTCCCGATGCTGGGACGTTCATTGTTGAGGAGTTCTCCTGGTAAGAACTAGGAGAACTTGAGCTGATGGTGAAGTCACCATCAGCTCCACTTCACCATACGCATTGTGACGAACATAAATTGCTTAGCAACCATATTAAAACAATCGAATCGCAACCCGTAAAATATTTGTCATTGAGAAGTTCCGATGGCCATCTGTGGTCTTCATCATCAGTTCCACTTCACCAAATTGTATTTACAGAATGCAAATGCTTGACTTGTTGACGAAAATACTAGAATTGCTATATATGTATATGCCTATAATATTTGAGGAGTTCCCCCAATTCCTCATGGATCCCATCATCAGAACTGGATTTTGATAAAAATGGGACCAAAAGTATATCCTTTTAAATAAAAAAATAATTTTCCAAATCGGTTTATAAATGACGGCGTACTGAGGTAACAAACATAAAAAAAGTGATTTGTCGCGATTCTTGGTGTTTTTAACCGACGAAAAAACGGAGGAGGTTTATCTTTTTACAGAGTAGTCCGATTTTGATAATTCTTATTTTGTTGAAGTTGGTCCCATATAAATTTGGAAAAAAACCTACCCTTAGGCTGCGTTTCCACCAGAGATGTGCGAGGATGCGTAGCGAGGGATGTGTGTGAAACAAACCAATACCAAACATCGCTCCATTTTCATAGCTTGAACTAAGTTAGCGTTGTTTTTGTTTAGTTTTACACACATTCCTCGCTACGCATCCTTGCTCATCTCTGGTGGAAACGCAGCCTAAGGGTTGGAAAATAGGGGTGATTTATTGTCCACTCACAGATTTTAATGTTAAGATGTGTTTTACAATTAAATAAAAATAACCTCACGATGAATGAGGTTTAAACCTGTAAGTCTCTTGTGTGTGGACCTCTCAGTCTTTGCATTTCTTCCTCGCGCTGATCTAAACTTTCCTTTTTTTTTGTCTTATTATTAGATTCTTCTAAATATCTTTTTCTCATTCGAGCAGCATTTTCTGTAGGCCTACCCATGTTGGCCTGCCCAATATATAGCCTGTTTTTTTAAAGTATTTATATTTTACAACAACTAATAGTTAAAATAGGATTATATAACAGATAACAGCTAAAGTAAGTTAGGTATTTTAAAAGTAATCAAAAATTAAGCATGTAGTAATAGCAGCGTTTTACCTGAAATAAAACGCTTATTAAATACTTACCTTATTTGAAGCATATTAGTTTGAGAGTAGCACATTTGTTTTCCGCTTTATCTTACCTCCTTGTCTACCCTAGTATCCCCTTCTCTGTCTCTCAATTCGTCACCACCAGCAGCGAGGTGCGGTGTTGGGTCCACACCTCGCCTCTCGTCATTGAGTCGAAAACCAGCAGGCAGAAATAAAAGCTATGCTACAAATAAGGTAAGTATTTAATAAGCGTTTTATTTCAGGTAAAACGCTGCTATTAAACACTTGACCGGTTTTTGAAGCATATTAGTTTGAGACATGTTTGTTATCGCCTGGTGGTGATGGACGCCAATGTGACAGAGCATTTTATTAATATGTATAGGTACTTATATTCATATTATGAAACGAAGAAGATATATTTCTTCAGGGATGTTATGGTGACAATAAATTAGAACCAATGTATAGAGCAAAAAAGGGTGTTTTATTTAATCATCATAAGTACTTCTACTTAATTTACTCTAACAACATATTATCACATACCATCAAAATTATAGATATTTTATAGACATTAATCAATAGGAGCAAAAGAATCTCTTAGATGATTACTACGGGTTGGCATCACTTCTCGTCTGTAGAACTTCTGGAAGGTATTGCCAGACTTCCAGTTACCTCGAGAAAGAATCTCGTCTACCGATATATTATCTGACCAACTCTTTGAAGCAACGGCTGAACGTATGCTGCCCGGAGGGGCAGTAATGTTCACCTCAGATAATAATGTTTTGATCCATCCAGAAATCACAGTTTTGGATGCAGCTTTAGGTTGTCCTCTTAAATTGACAAATAAGTTTGAGCAGTTAGCCTCGTTCCGCCTGTTATGAAGAAATCGGATACAATTTTCACCCAGTAAACTACATCGAGTTGTTTGTTGTTAGGATTAGCTAGTATCTTCCAGCCCGATTGCCTGAAATCACAATTATCGGTTTTAGAACCGAATAGGGGCCACATTATGATGTAACCATCGCATTCTCTATAATGTTGTTTGTCCACTGCTAGCAGAGTAAGATCATGGACACGTCTGCCTGAACATAACAAAAGTAAAATAGCCGTATGTCGGGAAATTGAAAACATGTTATTTTCAACAACAGAATAAGTAGCCAGAAATGTAGTTAAGGTATCTGTGTCCCATATCATTGTTTTATGTTGCACAGGTTTTTTCAAAGAAATAGATTTCAGTACGTGCTTAACTAAGACGTGAGAGCTTAACACACCAGAGACCTCAGTATCACATAGAGTGGAGACCACTGACTTATGTAATAAAATTGTATTATATGAAAGTTTTTCTTTCAAAAATAGATCTGCTAAGAATTTAGCTAAAATTGAACCGGTAGGCCTAAAAGCGTCAAGTTTGTATAACTTGCACCAAGATAACCATTTTTTCCAGGCAACTTGGTACGTTTTGCGCGTAGATGAACGCCAAGATGATAATAATAAGTTCAACTGGGCATCATTCCAGTCAGTTAAGCTATGCGACCACCCCCACATTTCCAAACCTCTAGAATCATTTGTTGAACTTTTTGTGGCGGGCGCCCCGTTGAAGTATCTATCAGATGTTTGTTCAGATACCGAATTGTGAACGGTGCTGCTACAGCTTTCGCTTTGAGGTCTGCTCTCCAAAACACGCGTTCCCAATGTGGGACTACTAGCAGAAATGTGCCTTGCGCCTGATTGAGGTGAGCGAGAACCTTGGGTATTAGGTAAGGCGGTGGGAATAGCCACGCTAGGTGGTAGTTCCAAGGTCGAGAAAAGGCATCGTGGTACACTGCTTGTCGGTCGTTCAAATCGAGGGATACATAATTTGCAACTACATGAGCATTGGCCGACGCAAACAGATCTATCACAGGCACACCGAATTTTTTGAAAACCTTCTCCGTGCACACAGGTAACAGATGCCATTCTGGGGGAGAGCGGTAGTGTGATAGATGATCTGCGTGGCCGTTGAATTTTCCGGAAATATGATGGGCAACAATGTGAATTTGATGATTGTCTAATAGTTGAAAGATCTGGGTAGTTATATCCATCAAAACCACGGACCTCGTCCCGCCCTCGTTTCGGATGTAGGCTATTGCTGTCCGGTTGTCGCTCTGCCAAAGGAGTGTGGAGCGAGTTAGAATTTGATGCTGGTATTGTAAGATTTTGAGTAGGGCAAGAAGCTCTTTCTGATTGCAATGCAATAGACTTTCTTGCTCGGTCCACGTTCCCGTGAGGGAGAAATGATCTAGCTGTGCCCCCCACGCCAGATCTGATGCATCTGTTGCTAAGAAATGTGAGGGAGGCGCCCAATGAATTGGAGTTGAAGAATGGTGATTGTGAAGCCACCACTGCAGGTCTGCTATAGCCTGTCTCGAAAGTGGACAGCGTTTGGTCGTTTGAGATTTCTCGAGAAGAATAAGGAAGGATAGTAGTGCTCGGTAATGTAATCTGCCTTTCGGGACTATGAAACTTGCGAAGTTTAATAGGCCAACAATACTTTGTAATGTTTTTAAATCTACACGGCCACTTGAGAGAACCGGTATGATCTTCGAGCACACTGCGGTTTTTTTCTCGTTTGGAAGAGCTTTTTCGTTTGTTAAAGTTTTCCAGCGGACACCTAGAAATACTAGGTCCTGTTGAGGAGTTAACACAGATTTTTCTAGATTTATTTGCCACCCCAGATACTGAAGCCTCTGAAGTAGGATTTGGACATGTGATTCTAAAATCTGACGACTCTGGTGGGCCAGCAGAAAATCGTCCAAATAAACGATTATACGTAGTCCTTGCTCCCTGAGAGTTTGAGCAACCCAATTCGTTAATGAGGCGAAAACTTTGGGTGCCGTACTGAGTCCAAATGGCAGGCACGTCATTTGCATCAATTGACCTTGGTAAATCAGTCTCAGGAACCTCCTGTGAGACCGAGCAATTGGTAAATGGAAGTATGCTTGAGACAAGTCTATTTTGCACAACCAGTCGTTGTGTTGAAGGAAATCCGGGATGCGTTGAACGTTTATCAGACTGAAATGTTGAGTTATGACATAGTCGTTTAGAGACGACAGATTGAAGATAGGGCGGTGAGATCCGTCGCTCTTGGGTACTAGAAACATTGATGAAATGAAACTTGGGGATGGCCTCACTACTTCTAATGTGGCTTGGTGCAGCATCTGACGAATTATGCCAGTCATTTCTTGCGTTACCCTTGTGCAGAACCTGTTTTGGTATAAGTTCGGCATGACGAGAGGGGGTCTCTCGGCAAAGGGTATGCGATACCCATTTATTAGCTTCAAAAGATAATTTGGGGCGCCTAGGTGCTGCCACTGGTTGTGAAATAGACGTAGCTGACCGGCCCTGAATGTCTGATTGTCAATACTTACGTTTTTTTACTTAAGGAAGGTATTGTATTCCGAAGGAGACCCGGCACGTTTGCGTGCATTTCTGTCTTGACCTCTTCCTCTAGTTGTTGGCCGCCCTCCTCTTGAGCGAAAGGAACTTCCTGTGTTGCCAGCGAAAGTTGAGCGCGACTCATTGCTGTGCGTTCTCCGACCCTGCGAGGGACGGGTATGAGAACAGCCCTGCGAGGGCTGATAAGTATGGGGAATATGCAATGGAGCACAACATCCATGTGAAGTACCCTGCGGGGGTACGTTACGAATAGCCTGCCCCTGCGAGGGGAGGCGTGCAGGCCTGTTGTTATTAGCAATTGCTTGCGAAGCGGAAGTAGTAGTGCCATGCTTAATCACAGGAAAAAATATTCTTCGGACACCTCCTGCTTTCTCGAGAAATGATGTCAGCGATTCAGAGTTAAAAAGGTGATCACCCGAAGGGGGAATTTTACGCATAGCTGCTTTATGAATTGGGTCACGAACACTGTTTATTATACCGTCGCGCCTCATTTGAATCACTTCGGCCCTATGGCCGCAAATTAATTGGAGCAGATCTGACGAAACTTTGATCAAATCGCCTTTGAGAAAGAACTGGTTAACATTTTCGTTTATACCCTCAAAATTTAAATCGGAAGATTGCGCCCACTGCAATAATTTTTTTAGAGCAGATTCTAATGCTTCGCGTTGTTTAAGTACACAAAAAGTCAATGCTGCGTATGATTTATCCGAATACGATAAATGTTTTAACAAATCATAGGCTTTAAGCTCATCATTAACTTCTAGATCAACAAACCCGGGGCTATGATTGTATAACTTTTGGACTTCATTATAACGAACTTCGGACCATTCCTTATTATTGAAATGTTGGATACTATTTAATATTTCTAAAAGATTATGGGGAGTTTTCGGGACAGCGGGTTCTTTAAGTTTAGTTTCGATATCGAAAACAATTGGTTGCGTAGAATCGTTACAGACCGGGTCGGATTCACGTAAATTTCTTACGGGTTCCTCATTGTATAACTCGCCGCTAATATTGTCATCAATACTACCCTCTATATCAACACTGTTTTGAAAAATCTGGCCACCGCCGTCACAAAGGTTAACTTGATTGCGAAGTTCACTAATTTCTTGTGTTAATTTATCGAGGTGGTAATCGCGGCGACGACTACGTTTGCCCCCCCTTTTTTTGTGGCGGCGGCGGCGGCGTTTAGATTTGCGTTTGCCGCCCGAGGAAGAGCTGGATGATGACGAGGATGAGCTCGAACTTGACGATGACGAACTACTACTTGCTCTAACACGTTTTTCAGGTTGCCCGTGAACGAATCCACCGTCTTTTTTGACGTTCCTTACAGGAGGTGCCCCCAATAAATTGTTATTATCCGAGCCGACAATATGTGGCACTTCATCATTTTCACTGCTCATTTTCGCTATTTCACACTTTCCTAGGGTAAAAAAAAAAGAGAGAACAATTTGCAAAAACAACAAAATAAGTACTAGTAATTACATCAAAGAATCGAACGGTAAACCCGTTAGATCGTATTATCGAAAATGATTTATTAAATTCGGAAGTAATGGAGGTAATGTGAAAAAACCAAGAGAACTTACATGAATCGGACGAAACGTTGGTTTAAAATTATAGTCTAAGAACTATGTAACTGTAAGTGGATTTAAGAACTCCTGGAGCACGATCGTGCGGTGCGGAAAACAGGACGCCAATGACGAGAGGCGAGGTGTGGACCCAACACCGCACCTCGCTGCTGGTGGTGACGAATTGAGAGACAGAGAAGGGGATACTAGGGTAGACAAGGAGGTAAGATAAAGCGGAAAACAAATGTGCTACTCTCAAACTAATATGCTTCAAATAACGGTCAAGTGTTTAATTAGTAAATTATAGCCACAATTTTTTTTTTAATAAAAAAAAAATAATCCACCGAAAAGACTGAAAAGCAAAAAATAGGACTTAAACCTTTTTTATTTAACCTTAATAACTAAGTTCTTAAACTAATGTAAAGTACAGACGCCAGCACATCAACCTACCCGAAACTGTAATTTCCCAATCAACTTTGAACCTTATACTTTAGCGATAAAGTTTAAAATCTATCAAAGAAATTTGACAGATTGTAGTAGGTTGACGTGCTGGCGTCTGTACATACATACCTATCTAAGTAATTTTGAGTTGGCGCCAAACACTCAATGAACAAAGATCACTAAATCACTTTGGTGCCGTCTCCAAATAACTTAGATACTTTACATTAGTTTAAGAATTTAGTTATTATGGTTAAATAAAAAAGGTTTAAGACTTATTTTTTGCTTTTCAGTTTTTTCGGCGGTTTAATTTTTTTTGTTAAACGTTTTTTCTTAGAGTCTGACAAACGAAAGCTGACCAAGAGAAAAAGGCGGTAATTTAAAAATATTGTTACGAGCTTGGGGTTCGTAATAATTAAAAACTGCCGATTAAATAACCAAAAAATAGACACTTTAATTATAAACACCAATTACAACTTCACACTAATTATGAAACACAATTACACTACTGATCACTTCTAAGTTGCACTTGAAGATCGCTTTCCTTTCGATGTTTTCGCTTGTATCGCTTATCCAAGACTGTGTCGCATGGCAGGTAATCTTCAAGTAAAATTTCTTAACCCTGTGTCTATGGTTCACATATCTCATTTGACAGTTCCTTCCCCTCCCGCCTTCCGTACTTCTGGTATGTATGACGCCATTCCGCCATTTTGATATCTGTCTAGTCTGTTGAAGTTTATTACAGTTTCAGTCTGTGGTTTCAGTTGGATTTATTTCCGTAACATAACCTCTCAATTTTTGTAGCTGAAATATTATCGTGCAACATGTATAACAAGTGCTGTGTTGTGAACTGTGCTAGTAGACGAAAGGACGTCAGTTTTCATGTTTCCAAAAAGTGAGATAGGACTCAAAAAATGATTAAGTGCATCTGTGAAAGACTACGAAGCTTGAGCTTCCAAAAACTTCACAAACAGTTTCTGTGTCGAAATCATTTCGAGAAGAGGTTTCTTTATAAAAATACGGTACATAATTGTATTTCCTTTAGAGAGTTCAAGAGCATATAAGAAAAGAAATTGGAATCATCAAGGAATCGGAATCATCATGGAAGAAGCAAACAAATACTTAGAAAATCAACCTGAACGGAATCCTGATCTAAAAGGAATTAAAAATCGTATCAAATCTAAGTATTTGTTTGACTTCATAAATTGTGAATTGCCTATGGATGCTGTTTCTGACTGCTTTTTCGCATTAACTTTAAGATTGGCAGTATTTAATTGGTGCAATGTTTAAAATATTAAAAGGCACAGATGTCTTCAGACTAGAAAAGAAATTGTTGCCCCTGTTAGTAAGTATATAACAAAATAAAAAAATGAAAGTAAGAAAAGTTTTTTTTTTCTTAACATTCCCTTTTTAACTTATTCGAACATATTGTAATAATTGCAATAAAATTGCAATTATTGCAATATGTTCATAAAATAAAATGAATCTAAAATTACCAATAGCAAGAAAAACTTCTTAGGCTGAAACCGTACCACGCCATTGCACAAAATTTCGCGCCAGGTTTAGTTACATTTAAAAAAAAAAAGCTGTCATACATGATATGTGAACCATAAGGCGCGTCGATTTTTACTCTATGAGAGTGCCCTGTCTGTGTAACTAGTCTGTGCTGTGTCGGCTCGCGGAGCATTCCCGCCTTATATAGGCCTCACATTGTTCTAGAACCTTCTATTGTAGAAACATCTAGAATGTTCGAGTACATTCCGGCCCCAACTGACCAGATGTCGATAGTTCTAGAAAGTTCTATCATCGAAACTTCTAGAAGGTTCTTGACACTAGTTCTTCTACTCGATACTAGATGGCGCTAGTGGTAACGAATATCAATTGTGGCGCGCAACACTGCCCCCTCCTAAGACATGCTCGTCCCGAGCATTATCGGCCCCATAATAACGCGCCAGTCGATCCACATGGACGATCTTAGGAGTACCTCTTGCACCTTTCTGTATCCGGTAGGTTACGTCATTGATTTTTGTCACAATCCGGTACGGTCCGTCCCATTTAGCTTGAAGCTTAGGAGATTTCCCTTTGCTGCGGACTGGTTTGTGCAACCACACTAGTGAGCCTTCGTCGAACCCTTTATTGTTCATTTTGCGGTCATAACGGGTTTTCATCTTTTCAGACATTTGCTGGCCCGATTGTCTGACATGCTCATAAATGTCATTCATTTTGTTCCGCAAGTCATTCGCATAATCGGTTATACTGCGTGGGGCATCAGGTGGTATTCCGGTGATCAGGTCTGCAGGCAGCCGTAATTCTCTTCCAAAGTTTGCGAAAGCTGGTGTCACCGATGTACTTTCGTGAACAGCGCTTCGATATGACAACAAAAACGGTTGTATGTGCTTGTCCCAATCTCGTTGCCGATTTTCCACAACTTTTGCCAGGTATCTCTCCAATGTCTGATTAAATCTTTCCACCATTCCATCCGATTGTGGGTGGTAAGAAGTTGTTCTAGTTTTATGAGTACCCATAACTCGACAAGTTTCCTGGAATATTTGGGACTCAAAATTCCTTCCTTGATCACTGTGAATCTCCAAGGGTACTCCAAAACGGCAGAAGACTTCATGCACCAGTTTATCTGCAACTGTTGAAGCTTCTTGGTTTGGAATGGCGAAGACTTCCGGCCACTTAGTGAAGTAATCCATCACAACCATGAAATACTTGTTACCACTTTCACTTTCCGGAAAAGGTCCAGCAACATCTAAGGCTATTCTCTCCCATGGTGCACCAACATTGTACAATTTCAATGCACCTCTACTACGTGTCTGAGGTCCCTTTACAGCTGCACAACTTGTACATTTACGACACCAGTCCTCGACATCGTCCCGACAGTGGACCCAGTAAAACCGTTCTCGTATCTTCATTAGAGTCCGTTTTACTCCCAGATGACCTCCTGAACAATCATTATGGTACAGCTGTAGAACATCCGGCACTCGAGCTTTAGGGACAACCATTTGCAGATGACAGCTGTCTCCCCGAGCATTTTCCCATTTACGGCACAAGACTTCATCTTGAATCACCAAGCTGTCCCATTGGGCCCAATAGCTTTTTGTGATCGAACTCATCGCTGAGACGTCACTCCACTTGGGCTTAGGAGCTCTGGTTTTCATCCACTCCAGAATCGGCTTAATGTCCGAATCTTCCTGCTGTGCACGTTGTAGGCTTTCCTTCCACTCGTTGCTGAGGTCGGTCCTGAGCATCCTCACAGGTACCACCTCCTTACCCTCTTGCCTTGTACAATGCTTGCAATCTTCAGGACAAGGTCTTCTTGACAATGCATCGGCGTTGCCATGAGATTTCCCGCTGCGATGTTCGACCACAAAGTCGTATTCCTGCAGTAGTTCAATCCATCTGGCAACTTGTCCTTCTGGATTTTTGAACTGCAATAGCCATTTCAGTGCAGCATGGTCAGTTCGTAAGTGGAATTTCCGCCCCAGAAGATATTTGCTAAAATGCTGCAACGACTTTACCACAGCAAGCAATTCCCGTCTCGTGACGCAATAGTTCCTTTCCGGCTTTGACAACGACTTGCTGAAGTACGCTATCACAACTTCTTGATCACCATTCCGTTGAGACAACACACCGCCAAGTCCTATGTCACTTGCGTCTGTGTCAACTATAAATTCCTTGCCTGCATCAGGGTACCCTAAAATAGGTGTTCTGCACAGTCGGTCCTTTAACTCCTGGAATGCGATGTCGCAACTTTCATCCCAGCAGAAATGTCGCTTCTCCTCGGTTAGCTTATGCAGGGGTTTGGCTATATCCGCAAAGTTCTTAACAAATCGGCGATAATAAGAGCACAAACCCAAAAATGCTCTGACCTGCGTCTTGTCTTTTGGAACTGGCCAATCTTTGACAGCGGCGATTTTCTCCGGATCCGTGCGGATACCTTCCTCCGAAACTACATACCCCAAAAAGCTAACTTGTCGTTTGAATAGTGAACACTTCTTCGGGCTTAACTTGAGGTTGGCACCCTGGATCTTCATGAGCACGCGTTCCAGGTTTTGAAGATGTTCTTCAAACGTACGGCCTACGATAATGATGTCATCCAAGTAGACCAGGCAAGCATCGCCAATTAGCCCGGTAAGTACAAGTTCCATCAACCTTTCAAACGTTGCCGGAGCATTGCACAATCCAAACGGCATAACTTTAAATTGCCACAGACCTTTTCCTGTCGAGAATGCAGTTTTCTCCTTGTCCTTAGGATCTATTTCAACTTGCCAGTAGCCACTTTTCAGGTCCAGCGTGCTAAACCACTTTACTCCAGTAAGCATGTCCAGCGTGTCATCAATTCTTGGCAAAGGATAGCTGTCCTTCTTTGTAACGTCGTTCAGACGACGATAGTCAACACAAAACCGCATGCTGCCGTCTTTCTTTCTTACCAGCACTACAGGTGAACACCATGGACTAGATGAAGGTTCAATAACACCATCCTTCACCATCCCCTCAATCATGGTTTCCACTTCCTTTTCACGTGCTACCGGCAATCTCCTTGGCTGCTGACGGATAGGCAATTCTTCGCCTGTGTGTATTTTGTGTTGAACTAAGCCAGTCTTCCCGATGTCAGCATCGTTTGACGAGAAAACATGAGCGTACTTGTTGCAAATGGTGGTTATTGAATATAATTAAGAGTCCCAGGTATTATTTGACTTGTTTTAATAATGTAGAAAATAGGACACACAAAAAGAACATGCAAACACAGTGGCGTCGTTGCAGAAAAAGGGGAGAGGAAGTTGGTGTTGTCATGGACCAAACCATATAAAATAATTTTTAACATTGCAATACTCAGTATTTCACAACACCCTCCCTCAATGTTAAAACTCTATAGAACTTTTACAACATTACAATTTTGTTGAACAACAAAAGAAAACAAATTAACACAATCCCAAACAATCTTTGAATTTTTCAAACTTTACTTTACCCAAAGGTTTAGTTAAAATATCTGCCACTTGATTTCCTGTGCTGATGTAGTCAACACTTACAATATTATTATTTACCATATCACGTACAAAATTTACTTTAATATCAATGTGTTTGATTTTATGATGAAATTGCGGATTTTTACAAAGTTTAATTACAGACTGATTGTCTTCTAACAACTTTACACAACCAGTTTTACCTTCAAAATATTCAAAAAGATTTTTCAACCAACATGCTTCGCTAACAGCAGAACTTAAAGCTACATACTCAGATTCGGTGGATGACAGAGCAACTGTAGTCTGTTTGCGAGAAACCCATGAAATTGTACAACCATAAATTTGAAACACATAACCACCAGTTGACCTTCTATCAACTTTGTCACCTGCCCAATCAGAATCAACAAAACCAATGATATTCTTAATTTTACATCTTTTAAAAACTAAGCTTATCTGTAAGCTCCCTTTTACATATCGTAGCACTCGCTTGAGAGCTACCCATAAATCATTACTAGCACAAGACTGGTATCTACTTAAAATACTTATGGAAAGGCATAGGTCAGGTCTGGAGCACAACATTGCATACATTAGTGAACCAATTACCTTTCTACACCTATGCTCTATTTCAGGATTCTCTGACTTGTCCCTTTTTAACACACTGTGATCAAAATTTTCTTCCATCGGGGTCACAGCTGCTTTACAATCTAACATATTACAAGTATTTAGCAATTTTTCGAGGTAAGTACTCTGATTTATTATTATTGTACCCTCCCTTATGTTCTGTGTTACATGCATTCCCAAATAGTGACTAATTTGACCCAGATCTTTCATTTTAAAGTGTTCATTTAACAATTGCTTTACATATTCTATCTCTTTAATAACACTAGATGCTAACAACAGGTCATCAATATATAAGAGTAAGTATACTTTACACTCTGCATTTATTTTCACATACAAACAATATTCATAATCACATCTCAGAAAACCTAGTTTAGTTATAACATCATGAAATTTTTTATTCCAATTTTTGGGCGAGTCTTTTAAACCATACAGAGATCTTTTTAACTTATACACATTAGAATTTTTCTTCTCATTATAACAACCTTTTGGTAAGGATACATAAACATCGCCATCAATGTCCCCATACAAAAAAGCACTACAAACATCTAATTGATGTATAGGTAAGTCATATTCATTACAGAAAGCTAAAAATAACCTTACAGAAGTTAACCTTGCTACAGGACTATAAATTTCGGATAGGGATAAATCTTGTTTAAAACCCCTAGCTACTAACCTTGCTTTATGGGACACAATGTTCCCTTTTTCATCTTTCTTACATTTAAAAACCCATTTACAGTCAATAATATCACAATTCTCTGGCTTCTCTACACATATCCATGTTTCATTTTCAGTAAGTGCTTTCATCTCTAACTCCATTGCCTGTTTCCATTTGTTACTGTCACTACTCGACACAGCTTCCTCATATGTTACAGGATCTTCATTACAAACTGTCAACAAGCCCAAATCATAATCAAGTAACCTATCAGGTATTTTTATTTTATTTCTGTCCCTTAGCTGCAATCTACCATTTGCTTCATTATGACTTATGTCATCACTGCTCTGTTCCTCATTTATTTCATGCTCACTTTCGGTTGTGTCTACCTCCTGCTCTTTCCTTTGAATAGTCTCATCATCACTTGACACACCATTTTCCTGGTCTTGTACACACACATTTGAATTCTCTTTTTCCACATATTCAATCTTACACAAGTTAGGTAAAAACACGACATCCTTGTGTACCTCTACCTTATGATTATCACTAAAATATATGCGATACCCCTTTACGTTTTCACCATAACCAACAAACATACCTTCTACACTCTTGTTATCCCATTTTAGACGCTTTTCTTTTGGTATATGCACTGATACCTTACAACCAAACTCATGAAAGAAATCCAGGTTAATATCTTTATTATAAAACAACTCATATGGGGATTTATTCTTGACTGGGCTAAGACCTGTTCTATTCAATGTATAACAGGCTGTGTTTACTGCCTCTGCCCAAAAAACTTTGCTCAAACCATAAATCATAGCACGGGCAGCTTCTACCAGTGTTCGCATTTCTCTTTCAGCTCTGCCATTTTGTTGAGGGGTGTACACTACTGAACGTTGATGAATTATACCTTTTTCATCCAGAAAAACTTTCAACTTATTACTCATAAACTCTAAGCCATTGTCTGTTCTCAAAACTTTCACTTTTCTTTCACATTCCCTTTCTACCTTTGCCACAAAATTCTTTATACACACAAAAACTTCAGATTTTCTTTTCATAAAAAACACAAAACGATAACCCGTACAATCATCTTTAAGCAACAAGAAATACCTTGATTCTCCAATTGAGGCATTCTCCATAGGCCCACAAACATCAGCATGGATCAGATCTAGTTTTTCTACTGCACGACTTTCACTTCTAGGATAAGGTTGTCTATGCTGCTTACCACGCAAACAATTTTCACACATAGTAAGATCACTGTTGTCTGCATAATTAATGTTATTCCTGGTTAATATATTTTTGATTTGAGTTAAATTTTGATGAGACAGTCTATTATGCCAAACTGAGATATTTTCTACTTTTTTAGTTAAATGACAACATGACATTTCAAAAACATTAGAATTGCGTTCCATTTTAGTTAATGGGGCATTAATATACTTAGGATTATCATAAACAAAGTTCATCTTATAAAGCTTACAAGATCTATTTGCTGTTGCACAAACTTCCCCATGTTTATTTATAAATTCACAAACTTTATTATTAGACACTAAACGCATACCCTTGTCCAAAACATATCCTGCAGAAAACAAATTGAATTTTAAGTCTGGAATGTACAACACATTTGACAAAATAGTTCTTATATACGTACAATTATTCCAGGCATACACTACTACATTCCCAACACCATAAACTTCTAAAAGACTGCCATCACCAACCTTTACTTTATTAGAGGAACAAGACTCCTCAATTACGGAATCAAATAAGGTTTTATCACAACACATATGCTCACTAGCTCCAGTGTCCATGTACCAAGTTCCACGTTCTGTACCACTGGTGCTGGAACACATAAATGCATTTACTTCACTGTTCTTTGAATCTTTATTTTCCTTCGTGCTTGTGGTGTTTCCTTTCCTATTCTTTAGCTTGTAGCAATTTTCCATGATGTGACCTCTCTTCTTGCAGTAATTGCACATCCTGGTTTCTTTTTGAGTACTTTTGTTTCTGCACACTTTAGCTATATGTCCTTCTTTACCACAACTATAACATTTCTTTATACTAGCCAATGCCACTATTTCCTTATTTTCAGAACCCAATCTTTCTTCTTCCAACAATAATCTTGATGTCAATTCTCCCAGGTTTTGACTCTCATGTGCAACTGACTCCCACGCAGAACGGAAATGCTTGTACTGTTCCGGCAAACTCATGAGAATCTTAGTCATTGTCATCTTCTCTGACACAGTTTCACCGGCTTGTTTAAGTTTGCTAATTACATCCTCCAATTTAGACAGAAAAACAGACATGGAACTGTCTTCAAACTGTAGCAGGAAAAACTTTTGCTGCAGTAGGTGCACACTGACAACAGACTCTTTATCATAGACTGACCTTAATTTACTCCACATGGAACTAGCAGTTGAACATGTTAACAAATGTGTCAGTGGCCCTGGCTCCATCCTCATAACAATAATCTCCTGAGCTTTTGCATCGTGGCTCCTCCATTCTGTGAGGGCTTTCGCATCTTCTGGCTTAACTCGCTCACCCGTAATAATTTCAAATAATCCCTTGCCTCTTAGAAGAACTTCCGTCTGAAAACGCCAGACCGCCCAATTCTCACCGCCTTTCAATCTCAAACTGTGCTGTGTGCTGTCCATCTTCATAAAACTGGTGACTATTTAATTTATTTCTAGTCACCACGACCACGACGGTTTTTTCATAACCTCAAAATTCTTTACAATACCAATGTTCTTCTCAAAAAAAAACAATACTTTGGAACTGCGGGTTCTGGGCCCATAACCTGTTGCAAATGGTGGTTATTGAATATAATTAAGAGTCCCAGGTATTATTTGACTTGTTTTAATAATGTAGAAAATAGGACACACAAAAAGAACATGCAAACACAGTGGCGTCGTTGCAGAAAAAGGGGAGAGGAAGTTGGTGTTGTCATGGACCAAACCATATAAAATAATTTTTAACATTGCAATACTCAGTATTTCACAACAGTACTTGAGTAACATCTTCCTCGCCTTGACCATTTCATTTTGAGACAGAGCGCTGCGGCAATCTTCTAAAAGTGTGGCCACTCTCGTTTGCGCATCCTTGCTGAGGGTCCCAGTCGATAGATTTTGGCATCGACGCAACCAATCCACTTCCTCGCAAGTACCAACTAGTGTGCCTCTTTCTATAACCTGTTCCTGGTCACAAATGTTCAGCACCCGTACCCCTGAGATGTCGGTGGCTCTGACCAAAGTTCGTGCCACTTTCCATGGAAGGTCATTGTCTACCCTTTCCACGAGTACACAACGATGGGTTTGCCCAGGATTCCGAGGAAGACTAACCGGCACAATCGTTTCCGATCTCGGCGGAAGAACAATCTTCTTAAGGCTGTACACATTCCCTGGTAACGCCCCTTCCACGAAAAGTTCCTCTTGTCCACATTTCAAAACACCTTGCTTGACGTCAATCTCGCAACAATTCTTCCTCATAAAGTCAAGGCCCAGGATGCAATCGTCCATTATATCAGCAACGATGACATTATGCAGGTAGATTCTGTTGCCTAGCTTCAACTCCATCTTCTTCTCTCCATGGACGGGTATGCGCTGACCGGTGGCTGTTACCAAATTAATGCGTTCTCGGGTGTATGCGGAGTCCCCAAGGAACCGACTTATAAGTTGGGAACTGACGACCGTACGAGAAGCTCCAGTATCTATGGTCAGCTTACACGGCGTTCCGTTGATCTCGCCCTTGATGATTAAGCTGTTCCCGTCATGGGTTTGTGTGATCGAAATCCTTGGGGCTCTTTGAACATCAGCCAGCACCCGCCCCGCAGTCCTGGCTATTATTCGTTTCCCTGCTGCTGCTGGGTGGTGCTGTTAGCCACACTACCCTCTGGAGACCGGCCATCTTCCCTTTCTGCAGTTCGCTTAGGGCAACTGGATCGAAGGTGGCCCCTTTCCCCACAGCCGTAGCACCTAGGGCTGTATCCTTTATTACGATCGCGAACTGTAGCCGCTGCAACCTCCCTGACGCGATGGGAACGATGATCCTGCCGCACAGCTTCCACCTCCAGCGCATGGGCCAAGGCGTCCTTAAGCGTTCCGTGGTGACCGAGCCTCACAGCAGCTCTAACCTCAAGGTCGCGGATGCCGTCAATGAATGCCTGCACCAGGTTCCCATCAATAAGCGCAGGTACGGACTGGTAAGCTTTGCGAACCAGCTTTTCCACTTCAAGGGCCCACTGCTGCAGGTTTTCGCTGCTGCGTTGCACGCGATCCTTGAGCTGCGCACGAAACACGTGTTCCAGGTGAGCGTCACCATACCGAGCCTCCAATGCCTCAAGGAGCTGCTCGTAAGTCACTTCCTTACCGATAGCTTCCAGAACAGTTAAGGCCTGGTCGCGCAGGCCTAGGGTGAGGGCAGTCATGGCCTGATTTTTATCCCACCCGTTCGCCTTCATGACAGCCTCGAACTGGATTTTGTAGGCCGACCAGGAAGAAGTTCCGTCGAATGGTGGCACTTTGAATCCACGTAGCGAAGGCGTTGTAGCTACGGGAGCTGCGATTCCATCCCCAAGTTTAATGTAATCCAACGTTTTCTTCACGTCAGCCATCACGGTTTTCTTCACGTCAGCCATCACGTTGTCAACCCGATTATTCACTTGATCGATTCGGGTTTCAGCTTCCGACAGGCGGTTGTCATGTTGAGCAACCTTATCCTTCACCTCCTTCATGTCTTTCCTGAAGGTAGCATGAAGGTCCTTCATAAGGAGCATTTGCTCTTCCTGTCGGCGAGCCTGTTCCTCCTTATCACGTTGGAGCTGTTCTTCCAGCCGACGAGCCTGTTCCTCCTGACGACGAGCCTGTTCCTCCCTGTCACGCAGAAGCTGTTCTTCCAACCGACGGGCCTGTTCCTCCTTATCACGCTGGAGCTGTTCTTCCAGCCGACGAGCCTGTTCCTCCTGTCGGCGAGCCTGCTCCTCCTGTCGGCGAGCCTGCTCCTGCAGCATCATCATCAGAGCAGCAAAATCTGGTGCTGATGATGCTGGAGCAGCTGTGGACGGGCCGGCCTCCGTGGTCGGTATCTGGCCCTCCGACCTCTGTGGCGGAGCTCCACCAAAACGTCTCTGGTCCGTCTCCTGTTGGCGTTGACTCCGGGTACGGATACCCTCAGTGTCATCCTTGGGTAAAATCGGCATGATTTTAATCCCTGCTTCTGACACCAATTGTTACGAGCTTGGGGTTCGTAATAATTAAAAACTGCCGATTAAATAACCAAAAAATAGACACTTTAATTATAAACACCAATTACAACTTCACACTAATTATGAAACACAATTACACTACTGATCACTTCTAAGTTGCACTTGAAGATCGCTTTCCTTTCGATGTTTTCGCTTGTATCGCTTATCCAAGACTGTGTCGGCTCGCGGAGCATTCCCGCCTTATAAAGGCCTCACATTGTTCTAGAACCTTCTATTGTAGAAACATCTAGAATGTTCGAGTACATTCCGGCCCCAACTGACCAGATGTCGATAGTTCTAGAAAGTTCTATCATCGAAACTTCTAGAAGGTTCTTGACACTAGTTCTTCTACTCGATACTAGATGGCGCTAGTGGTAACGAATATCAATTGTGGCGCGCAACAATATCAAGAGCTGTTACCCTGGCTATACACTGCGTAAAAGCAATTGATACTATTTATTATTCGTTGCGAATTTATTGATTATTTTTCATCATACCCTATTCGAATCTTGCTCATATAGATAGAAAGCGAATAAGAATAGCTATTCACATTCACTGTCAACACTTTTAAATATTGATAAGTAGCCATGGACTTATAATACTGTCCATACATGTAGCATAGCCAACTATCACGAAGCTAAAAATTTCATAAAAGTCTGCGGAGGTGCCAACCCGTGCGATATGTTTTGAAAGTGTACGATAATTTGGCCTATCATATGATAGATTGCTTATCAGGCGCTAAAATTGATACTTATGGGATAATTTCAACGTGGAAATTCGATAAATTGAACTTTTTAACAGACTTCCAAAAAGGATGAGGTTATAATATGTTCGACTTTTTGTATGTTTTTTTTTTTTTATGAATGTTCATCGATTTTTCCGTCAATTGTGAACCGATTTGAAAAATTTTTTCTTTGCTTGAATTTGAAATTTGAAAATAATTGAAAAGATTTTTTTTTTCAAATCGGTTGTCGGTTGGTTCTGGATGACAACAGGACCACCTCGAGAGTATACACTCTCGAGGTGCTCCCATTGTCAGCAAGTTGGAATCTAATGAGAGGATCACAGAGTACTTTTTAATAGAGTCCCATGGAAATCGAGGGAAACCCTCAAATTTTATTGGCAAAGCTATAGCGATTTGGATATTTTTTTGAGTAACCTGAACATTTGCTCTCGGAAATCATCATTTGGTAAAGCGGAGCTGATGATGAAGACCACAGACGGCCATCGGCACTAATCAATGATAAATATTTCACGGGTTGCGATTCGATTACTTTAATATGGTTGCTAAGCAATTTATGCTCGTCACAATGCGTGTGGTGGTGGAGTGGAGTTCTCCAGGTTTTTACCAGGAAAACTCCTCAACAATTAACGTCCCAGCATTGGGAAAAGCAATATTTTGTAAAAGGTGATGAGCAGTTGACATTAGGCTATCGTAACTTAGATAAATTACAAACTCTCTCAATATAAAGTGAAAAAAAAAACTTTTTTACAACAAAACAAAACAACCGACTTCCAAAAAAAACTACAAAGTGATAAATAACTTTTATTTCGGAAGTCGCTGTCGTTGGTTCTGCATTTCGTTTATTGACACCGACTTCCGAAATAAAAGTTATTTATCATTTTGTAGTTTTTTTTGGAAGTCAGTTGTTTTTTTTGTAAAAACGTTTTTTGATTCGATTGAAGGACATGTATCCATGGTCATGAATAAAGATTAAAAAAAGGTATTTTTTGATAGAAGCAAAGCAAATTTTAGCGCCAAACGTGACAGACACTCGGAGGTCGGAATTTAATTATTTGCTAAAAAGTGGAAAACTGAAGTGAAAATATGAAGTTCGCTATCCCAGAAATATCGTGGCACAACAGAGATCCCGTACTAAGTGTAGACTTCCAGCCAAAAGCAGATTCAACTGAACCATTACGACTCGCCACAGGAGGGACTGATTCTCATGTTTTGGTATGATTAACCTCTTTAAAAATCTAGATAATACAAGAATATGAATAAATATTCTGATACCTTAGCTAATATTGCCAACTGATGCTTTTAAGGTCCTAAATAAACTCAATTTCGAGTTTTCTAACTGAAATAATATTTTGTTTTTCATAAAATTGTTGTCCAAACTTACATTTTTATCGCGGCGTTATAAGTCTCAGGGAAAAACTAGTGAACACCCCGGCTCCCCATACCGAAATTCACATTTTGTTACATAATTTATTTATCTTTCCAGATCTGGTACGTTTCCACAACAAACACAGGATCAGTGAACCTCGAGGTCGCTGCAGACCTCACGCGTCACCAGAAGGCTGTCAACGTGGTGCGGTGGTCACCTAATGGCCAGTACTTGGCTTCAGGAGATGATGAGTCCATCATATTTATCTGGAAGAAGACTGACAAGGAACCTGCACCTGCCTTGGAGCAGATGGAAGAACAGTATAAGGAGTCTTGGGTTATTCACAAGGTAAGTCGTTTTAAGTAATGCTTGAGTTTGAGTAAGTTAGGTTCTGAAATAAAGGCCTAAGATGTCCATCTCAAATAGATACTGATCCTTCCTTGCCTCAGTTTTGTAAAGGCCATTCATTCAAGCTTGTCCTAAATGGCATTGTAAAAAAGGAGCACATTTAAAAGGAACTTTCTCACTTAACCTTAACTGCACTTGCTAGGTCTTTACAAACACAAACAGTCAGTAATACTGGTATTCAGCTACATCTGGTTAGACTGGAAGCCGACTCCATCATAGTTGGGAAAAGGCTAGGCATATGATGAAATAGTCAGTAATTTAAATAGCATTATCATCATCTGCCTAGCCTTTTCCCAACTATGTTGGGGTCGGCTTCCAGTCTAACCAGATGTAGCTGAATATCTGTATTTTACATAGAGTGACTGCCTATCTGACCTTCACAACCCAGTTACTGGGTAATATGATACCCCTTGTTAAGACTGGTTGTCGAGACTTTCAGGATACTGATGACCCGTAACAACTGTCAAAGATCTATGAATGACAGCCGGAACTAATGGCTTAATGTCCTTTCCGAGGCACAGAGGGGTCTTGGTATGTGAAGATGGTCACCCCTCTACGGAACAACTGTGGCAAGCGTAGCTTAATCTGAATGATTGACCTGTGCGGTTGGTATTACTTAGCCACAAGCCCCTACCAATTTTTGATTTTTAATTTATTAAGTACTACTTATGGGAGCTTGTCATAGACGAGTAATAAAAATGGAAAAGAATATTTTATTTATACTTATATAAATCAGTTGCTCGCAGTGTGTGTGTGTCAATCCTCAGTTTGAAGGTACCTAGAGTCCCGTGTCACCAGAACGCTCAGAAAAGTAAAAATTATTGTATATAGACACTGTGGTATGTTTACCTAGTAATGAGTGCTGCCAGGATAATTAATAATACTCAGATGTTGTTTAGTGAAATAAAGCCTTTTCTTCTAAGCATTTGCTTAAAGCAACAAATAAAAGATTCAGAGAATTTATTTTTATTATGTCATACTGATGTCAGGGTATTATTATATTCTCAGTGTTCACCAACGTATTCCAAACCACCTTATTTCTCACAGACTCTCCGAGGCCACATGGAGGATGTCCTAGACATAACCTGGAGTGCAAACTCCTTACATCTGGCATCAGGCTCTGTGGACAACAAGCTGCTCATATGGGACCTGAACAAGGGCAAGTACAGCAGCATTCTGACCGACCACAAGGGGTTTGTGCAGGGAGTGTCCTGGGACCCCAAGGGACAGATGATCGCTTCTGCTAGTACTGATAGGTGAATTTAATAAATTGTTTATCATTCTACACTTACATCTAGAAAAACGTCAGTAAACTTGTAAGTGCAAATTAGTCACTAATAATGTTTAGTCACAAGTACTAATATTGTTAAGGAGATCCGCAGGAGAACCAAAATAACCAACACAGCCCAAAGAATTGCCAAACTTAAGTGGCAGTGAGCAGGGCACATTGCTCGCAGAACAGATGGCCGATGGGGCCGAAAGGTTCTGGAGTGGCGACCGCGTACCGGAAGACGTAGCGTTGGTAGGCCTCTCACAAGGTGGACCGACGACCTTGTGAAGGCCGCAGGAACCCGTTGGATGCGGGAAGCACAGAACCGGTCGAAGTGGAAGTGCTTGGTGGAGGCCTATGTCCAGCATTGGACATCTTTCGGCTGAAATGACGATGATGACTAATTTTTGCATGCCAAATGGTAGAATATGTATGCCTACATTCTATGCAACTAAATGATCAATATTTCTAGTAGTACCTTAAATCAGTTATATCCTGAGACAATTGTACTGTATTCATTCATTTATCTGTAAAAAAAAATACAAACATCCGAATTGAGAACCTCCTCCTTTTTTAGAAGTCGGTTAAAAAGTTACCTATGTGAATAGCTTCAAAATACTGGTTCCCAAGAGGCCTTATAGGTTCTTGCATGACAAAACCATAGTTTGTCAATCAGATGAAGCAATATATATATTTTAATAAGGCATGATTGTTTTACTAATCATCTTAATTCACATATTTATACCTAATCAAGTTGTGAAATGTAAATAACACTTCAAAACATCTGTTCCAGAGTTTTTCGCACATTCGACGTAACAACAAAGAAGGTGACATCGCGCAGTAGTAAGGCCATCCTACCTTTCCCTGCTGAACATCCGCTCCACGACGTCAAAGTGCGGCTGTACCACGATGATACACTACAGACTTATTACAGGTTAGCTTCAGTTGCTGCTAATGTCTAATACAATAGTCCATCCATTACTGTTACTCTATCCAGATCCAGCCTTGAGCAGCACTTATGTCTTACTAACTTCTGTATTTTCGCCCATTTCGTGAAGAACACAAAACTACCCTGTGTAAATGGAAATTTCATTGCAAATTCATGACTTGTACTTGACAAAGTTGCATTAACATCAAGAGAGTTTTCTAGAAATAAGTGTTTCAAATGGAAATTCTGTTAACAGGAGACTTCAGTTCAGCCCAGATGGTCTGCTGCTAGCAGTGCCTGCGGGTCGCGTAGAACCGGAGCAAGGGAAGGTCGACATAAAGCCCATCAACACAGTGTATATCTACACAAGATACTCTTTGAAAGTGTGAGTAACTGATGTACTTATGGAGTATGAAGGATTGTAGCCAGTGGCGTAGTGTAGTTTCTGCCTATCTGCATGGGAAGATGGCGTGGGTTTATGTATGTGTAAGTTTTTCTACTTATCTCAAAGAAGGGAAACTCGACAATAAGTATGTCACCATGATGTAAAGTTGTACGGTCACAAATTAATATTATGTAATGTAAAATCTTTACATATATCTTCAGAGGTGTTCAGTGGTGCTTCTACATACATTATTTAAGTTACGTGGCTCTGCAAGATGTTAAAATGTTGTTTGTTTTAAACTTAACAGATTACTTTTGTAATTTGTTAAATTCAGGAAAGGAATCCTTTTTACACTTATATCATTGAAAGGAATCAAATGGACATTGTCTTACAGTAAAATGTAATAAATAATTATGGGGAAAGATTATGGTCAAAAGTAGCAGTTTGAGCTGAATGTAGAAGAAGCCTTTGGTCTGCAGTTGGACAATATTGCCGACTGCAGTTTAGTTTTATTCCCTTTACGAATATTATCACAGAATTCAGTGTCGTTTGCTAACATAATATGTTCGTCCAGCCCCGCTTGCATCCTGCCGTGTGGCGAGGCGGCGCTGGTGACGCGCTGGTCGCCGCGGATGTACGCGCTGCGGCCGCGCGGACCCGCGCCCGCACTGGCCGCACCGCGCGGACCCGCGCCGCGTCGCATGCTGCTCGCTGTGGGCACCAAGCGCTCCGTGCTGCTGTACGACACGCAGCAGAAGACGCCCATAGCGCTGATTAATAATATACATTATACCAGGTCAGTAAACTAAGTATGAATGTGTTGAGATTTCAGTGTTTGCAGATTAAAACACAAATAACGAAACAATAACTGACTGATATCACTGATCAATAGATGCAATACAAGAAGACGTATTGTATATTTTTATCAGCCACAGCTGTGATCTGTTATTATTGATTAGTTAAAGCTTTTTGTATGTGTGTTGTTATAAAATGCAACAGAATACTCTTTAATATGTACACCATACGTAAATGTAGAAAGAAATTAATGTAATTAATATTCCAGACCTCTGGTATATGTTATTCAGTCATGGATTGAACTCAGTAGTTTGCACTGCCAGAAGAGCTTGTATCCAAAATTCGGCTCCTATAACCCTGTATGTTTACCTTAAGTTACCAAACAGCAGTCCTTAATCTATGAAACTCGTATATGCAGACTGACAGACCTGACGTGGTCTCCAGACGGGCGCACCCTGATAGCATCGAGCACAGACGGCTACTGTTCTGTCATCACCTTCGCGGATGGCGAGCTGGGAGAAGTACTGCCTGATGAAGTGGTTCCAGAAACAAGTACTGCAGCACCAGGTATATATCACAAGCTTACGAAAGTTGGCCACTTTGTTAATAGAGAGCATCATAATAATTTAATAAAGTTAATGAGCACTTGAATTTCTTCTTAGTTTTAGGTAGAAAAATTATAAGCCCACAAAATAACCTTTTCTTCTTCTTAGCGTCAATAGCAATCTAAATAGACTCTGCCTAGAATTCTACTTGTTTGGCGCCATCACCAACGTCTACCAGTTCCTGTAACGTGCAGCTGACAGGACACGCAGGACACAATATTAAGTTTCCTATCATTTGTGGAACAGCACCACATTTACACTCCAAGGCGGAGTCGTTTAAGAATCTCCACCTGAACAGGTTTTCCTTGCTTCAGCCGACCTGGGAAATAACTGTTTAGTAGTAATATTTACGAACATTGCCTTTAAAAAAAAAAATTATCTCATTGAAAGATTAAGATAGCACTGGTAGTAATTTAAATTATTATGCCTAAAAATAATAAAGTTGTCTGCATTATCCTAAAATAAAACCAAATCTCTTCACAGAACCTATGGAAGTAGAAGAACAACCTGTGGAGACGCCAAAGGAAGAAACACCAAAATCTAAAGAGGTAAAAGAACCCAAACCAGTCGGCAAGATGGACTCCTTCATCAAGTTCAAGGCACCAGAAAACTCTCCAAAGAAACAGAAAAATGAGCACAAACAGAAAACACCAATCAAAATAGATGTTATGGAAGAAGTGGCAATGCCATCATGGTCAGATAATAGCAACACTGATATTATTAAGCTTAAGGAAACAGAGCCAACGAAAGATACAGAAATTATGATCATAGATGATAGCGAAGACATCAAATTAGTTTACGAAGACACCAATGGAGCCAAGTCCACGTCGACATCAATAGATTCACCGACAAACAACACAGTTGAAACTGTAATTGAGAAAAGTTCTCCAAAAATTGCCAAGACTGAAGAAACAGCTATTCCAACAGTTGGTACTCCCAAAACTACTAATGCTAACATTATGAGTCAGCCAAGTACTCCAAAAAGCGCTTCAAATAATGAACACAACTTCTTCAAGCAAGCCAAAGTGACTGATGTGAAGGATCAGGCAGTCAAATCTGCTCCAAGCCCAAAGGCGCCCAGACGAGTCAGTTTCGTCACTTTATCGAGCCCTAAGAATAGCAAGAAGAAATAGTTGTTAAAATTTTAGTTTTGGAGGATTTTATTAGTTGCTAAGTAATTTTAATAGCGTTAATTGACCCTTCGTATGGATCCACGCGAGACACAATGGCTTTATAACTGTTTTTGTAACTGACGCATTCAACCGGCTAAGATTAAATAGCATGAAAGTTAAATCGATTTTGAAGAAAGGTTAATTTTATCAATATATCTTGACTATCTGGAATTGCATGGGCCAACATAAGTTTCGGCAATTGTGTTAATCAGAATCAATTATTATGTCTGGTGTAGTAATCTCCATTTTAAACAATTATTTAATAATACGATAATAGTTTTAAGTATAAATGTAATGTTTTAATTTGTAAATAAAAGACATATGTAAAAGTAAACATTTATAATAAATATTTACAATTCAATGCGTAGTATCACATTCAAAATAAAAGTGAGTATAATATAACAAAATATATCTGCATCAATCGAAAGTATTGGTACTTACCTACTGACCGGACGATACGTCGTACGTTTGATCACGAATCAAGTAAACGGCTAACTGATGTTGCATTCCCTTGCAGGTAGTTATGGAGAAATAGTTTACATACTTAATATTTAAAAAATAAGAAAAAACCTTGTAGACATCTACAGCATTTTTTAGAGCTTTTACCGTTGTAGTGCGACATAAAACATTTATTTTAAACATACCTCACTTGGTAAGACTTTTTCTTAACATAGAGTAGGTCAGACGACATACCAAAAATGTTGGTGAAATAACTTAATAATCGCTGTTTTAAAATATATTTAAAATACAGTCGTGCCAGCAACACGACGAAGAACATTATAATCAGATACTTGAATTAAAATCAACAACCACAACGCACAATGAAGTCATTTTGATCATGGTCCTATATATATAGCCCAAGTTACTTCAATATACTGAAACTACAAGAGAATGCAACATGTCATCGAGTCAAATCAGAAGAAATGCAACAGACAAGAAAGAACGTACCTACGTATACTCGTAGAACTCAACATTATGTATTTATTATTGCTCTGCCGTGCAACCGCACCTACTTACTACACGTTATAATAACGCGCTGTGATAACCTAGCCTTAGATCTTGTGACGACTGTGAATATAAGAAATGTAATGTAGCAACTTCGCCCAATTGCCTTGCATGAAAACGGTTATTGTTAAAATAAAATTGAAAAGGAATCAAAGTTGGCTGGTTTAATAATTATGAATGTAGTAATATTACATACAATATAATTCAGCTACACGTCTGTCTAACTACATTACCTATCTAACTTTATTTAAAAATAGGTAAATAACAATGTTAAATTGTAGCTTGATTAAAAAGAAAATAGATATAGGCTCCAATTTCGCATCGAACCTTAGACAAGTCAGTGAAGGGCTGAAAGTCTAGGTCAAAATTTTCGGTAATCACAGGCGTAATGTCAAATCGTATTAAATCTAATTTGTCCATATTAGTATAAAGTAAACAACAAAACTAAACACACAACTTGTCTTTTTAGTAACTAAAAAATATGCCTGTGATACTGGAGTTGGCAAATATAGCGGTAGTTAGGTAGGAAAATCAATGTGTGTATTATAAATCACTATTCGCCACAGATCCAAGACTTTACAAATAGCTACACTTTAACAGTTTATAACATAGTTTCGTTTATCCAATTAGTCTATTCACCTCACTTGTTTAGCATACATCTCCGTATTTGATAAAACTCAATCGAAATTCATGTTTATCAACACTGAACTAAGGTCTAAAGTTTAGTCACTCAGTCTCAGCCCTATGTGTTGTTTGGTTTATAATTTGTTTAGTATATAAATCTGTGGTATCTTATCGGTACAGTCTCGCGAAGTCGCGCAGTAGCCGAGTCATTTCCTTGCATTTTTCTGCCCTGGAAACAAAACAAAAACGAGTTATACTAAAGAAAATGTTTGGTGGAATGACAAGGGGGATCTATTTTCGAGTTTTATCAAAAAAGCTAAAATACTACTACAGTATGTGAAGCAGCATCTTGCTAAAAGAGATTTTCACACTTCAGTGCTGCCTTGAAGCTTGGGAATGTATTGTAACATCAAGCAATTAAGAGTTGATGCCAAACATGATGATAACAGAGTGCAGTGCTACAAGGATCTTTTGAAGCTTGAATGACATTGACAGGGGGGCATTGTGCAGCTTTAGTTCAGATTTACGCCACGCGCCAAAAGATTCTTTTACAGCATACAGTGTAGCAAGTAATTGCTTTCCTAACGTAAATACGCCTCCTAAGTGCTTTGGCATATATTTTTGGGAAAAAATACATTTACGTCGATGTTTCTCCAAATGAGCGTTATTTCAAGTGTCTTAAACCCGTAGGTTTTATATCAAACAGTGGAAGTTTTACAATCTGCCATGGTCAATACTCACCTCATAGCATACTGGTGGAACTGCCAGCACTGCTGTTCGGTAGCGACAGCCGGGCGGTCCCTCGGCAGTCGCTGCACAGCCGTCTGCAGCCAGTCGACTCCTTTAGCCTTCTGCCACTCCAGCAGCTCCATGAGCACCTCAGCTACTTCAGCCAGCATGTACGAGTGAAGGTGGAGAACGCTGGCTTCTGTGAGCCTGTAGGTCAGATCTTCACCGTAGGTGGAGAGCGCGTTGTCGGCAAGAGCTGGGGAACGTGATATTTTTAATTTTAGTTCGGCAGGTTCTAGATGGATTAAAATCGTCTTTAAAATCATCATCATGTGCCAGGCCTTTTTCCCACATAAGTAAGTAGCAGTTGAATACCAGTATTTTACATGAAGCGACTGCCCGTCTGACATCCACAAGATAATTAAAAAATAAATAAATAGCCATAAAATATTTTTTCCTATTCGGTATTTTGCTGTTTATTAATATGTGGAAAAATGAGACAATAAATTGACCATGTATGAGAATTCTTGTGAATTGTATGATTTTGTATTCAATTGGATAACTTGATAATAAACAAGTCTGTGATGAGCTGTTGTATGAGCTGCACAGCTGCCTTAGATTTTACTTATCAGTAAGAAAAGATCAGAAGATTTCGCTAATTGAATTAAAGTACATACTGACATGAGTAGCGATCTTTTAATTTTAAAGTGCACGCCCCTCCACTAAAATTTCCATACAAACATATAAAATGTGTATGCAACAAGCCGAGGAGGGGCGTGAAAGTAAACGATCTCGATCGACTTGCAGCTAGTTATCATTTTAGTGATGATCTTACATTTGATCTGCTGCTTGTCAGAGCGAGTGGTGTTGGCGACTTTAGCGAAGTCGTAGAGGAACTTCATGACGGAGGAGTTGGCCTCTCGGTGGTCCAGACTGCAGGCTAGCGACGCGCACTGCATTACAGTTGGTAGTGCGCCGGATGAGAGGAACTCCAGCGGGATGCGTTGTAAGAATCTGAGACGAGATTAATCTTTATTAATGTTTAGACAACCTTTCGATGGTTCATGATAATTATATGCTATAACTAGCTTCTGCCCGCGGCTTCGCCCGCGTGGGTATCGGAAATTATCCCACGGGACAGTACCGATGAAGTAGCCCATGTCCTTCCCTAGGATGCTATCTATCTCCTTGCCAAATTTTGTCGAAATCCGTCCAGTGGTTTAGGTGTGAAAAGGTAACATACAGGAAGAGGTACTTTCGATATGGCTCACTATTTTGGGCTTCCACATAAAAGGTAGATAATTATGCTGTCGCGGACATTTATTTAGAACTGTTTAAGACAAACAGTCCCACGATACATTATATTAGTGTAACAACAGCGCATCTGCGGGATTCAGCCCTAGTAAAGGTTTCTGTGGCTCTATGGGACGCCATGTAAGTCGGCTGCTGCTGACGTCGAGCTTGTGACTGTTCTGGTGTCTCCGCAGCCCGTTGAGACACCACTATACTCAGCATGCTGTTGACGCCGATCTTGGGGCTGTTCCGGTGTTTCTGCAGCCCGTTGAGACACCAGATACTAAGCCTGCTGTTGACGCTGATCTTGGGACTATTCCGGTGACTCCGCAGCCCTTTGAGACACCAGATACTCAGTATGCTATTGATGCCGATCTTGGGACTGTTCCGGTGTTTATGCAGCCTGTTGAGACACCAGATACTCAGCATGCTATTGATGCCGATCTTGGGACTGTTCTGGTGTTTCTGCAGCCCGTTGAGACACCAGATACTCAGCATGCCGTTGACGTCTAGGTTGACACTGTTCTGAATTTTCAGCAGCTCGTTGAAATGCCAGATACTCAGCGTGTTGTTGACGATAATCTTGGAACTGTTCTGGTGTCTGTCTCAGTAGCTCTGTGTGCGCCTCACGCACCGCCTGCTCAAACCTTTGCAGCTCAGTTTGTTGAGACGTCTCGTTAAGTCTAGCTATTTTTATAGCTCGAGCTTTATTAGAGTTTTATGAAATATATATTAGACTTACGCTTTTGAGTCATTATTGTAAGTACTATTTAAAAAATCACAAAATCCGTAGTAATTTTCAAACTAACTAAAACAATTCCATTAGCTAATTATGAGGAAAACGAATCTATGTTCTTCCTACTTACAACACAACCTAAACCTAAAACTATACGTTAATCTTAAACTAACAAAAAAAAAACAATTGTAATAATCTAAGTAATGAAATGTGATTTGATTTGATATTTCTTTTTAAAATATCATCTGCCTAGCCTTTTCCCAACTATGTTGGGGTCGGCTTCCAGTCTAATCGGATGCAGCTGATTACCAGTATTTTATGTAGGACGACTGCCTATCTGACCTCCACAATCCAGTTACTGGGTAATACGATACCCCTTGGTGAGACTGGTTGTCAGACTTTTAGGGGTTCCGACGACCCGTAGCGACTGTAGAAGAAAATATGCACGAATGGCAGCTGGGACCAACATCTTAACGTGCTTTCCGAGGCACGGAGGGGTCTCGGTATGTAAAGATGGTCACCCGTCCACAGACCAACCGCGGCAAGCGTAGCTTAACCTGACCGATCGACCTGTGCGGCTGTTATTATTTAGATACGGGCCCCTCGGGCCCTTCTTAAAATATACTACCTAAAAATTATAATTATGCCTGCTCATTCATTTCATTTTGGCAGTTCAACAACATTCATTGCGTTATTTATTTACGTTGTTGAGCAGACAAATTTTTCGAACATATACAGGTAAAGCGATGGATTAGTGATATCCTTCAAAATGATTCAGATTGAGATTGATACTGTGATAGGTACGCAATACGTATTATAAAAGTGCCCGGGCCTCACGCGTCTGCCTGCCCGCGTTCGGGACCGCCGCGCCGCCAATTCCTATGGCGCTCTACCTCAGGTCAATCTTATCGTGATAACTTTTAAAGAATTTGTCCAAATTGCTTGGTGTAAAAGACAAGTTTATCTACATTAATTTAATTATTATTAATTTTCATAAGAATTAACTAAGTACTCTAAAATGTGCATTGTAAAAAAAGTATCCGATTTAAATGTATTTATGGATCACTATTTTGGATATAATGGCTTCCACATAAAAGGTAGATATATGCTGTCGCGGACTTTTATTTAGAACTATTTAAGACAAACAGTCCCACGATACATTATCTTCGTGTAGCTGTAACGGTTTAGGCAGCGCACGCCAAGATAGCTCTCAGAGAGCAGGAATTTTTCCGACTTACTTGATACTTATCGTTATATTATGGCAAAAAAAAAAATTACACAAAATCTTTATAAATTGTAGCCTATGTGTTATTCTGATGTATAAGCTATATTACTGTGAAGTTTCATCGAAATCCGTTCAGTAGTTTTTGCGTGAAAGAGTAACAAACATCCATCCTCACAAACTTTCGCGTTTATAATATTATTATATATATTATATATTATATTATATATTATATTATTATAAGTTCGCGTTTATAATATTAGCAGGAAGTAGGATTATATCTGTTTTTTTAAATAAGCATAAGAATCATTTATTCGTAAGAATATGAGTGAGTACATAAGTTGACAAATATAACATACATTGTTAGGTTAATATTTATGTGCAAATGTCTTGGGCCACTTAATTTCCAACAATTTTGACGTATATACGACATTTACACTACATTACCTTATACAAAGCCTGAACAAATCATCCACAGTGTCCGGGTTCTCCTTGAGCCCGTCGGCCTGCTGCAGCAGCTGGAAGGCGCGCGGCATGACATCCTGCAGCAGCTGCACCAGCGGCTGCACGGCGCTGGGCTCGGCAGCCAGCTCGTCCAGCAGCACGGACGCCAGGTACAGCACGCACGAGTGCGGCCGCACGCGGTACAGCTGCTCGTGATAGAAGCAAAGGTAACAAATGTGGATGTTTCATTATTATAACAATCATCTTCAGTGTATTCGCGGACAAATTCACCAACCAACCAACTTCCCATCAACACATCTATCTATTAAGTTTATTAAACAGATGTGTCGCTGGGGATTTTAGGGAGAACTGAGCTGATGGCAATAGGCTTGCCTTCTATTACATAGAACTTTATTGTAACTGGCGAAATAATGGTGTAGTGTGTACTGAGCACCAACATAATTAAAATATCTGTACCTATTGTAGTATAGTAATTTTATTCCACGTCCATCATCTTTACACATAATTATAATTAATTTATACAAAATATTGTAAAACGTTTTAAAAGAGTAACCATGGAGTTTCTTGCCCATTCTTCTCCATACCAAAATATCGTTTGGAAGGGCCATCTAGAACTAATACTATATTCTTGAATATTTTGGCGTTCATAACTGCCTTTTAGTGGCTTGATTTGACTTTGAGGTATGCCTAACCTTTCGGGGAATAGTAAGTGATAAATTGATTTTATTTCAGGCTTGTATGGGTGTGTCGTCATAGCTACCTGCTGCAGCCGGCCGGCCAGCGCCGGCGCCAGTGCGCATGCGCGCCTGCCGCCGCAGCGCACGCCGAAGCGCACGCAGCGACACCAGCGCTCCATCACGCGCCCGTCCGACGCGTACCTGGGGGGGGGGGGGTCGTAGTAAAGTTTTTTCAACATGTAAATCAAAATATCTAATCAAAAAAAATCTGATTCATAAATAACTAAAAATAAACATCCAATATTCCAGCAAACCTGGGCTCCCTGCCACACCAACATCACCAAATAACAGCAGTCTGCATTATCTTTGCCACAAATCAACCACCATACTTACTTGTCCAACGCATCCTGCAACACCGGCCAGGCATCAGATAACGCTGGCACACAGGGATGCGAATCAGTGATCTGACCACTCTGCACGTCGACGTCCCTGAACAACGCTGCCACACGATCCAACCAGACCGCAGGGTCAGTAGACGTCCCCTTACAGATCTCCACGTTAGACTTCATGAGGTCTGACAAGCCCCCGATCTGAACGGCGACGGCCTCGCGCATAGCGACTGTTAGCTAGAAGTAGATATGTTATGTAGACGGTTTAGCTAGGGGAACAAAACAAATAAAGAGTCAATTTTTTTTGTTAGGTTTTTGCTGTAGTGTCGCGGTTTGTATTTTATGTAGTGGAGTCAAACCATATTGGTAGAGTCGAATTGTATTAAATCTTCAATTTCATTAGAAATACCAATGAAAAATGTGAAAGGTTTTGAAATCACAACCTGTTATGTTATTCATTCCTCAATTTCATGTAAGTAAAATGTGATGACACGTGTTGTTTAGATTTTTTTGACTTCACACCAATTTGGCTTGACTTTTATCTTTATTTTTAAATAAGAGTACTAAAAAATTATACAGCTAAATACAATTTATGAAAAAGAGAGGGTTTAAATCTCATTGCTCAATAAAAATAGCAATTTTTCTTTCTTTTATATTTGCCTTCACAAAATGAGTAACAAATGGAGTACTCAGGCATAATATGCACAAATATTGAATAGTTCTACAGTGTCAAGATACGCATATTACCATCTCTGTCTTATTGTAATTAGATTATATTTGAATGATGTGGTCTCGTATAATTGGAAGTACATACTAGTATTTGTTCCGATTCTTATATACTTGCATGTTATAGTATAGAGTCTGTTGGAGATCTAATAAATAAATAAATTCAATCCATTTGTTATCCACTCTGAGATAATAATGTAGAATTATGATAAAAAAATACGCAATAAAAGGTCAGAACATACACCAACAAGTATACAGGCTGGTAACTTACCTGATCATTAGGCAGCCTGCCTATAGCAGAGGCCAGAGCTCGCATGACGGCAGACGAAGCGTGCGGCGACAGCGCGAGCTGCTCGCTGGCCGCGCCTGCGCGCAGCAGCGAGGCCACGTGGCGCGACGCCTGCGCACGGCAGGCGCGGCAGATGTTCTGCGGACATAGCAATGTGCACATGTAGGGAGCGGGTCAACTTAGTCACCTGTAAAGACAACGTTATAAAAAAAAAAAAAAAACTGGCCGGTGTCTCTGGTTTTTAAATGGGAGCCGAATTATTAGCATCATTTTACTGTTAAGCAACATGCATAAAGGGAGCAGTTTTACTAACATACGGAACAGTGTAAAAGTTATTATAAGGTAAGCCAGTTTAATTTGAGCCAGAACAAACTGGCACTAGGCCATATTAGAATATATAATAATACTAGCTGACCCGGCCACGCGTTGCTGTGGCTAACGTTTTTGTCATTTTTTTTTCTATCCTATCTTTCAAGTTGGATCAAACTGCACACGGTGTACAAATTTGATTAAAATCGGTTAAGTAATTTAGGAGTCCATCGCGGACAAACATCGTGACACGTAATTTATATATATTAAGATAATATATAATAAAAATACTGAATATAAAGAGTGTTTCTCTGTACTCTTGGCACTTAACTGTGTATTAAAACCTATTTGTTACAGATAGTTTTACTTTTTTCGTTGAACTGATCACCTGCTGTATAAGATATTCCACGACTATGGATTACCAACCTGCAGCGCCGTAGCGGCGGCGTACGCCAGCTGCTTTTCATGCAGGGCTCTGATAAGGAACTGCAGACAGGGCTCCAGGCACTCTGAGTGCCGCTCGATCCACTCGCACAGTTCGCCCAGTAACAGGATGCAAGTCTTCCTGACAGCAAGGTGGGCGCCTTCAGGCATGGATAAAATGGCTTCCACCACTTTAGGGACGAATTCATATTCTTCACTGTGGACGAAAAATGAGAAGTTAGAATAAACACAAAATAGCAGAGAGTGAGAAATAACACAGTTCCGCACAGAACAGAGTCGACGCCGAAATTACAAAATAAAAATGACTATCTTTTGTTTACTTTTACTGTAATAAAGCAGTGATTGATCGTTATTGATAGATGGGGATCGTCAATCAGGTTTTTAAAGTGAAATTTCTTAGGCGACAATACGCTGGCCATATTAGACAGTTGGGGTAGACGTGTTCTTGTGTAGACACCGCGAATCAGCAAACGCAAGATAGGACGCCCTCAGGCTAGGTAGAGCAACGATCTTCGCAGGGTGGCTGGTAGCAGCTGGATGAGAGATGTCGAATTGTCGAGAATTGAGCTGAATGGTGGCCTATGTCCAGCAGTGGACTGCTGTATGCAGATGATAATTTTCGACACACTACTTAAAACATTACAAGTTGCAAGATAAAAGGCCAGGTTTCAAACGGACATTGTACAAGTACAGGATATCAAACTCTTGGCCAGTTTTAATTACTTATTAAAGGATAGCAGAATGGTGGCCACTTTTAACTATAATGCTTTCGTGTGCAGCTATTAGGTAAATTCCACTCACGGCAATATATTCTTAGCCACAGCTTGCATGACGAACAGCGCAGCCTCCGTCTGCTCCCAGCTGATGTCGGCGTGCAGCACGGCGAACATCTGGCGGAACACCGAGCTGGAGCCCACGATGAACACCACATCCTTGATCAGGCCCATCACCTTGCTGCGGAACTCCTGGGAAGAGAAGATGGAGATACATATAGTTGGGGGGGATTATTATTTATAACAGTATCTAGGTGGACATAGCCTAATTATTTGATTTACGATTATTCAAGAAATGTATATAATCTACAATTCTATATCAAAGAACATCCGTGAGCAGTGGGGTTTTTAAAGGTAGTCTTTTATCATTTTGACATTCAATCTGTAAGCTCTGATACTCAACCAATTTTGGATTTTGATCTTAACAGAATAGGTAAGAGATGGAGTACTCGGGTTGACTTGTTATTATCTTTACCACTTACATAGAACTCATCCCCCTCCTCAGGCAGAGACGTATGGTCGGGTTCACACTGGCAGTGCCGGGCGAGCGCCTCGATCAGTCGCTCTATGTGAGGCTTGAAGGCGTCCGTCAGAGGCTGGTAGTCACGTTGGTACACCTCTTCCGACAGTCGGTACCACAGGTTGAAGGTAATCTCTGCTACCTGGTGGAGTAACTTGTACTTTTAGTTATAGACAAGTGGAAAGTGTTTTTGTTGAAGGCGACTGTGTAAGCGTTCGTTGACAGTGAAACTGCGTCAGCGAAATGTTAGTTGCTATACAATCATGCCTACGCGGCGACAGCGCAGCGGCTACGCTACGAAGGCCACCACATAACATACATAACACCATGCTTGTATTCCCCGAAGGGTTAGGCAAAGGTGTAGCTATAGTACATTTCAACAGTTAAGTATAAGTCCCATGTTTTACGGGGCGAGGCTGCGGAGGACCCCTACATAAAGTGAAATTAATGAATTACTATTGAGACAGTGATAAAACAATGTGTGTACACACGGCTACACATCAAGCTATACATTTCCAGTTTTAGCTGACATCGCATTGTATAGGTTTTTCGTACAATCAGAAGTCAGCTTATACTGGTTATGTATAGCATGATGTGTAGCCGTGTGTACATACAGCCACTACAATAATCGTTCGTGAATAATTATTGTTTTGGTAGTTCACTTTAATTCGGGCTATTGATCAATACTGTATCAACCTATCATGAAGCATGTTCATCCTGCTTCAAAGTACAGGCTACTTGTGGCCGATTTGAGATAGTAATTTAAATGAATGCTAACAAAACATTGAACCAGCCAAGTGTAAATCTTTATTTGCAGCATTTATATGAAAGATACCCATGTTTGGTAAATTATATTTTTTTCCAATTTAAGAGAAATCAAATAAGTCTGATGAAGACATTCTATTGTTTGCTAATTAGTGCCAACAGTAACAATGCAGTGATTAAAATCAGATAAGTTAATTGTCTGCAAGATGTTGTTATAACCTACAAAAATATGGATGCATACAATTTTTCCCAAATAATTGTAATAACAGTGACAATGATAAAAGGTTTTCTTTATAAATATGCATTGGCAAATAGACTGTTGATATTTTATGCAAAGCAGCAACAGGAAATATTGAAAAAACATAAGTACCAAGGGTGTTTAACCTCAGCATGTTTTTGTGAAATTGTAGGTTTCTACAGATTCACACATAATTCATAATTATTCATAATATATTAATTCAGAGACATAATAGCTACTACCAGAATTGGGTGATTCATTGACATTTGCAGCTATCTGCAGTCATTACCAAGTGATTACTAATGCCTGTAGAGAAAATACTAATAAGTTTCATTTTTAGGAAAAATAACACATGATATTAATACAACTTTGGCATATACTGTGGTAATTACATAAAAAATAAACCCCTAACAGATATTCTTAAGCATATAAATAGCGCTTGTTCCATTAGCTAGCTTATGATGAACTAAAATAACATGATGCCATCATCATCTACCTAGCCTTTTCCCAACTTGGATTTGGCTTCCAGTCTAACTGGATGCAGCTGAATACCAGTATTTTACATGGAGTGACTGCCTATCTGACCTCGACAACCCAGTTACTGGGTAATACGATACCTCTTGGTAAGACTGGTAGTTAGACTTTCAAGCTACTGATGACCCGTAACAACTATTAACACGTTGACTGCCAGGCAACAGACACAATAGAAAATTCATTGCTCGCGGTCACCGGTGACCGCATTGGCAGTCAATGCCTTAAATATCCACGATTGACAGCCAGGACCAACGGCTTAACATGCTTTCCGAGTCACGGAGGGGTCTTGGTATGTGAAGATGGTCGCCCATCCACGGACCAACCGCGGCAAGCAGACCTTAACCTGACCGATCGAACCGTGCCGCTAGTATTACATAGCCACAAGCCCCTCTAAAAAAATAATAACGTCATCAGCCTTTTCCCAACTATACATAAAAAAATTGTGCTATATAATAAAATGTAAAACAAAGGAAACAATCAGTAGCTAGTTTTAGATAAAAGCTATTACAGGCATCATGGTCTGTAGTGACCTTAGAAGCGACATACAGTATTTATACCTAAAACAAAAGACTACAAACAGATTTTTCATAGTATTATCCTGTTGTGTTACCGTTTGACATGGTAATCTGCTTACCTCATAATCATGATGGCCAACGCACACCAATGCCAGTTCCAAAGACCTCACAGCAAAGTGAGAGGTTCCTCCAGACATCGACACAATAATCTTCTCTAGAAATGTCTCAGCTAACTCCGTGAACACCCTCGCATAATTCGTAGCCTTCTCATCTTCCTCGTGAGCCACTGCCATGTGGTAGCTCTCCTCTAAAGCTGATACACTCTCAAATAACAGTTGCTCTATATTGTCATTATTATTATTTTCTTCTAAACAGTGCAACAAGGCAGTAATACAATCAGATGCTGCATCATGCAGTGTATTTATTGAATTATGATCCCTTAACACCTGTAAACTGAATCCTATGACAGCATTCTGAGGAACTTCCTGTATATTTATAGCTCTGACTTGTATCCAAGATGTCATACATTTTATGATTTTTAATGCAACATGTGAATTTTGAGAACTATTTATACTTTCTTTTAAGAACAAAGTGACTATATGAGCATTTGACCTTAACTCAGACTTTATGTCTTCCCTCCTATTTTCACCAAGTTTTAAGCTAGACGAATCTATTTCCTGAGGTAAGACAGTCAATATTTCTAGAAGGGCGAAATCATTTTTGTTCGAAAATGATTTAATTAGGTCACCAATACAATTCTGCCATGCAGGCATTTGAAGGGCTAGGTCTGCCAGTGCTAGGGACAGCTGTGTGAGCACTGAGGCACTTGTCTCCGGGGAAGTGCGCTCCAAGTGCGCCACTAGAGAATCTCTGAGGGATACAAGGGCCTCGGCGGGCAGCTCAGACAGGCTGTGCTGCACCTTCGACCTCATCGTCTGCGCAGCGAAGTAGCACGAGTTCATGTCTTTCTTCTGCTGTAAAAGTTCGTCGGCTATCTTCCACGAATGAATCTGCGAAGAAGGTTATAGTTTTGAACAACTGATTGTAGTTTCATTATTGGAATATTAATGTAATACGATATAGTATAATACTTACGGATTTTTGCATATCTCCCAGCCATAGCGATGCCTTTTCTTTTTCGCTTGCATTGGGGTTATCATATAAGGTGCTTATGGCCTGGTAAATAGTGTCCATTGTTGGGGTATCCATGTTGATAGACCGGTAGTAAACTTATTAATATCAGCGCCACTTTATCGTAACACTAATATCACACACTGTCATATCTAAAAACGTGGAAAACGACCTAAAAAAACTCAAATAATTAACAAACAAGCAAAAGTCGAAGGAATGCTTGACTGAAAGCGAACCATAAACAATTAATGTTGCTACGTCATAACTAACTGTTCCCTGTTATTATTAATCTAGTCCCACTACGTCATTAGGATTATCCACTTAATGTCTTTTGTTGCAAATAAAAGCTTGAAAATTTTCCTTCAAAATTATTACAATATCAAATTATTTGGAGAAACCAATCTGAACTTATCTGAAGTGCATTGTTTTTTCAACTCGTTTTAATTTTCCATCACCCGTTGCAACTGATATTTACTGGCAGCATTTACTTGTCTACGTCGAATCAAAGACAAGACAGACACCATAAGGCACACGTTCGGAAACTATTTTTTTTCTGATTTTATTAATGTTGCTTTTTTCTGTTAAATACTAGTTAGTACAAAATTGAGATTGTTTATTATTTTAGAAAACGTCGACATCAAACGAAATTAATATTAGTTAGTTAGCAATTAAAAATAGAAAAAAGGAATAGCGAAATTAGCGATTAGCGAACGAAAGGATACTGTCAAAGTCACATTCGCGTACAGACAGAGGTCAGGGGATTTTTTATTTTATCATCTGTTGACGGAAAGGATCGATAAAACAAAGATATAAAAAATACATATCCCACTACTCACAACTACAAATGTTTCTCACCGGGTCGTCAATTATTCGTATAACTTCATCGTCAAAGCGTGCGGTCGGTCGAGCGCTACACACTTCGTATTTAGCCATGGCACCCATACAGGTAATTATTTTGTCAGAGATGTTTTAAAATTATATAATAGCCGGCATATTTGAGTAACGTCATAAATTCATAATCATAATGTGTCTTCCTGTGTCCTTAGGTTGGTGATTCTCTGCCGGCGACTGATTTGTTTGAAGATTCTCCGGCAAACAAAGTTAATATATGTGATTTGACGGCGGGGAAGACAGTGGTTTTGTTCGCGGTTCCTGGGGCCTTTACTCCGGGGTGTTCGAAGACCCATCTGCCGGGGTACGTGCAGAATGCTGACAAGCTGAAGGGTGAGGGTGTGGGCGACATCGTGTGCGTGTCCGTCAACGATCCCTATGTGATGGCGGCCTGGGGGGCTCAGCACAACACCAAGGGAAAGGTAAGAAAAAATACTTTTAATTTTTTTGTTATTTTTTTTAAAGTGATTTCGGAGGCCTGACTAGCTGGGTATCAGAAAATGTTGAAGTATTAGGTAGATACTTGTACCGAGTTATAAGTTGGACTTCACCACTTGTATAGTTTGTTCCAACTTCTATAATTACTTACCAGTTTTTATCCAACTTTGGTTCAGCAAGAAAAGGGTAATTGGACAAGTCAATGAGAAGGGATACAATACTTTATGGTATTTACCTCCATAACCCAGTTACCGGGTAATATGATACCCCTTGGTAAGACTGGTTAGGGCTTCTGACCACCCATAATGACTGTCAAAGATCCATGACTGACAACTGGGACCAATGGCTTAGCATGCTTTCCGAGGCACAGAGAGAGTTCTAACTTAGCCACGGGCCCCTGTTTTGTTGAGTATAGAGTACATAATATATTATCAAGTATTATGTATGTACAGAGGCCAGCACATCAAGCTACCCCAATCTGTCAAATTTTCCCAATTGAATATGAACCTTATTCCTTTGTAGTAAAGTTGAAAATCTATCAAAGAAATTTGACAGATTGGGGTAGCTTGATGTGCTGGCCTCTGTACTATGCATATTAAACTTAGTGTTACTGAAAAACTAAAATATGTATTATAAACAAGCATGTAAATTACTGTCTGATTAAAGGCTATTATTATTATTATGTACTTAGATTATTGCAAACATCATGTCAGGGGTCAAATACCGACCTCTCGCGCCCGGCCCTGGTTCAAACCATGGTCCGGAGCGAGAGGGAGTGGGAGGCAGTCACCTCCTTCTGCGAAGCAGTCATGCTAGCGAAGGAGGTGGCGGGATGGGCGAGGGAGAGAGCCGAGAGGGCCGCCCGTCCCAGCCGCCGCGGTAGACGCCCCGGGCGTCGGGAGCCGCGTGACGACTCCCGGCCACCGTAGGCGCGGGCCTGCGGACGGCGAGTAATGGGTAGCTCGTCGTCCGATCAGGACCAGGCCCGTGCCGGACGGCGCGTATGTGTTCCACGCGCGCCTCAAAGAGCTGTCAGCAGACACGGAGGGGCCCGTTAGGGCCGAAGCCTGCCGGGGCAGCGGGATTGTCCGAAAGGGTTACCGCTGCCCCGGAACATAAAGGGCTAAGGAAGGAACACGGATGGGTTTTAGTCAGTAAGAGTCTGACACTCCCTTCCGCTCCACCCAGAGCGGGAGGAGTCATTGGATGATTTCCCATCCTAAAAAAAAAAAAAAAAAAGGGGTCAAATACACACATCAAAAGTGTCTAGGGATCAAGCATTTTTATGCGGATTTCTTGAGATTGAGATGTGGCTTTGTAATAAATTTATGATTTTATAAATTTATATGGATCCTTTTTGGTGCATTTCATAATTTGAATCAGGAACTGTGAATCAAATTCGAGTAAAAGATGAAAATCAGCTGTCAATATTTTCCCTATAAAAACATACAACGCATTGAAGACATTATTAGTGCTACTGTTTCCCTACTACTGATTAAAACCAACGTTATTATGGAGCGGCGACGTCATTTAAGCAGGGAAGAAATGCTCAGAGCCGTGGGAATGATAGAAGCTGGTTCCCGGCAACGTACTGTGGCTTTAGCTCTGAATACAAGTCAGAGCGTTATCAGTCGACTTTGGACACGTTACCGAAGCACTGGTACCGTGGCTGAGCGCCATGGAGGACGGTATCGCTGCACCACACGGAGACAAGACCGATACATTCAAATCTTAACTCGAAGAGCTCCAACAATAACCGCCATGATGTTAGCCGTGAGGCTTCATCACTCTTCAGGGAACTTAATTAGCGACCAAACAGTCAGAAACCGCTTGCATGAAGTGAACCTTCATTCCCGAAGACCGCTACGGGTACCACATATAGCAATGCACAATCGTAGGATTCGATATCAATGGGCTCTTGAACACAGAAATTAGGCAGAAGAACAATGGCGTTTCGTGTGCTTTTCTGATGAGTCTCGTTTTGGTATGAGACCGGATACAAGACGTATACGACACTGGAGAACCCCTGGACGCCAACAGCGATTAAAATCCTGCCAGGAAGTCCATCCTTATAGTGGTGGAACCATCATGGTATGGGCGGGTATTTGGATCGGCGGAAGAACTGAGTTGATTTGGATCAGAGGCAACCTCAACGCTCAAATTTATGCTGAGACGATTGTATCAGACGTCATCGTTCCTCTACAAGTGCAAATCGGTCCCTTATTTCAGTTAATGCATGATAATGCACGACCGCACACCGCAAGAGTTGTAAGACAGACTCTCGCCGCAGCTAACATCAATGTCCTGCCCTGGCCTGCTCAGTCGCCAGACTTGAACCCGATTGAGCATGCATGGGATATGCTACAGAGAAGAGCTCTGCCGAATATGGAGGGTATCCAGTCGCAAGAAGACCTTTTTTTGTTGTTGCAACGAACATGGGCGGCCATTCCACAGCGTGATTTGGATGAACTCATTTTGAGTATGCCAAACCGATGTTCTTGTGTTGTTAGTGTTCTCGGTAAAAACACGGATTATTAATTGTTTAAGTTACCCAATAAAATTTTAAAGAAAACTGTTATTTCAGTCTTTTTTTCGAACTTTTGTGTTAGTGGTTCAAATGTCAAAAATCCCTTTATTAGGAAAATGGCAAATTTCTTTATTAATGCAAAGGTGACTTGGTTTATCGTTACTGTGACAAACGAAAACACTTTATTTGATGAATCCTTAAAGAAAATTTTAATTAATATCAATCAGGAGAAAAGTTATTGCAAAAATATATGTTGATCCCTAGACACTTTTGATGTGTGTAGTTGCTAACAGTAACTGTTTGTAGATAGTAACATTTTTATTTATGGTAGGTCATTATTGTGTTGAACTAGATGCTTACATAATAATGTATGTATATTATGTACCTACTAAAATTTGTTTTGTGGTTAAAAATCAAAGTAAACAAGTTCTGTTGGCTTTATCAATGTATATAAATAAAAATGAAAGTTATTATTTATAAGTTCCATATTATAAGTTCCAAAAAACAAGATAAAAGTAAGTAATAATTTGCTCTTCTGCAGGGCAGAAATAAACACTACTTTATTTCAAATCACATGACAAACAATTTATTCAGATTTCACACAGCAACAACTTTGGTCAGTAAACATTTTAGAGGTCAAGTCAATTGTGATTTAATAATTAAGATAAATTCATTATTTTTATGTGATTACTCTGTATTTTAACATCAAGGCTGTAATATTGTTGTCAACTTCACAAGTGAAGTATCTCTCGAACTCTCAACTCAAGTGGTAACTTGAGACTATCTTTGGATATCAGCCAATATGATTCTGACTGAAATCTTCGTCGTTTGTTTGAACACGCTAATCTCTGGAGGCCACTCTGATTTGAAAAAATATTTTTGCATTTGATAGCTTGATTCTGAAGAAAGGCTATTTAACATTACGCTAGGTCCCTCTAGAACCGAACAAAAATAAAAAAGGCAGAAAGAACACTAAGCGAAAACGAAATAATAATGCGGTCGGTGACGGGTCTAAATTTCGCTCGGACAAAGTCGCGGGCAGAAGCTAGTGACTGAATTATTTTCCCTACCAATATAATCAGTCTGTTTATGAGGGGTGGGAGGACTGATCACCTGGCCATTTAACGGAAATACATAAAAAATATATCGCTCATTTGGAGAAACATCGACATAAATGTATTTTTTCCCAAAAATTTGTTTTTATCCCAAAGCACTTAGAAAGCGTATTTACTTTAGGAAAGCAAAGACTTAAAAAAAAAGTAGCAGTTACGTCGATGTTTCTCCAAATAAGCTATATACCTACGCGTCGACTTGAGAACCTCCTCCCTCCTCCTTTTCTTCGTTTGGCTAAGTAATTGAAACTGGATAGTTTTTGAAATATTAATACAGAGTGGCAAGGACATCGACGCGCTAACTGTAACCATGTATTCAGCTGCACATGACTTTGAACCACCGTGCCCTTAAACTTTTTCGTCTGTTATAAAAAATTCCCGCCACCCTGTATTTCTTGCTACTAAAGTTCCCGCCACCCTGTATTTCTTGCTACTAAAGTTCCCGCTATCCTGTATTTCTTGATACTAAAGTCCCTGCCACCCTGTATTTCTTGCTACTAAAGTCCCCGCCACCCTGTATTTCTTGCTACTAAAGCCTTTTTTTTTTTAAGGATGGGAAATCATCCAATGACTCCTCCCGCTCTGGGTGGAGCGGAAGGGAGTGTCAGACTCTTACTGACTAAAACCCATCCGTGTTCCTTCCTTAGCCCTTTATGTTCCGGGGTAGCGGTAACCCTTTCGGACAATCCCGCTGCCCCGACAGGCTTCGGCCCTAACGGGCCTCTCCTTTGATGCTGACATCTCTTTGAGGCGCGCGTGGAACACATACGCGCCGTCCGGCACGGGCCTGGTCCTGATCGGACGGCGAGCTACCCATTACTCGCCGTCCGCAGGCCCGCGCCTACGGTGGCCGGGAGTCGTCACGCGGCTCCCGATGCCCGGGGCGTCTCCCGCGGCGGCTGGGACGGGCGGCTCTCTCCGCTCTCTCCCTCGCCCATCCCGCCACCTCGCACACACACCTCACACTCCCTCTCGCTCCGGACCATGGTTTGAACCAGGGCCGGGCGCGAGAGGTCGCCGCTGCTGCCGATCGCCTCTACGAGGACACGGCGGAGCTCCGCCCAAGCGGGACAGACCTCCACCGTATGCTCCACCGTGTCCTCTGGGCGATCCTCGCAGTGGTGACACCCGGGGCTACTAAAGCCTGAGCCCTGTTTAGTAGGTACCTGTTTATGCGGCCTACCCAAATGTCCTGTTTTTGGTATTGTTCGTCGAATCGTTGAGCTCCTTAAGTTCTAAGTTGAGCTGCACGGTTACTGACAAATGCGTGCACTGACTGGACAGGTCCACTCAATCTGTGTGGTTCTTTCCTCAAAATACCATTTCAGACACCAATCTACATGGTCCTCAAAGATTATGTCCGGATTTTTATATACACATTGACATTGATGAATTTTATATATACAATGACATGAATATTTACTTTGTAAAGTATTTTTTTTATTTAATTTTTGTGAATGTAAGGACTATGTGGGTCATTTCTTTTTTCTGTTTTCCTTCTTAGTTAGTTTTAATCATGATCTGGCAGTTTTAGTAATTTACGCGGCCTACCCAAATGTCCTTTCTTTGGTATTGTTCGTCGAATCGTTGAGCTCCTCAACTTCTGAGTTGAGCTGCACGATTTTTGACAAATGCGTGCACTGACTGGACAGGTCCGCTCAATCTGTGTGGTTCTTTCCTCAAAAGACCATCTCAGACACCAATCTACATGGTCTTCACATGATCTGACCAAGATTTTGTCTGGACTTTAAAAGAGACCTCTGAGTTTGTTTCGGCCTTTCTTCTCAGAATAGTCAGATAGGAAACGCCGACCTCATCTAGTTTAAAAAAATATGATTGACGTGTAAAAGTGTTTGTACAAACCTACTTACAGAAAATAAATCATTTATCATTACTAGGTGGCTTGATGACAATAGTGTCAAGATAAATAAAAACCTTTTCATTTTATTTTTAAATCAATACCTGATGAATGTCGTGGCAATCATGCAGCGTCGCGTGTGGGTTTGCGTGCCATAGGTTTGTTAACTCTGTATTTTAACATCAAGGCTGTATTATTGTTGTCAACTTCACGTGCGAAATGCTTTCTAATAAAAAATCAGTTAATTAAAATTCGATGCCTTATATTACTGTATAATCATACAAAGCAGTCATTATCTGTTGTGATCATTTGATCGCGAATTAGATTATGAGCACATTTGCCATTACGCAAAAAGGCTGGTCATTAAGGCTGGAAAATCGCCCATTCCTGCCCCATGATTATAATTCCAAAAGTCCAAACAATGCTGACATCACCCAACTTTACATTGAATTCCCCCAAAATGGGAGAAAATCTAATTAAATGGCTGCGCAAACAGTTAACTGTTTACACTCAATTTGTCAATAAACCTAATGGCCGAGAAAATGGCAAAAAAAAGTACCTAGTTAGATGTTTAGTTATAATGGCCGGTGGAAGCGGTCGGCGCGGGCCGGGGACAGAACTCATTATGAAATCAATACGCCCCACTTGCGACGACCTCCGGCCTCTTGATTACTCAATTATTCAAGTTGACAACGTTTTACAGTTTCATAGACTACTGGCTTCTGCCCGTGGCTTCGCCCGCGTGGTGGTCGGAAATTATCGTACGGGCCAACGTACTAACCGGATAAAATAATCCAGGTCAACTCATGGTAACAAATTTCATAAAAATCCGTTAGGACATGAAAAGGTAACGACAGACAGATACTTTTGCATTTATAATATGTATTAGCATGGATTAGGGTCATTTGTCTAACTGTGTTGCAATTTTCATCGAAATCCGTTCAGCTGTTAAGGTCTGAAAGGTAACAGACAGTCAGTTACTTTGACTAAGGTGTCTATCGATCCTGAAGCAACGACAAAGAAATAATAGCTTAGTACTTACCTAATAACTTGCTTCGATCCATCCATACTTATTAAGTTAATACTTACCACATTTCATCGACAATAGAAATACCGGGTTTAGGTACAATTATTGATTCTATTCGCCTGCTGTTTCGCGTTACCTGTCTGATAGATGAAGGTAGGAGTTATTTTAGAATGGAGCCGCGGTTCTGCTATTTTGGCTTCGACTTGAAAGAAAGTTAATGCATTGATGTTTGCAGGCATTTAAGAGGAGGCCTGCTGTGTATCAAACCAGTCTAGAGTTTGGTAGGAAAGTAGCTCCTTGTTGGCATGTGCAGCCCAGATTTGACTATAAGTGACAGTAGTCATCGGCGTTAACTCCAAGGGTTTTTCCACTATAAGAGAATCTTAGATCAAATTGCCAACTGCTATTTTATTTCTATAGATTTTCGAAAAAGGCAGCGTGGTGTCAGAGCAGTCGTGGCCCAGTGGTAACGGCTTCGATTTATACTTGTAGATCGCGGGTTCGAACCCAGACTGGCGCTTTACTTTGTGTAAATAATTTCATCATGGAACATGGTGAAGGAAAACATCGTGAGGAAACCAGCATGTCCTAGAACCAATCATTCGAAGACATGCGATGATGCGACATCTACCAAACCGCGTTGAGCCCGCGTGGTAAATTATAGCCCAATGCCACAGAGAGGAAGCCTAAGCTGTGTCCCAGCAGTGGGAACAATATAGGCTGATCATGCAGCGTGAATTAATAATTAAACACGTATCTATTGAACTGTAGACTGTGCATTGTCTAGACACGATTCTGTTTAGTCATGTAGGCATCTAAGTATAGTTAACCTTGATTCTAGTGTTGCTTTATAATGATGACGAGTTACTTGGAAGGCGTTAAAAACATTATTATGGCGCAAAGTATAAATTTTAATTATTGGTTTTTAGAACCAGAATCTACTTTTAATTCTATAGAACCTTTCAGAGTAACCAGCCTTACCAGGTAACCTTATACGAGCAAATTGTGAAAGATCAGATTAACCTGTAAAAAATCCCCGTCACACGAGGTGACTCGTTAATTTGTGAGATCAAAGGCTTTTCACACATTTCGAGGATATTCGCGCAGAAACCCGGCTTTATTTAAAACGCTCGACTTTTGAATTTCAATGTCACGGAATTACGGTCCCTTTTCTGTTGGCCCTTGCTTTATACCCTTGCTATAATCGCCTACAAAAGCCAGCCAGTGTTTTATTCCTTTTATTTCTTTCGCTTTAGATGAAACTTGACGTGTCACATCCGACACGAAGGTTTTGCACTGGGTTTCCGTTTTCCGGTGTTGCATTGCGATATCGTCTCATACATATTTTTTGTTATTAAAATAAGCTGCTTTTCGGTAGTAGTGCTCCAACTGCCAACTGCCGCAGTGTGCCATGTAGTACTTATTATATAACTAGTAGATTGTGGAGTTAGGACCAAGATAGCTTGTGCTTTTCGAATATGGGTAGGTAATCCCATTGGGCACACAGCTTGTAATAAAAGATTATGGAAATTCGCTCTGACGAAAAACTTGTCTTCTAACGGGTTCAAATTCTATAAAATTTTCGACGATATTGACATCTTTAATCAAATAGTCAGCCCTTATAACGTAATTGTCCTGAATACTGTTAGGAATGGGTTTATTTATCAACAGTAAAGTCAGCAATAGTAAAGAGGACTGAAGCTTTCAGCTCCGCTATCGAGCTGTTGTCGCTCGGAAAGTGTGTGTGTGACATGGCCTCATGGCCTGTATCGATCGGAAGTCAGTGCGGACTTATTATAGACCGCCCAGTGTTGTCGAATGCGGTGTGTTGTTATAAGTTATAACGCATTCATGATATTTGCTCCAGCTTTCATTGTTTTAGATCCGTGTCTCTAGGTTTCCGTCTTCTTGCAGCATTCTCTGTGATTTTAAGAATTTGTCTCTAGACTCATTTACGATGTACAAGTTGGATGAGATGAGATGGGACCCACATCTCGAATTCCCAGTGGTATCTGCCCGTAGTATTACAGTGAGCCCCATCAGAATACTAGCGTTGAGACATTTCATTTCTTAAGTGTCATTCTAATTAGTTTGTGTTCTTCCTATGCGAGTCTCAATAAATACTTTCCTTTCTTCTGTAAGTATACCTCTTCATCTTCATCCGATATTAAGGCATACAGAGAACCTACACCGGCTTTGACGCATTATTTGCGCAATAAGTACCTCAATGTCGTCCAGTCACAAGCATTTGTATTAAAATACTATAAAAGTGACATTTTGAAAGGCGGAAACTTGATTAACTTAACATCGTCACGTAACTAATTTAATATTTAAGCGAATGGTGAAACCTTCAGCTGTGAGTTAACCTCCCTTTCAGTCGTAAACAGAATACAATGTTAACTAATTCCGGTTAGTTTTATTAATGTATGTAAAGTATGTAAACTTCGCAGTGTAATAACAAACTGCAGTTAGGTACTTATCCTTACTCAGTTGTGTGAACATTGTTAATTAATCAGTAGAGGTACAGTAATTATGGATGCGTAATACAGTAACTACAATGCAAGAGCGGAGTGTAATCGAAATGTATATATTATCTAATGTGCCTACTCATACTGAAGGCATTATTGCATTATTTATTACACAAGATACATAAAAGGTAGGAGTCAGAACGCCACCTGCTACGATCCTTACATACTTCTTTTGCTTCGTTTACGTTCATGCATCCTGGACATATATGCTATTTTTTGTCCCGGTAGCACGTTCCCGTGTTATAATTTCCCACGTGGAGCCGCGTGCTTCAAGCTTGTCACCAATAAGGCACTATATTTTAGAAGGATTTTTTCCATATTTTTTAAGTTTTGTTTTGTTTTTTTTTTTTCTTTTAGTTTTGTTATTATTATGTGTGATCATGATCACCTATTTATGAGATTGCTGGTAAACCTACAATGGGCGACTGTGTAACACCGATTATACTTATATAAAAACTGTTGGTGTACTTATGGCCGATTCCTATAATTTACGGACCGTTATTGGTTAAAATTAAAACTCTTGTATCTTTACTAATAATGAAGCGATGACCACATAGCTTTGCATAGTAGACCCTCCTGTTTGGAAGTAGCTATCACAGGTAAAATTTGTTTACAAATCTATTTATATTGCCAGTTTGGCAATCAAAAATGCTACCATTGGTAAGCAAAACGATTCGTTTTTGCTTATAGGAACCGAGCATTAATAAATTAAAAAAATATTAAAATATAAGTCATTCTAAGGCGTCCACTCACATCTGCCTTGTCAATTTCTTTATTTCTTTTATTACACAACTTTACAACAATACCTTTAAATATCCTCAATCTCATCTCTCACAGATCCGCATGCTGGCCGACCCCACTGGCGCCTTCATCAAGGCTCTGGACCTGGGCGTCAACCTGCCCCCCCTCGGTGGATACCGCTCCAAGCGCTTCTCCATGGTCATCGTCAACGGCAAGGTGGACAAACTGAACGTAGAGCCCGACGGCACTGGCCTCTCATGCTCCCTGGCTGATAAACTCAAGATCAAGAACTAAAAACCGTTATGGCGAGGTAGAGGGCCATTCCAAACAATGGAGTGATTAGTGCACAAGAAGAAGAAGTACGCAATTTTTTACAATAAAGCCGGTATAGAGACTATACCAGAAGCTTCACTTTGCCTTTCATTCGGCATCTTTCACACGGAAGTGAAAGGCCTGAAAACGAAATGACATAAAACAACGATGTTAGATTTCGGCACTCGGCATTTTTCACTCGCCTCCTGAAAGGGGCGGATGAACCGTCATTCTATACCTATATAATTTTGTCGGTGTCGTGTGAACGTGGAATAAAACAATAACGAACCACAAGTAGAACATCAGATATCGGCATAATTAATGCCACACTTTATCTCATCTATACGTAAGTCCTGCCAGCGTGGACTTAGCATAGCATTTAAGAGTGTTATTTGTGAGTCAAGCGCTGTTAGAAATGGTCCTTTATCTTCCCATTTTGTAAGGCGCCTTACGCACCATCGTGTATGCCCAGTCCGTCAAACCACGGTACATTTTTTGCACGATGCATTTTCTTACCCGAACGATCTCTGCACATTATGTGGGCCTGGTGCGCACGATGTTGTGTAAGCTTGCCCTCGGGCACAATTTAATATTTGAGCATTCCTATTTCAACAGCCTGAAGCCGAAATAAATCTTTTCTAACTTGGTATACAGCAATTTTGTTTAAAAAAAAATTGCGAAGGCTAATATTTTCTAGTTTTGTTTATTGATCTTTATAAGTCATGTACCTATTTTAGATTTTATTTGTAATTATATATTTTATATTTTTTTATGTAAGTACTTGGTACTGTTTCATTGATTTGCAAATTGTAAAGTTGAAATCCAGTAGCTCACTGGAGGTTAATACCTGATGATCTGTCAGACATACAAGATAGTGCGCAAGGCCCTTCACTCTTAAACTTTAGAATTAAGCTCCCTTTCGTAATTTGTGATCTAACACACCTAGCTTTATGCAGCTCATAGACTGTACGAGCACTCCTTGTGATATTGAAAACAAATCAATTTATATTAGATTAATACTTGTACCTAATGTGTTTTATTTGTATTTTTTTTGTCCTAATAAGACTCCAATATCCTAAACAATAGCATAGCAGCTAGTGCAGTTGCTAAAAAGATAGGCAGTCTGGCAGTTTGAGTAATTTATGTGGCCTACCCAAATGTCCTTTCTTTGGTATTGTTCGTCGAATCGTTGAGCTCCTTAAGTTTTGAGTTGAGCTGCACGATTTCTGACAAATGCTTGCACTGACTGGACAGGTCCTCTCAATCTGTGTGGTTCTTTCCTCAAAAGACCATCTCAGACATTGATCTACATGGTCTTCATATAACCTGACCAAGATTATGTCTGGACTTTAAAAGAGACTGTGACCTCTGAGTTTGTTTCGGCCTTTCTTCTCAGAGTAGTCAGATAGGAAACGCCGACCTCATCTAGTTTTATAAAAAATATGAATGACGTGTAAAAGTGTTTGTGCAAACCTACTTACAAAATAAAAATCATTTATCATTCATTTATCATGATATTTAGGCTTCTGCACTCAGGGTCACTTTTAGAAATCCCTAGAGAAAATGTTTTTGTATGAAAAAAAAGTAATAAGTGTCTGTGGCGACCGGCAAAGGTTCCCATCAAAGTTACCAATCAGATACCTAATCTGCGTTCGGGATTTAATTGCCAAAAATGTAAACAAATATGATTTTATGGAAAAAAAACTTTAATTCCTACAAGATCAAAGTTTTACGCTACAACTACAAACATTTTTATGAGTTTAATAGTGCTGGTCTCGGGGGGCCTCCCCTGATGGTTTGATTCCCAAGTCGAACTAAGGCTGAAGCTACCACATCCATGGATACTTATCATAGGTACATAGCTACCTACATAAACCCACGCCTTTTTACCATGTAGGTAGGCAAAAAAAACAATGCCACCTCCTCACACCTGCTTCTGTCACGTTCAATAAATAATTAATTCTAAATATGCCCGATAAATAAGACCCCGCCTCTGCCCAGTACATGAAACCTGTAAAACTTTGCGATCTTCCTATCAACACCATCGCATCGGGGTACCTAACCTAGCTAGATAGAGATAAGCTGAACATTATGAAAACATAGAGGGTGGTGTGGTGAGGGGTGTCCGTTCCTTGAGTAATCTGAGCCCAAATAATTAGGTATCTCTTCCTATCCCAGTTCTGAGGAATTGGTTATTTTAAGTAGGTACATAAGTTTCAAGCACTCTGCACTAAGTACTTTTGTGTGGTTTCATCACTGACCTCAATTTTGTCTAATACAGGTCCCTGGGTTTCTTCCAGTGAACTTGTAGTCTTTGCAGTGAACTGTTCACTAGTGTGTTCACTGGTTTCATCATTTGCAAGTGTTGCTTTCGTTAAAATCTGAGTTGCCGTATGTCACAATCTTTGCCGTATTTTAAGGGAAAAAATACTAAATTGCCGTATTAAAAAAAAAAGTCTATTCCTCATTTGTTTCTTCTCCATAAAGGTTTTTATCGTTTCTATTACTTACCTCCACTGACCTCTATTAAACAAGGGTATAATACAGGTCAGTGCCTAACTCAGATTCATCTCTAGAGCATACTTGTCTTGTCCTTGCTTATCATTTTGTCGCACTCGTAGGCACAGATTAGGTACGGTACTAATATGTAGGTGATACTCGTTGGTGAAACAGTTATGTTGGTATAAACGAGTACGTGGTGTCATTTGCAACCTTTTCATTTATTTTTAACCAAGGCGAAAGAGATGCCACTTTGGATGTACAATTACAACTTCATGTTTGTTGTAGTCGGGGTTTTCCCGGCTGTGCTCATAAAATTACCTGTGTACGTTTCGTTTCATTCATTACGCTAGTCATACTATACAAAAGTACTCTGTGACGCTAGTGAAAAGTTTCGGTTCACCTACTTATAGTCAATTGCCGTATTTTGTGATACGGCAATGAAAGGACTGAAAGAAAGAAAATACATTTATGCCGTATGCCGTATTTTCTGGAGAAAAATCGTGGATTGCCGTATAATACGGCAATTGCCGTATCAATAACAACGCTGATTTGCAACCAAAGACGATCTCTTTGTTTGCAACCTACCGGTTCAAATGTGCCACCAACGCGGCAACGGTAAGATGTTACATACAAAAAGTTTTTGTGGCACTAATCGTACCGGGGTGTACCGTAAAAAGTAAACAACCACTGACCTGTATATTCTTGTTTAATAGAGGTCAGTGTAAACAACACATACTGTTATTTCAACTACCTACTCTGAAATAGCCGTTATGCCAGTGTTTACATACTCTTTGGTTATGGCGGTTATGTTATGCCTAACATCGTTGAAACAATACTTGACGGATATGGAATGAAGCAGTGCAAAAAAACATCGCAAAAATATGAGCAATAGGAGTGAGGCATATTTATCGTAACAGATAGAAATAACAGATATTTAAAAATAACAAGTAACAATTGTTCCTACCAATATAACTATCTGTTACATAAAATAACAGACCCTCAGAGACTGTTACTAATGGTAACAGCTGTTACTGATATTTCAATAAATCAGTCCCCACACAGGCTCAGAATGTTACCACAGGACTGTTACTTTCATACACACTCACTCACACTAAAGGAAGGAAAATAACAGGGTTATCAATTTCTCTCTCTTCCTCATTAAAGAATGACCCTTGCTAAAAAGAGAAACACCTATTATTTCCTTCGAAATATGTTTACTTCTCACTCTTACTAAAGCGGTTAAACTACGCTAAAAAGAGAAGCACCTAGTATTTATTATCCCTAAAATACAGTTGGTGGTCTAAAAAGAACCAACATTTTCGAAAAAGTGACTCCTAAATTAGGTCGTGTTACCTACCTGTTATCTGTAACAGTTAGCCAGTTACCATTATAAAAAAACAAACTACATTTTTCTATATGGAAAGGAGAGGTCAAAAGTGGTATAATATTCCGAAGAATTTTAAGCGCTAATTTGGTGTACCTTAATAATACTAATAAGCTACTCGATTAAAGTTAAATTTGATTTTTTCAGGTGCCTGTTTTAGAAAAAAAGTGAAAAAAAATTCAGTACAAACAAAACGCACGTGCGTTTTGTTTTGTCGACAGGCATCACGTAGCTTTTATTTATTCATAGCTATGCAATATAATTATTTTAAATGTGGCTAAAGACTAAGATTTTATTATAATTTTAGCTGCAACTTCATGAAATTAAGCCAAAAAACATTGATAATAATGACAATGCAATAACTATTCTGTTATATTTTTCTCTATGGCAATGGTGCCGATTATTGCAATATCAAAACGTTTCGAAAAAAGGTCAAATCTATCGTCAGAATGACGTTGAAATAAAAAAAAGCCGCTGGTATAAGTCCGCGAGGCGGAGTGTGTTTTTTTAAGTAAAGAATTAAGTCAACAAATGTATTAATGTCGCCATCGTATCCGAATGCCTTTATTATCTCTGGTTTGAAGCAATTCATCGCAAAATGCTCCAGGTATTTGCCTGGTTTGTTTGTTAGTGTTGACTTAAAAACTAAACATTTTTTTTAAAGTTAGGCAACCAAAAGAATTACAGTGATCGTGAACGGACCCCTTTTATCTATATTGTCTTTGGTTTGACGTTTGATGGGATTGGTCGCAAAATGTTCCAGACATGTACAACTTTATTGTAATAGTAATAAAAATGATATTCAATTGAAAATAATTTGGTTTGTTTGTTGACATTTTTGAAATTTTAAATCCTGCTTTCTTTCTGAAGTGTAATTAGAAGTACTGGTGAATTGTAATTTAATTTTTTTCGATAACCTGTGACATCACATTTAATTGATTATGGCGCCCTCTAGTGGACATAAAATTATGAACAAAAAAATTTTTAATCATGCAACACAGCATGATTAAAAATTTTTTATATTAAAATTTTGGTATCAAAAGAAAATATTTTTGAAATAAGCCCCAAAATATTTTTTTTTTTTTGTGGATAAAAGTAGGTGGTGGTCACTACGCGACCTACAATTTTAATTTGTAAAGCGAAATTGTCTTTTAGAGCCTTCGTGACTAATCTCAAAAAACATAATGATAAGAAGCAGGAAGCAGCCCACGGTTCGGGTGCTTGACAGAATCGGTAGTTCCAGTGCCAGCGGGCAAGTACTGCCATCCCAGTAAAACTTCGGAAACGATTTTTGACTTAAAACGAAATGAAATAAAGAAGATACTCAATTGATATTTTTATACGTATTTATCGTTGGTACAAAAATAACAGGCTGTTATTTAATAACAGTTATTTGGATCTGTTATTTTTGTGGAACAGTAACAGTGATAACAGATATCATGTTTTACCTGTTACAACCCATCTCTAATGAGCAAAAGTCAATAATAAAATCGTTCCAGGGTCGTAGACAGTTCCAGGTTGATAGCGAAAAAGAGCATGACAGTATCAAACAAGCAGTTTCTTTACTTTGCTTTAGTTGTAAAAGAAACACACTTTTATTTCAATTTCATTCAAATTAGTTTAAAATTTGTGCCAAACAGGCTCAGTCTTAATTTAATATTAACTTTTTGAATGTAGTAAATAGGCATATAAACTATCAGTCGTAAATTCTCTGAAAATTGTCATGCTCAAAATTCTAATAACTGCATTTGGAAAGGAACAAAAAAAAAATCTCTTTATTTGACATTGACAATTGACAATCAAAACAAATTGTGGGGCCGTCCTCATTTTACTAATGTTTTTATTTTTCTGTTTAAATATAACTTAAAATGGCATTATGACCAAGAATTGTAAACATGAAACGGGTACATTACTGCGGCACAATATTGTTTATGTGTTCGCTTATTTATTTAGTTAGAGTTGTATTTACCGAGATTTTTGACGATGAAAGTGCATTGGTCGACGAATGGCTGGATCAAAACGATCTTAGTGATTATAAGAAGCTCTTCAGAGAATACGGTAAGTACTGTTTTATAATATCTTTAATTGTGTTATAAAATAAATGTAAATAATCGTGGAAATGTTATGGAAAGAATGATTGGGGCGCGTTCCAGGTGTCGCCTATATTTTCATTAATTGCACTGATTGTACTCTACATAGTTTCATGATAGTTTCAATGCCCGGGAAATCTGAAAAGATCCATGGTGGTTGGTTTTATAATAATATCAGAAACAGTAATTTAAGTAACATGAATTAAACAGTTAGTATAATATTTGTATGTTATAATCCTATTACCTATTAAACCCATTATTGTACCATGTTTTAATGCAAATAAAAATATTTTATTTTATTGTAACATTTAAAAAAAGACAAGATAGCAGTCGCTCTGTGTAAAATACTGGTACTCAGCTACATCCGGTAAGACTGGAAGCCGACCCCAACATAGTTGGGAAAAGGCAGATAATGATGATGATTAAAAAAAAAAATTAAAACTTGTGGCAGCTTAGTGATCAGAGTTAAAACGATTTTTAAAAGTTTTCTTTAACTTGCACATTCTTTTCTCCTAGTTCCTTTCTTGAGTGTATATCATATATGTGTACTGGACATGCTCCCTCGTGACTAGCTGACTAAATATTAATAAAGTATCTTTGTTGTTTTCTTTAAAATTTTAACTGATAAAATTATGAGATAGCTAACAGCTGTTGTGTGAAACAACTTTTTGGACTCATAATATTTGCATTTGACACCAGTAATATTAGGAGAATCCTGTTCCATTTGCATTCTTCTTTTCATCTTGATGGTAGTCTTCCCGGTTGTTTTTTATTTATATATTGATTAGGCCAGTATTTAGGTTTGAAAGGCCACCATTTTATTAGAGCACTCTCATCATCATCATCATCTGCCTAGCCTTTTCCCAACTATGTTGGGGTCGGCTTCCAGTCTAACCGGATGCAGCTGAATACCAGTATTTTACATGAAGCGACTGCCTATTAGAGCACTCTATGAGGCAGAAATAATTTATTAAGGGTGTTGTGGCTGAGACAACCTTTTTAAAAATGTATTTTACCAGAAACTTCTGGCACTAAATAGAAAGATGAAGCCCAGCTTATAATCAGGTCCTGCTTTCCCTTATTATTTGTCACATACTGGATCATAATCTAGGTTGGTTATATCAGGGGTATAGAATATAAACTGATTGTGTCCACCAATTTTGTTGAAATCAGTAGGAAAAAGCACATGCTTTTTCGCGGGTGTTTTAATTTTAACTTTATTCTTGTTAAATGCAATAAAAACAATAAACGAAAGAAAATAGTTTTGTTAAGTTTACTTTTCAAACTTTATTGTAAACAAAATCGTTGAAAGTTGAAAGACCTTTTCCAATACTTACATCATTTTCAATTGCCATTATCGACAATGATCCATATTATTAGTTATAAGTATTACTCGATACTAGATGCATGTAAGTATGAAATATTTCATCAACTGACAGCAGGTGTTGAAAAAAAGCAATAAGTAACACCTATTGTCATTGATTAGATTTTCACTGTATGAAACATTTTCAATTACTTTTGTGCATGCGCGGGCCCTTAGCCGATGCGGGGCCCCCTGGGGTAGTGTCAATATATTGCGGTTCAATACAGTTGCCTGTTCAAGCGCATTGTGACATTCTAGTATTAGTTTCGATGTGATGCATTTTTTATCTAAGGATTGGAGGACTGAGGCGCTGTCAGAGAGTATGCGAATATGGGTGTCCGCAACTCCTCTGGCTGCTATGGCATAAGCCGCTTGTGTTATGCCCACACACTCCGCTTGGTAGACCGTGTTGCGCTTTCCCAGCGGTTTGGATATTCTTATGTTGAGGTCGTTTGAGAAGACTCCGACTCCAGTTCCGCAGTCGGTCTTTGAACCGTCAGTGTAAATTCTCAGTTCCTTCGAACCTGAGTAGTCGCACTGCTCCTCTTTAAGCACTATGTTGTAGTGCTTTTGGAAGCAGTATTGTTTCGGGGCTTTGTCGCAGGGTGATGCCATCATTGGCTGCCGTTTGATCGCATTTTCTTTTAAACGTATGTGTTTGACCCTAGAGTCTTTGCTCAGGGTTCCTGATGTAGAGAGCCTGAAGGCAGCCAAGGCCGCTTCTTCCCGCACTACAAGGTGTAGAGGCGGTAGTCCGAGCATGGCCTGTAGGGCAGCAGTGGGTGTAGTTCTCATGCAGCCGGTGATTGCCACACACGCGAACCGCTGCAGCTTCTCAAGGTCTTTTTGGGCTGTGCTCAGGTCTGTTCTGGGCCACCAGACTAGTGAGCCGTATGTGATGATTGGTCGGATAACTGTGGTGTATAGCCAGTGAGTGACCCTGGGGCTAATTCCCCAATTTTTCAATACTACCTATCATAGACTTATAAAAAAAGATGGACTCCGCGCCACGCATATCGAAAGTGAAGCACCGTACCGATCTATGTGTGCGTGATTGACGATTGACGCTGTCGTGTCACGTAATGGCGGCCGGTCGGCATACTATGATGTAAATGTGAGCGTGAGACGTGTTTGTACAATCAACAAGGCATACTTAGGTACTGAGCTTCACTTTCGATATGCGTGGCGCGGTGTCCATCTTTTTTTATAAGTCTATGCTACCTATTTACAGATAAAAAAATACATTATAGGTACCTACATAGTTTCTAACTTTCTATTATCACAGACATTAAGAGTACCAATCAATTTCGCGGTCTAAAAACAGAATATTTTTTTTTCAGCGCAAGTTTCTCAATAACCTTAAGTTATCTAGTTTATTTTTAAATACACCGTTATTAATCACATATTTAAATTTTAGTCCACGATCAAACGTAGGTATTTCAGTTTTTATGGCATTATTTAGATATTTTACTACAATTAAATAAGTAAATAGTCAAAATTATATTATAAAAATTGATTTTGCTAGATAAACACCTCAAATTTTAAAAGATTTAACACTCATTGTTATTTTCTATAAATTCTTACGCGTAGACCGAGACGAAGGTTTTGCACTTGATTTTATTGGTTGGGTTTTGTGGGTGGGAAAAAATTGTAGACTTACTAATATACTATACTTATTTATACTCATATCCCCAGTATATAGATTTTTTTTTTAGATTGTTATTTGCTACCAGTAAGCTAAGAAAGCAATTGAAAAACATGGTTCGTGCAAGTTACGTAAAAACGTGTGTTAGATTTTTATTTTACGTAATTTATATTAAGTAATATTCAAAATTTTAAATTTGTACTCTTACTAGATAAGTAGGTGATAAATAACAGTGTATTTAATAAAAAACTAGATAACTTAAGATTATTTGAGAAATGTGCGCCGAAAAAATTTAATTTACTGTTTTTAGACCCCGAAATTGATAGGAACTCAACTAAAATTAATGTGTGTTATCTTTAGCTAACCACATTTATAACTCTGTCAAGTTCAATGACCTCTGCCGGAGCAGCGGGATTGTCCGAAAGGGTTACCGCTACCCCGGAACATAAAGGGCTAAGGAAGGAACACGGATGGGTTTTAGTCAGTAAGAGTGTGACACTCCCTTCCGCTCCACCCAGAGCGGGAGGGGTCATTTGATGATTTCCCATACCAAAAAAAAAAAAAAAAGTTCAATGACCTCTTTATCTAAATTCGTTTACCAACATACCTATACATTCTCGCAATCCAAAAAATCTTGTTAAAAATATAATATTTAACAAGATTTTTGTATAATGTAATATTTTAAATATTACATTTGTCCTTTGTATGGTAAGATTACAATCATAATCCTATTAACGTGATGAAAGCGAGAATGCCGCGGTAGAAAAATTATAGCAGTATCTGTAGAGATCCCGCGGGTGTGTGGGGCGGCTGTGACGTAGCCACCCGCCTCCCCATTGGCCACCCTGCCACCCCCCACCATACCGGCAAACAAATACAAAGACCGTTCGTTCGCTCGCTCAGTCGCGTCGCACCCTCCGTGTCGTGTGGACGTCGCTACACCCATGCATATCACCACACATCAGTTTAATATGATCGTTTTAATTAAATTTGTGATAAAAAGCATAGTCGGTATCAATTAAAAAAATATTTATCTATCAATATTTTAGCCTCGTTTTAATTTCGAGTAGGAGTGATTTTCCTTTGTTCGAGGATTGCCTGTGGTGAAGGCAGTTAATTCGGTCTAGTTAATTAATGTCAATTGAATTCTAAAATACACCATGTGGCAATTCGAGGATTCGGAGATATATTCCATAGGGATGATCCACCCTTCCCACAGCCGGCACTCGGGGCTATCTATGCTGTCTGGAGTTTCCCAGTTCTCAGGTAGGTTTCGCGATTGTGTTGATGTGCTTTTGCAGGCTGAAACTTTCGCTTTGGCGCACGACAAAGCGTTGAATGAACCCGAATCCAGGATTACTTTTAGGATTTGTTTTGACTTTAATTAAACATTATTTCTCTAGAATGTGATTAAAAAAGCGGTCCGACAAAAAATTGCATTCAATTACTCAAGAATGTAAATCATCGTGATCACTAAAAATAAATTGTAATCAAATTCATTTTGGCGACGGTTTTCATGACAACTATACTAATAACTTCACCCCAGCAGTAACATTTATAGCCTGTGACAAACAAACGATCTTGTTATTGTATATGGTACCTTTTACTCTGATGAACTAAAGTCGAAGTTTGCCTGACAACTTACGTGTAACAAGGTTTCACAGCACCATTGTCTGGATAATCCCTTCAGCGTTTCAGCGCTGGATTGTATCGTGCATTGCGTTATCTACTGTAGAGGATTTGGCTTTCAGAGCACGTATACCCATTTACCTTTGCGTGGATTTGAGAATGGAATGAAAAAGGTAGATGTTATCGGCTCCTTGTTATTTCATAGGTTTAAATTTTAATGGACTGAAGTAAATTGTACTTAGTGACTACGTGAGGGCCTATTGAACTTCGGTCTTTGATTGGCAATTCACCGGCGATCGGGTGTCAAGTGTCTGTAGTCTGCCATAACCAAGTGACCATCCTTAATTTTGCCAAAGTAAAACATATCAACCTATAGAATGGCATTTCAAAACTGTCCTTGTAAAATATAGCTGCCGCCAAAAATGTTTTCCACTCCATTTCTCCCCAAGGGGGTCGTAAAGGTGATGAAGAGCTTAATTCAAGAGGACAGCTAGCAGAATCCTCTTTCGCGCTTAAGTATAGGCATTTATGACGCGGTTACCAATGACGAGATCGTTGCTAGTTTTCGTTACAGACCTTCACGTTCACAGACATTATTTTTTGCGGTGTTTTTAATTCTAATTTGAGCTGTGGACGTTGATGAGCTAAAATGAAAGCACTGTATACATTTAGTTTTAGCAATTTACAACCTCAAAAACTAAACTTTGTTTTAACACTTTCTGCAATGATATACTGTAAAGCCGTTTGAAGATAAAACTGAAATTATCCACCCAAGGGACAATTTAATTGGACATTCAGCTCTAAAGACACTTTAAATCGTAGTATGTTTGGCTCGTGCAAGCGTAATTAGATGCTTAAACTGTCTGTGCACTCCTTAAGTGGTGCTTACAAACGTTTATGATACCTTAAATTGGAAATTTAGTTGAAATACTGTATTGAGTTAGTTCAAAGGGATCTCTCGAGGGCCGTCTAACCTGTCGCATACAGGCTTAATAACGTTGAGATTATTTTTGGGTCAGTTTTGATCTATTTTGGAAGTTGTAATTGGCTAAGTTCATAGTAGATAAGTGTATAATTTAAGATATAGCTTATAAAACAGTATACCCACGCAACTAGAAATAAAAAAGGGATGAATTCCAAACGTGCCCGGTTTCCTCAAGATCGTTTACCTAATAAACATGTAAAACTTATTCAGCATCATTTATCTATTCTAGATGAACTTGTTTCTAAAATAAGACAGTCTACAGAGACGATATCATTTAAACAATTTCAAAATGTTCTAACAATTTCTGCCATTGCATAACACAGTGCTGCCAAAAGGGAATAAAACAGCGCTGGGATTAATCTCATTATTGTAGGCACAATGTTTTTATTGCGCGAATATTAAAAAAATATGCAAAGTATAAAGCTAGCAACTGCAACTAATTGCCAACTGCACTCGTCGCGCGTCGTGTAGAAGCAACCGTAATGAGTGGTCCAAGTTATGGAGGACTACAGTTTTGTAGTAATTCGGTGGACTTCTGCAATACCTAAATATGATTTTTTGATAAATTATATCAATTAAAAAGTCCCACCAAAATCGAGAACTTTCATAGTTTTTATGATGAGCTTGCTTTAGCTGAGAAGGTACCGACAGGAAGCCTATGCCTCCACGAAATCTTTTTTACTCGTGATACTGATGACTGATATTGGGGATCGGTTTGCACATCATCAATCACCACAAATTGTATCGTGTTTAGTGAAGCTATAATCTCACCAAAAACATTTTCATGTAAAATTTTGCCAAGACGAGACCACATTTGGCTCGCACTGTTAAAACGTTATCAGATCTCACGTAGACTCTAGGTACATGCCCTAACTCTAAAAATCCTAGCTTCAAAAACTCTACACCTTAGTCGAAATATGAGGCTTGGCCTTTTCGTTACAACAAGAACTATTGTCTATACTTATAATAAATCTGTAGAGAGGTCAATTCTGTACATGATATATATAATCAAAATAACTATCAGGGGGTAATTAGTGATCGATACTGATGCCAAAAATGCAATCAGTAAAATTTTTGTCTGTCTGTCTGTCTGTCTGTCTCTATGTTCCTTATAGAAACAAAAACTACTCGACGGATTTTAACGAAACTTGGTACAATTATTCTTCATACTCCTAGGGAGGTTATAGTATACTTTTCATCACGCTAGAATGAATAGGAGCAGAGCAGTGAAAGGAAATGTTGGGAAAACGGGAGAAGTTGCTCCATTTTTTAAGCTTCCGTCGCGTGTGCAGCCTTAATGGTTAAAGCTACATAGAAATCATTTATGACGGAAATGTTCTACATTAAATTATCTAAAAAATATCCCACAACAGCATATGTCTATCTTTTATGGCTGACTCACAATAACACGTGTAAGTCCCGATAGCTCAGCAGTTCGGAGCTTTCTGATTATATTTGTTTACTCTTACGTTTATAATACTCTCACTCATCCCTAATTAAAAGAAGTTAATATTATTACCTATTCAATAAAAAAAGAATCATAGTAATCGGTATAGAAACACCAAACTTATACATGAAATACGCTAGTAAGCCATCGCGCCGTCGCGCGTGAATACTGAATCATGCCATAAGGATTATTTTTGTGTAACGGTTGCCGCGCTCGACGCGGGTCGTGGCGGTATCGCGGTAGGGTATAATAAAAAGGCGGGAGGTCCGGGCAACCTTAGCGAGTTGCAACTGCGAGCGGTCATGTCAAAAAAAAAAAGCGCGAGCTTCATTCAATATTTGGCTGTTGATGCGTTCAGAGCGTTCGACCTTATTGACAGATAATAATTGATATTAACGAACCGTGCTTATCAGCGCGACTTTTAGTCTTTAAATAGTTTATTTGAATTTCTTTTGTTGTTATTTTATAAAATAGGTATTAGTTGTTTTGGTAGTGTTTAAATATTCGTTCACATTACAAATCTATACTTATAATAAATCTGTAGAAGTGAAAATTCTGTACATTGAAAATGATTCTGTAGATTAAAAATTTTTTTGTCTGTCTGTCTGTCTGTCTGTTTGTTCAGGCATCACGCAAAACGTACCGGTCCGATTACGATGAAACTTGGTATAATTATTCTTTAATATCCTGGGCACCACACTGGGTACTTTTTATCCCGGAAAAGTATATACAATAAAAAACAAACTTAATTTTGCGGTTCCTAGACCCGATTACCTACTGTACCAACCGCAAATAATAAGTTTGTCGTAGGTTACGTCACCCGCACTGTAAATGTAGTGCTGAAGGTAGAATTTGGCTAACACTTTTTGAACTTTGATTTGAACGGACGTATCGAGTGGCGAGCGTTCGTTCTTATTAGCATTCTATAAATTGTATGTTTTAACTGCTACTTGCAATTCTAAACCGTGCTTTTCAGTGCGACCTTTTTATTCCTTTTAGTTTTTACTAAGTACAGTTTAAGTTAGAGTTATTTAGGTTTATTTTTATAAGTCGTAGGTATAGACTTTAATTTTAAAGTATGGTTAGTATATTTGATAGTGTACATAGTCACCGTAGGTTATTTTATAAATCTGTTAGGTAGGATTAGTCATTCGTATAGATATTAGTTTTCAGGGATTTTGCTTATTTATTGAGTTTACATTAGTTATCATCAGAAATAGGTTTATTTAGGTAGGTAGGTATTTTATTTTCTGTTATTGAGTTTTTTTTTAAATTAGGTAGGTACTTAGGTTTACTTTTATAATCTAATATAAAATTCAAAGTCCTGTGATCCTGTCTGACTGATTATATCAATGCACAGCCTAAACCGCTGGTCATGTACAGACATTTTTGGAGAGTGTGTTCTTTGTGAAGTGTATATAGGTATCCACTAAGAAAGGTTTTTTCGAAATTCCACTCCAAAGAGGGTGAATGGGGGGAGGGTGAAATGTCACGCGAACGAAGTCGCGGGCAGAAGCTAGTATAACATAAAAGTAATGAACAGTGAATAAATTTTTAACAGACTTCTAAAAAAGGAGGAGGTTCTCAATTCGGATGTTTGTATTTTTTTTTATGTTTGTTCGCGCATAACTCCATCGCTTGCCAACCGATTTCAAAAATTCTTTTTTTGTTGGAAAGGGTATACTTCCCAAATGGTCCCATGAAAATGTTATGGAAGTCGGTATTTTTTTTTGTAAAAAGGTTTTTATTAACCTTACGCCCATCATGTGATGGTAGGTAGCGAAACGGTCAACGTCAAGCTACATTTATTTTGAATAAGGTGTAGAGTTAGTGAAGTTAGGTTTTGTAGATTTAGGGCGTGTAGAGTTAGAAGCTTATTGGCTCTAAATGAGATCTGATAACTTTTTAACAGTGCGCTGTGCGAGCCATATGTGGTCTCGTCTTAGCAACATGTTTTTGGTGGGATTTCACATCTTTGTGTGAGTTGCTTATTTTTTGAGGTGATTTACTAAAAATCCAGAAATATGTATTTTATTATTTGTAACAAGGAGTCCCAAATTTTCAGACCTCTAGCATCAAAATTTCCGGAAGTCTCGTACTAACTTCCATCCCCTAGTTTAAGGGATTCGGGGGGCAAAAGTTAAATTTCTTTGTTGTTTGTGTATGTACTAATACTAGCTTACATACCAAATTTCAGCTTTCTAGAACTTCAGGAAATACCCTATGAGTTTTGATGATCATCAGTCAGTGACGAAATCGGGGTTTTTTTAGATATCAATAAAATCTAAAGTATAAGAGCTATGCAATTGAAACTTTGTACTACTGACATCATATCCCTAGAATTTTGTTTATCTGGTATAATCCAAACTCATGTTATCAAAAAAACGACGAAGCGCTTCGAGAAAAGGTAGGTAGTGCCCTTACGCTTCGCTTGGCTCGTCTTGGCGGGGGCACTTCCGTGCCCCCAGATAGGTGCTTCCTATTCACATTCTTTAGCTCAGATTGAAATTCTCTTTGGAATATCTTTAATGTTCCTTAGCGATATCTACTTAACAAATATCTTTATTTAATTTACTCACTGTCAAACAACGCACAGTCGATGGGTATAATATAACAAAGATGAGCACTAAGTAAAGAGTTTTCAAAATTTGTTCCCCAATGATTATTAGTCGACCCCATCGGGCACACGGCTTGTATGTTCTTCAAACACTGCATAGCTGTTTCCGTATAATCATGTAATAATACTTATAACACTCTATAGTTATTAGTGACTAGAGTTACCTATGCAGCCAGGAATAGCAACCATAGCAGGACTCTTTAGTAACGTAATTGTAAATTGGTTATACAATCTAGTCCCCTCCTGAAAAAGAACCATAAAGCTACTTTGAGGTGAATAGGGCGCGACCGCAATTAAAAATAACGTGGTTCGTTAGCCACTGTCGAATAATTATCGTGTTTTTAGATTGCAAACTTTGTAGTAGAAATGAAGTTAACGACCCGACGAGTTGATTAGTGTTTAGTACTTAGGAAGGGAGCTCGGGTGTACAAGATGCGGTAGGCTAGTCGGAGCCTGTAGGGTCCTAATATATTTTAACAGCTGCTTACGTACGTGTGCATCATCAATTCATCCGATTTGTTCTAAAAATCTTAAATAGCACTTCAGTAGATACTTTTGCATTTCATAAATTGCGTACTTATAAAAAAGTCGCAACTGCTTGTGCTCCTTCAACTATTTTATTATGGGTGACCGATTTCTCGTTTTTGACCGTCGTCAGTTGTCATTAAGTAATTTAGCAGGACTGTGACTCCACAATACATACCTACTTATTTGATGCGGAACGATTGAATCCGCGTGTCGATCAGCGGCAGTCTGCTGCTAGAAATGGTTATAATATGTGTCAAGCAAATAACTGAGCGAATTAAGCAAAAAGATGGAACGACAGAGGAAGACCAAAGAAAAGATAAATGGATTGTATAAGGAATGATATGAACGAAAACTGAGTGAATGATAGCGTGACGGTTGACAAGGCACAATGGATGAAAAAACATGTTGCGCAGATCCTAAGTAACATGGTACAAGGCCAGGACGATGATGATGAGCAATTAAGTAGATGTTAGAGAAACCAAGACATCATTGCACTTTAATTTAACACGCCTAGGCTGTTCAATCAAAGCTGAGAAACAGGGCGAGACATAGTCCAGAAAATATTAGAATGTGAAGTGGTGTACAAACCACGCAATGGAGCTAACGTTGATAGAGAAAGTTTATTCATGGAGCAAGCAAAGTCGCTCTGCTTATCACCTGCACCATTTGAATGCAACACTCACAGCGAGCACCACTTGGAACTAATTCAAAAAGGCCACTGCTCACCGGACCTCAACTTATGTTAAACTTGTCTGGTTTGGCGCGCGTTTAGTTTGGGGAAGCGCGCTTTGTGCAGTGGACATTTATAGTATTGTACATTTGTACGTTAGTGCTAGCGGCCTGCCAAGTGCCAAGCTTTTGCGTAGAGTTACTGACCATAACCTTCATCGGGAGATGTTTAGTGGCAGTGACCATAACGATGCAGCTGCAAAAGTGACACTGGCTTGAAATCATAGTAAATGTGTCTACTTATAATAGAAAGATGATTCATAGAAGCACACTATGGAGTATTTGTTATGTAAATACCTTAGACTTACCAATTACCATACCATAATCCAAATATTTATTTCCGAGTAACAAGAAAAGACTGCAGCAAAATAATCAATCAGATTGAGACGACAGATTCAATATTTTACTTCCATTTCTTTCACAACAAAAAACAGTCATGGCGTAACATAAAACAATGGTCTGGTGCACAAAAGTGTGGTCGCGAACAGCGTGCGCTGCAGTGACCCACTTTTCCCAGTTTGTTTTTTATACCAGCACCGACGTGCATATAAATAAAATTTATGCATATTCGATACATAAATTGTTTTATGAACCAAGATAAAAGCCATCTCCCTGGATTAACGAATGCAATTAAAAATCCATTTAAGTTTTCAATTTGAGGCAGTGTTGTCATCGGTTACAAAAAGTCATTGTAATCAACGATTTTGAAAACTTTTCACCAGCCTTTTCCGCCGCCCATTTTAAGACCCCATTGCACTCTTTGATAGAAATGATGAATTTACTGAAGTGACAGCCGGACCAAAAAATAATGGACGAGAATGATATCAGATGAATCATGGAAACTATTGCACTTTAAGGAACAAAACATATCAATGGGAACACGATAGTGAAGAGGAGGAAAACTCTTTTTAACCGATTTCAAATAAGGACGTTATAATACTTCCTTTCACATGGCAAGTAGTGATATACGAATTGGTGTGGGGTAGGTACAATAAGTAAAAAGTGAAAATAAAACAAAACAGTAAAACAAAAAAGAAATTGTAAAAAGGTTTTATCGGAAAGTGTTACCCGGTGACGCACACTTGATTCTCAAGTGCACCTCACTGACCTAGGCCGAAGTTATAAAGCTTCTTTGATGCTAAAGATATCCAGAGTTACTGATATATTTAGATAAACTAGCAAGTTCAAAACTGCTAAGAAATAAACTCAGCAGCTTTGCACTATGGCAACATGTTTTACGAGCAATATTTTCTGCTCGCAACCTGATTAGTATGCTGCCTTTGTCCGTCCGGATCAAAAATGTAGTGTATTGGATGCATTATGTATGTAGGCTGGTGGCAGGTTTTGATTCAATTTTTTTAACCGACTTACCTAAAGGAAGAGGTTAGATATATGTTCGACTTTATGTATGTTCACCGATTTCTCCGTCAATTTAAATTTTTTTTTGGTTGAAAGTGTATACTCTCGAGATGGTCCCATTGTCATCAAGTTGGAATCTGATGAGAGGAACCCATGGAAATCGAGGAAAACATTTTATAGGCAAACCTATAGCGATTTCGATATTTTTTAGAGTAACTTGAGCATTTGCTCTCGGAAATCATCATTTGCTAAAGTGGAGCTGATGATGAAGACCACAGACGGCCATCGGAACTACTCATTGATAAATATTTCACGGGTTGCGATTCGATTACTTTAATATGGTTGCTAAGCAATTTATGCTCGTCACAATGCGTATGGTGTGTGGTTGTTGAGGAGTTCTCCTGGTAAGATCCAGGAGAACTCCTCAACAATTAACGTCCCAGCATCGGCAAAAGCCATATTTTGTAAAAGGTGATGAGCAGTTGACATTAGGCTACTGTAACTTAGATAAATTACAAACTCTCCCACTAAAAAGTGAAAAATAAAAAACTAACAAAAAAAAAACCCTAATATTAATTTAGTATTCAAGTTGATACACTACATAACGATGTAATTATTCAGCGACAAACATTCTCGTGGCCAACTTGGGGTTGTGAGTGTGCAAGTTTACTGAAAACGTCCATCTGCAATAGCGCGTTGGAATCACGCCAAACGCGTCCTGTCATTCAGTAATATGTAACAAAATGTTCGAAAAAACTACTTTCACGCCATTTTGCTTTTAAAAATGCATCGATCGGAATACCACGTTCAACACTAAGGGCGAGGCCCCACTAGTGCGTTGCGCTGCGTTGCGTCGCGTCGTCACAACGGAACAACGCATTGTATGCTACTCCTGCGTTGCGTTGATGCTGCGACAACGCAACGCAAGAGGGTATGCACGCCGTCACAGCTGCGTCTCAGTGTCAAAAATGTCGTTACGCTCGTCTAGATTCCTCCTCTAGCAGTTGAACACTGTCCGTCGTCGAACCGGAGCTCCGACAGCGCAGCGCATCACACTCCCTCCCGCTTCGTCTCTTGTCCGTCGATCCGTTGTAGCGTCGCGCGCGACGACGCAACGGTCTAATGGGGCATGTCATAAAAAATATATGGAAAACGACGCAGCGGCGACGCTGCGACGACGCAATGCAGCGCAACGCACTAGTGGGGCCTCGCCCTTATGCCAAACTTGCGTTGCGACGACGCACGACGACGTCGTAGCGCAAGAGGACGACGTAGGTCACGTTTGCTCCTCGTTAAGCAGTGGAACACTGTCCGTCGTTGCACCGGAGGAGCTCCGACAGCGTAGCGCATCATCCTCCCCGCGCTTCGTCTCTCGTCCGTCGATTCGTTGAAACGTCGCGTGCGACGACGCATGTCATTTAAAATATATGGAAAACGACGCAGCATCGACGCTGCGATGACGCAACGCAACGCACTAATGAGGCATCACCCTAACCAGGCGCAAGTTGACCTTTAATCGTAGGTCCTGAACAAACTCCATTACTAATCGATGTGTACTCCGCCCTGCCTGCGGTTGAATCTTCTTCAATTAGATAATCTCGTTTCGCTCCCCTCGAGTAATGTATTGCATTATGGTAATGGCTAAAGCGCGCCTTTGTGTTGCTTTGGGAGATAGATAAAAATATTCTGATTCAAAAGTCAAATCTTATTAGAGGTAAAAAACCGAGTGCAATTTGGTATTAGTTAATATTTAAATACAACCCCAGCTAGTTACACCGAAAAGCTTGGTTAATAAGATTCTATTGTAACTTTGAAGATAAGTTTTTGTTTAAGTTATTTGCCTGAGATGAATCTGGTTTTTATTAAGTTCCAAAGTATTATATTTAAAGTTCTTCAGTACCTTCGTACTTTATGAATAGATATAAGAAAGATTCTCGAGCAAGTTGGTTTATTCCCTGGAAAAATTCTGCAACTAGTAAGAAGATCGTCAACACATATTGACCACACCCAAACGTTTCACCAGATAGGAGTGCATTGCCCTTATGGGATGCATCTGTATTTACAGGTCCACCTGTAGCCCGGGATGGCCGGGTCGGGGTCATCGGCCCAGTTCCGCGCCCTACTTCCCTGCAGCCCGGCTGCGCAACAAGTGACGTGTCATTATGTAATGTCGAATGGCGTACTTAGATGATGTTGTCAGCGTTACAGATGTTGATGGCTCTCAATCAATGTGTTAGCTGATTAAGACAATGGGTATTGAATTGATTCGTCTTTGATGATATGGCTTTGTTTGTGCCTCTGTGGTAGAACTGGTGATGAGTATTGGTTTAGATATTTTTAATTTTATTCATTCTATCTCACAGTTACAGCTTTACGAAAAGTCTTTCGTAGCGTTTTGGCAGGTAAAGGCCTCAGCTCCTGTATCAAATTTAGAGATGCTGTTATCCCAATAAATACCTTCCAAAGAATTAAATTTTTAACATAGTCAATTGACTGAAAATTATGTAAGTATTTTGATACAGAAATCCTTAATTTTGATGCCTTTTAGAATATTTTTTGTTTCACAAAGTGTGTGTGGTTACGCGGTCTACGGAGCAATCTTTTGAAAGGAGATTATGATAAAAGAGTGTTTTTTCGTGAATTCCGTTTAACATTTTGCGACATATTTTTTGGATAATGTGCTGAAAATTAAGTAATGCTACATTTAGTCTTTATAACATAAATTTAAAATAATAATATGTACGTTTATATGAAAAATAAGCAAAATAACATAAATTAGATTATTCAGAGTTGATATTCTAAAAGTAGTTAATGTTTTTGTTACAAGAAATTTTCACTTTACCGTACTGCTGTGCTATTACACAGTTAGATGTATAGGGTTTTATCGATTCATCGAAGCGTCGTTGCGCGAATCGTGTAACATAAGTAGCTACCGCTTATCTACCTTTTAACGAACGAACCTTTTAAAAGAAATACCTTTTACATTTCAGCAATTTCAGTCGCTACTCCATTACCTCGGGTACATTAACTAATCGACATCTGAGTCAGCGAAAACAATTGATGGCCCGAAAGTCAAGGTTAAAGCTTTTAACTCCATGATATTGGAGGCTATAAAGGGCTACCCTACTTAGTGAATAGAATGCGACCTGGAGACCTACCATGAACTATTTAAAAACGATTCAAAAGCAAGACATTTCAGTTTAGGTTCTTAAACTGCATCGCTTACAGTCGTACCATGACGTCCAATACGCTCACCGGCATTTGGATCGTTGAAAGTGAATGAAAGATCGCAATTCGTTGCTGAACCGCGTTTGAAACGTTTCTGGTGAAAAAGAGACAACACTATTATTATCAAATAAGTTTGTTTCGCGCACATTTTAGTGTTAGACACGTTCAGAAGCAAGTAACATTTTATTTGTTCATAACTCAATATCATTACTTTATAGTAAAACAGACACTCAAAGATTAATACGGTAAGTCGGTAACTATTGTTAAAATAATTCTTAGTCAAAGTAGATATTTATTTACCTTTTGCTATTTATTATACGAAAACAATATTTTTATTTCGACCTAATAAAACAATGTTTCTGTTTTGAACGTACCAGAGTGTAGTTTTGAACTTTTGATTTCAAGAATTGTCGAAAGTATTAAACATTGTATAATTTGTATATGTACTGAAACTAAATAATTCTTTCGAGAAGTCTATAGATAAATCTATTAAGAAAGTGAATAAATGTACAACTTGCCTCGAGATTATGACAATAATTTGCAAGTGCTTTTTTTGTTGCATTCTAGTCGAAAAAGGACATCTGTTAAAGAAAAACAAATGCGGTTTAAGGCATGTAAAATAGGTATTTTACACTTTAAAAGAAAGATTAAAGTACACTTACATTGGTTTTTTGTAAAATTCCACTAAAAAACTTTATTTTCGTCAATAATTCACCAAACGTTTCAGTTTTTGTTAGAGAAATAGTAACTTTTATTGAATCGCTTATTTTGACAGTTAGCGATTCAGCTGAGCTGCTATAAGGACGTCATGGTACCAAATACAGTACAAAATGAAATGAATGAAACCAAAACTTGCGACTCAGTTTGGGATAATCGCTGTCAGATGGCAGAGCCTAAACTGAATCGTTAAACTGACGTCTTGGTACGAATTAGAAGAACAGTTCAGTTTAGGTCCTAAAGTGGATCGCGTTAAGAGCTCGTGGTAGGTATGCAGGGCGCCTGGCGGACCCTGGAACAAATTAAAGGGTTACGGACGGGGACCAATATTTGTTGACGAGATTGGTAGATTTGCTGCGTTTGATATTTGCTGAAAATAAACTTGGGAGTAAAATTGTCTGGTTTAGGTTTTTGCCATTTTTTTTTCAGAGCTTGTTGCTAGTCTTTTTGGTACATTCTTGAAATTCAGTATAATTATACAATTTCTACAATTTTGTACCTAATGCATTTCGGTTTTCTGAGCTTTTCGAGCTGATTAATCTTGTTCTAGAATCCTTTGAAACAAAATTCTGTGAAAAAAAATAACTTAGCGAAACAGGCGAAATTATTACTAATAACAACAGGGACAAATGGTTCATAAATCGTATGAAGCTGTTATTACTTACCATTACTAGTTCGTCAGATCTATATAACTTATTTACTTCGAAAACTTAGCTTATAACCACAATGTTGATAGGAACAGACTTTTGTACCATTTTTTTTAATGATGGGAAATCAAATGACCTGTCCCGCTCTTAGTGGAGCGGAAGGGAGTGTCAGACTCTTACTGACTAAAACCCATCCGTGTTCCTTCCTTAGCCCTTTATGTTCCGGGGTAGCGGTAACCCTTTCGGACAATCCCGCTGCCCCGGCAGGCTTCGGCCCTAACGGGCCCCTCCTCTGATGCTGACATCTCTTTGAGGCGCGCGTGGAACACATACACGCCTTCCAGCACGGGCCTGGTCCTGATCGGACGGCGAGCTACCCATTACGTGCCGTCTGCAGGCCCGCGCCTACGGCCGGGAGTCGTCACGCGGCTCCCGACGCCCAGGGCGTCTCCCGCGGCGGCTGGGACGTGAGGCTCTAGAGGTTCTCTCTTTCGCCCATCCTCATCCTCCTCAAAGAAGGGTCTTATCCTGGGTGCCCTAGACTTTTGTACCCTTACAATTGTTTAAAAACCTTGCCAAATGGTCTTATTCGAGTTGCGATCACGCCTTTGTACGGCATGAAAGGAAGCGGGAGCAAGGTTCAAGGGTGTGATTGGATTGAAGACCTACCACAAAGTCTGGTATAAAGCAGTACAGTCAAAATTACGTGAATAATTCATTGTTGGTATTGGTAGGAACGATTTGAATGTATAATTTGTATTTTTATCTCCTGGTTTGTGAATTTTTGAGAAAAAGAAGCCTCGTTTATGTTAGCGCGTTTTGTGTTTTTTACTCAATCTTTGAAAAAATAATCCTCTTTATTGGGTTACGTAAGGCAAACTTATAAATAATTTTATCTTTAATGACGAGGTCAGTTGGAAAACTTGACGTATACCCTAATTGATTTCTGTGTTGATTTACGCCACTTAGTAACAAGCAACGTAGGTAGGTACTTACGAAACAACCAATTTCTAAGTTGTTTGATGTTAGCAAAGTACACAAAGTTTTTGATTATTTTGGGGAAATATTCGGGTTTGTTCAAAAGATAAGCCTCAATAGTTATTTACTTTATAGACCTTATTATAATTTGTTTGAACAATTTTTTTGTCTTCGTAAGCCCTAATCTATTCTCTTAGGCGAGGGCTTTTTTAATTCAGTAGAACAAGCGCTTGTAACAAGGGTAGTAAACTACGGTTACGGTGTTGAAAAATTCCATCGAACAATGAGCGTTTTAGTTGCGTTCATTGATGCTGCAGCACGTCTCCCGTTCCTGCTAGAGATACGTACGCAAACTACGCGCCGTCTGCGGTAGAAAAAAACCGAGTGGATATGCGGTAATATTACTTTTCACACCAAAGCGGATTTCGCTATCATTATGGGTAGAATACCGAGTTCGAGTTTCGCTCAGGGAGGTGCACTTCTACCCACAGCGGTAGCGAATACCGCTCAGGTCGCTCTAGCCGCGGGACTTGATACTAAATACCTGAGCGAAACCCGCGCGGTATCTACCTCTACCCACAGCGGCAGCGAATACCGCTGAAATTTGAATAGCCCTTTAGAGACACGTATAATACCGCACCGGTGATTAACGAGGATTTGCCAATGGACGGAAATTGGATCTTCAGTAGGTATCTGTTGGTTACCTTAATACCCATAGATATATGAAAGAAGTTAATACCGATGACCATGAGTTTACAAAGGCTAGATTTTCATTCTGAATAAGAACGTTAAATCACTTTTTGTTGACTGCTGTAAATGCACAATCTTAATTGTATATAAATGGGTGAGGACATGCATTCCTAGTACGAAACTACTGCTGTACTTCTTGTTACATAAGTGATTTGGAAGAAGTAGTACCAACGGTTTTTCTTATCGCAAAACAACGTCAGCATAGCGTGTTGCCCGCTTTTCGTGTCTAATCTCCAGATACTATCTAGGCTAGTCTCTGCTTTACAACTTAGATTAAAATTTCGCGTGCCTCATGTAAGCTGGCAGTTTAAAGTTTTCCCGCCCTTTTATCAAGTTTTTGAATGGCGTTTTCTGGGTGTTGCGTTCTTTGTCGGAAAATAGAATTTATGGCAGGGGAAGAGTTGGGGACTTGTAGTTCATTGTTGACGAAGTTTTGCGTGTAGGAGGCGTTTAGCATCTACTGAGCTGAGTTTAACGCTGTTTGTAATAAACGTTAATTACTCAGCGTTAAAGTTGAAAGTTTTAACTGATTGTACATGATGAAAAAAAATTGTTTATATTGTCTCTCTTTTCGTATACTATGTATTTCGAATAATTTTATTCAGTATATAAAAAAAAACAATAAACTAACAATAAACAGCACTAAATTCTAGTCTTTCTTTCTAACCTAATCCTTGAAATATAGAAATGACAGTTTGTCTTCTTTTCATGGACATGTTAGCGTGACTCGGGCTTTGAAGGTCATGGTCGAAACTGTCTCAATGTTTCCCGTTATAACTGTCTAAATCTAAATAATATCAGACGTTGTCGAAAATATACGAGAGATGGTAGAAATTAAATTCTTAAATTTCTGTCAAATGATGGCTATAAACATGATCAGGATACCGCCATAAAATAGTTACCATTCATTTGAACTATACCCAATAGAGACTAATAAGTGTTACGTAAAACGACTTATTTTGTTAATTTCTGATTCAAATCCTTCGTTATACTATGTCTTAAATATTGTCCCGCAACGACGCTCTAGGGAGTCACAATAAGTTACAATACAAATTATGAATTCATATAAGTGACGTTTACCGCACTGCGGATTTTTATTAAGTTATTTAGAAAGTACCGTGAACAGCCAAGCGGTAATTGTATACTTAATTGACAATTATCAATTCATCACGCAGACAATCAGACGCACATTTGCAATTACGTAAGAATAAGTAATTTGTCGCACATAGAGTCTACGTAGTTACCGTGTATTATGTCATAAAATTACAGCACAAACATACTTTTGGACATAATAGCTAGCATCAACTTTCTTGTCGTAACGCAGGCTACCATTAGTCCCAAGGTCAAGGTCGCGGCGTTTCCAGGCAACGTACTGACAACAAAGCTTTTCTCACTGTAATTTAATAATATTAATGGTTGTTGTACATGGATTTTGCATTAAAATGTTATTAGCTGTAATAATCGCTCGTTTAATGTAAATAACTATGAAAGGAGGGGTATTGTTAAATGTCCCACGCTGGGCGCCATTAAGCTTGCGTACCTATTCTGTTTTTATCAATGTTGATATCAGGAACTTTGCAATCGTAGCTTTTTCGCTTAATTTATGACAAATGGTTGTTATTAGTAATTATCACCGCGTAAAGTGAAATTTTACATCATAAAGCAGAGTTGTTAATTTATAGTCCTACGGTGGGTGCCATTAGGGGTTTACACGGTTATTGTTTCTGGAATGTCTAAATGAATTATTCAACGCCTGTTCGCAGATTTTGAATGATTTACATGTTGGAATTTTATTAATGTTCATTTTATTTTCTAACTACCTACCTAATGTTTATGAAATTTAAAAGAAAAGGTGTTACCATTTTTGTTGTTATATTAAATATTAAATTTGGATTTTGTCTCCCCTAAATCCAGCCCTCAAATAAAGGCCATAATTTGAAAGAAACACATTCGTCTTTTTCAGGGATATCCACGCTATCGGGATGCGGGTCTCCCGACCAGCTCGATCGCCTGCCCGAGCTGCCGGCGGCGGAGGAGAAGAGGCTGCGTCGTGCTGCGCAGGTGCTGCAGCAGAGGCTCGTACTGCGCCAGTGGCTGGCCACGCATAGGCTGCAGCATACATATACCAAGTATGTATCAATAGTATAGCCTATTTCTAGAGTATAATAAAAGAGCGTCCACGAATCACGGCACTGTAAGCGCTACGTGCACTACAGCTACTGTTTACTAGAAGAGCGGTTCCGTCATATTGTAATGGCCGACATGAAAATCTGTAATTTTCACTAGTATTTGTCAATAAGGTGGCAAAAAGCGCTCTGTATTTTGCATCCGTTATTGTGTGACCGTTCACCGCTTTCTTAGGAAACCTAAGCTTTACAGCCGTTATGTAGCGCCTATGCGACATAAAAATAAAACGGGCAATACTGAATTTTAGCTATCTGTTCCAAGAGGACGTGTTCATTTATACGTGCCTATCACAAAACTGTTGCTTGGTAAAAACAAGCGCCACATATTCTTGAGTGACCGAACCTAACCAGAATAATTTTCTGTCAGCCTGCATGATGTAAGGTTCCCCTTTTACAGACAAACTTTACAGACTAAGCGTTCGTCCGCAGTCAGCTGAATGTCTAAACTTTTTTGACTGCGTGTGCTAATATTATCATACAAAAAAACACGAGAAAAGAATAATATATAATTATATTTGTATAATAAATAGGATCTATTCGTATTGTATGAAAGACGTGGTCTTCACAAACATTTAGATCAGAATATTAAGAACTGTCGAGAGGTTCTAAATCGACTCTACCAAACTTATAATACGTAAAGAAGAAAATTAAGAATTCCGTAGATAGCGTGAAATCAAACAGTGAAAGGAAAGCACGTACACAATTAAATTACTGTCTAACAACGAATGTCATTAAACTTACTAGTTTCAAGAATTCTATTAGGAAAGTTCTATTCCAAAGGAAATTAACTTTTCAACTAGTCGCATCTTCCGTAGAACATTTAGGAAATTGGCTCCCAACGGGCGCTGCGTAAAATCCTATCATAAATATTTCCAGCTATTTACCAGTATAAGCCGAGTATTAGAATATAAGAGTTCGCTTTATATCTGCGAATTTAAATTAGCTGAGAATCGAAGATGGTAGTAATCTGCAAATTGAGTAAGCTTGGAATAACGGTAATTTTGATTCAATTATTCCTAATAATAATTCTAAAAGCAATAAACCTATCTTCTTGGTTGTTAGTTTAAAATATCTTACACGTGTCAGAAAGTGGAAAATGAGGGTAAGTGGGTATCAAGTTAAAAATGGAGGTGATAGGAGCAGGAAACTGGATATGGTGGAATAATAGACACCAGCTCAGGATAGTCAAGATTAACTACCGTGACCTACATTAAAGTTCTTTTCTCCAGCTTTATTTAGCAAAAAGCGGAACGGAGCAGCAGAACTAGAAACTATTCGGAGCATTTTAACAAATCTTTCTGGCAATAAATCTTTGAGATCGCACGTGTGGGACATGTGCCAACAATCCTAACCCAGTGGATACTCGTGACCTTGACATTTCCTCTTGACATGTTAAGGAAAAAGGGGCGAGTTCGAACAAAGACTTGTGCGCGGTTGGCGAGACTTCTGTGTGAGTCATTTTGGTATTACAGTGTATTTTAGGAGCACTTATCGCGTGAATTAAAGTTTTTGTCTCCCAAAGTTTCGAGTACTTTAAAGCACATTTTTCTTCGAACATGTTAAAACTTAAAGTTGTAAAGTTTTCGCTAGCGGCGGGATTTACTATATCCAGGTCAGGCGGAAAATTTAATAAATCTAAACATTATCTGCATAGTGAATATTCAAGCTACAAGCATATCTCAATTCAGAGGCGACGGGCCGTCAGCACACCTTTTGTTGAAAGTGTGTCAATTTTGATACAAGCGCTGCCCTTTGTTCGGAGCTGTCGGCAGTGGTGACAATACCTTCGTCGACTCATTCAGGCCAGTTTCCACAGGGACAGAGGCACTTTGAAAACTGTAGATTGATGTTTCGGAAAGCTATTTTTGTCTCTGATGCAGGTATGTGTAGTGTGGATTGTGGTGCACATAAAAAGGGTTAGGGATTTCATATTTAAGCGATGAAAATCGTAAGAATAAAAGAGCAGAACTTCTGCAGAAAAATTGTTTGTTCTGAAGTGCCTACTTCTCCCGTTTGCTATAGTATAAGCCATATAAATAGCACAATGCGACAATACTCGTAGATGGATATCGAAAATGTTGGCATAACAACACGAGCAAAGAAACCAGAGAAACATAAAAATGATAGTAAGATTAACTTGTGCACAAACCCGCACCAAATCCGAACCGGCTTAGTCGCAGCTTTCCACCATATTTTACTGCGACCTTAAAATCCTGCAAAAATTAGAATACATTTCGTATTCACTTCTTAGCTTGAATTTTGCGGAAACTCCGGTCCATGTGCTCTACAAGTATACAAATTATGTGGTATGTACATCTGTATGCGTGCGAGTACGTTCCCTCGTGGGAAATGCGGCAATCCGCTTAAAAGTTCCACACTGCGAATTTCGATCAAAGGAATCGCAGAAGAATAATACAAAATTCCTGTCGTGTTTTGTTTGACCTTTGTGAAATTGAGTTTAGGACCCTCCTTGAATACAGCACGTTTATAAAATGCGCGTCACTGAGTCTGCTTTATGACTGCTTTATTTGGACTCAGAATGATGCCGTTAAAGGGCACCATAACCAGGAAAAATGACGTTTTCATGAAAATTAAAAAAGGGCAATCATCCAAACACCTGATTGGCGCTTCGGATTATTACATTTAAAATGTACAAACGCAATCTGGACCCAATGCTCTTTAACGATCCAACACGTTTTCATATTCATTGCTCGCGCCGTCCTCTTTCCGACTACAAAAGGCTATTGAAATTTTTATCTTCGGGATCCAGTCACTTAATATTGGAGGGAAATTCTTAAATTCTCTGAGCGAACTTTGCTCTTTTGTGTTTGTGAGGCAAAGAGCTGGATTGTGCATAAACGAACTAAAATCTTTTTGTAGATTGGATACTAGGCTTCAGAGCTGCACGGGAGCAGATTGAACGCGATGGCATCTATCAATAAATTCCCACCTGTCTCTGGCCGAGCATTGTTCACTGCAAGTAGGTCAACAGCGACGTACCTTTATAAGCCCACTTATAGTCTCTTCTGTACACACTAACAAGTATCTACAATATTCTTCAGTACATATAATGTTCTTGACGTTCATCATGCCACAGTAATTCTTCCGTTTTTAAATGGAACTCGTTTATTACCGTCCTAGAAATGAATTTGCCTCTTTGCAGTTTTCAAGTTCTTACAAAGTTAATCTTGGCGCTTTTCACGAAGTTTTTTACAAAATTAGTATACCACCGGTACTGAGGTTGTGGAAAGTAGTAGGTAATTTGCGGCTATCCAACAAAGTCTACCTATTTATGTGCTTTAAAATGCTACTTCGTGAAATATTAGCGGTGAATCGGCTTTTCCGAGGACTTTGAATAGTGTTAAGTTTTATACACAATTAATGTTATTAGTTTTCGCACATCTACGTATAAGGCAGAGAACACAAGGTTTGTCTACTGCTGGACATTACTTTGAACAACATAAATAACCCTCTTCATCCTAAACCATTCATGTGAACGTCGTAAAATTCATTCCAATCTGTGACCGGCAGAAAATAGATTGCATTCACCAGCATCCACTACTTCTAATTTCGGGCTTGCATATAACAGATAGAGAATCAAACGAGAGAATATTTTGGTACTGCGGAGTTTAAAACTGTTTCTATCTGCATGAACTGCAATCTTCAGCACGTCAGTCACGGATGAATTTCATTTAATAATAAGCTGAGAGTTATATTGTGAAGAGTTACCTAGTTACGGAGATAAAACTGATTTAAAATGGCTCAAAATTATGTTATACTGCGTGAATATAAGCGTGAAGATTAACCCCAAATCAAATCTTATAGAACAAGGCCAAATAAATCCTTAACTGATCCCGATATCATGAGGGTAATACGAAAAAAGGTCCAAGATTTATCCTCATTTTCACTTACGCCGGAGAAGACCGGGATCCTATCGGCTCACGTCCCTTACTTGATGTATGACAATCTTTCTTTTTACTTTCGCGCTCCATTGAATTCGTGGCAACTGCAAAAGACTGTTTTCGCCGTTTTCACGTATGAAGTATTTTGATTCACTCAGAGGACATATTTTTCCATTACGTCTGTGAAAGGTATTTGGAGGACTATTTTTGGCGCGAACTCACGGGTTTCGCGCTTATTTTGGTTTTGGGTTGTTGGTTTTGGATTCTAAAGTATTGCAATTGGTGTGCAAAGTTTATGTAAATACGGACTGTCGATACACAAGCATTTAAATTTGGTGTGCTTATACAGTTTCCTAGACCAGTATTGTAGAAAATTGGTGGAACAACTACTGCAGTGCTATCCGCAAAACGCTAGGATAAGTATAAAAATAATACATTGTTAATGATTAACATAAACAAAGAGATAATGAGCCCAAATGCGGTTGCAGTTCGAACTCTTGTAACCACTAACCACTATAACGACAATTTTCCTAACAGGACCACATTAACTGCAAAATTATTAAACCAGTTGTGGCCATGATAAACATTCATAAACAATCTAACATATTAGGGTTTTTGTAAATCAATACTACTATAATATTCTAGTAGAGGTTCTTGCCTCGATTTTGTGTGACCGATCACGAAACCTGTTAATTACATGATATCATGAAGTGGAGTACCTATGTTAACCTTTATTGAATGGTTATACAATGGGTTGCCTAATTCTGTGATCAAATAAAACACAGACAGAGGTAGGTTGCATAACAAACTGATTTCTTTCTGCATCTCCAAAATTTGGCAACCCTTTATTCTACGTAGTAGTGCCAAAACACCTGACATTTGTATGCAAGGCACAACCGGAAGGTATAAAAAATGCATATCTCCAAATTGAGTAAATTTGCACGGGAAAATACGTAGCTGATACTAGTCATTTGAGTCCAAATCACCGAAGAAATATCGAAGGTTTGGAGATCACGATTATTTTAGAACCTATCGACCCGCCCCTGCTTCGCAAGGTTGCAATGTAACGATGCCGATGTGGTGACATGTCAATACATTAGGATTTCTGTACTACCTATATCTAAGTTGAATGGCAATGTATTTATTATACATGTAGCGGTAACTACAACGCCACATGCGAACAACGCGTCTTACTGACGTCACGCCAAATCCTGCATCTCGCAAGCAGAGTTTACCGCCCAACTAGCATAGATACAACAACCCGACATGAATTAGCGGGCAGTTGCCCGCCAGACACAACACCCGTATGGTCGGAGGATCCTCCCTTTTCTATAGTGGATGAGTGAACTTTACACCCTGTTCCTCATACCTCTATATACACATAAACCTTCCAGAAAAAATTCTCTAAATGATGATGAAAACCTCATTAAAATACATTGTGGAGTTGAGAAAAACCAAGCGGTCACACAGACAGACACGAAAAGTGACTTTGTTTTATACTACGACAAGATTCAAGCAGGTTCTCACACGAACTCTGTCGCAAGATTCAAATTATCAACTGATAAGTTATTGTCATGTGTTTTGATCCTGCTTGTTTACAACCCTTGTTTATGGGTCTCCAGGGAATTCTAATACGGATTGTATTGTATCGGTTAAATTTCGAAGGATTCAGGATATATTTGAGTATTGGCGATTTGCAGATAACTCTTGGAATTGGAAATTAGGGACAACTGTGGTGGGTTGTGCACTCAGTTAATTACTTTATGTAACTTCAATAAAGTTACATAAAGTAATTATCAGCCGGTAAATTCTGTAAAAATCTTACCGTGAAAACTTAGGTGATGTGAGTTTGTTTTTGCTATGAACTGACACTATTGACAGCTCACTGCACACTCACATCACCTAATTTTTCACTGTGAGATTTTTACAGAATAGCACTGCTGTACCTTAAATGTTGAATATATGATACTGGTCGCCAAGGAGTACAGGGACATCGACGCGCATCCTTGGATTCAGAACATGATTCTGAAACCTGCGTTGAAATTTTTCTTCGGTTAATAAAAAAAAATGCTGTTCCATTCATTTTGACCGCGTAGGTATTGCATTTTTCTGTGAAACAGCGTATTCTTGTTTTGTTAACCGACGACCAATTTCTACGCTGTGGAAACAGAACCATGTGCTGAATTTATGGTTACTATTATATTAAAATGTAGACTTATGTTTAAATCTGGATTTCTCAAAGTACTCATAACTGTAATATCGTGTGAACAGCTGTAGAAAGTAACAGCTTTCACAGTTTGCCTGTCCTAGAAATATAATCAATATGATATGACATTGAGAATCATCATTCTTCAAAGAATCGACAGCTATATCTGGGGCAATCGTTCTATTCAATGCGCTACAAGATGTCTTAGATAAATCTTTCCTTCAATATCTAACCGTTTCCTTTACCTAATAAAAATATGTTCTAGTAATTCAGTTCTATTTTCGTCGAGTTCAGCATCGGGTATCGGGGATTTTCTTTTCATTTTTCCTCAGTATTAGAAGTAGCTTGGTTAGTGAATAAGGCACTGTAGTACTGACTTCTGTAATTTAAAATGAGTCATGGTTAAAAGACTGCATCAATTAAAAAAAAAAAAAAACTAAAATGATTTATCGTCAAGAATTTCTACCCTACAGATAAACAACCAGCATAGCTATCGATAACCTGATTTGCTTTGCCCCCGACAGCAAACAGCTGTCGGGAGAATAGCGGTCGTCTATATGATATAAACTGACAACATTTTCGGGTTTTGGACTTGTGAATAGCGTTTAGAAGACTCCTACGATAATATTGATTGATGCTCGATACGGCACGGAAGCGTGGTTGTGAATAGCTATGCAGATTTTATTCTCTGTATCTTTCGAATTAATGCTTCGACTTGGATTCAGGTCCAACATCGTGACAGTCACGCAATTAATGATTCGTGTATCTGACTTGCTTGCTGTTCGGGTAAGCTAGACAGGCCGTATTTACGTGTGGTTGAATCTACTGGAAACTTTCAATCGTATTCAGGTGAAAAGCAGCACCCCTGCTTTTCACCTGAATACGATTGAAATGTAAAACTTTTATCAGCCGGATGGTGAATTGGTGAATTAAAGGTTTTTCTGCACATTTCAGCACTTTCTGGGCTTTTATACATAAAATCTTCCAATGGGGGTAGGCAGGAACTACAGAACCCCACCAGCTATGATCCTTAATAGGGAGGGGTCGACCTAGGAGGACATATAGTGACCTGATTGGTGATGTTCTTCAGGAAGGTGAGGTGCGTAGTACTCGCAAATGGCTTGAGTGTATTACTAGATATTTGAACGTATTCGTAATCGAGGCAAAAGGAGTGTGGGCTTTATAATGGTTACAATAATAACCAGTTCCTTAACATTACCCAGTTACTTATCTTATCACCTTGATATGAGAAGCGAGAGAGGAGAGCCTCTTTAGATAACATGTGATATTTTGTGAAAACTATTAGAAAATTGAGTTTGAAATCGCGATGACGAAATTTTCCAGGGATGCTCCTAAAATCTGTCACCGCAGTTCTGAACGTATAAATAAATAACGATTTCGTACAATCTAAACGACATGACATCCCTTAACATTCGCTCGTAAACGAGCCTCGTGACTCGTGCCAGGAGACTTGCGCCCTTTTGTAACTGCTCATGCATGTTGTGTTATATATTTAAAGATGTTTATGCTGTGCGATTTTTTGCTTAGTATAGAGGCAGTTTCGGTGAGCTTTCTAAATGTTTATTTTTATTACAAGCTTTTATTTAACTTGCATTGTTAGTTAGTATGTATTGGTCAAATCTTGCAAGCTGAATTAAAACCACTTCCTCTTATCCTACAGAGTTGAAATTTTACATGTTAATTCTGTTTCAAAGACAATACTTTTTTAATTTGTTTATTCGGTAGAAAACTTCTCAACTTGGCATCTTAGTTTTCTGGAAGTTTCTGTTGTTCATGATGAAAATCAGACTATGATGGTGCCAAAAAGCAGTTGGAATACATTATCAGATCCTATTAGTCGGATCCTTGCCCCAATAGCCTAGAGAGACACCTAAATTCGAGGACCCTCAACCTTAATAAGGCATAAACTTATGTCATATCTGGCATTCTCCATTTTATGAATGCTTATATCTTTTCATATCACGGAGACCCTTCGTAAATCCAATAATGATATTTATGGACACACATAAAACCTTATGGTATGGTATCGGCGAATAAATGCATCTAATAAGGAAAAAAAATCGGAAAAAATAAAGATATAAATTGTAATCTGGACCACCTTTGTTATTCATTGCATTCAATCTAATAAATTCACGCTAGGCTGGTAAGTACTGGTAACATGACTAACATGTAATCGAGCGATTCAAGTTATAGACACATAAATAGATTTAGCCAACATTATTCTGCTGCAGGGAAATGGCCTCTCTTTCCCTCTTTCGACATGTCTCTGCTCTGTGCACTACCATCTTACTCCAGTCCTTTGTAATCCTGCCGGTCTATTTCATTGACGCGCACACTGAAATCATGAATTCAGCACATGATTCTAGACCCCCTAGCATAGAAATTTACAAAAAATCTGTTGTTTCATAGCAAAGTGCAATACCTAAGCGGTCAAAATGTATGGAACAGCAAATTTTTTATTTAATAACCGACGAAAAACTTTGAAGCAGGTTTCAGAATCTTGTAATGAATCTTTACAAGTTGCGTATCGATGTCCCTGCCACCCTGCACGTTTATAAACCTCACCGTGAAGTCTTGACTTATGTGTAGGTAAGTCCAGTTTATCCAGTGTTCCTACTATCTTTTCCCCTGGGCACGCTAATCACAACTCACAACAAGGACAGATTTTCCAATTGTGAATTTTGTAAGTGTAGCGAAACCGCGCTTCAGTCGATAGTGTGGATGCAGTCTTAGAGCCGGTTGCATTTCACGCACGGCCGGAGGGGAGGAAACGACGTATGATTTATGACGTATTTCCTCGCTCGGCAAATTGCAAGCTCACTGAGGTTTCATTGAGTAACTAAAAATAATGGCATTCATTTTATATTTTCGCTTTCGTTTTTGGTTCCTGATTTAACGATGTGATTTATTTCATTCTAATTATGATTAATCTGTGTTTTGGGAATTTGAAAATGCTTTTAAGGTTTATTAAGTAATTGATTTTTTTTATTGTTTGCCTTCCTCGTTGGTCTAGTAGTAGCGAGTGAGACTGCTGAACAAGAGGTCCTGGGTTCGATTCCCAGATCGGGCAAAATTTTATTGGGTTTTTCTATCACAAATTTTACCAGTAGCAGCTTGGAGTCTGGATTTGTGCTCGGTTGATGGCAATAGGTTCGCCCTCTATTACATGATAGGCCTTAAACATAAGTGGCGAAATGTGGGTGTTACTGACGGAACCCTCCGGTGATTATAGGCGTGCCCTATCAAAATACCAGCGCTACGGTATTTATTTTTTAAATATCGTGGCATTATGCTGAGATAAAGAGCTTTTTTGGCCTTGCACAGGTCGTTTTTGTATTTTTTTTCTGGTTTATAATGTAACTTTGTTAGTTTTAAATGCTCCTTTTTTAACTATTTGTATTTCCTGTGTCCCAAATATTTTTTTCTTGCTTTCATAATTATTATGTGTTTTTTTTCCTTAGGTATTGAGTTTTATAAGTTTGACTATGTTTTTTTTTTTTCATAAACGTTGGTTTCTTTGATACATCATAATCATCATAAAAAAAAAAAACATATTTTTACCTGAACATTTAACTGCGTACTTCCATAGCTCATATAACCCGCTTTTGGCGCGTCTATGGGGTGAAACTGACCCCACCCTACCCTACAAACCCAGCATGTCCGGAAGGCGTGAACCAGCATGAATAATATCCCTCCAGCTCTTAATTCACATTCAAGCCGCTAATCTGGCCAACAGCGTGGAACACGGCGATATCACGCTAACTATACGTACCTAAGCACACTCAACCGCACTTACATTGTAACATTTTCACTTTGACAGGGAATTTAAGTCTTGCCCCCTTACTAATAAACGTTGTATAGCGTCTGTATAGTTACACAACGCTTTGTCTTCTTCTTTCGAAAGTCAAATTACTGACGACTGAAAGTGAGAAATCGGTGTGTAACTACACACATCAAAAGTGTCTAGGGATCAAGCATTTTTATGCGGATTTCTTGAGATTCAGATGTGGCTTTGTAATAAATTTATGATTTTATAAATTTATATGGATCCTTTTTGGTGCATTTCATAATTTGAATCAGGAACTGTGAATCAAATTCGAGTAAAAGATGAAAATCAGCTGTCAATATTTTCCCTATAAAAACATACAACGCATTGAAGACATTATTAGTGCTACTGTTTCCCTACTACTGATTAAAACCAACGTTATTATGGAGCGGCGACGTCATTTAAGCAGGGAAGAAATGCTCAGAGCCGTGGGAATGATAGAAGCTGGTTCCCGGCAACGTACTGTGGCTTTAAATGATAAATGATAAATGATAAATGATTTATTTTCTGTAAGTAGGTTTGTACAAACACTTTTACACGTCAATCATATTTTTTAAAACTAGATGAGGTCGGCGTTTCCTATCTGACTATTCTGAGAAGAAAGGCCGAAACAAACTCAGAGGTCACAGTCTCTTTTAAAGTCCAGACATAATCTTGGTCAGATCATGTGAAGACCATGTAGATTGGTGCTTTAGCTCTGAATACAAGTCAGAGTGTTATCAGTCGACTTTGGACACGTTACCGAAGCACTGGTACCGTGGCTGAGCGCCATGGAGGACGGTATCGCTGCACCACACGGAGACAAGACCGATACATTCAAATCTTAACTCGAAGAGCTCCAACAATAACCGCCATGATGTTAGCCGTGAGGCTTCATCACTCTTCAGGGAACTTAATTAGCGACCAAACAGTCAGAAACCGCTTGCATGAAGTGAACCTTCATTCCCGAAGACCGCTACGGGTACCACCTATAGCAATGCACAATCGTAGGATTCGATATCAATGGGCTCTTGAACACAGAAATTGGGCAGAAGAACAATGGCGTTTCGTGTGCTTTTCTGATGAGTCTCGTTTTGGTATGAGACCGGATACAAGACGTATACGACACTGGAGAACCCCTGGACGCCAACAGCGATTAAAATCCTGCCAGGAAGTCCATCCTTATAGTGGTGGAACCATCATGGTATGGGCGGGTATTTGGATCGGCGGAAGAACTGAGTTGATTTGGATCAGAGGCAACCTCAACGCTCAAATTTATGCTGAGACGATTGTATCAGACGTCATCGTTCCTCTACAAGTGCAAATCGGTCCCTTATTTCAGTTAATGCATGATAATGCACGACCGCACACCGCAAGAGTTGTAAGACAGACTCTCGCCGCAGCTAACATCAATGTCCTGCCCTGGCCTGCTCAGTCGCCAGACTTGAACCCGATTGAGCATGCATGGGATATGCTACAGAGAAGAGCTCTGCCGAATATGGAGGGTATCCAGTCGCAAGAAGACCTTTTTTTGTTGTTGCAACGAACATGGGCGGCCATTCCACAGCGTGATTTGGATGAACTCATTTTGAGTATGCCAAACCGATGTTCTTGTGTTGTTAGTGTTCGCGGTAGAAACACGGATTATTAATTGTTTAAGTTACCCAATAAAATTTTAAAGAAAACTGTTATTTCAGTCTTTTTTTCGAACTTTTGTGTTAGTGGTTCAAATGTCAAAAATCCCTTTATTAGGAAAATGGCAAATTTCTTTATTAATGCAAAGGTGACTTGGTTTATCGTTACTGTGACAAACGAAAACACTTTATTTGATGAATCCTTAAAGAAAATTTTAATTAATATCAATCAGGAGAAAAGTTATTGCAAAAATATATGTTGATCCCTAGACACTTTTGATGTGTGTATTTATCTCATATAATACGTTTATTAGTAAGGGGCCAAGGGGGTTCTAGTTTAAGCGAAGCGGTAAGGGTGGTTTTTGTAGATCAAGTGTGAGTTCTGATTGTGGTTGACTGTTCTGTGTTAAACTAGCTTGGTTTCCAATAGGCCAGGTGATCGCATGTCTGATAGTGATACGGATTAACTTCTATCGTGTGCCTTGTAGCTGTGAAGGTTTGTTTTAATCTATAGTTACTTGATTATCACTACCCCGCCCACATTTGCTTCAGGATTTTATAGTGCGCGTTTAATGGCTGTTTTATGCAGAGCAACATAATAATTTAATCTCAGTGTAATAGAATTTAAGCAGTCCATTATACAGAATATAGCTTTTAACACTACAATACGCAACAAATCCCGGATTTCTGGGATCTGCATCCAACCTCTATCCCAACAACCTTATCCGGGGCGTTGGTAAAAGGATATGAGGATAATTCTAAACAGTTTGCTTAGGTACTAATTGGAGTTTTATGGTCTATGGCAAATGCAATGGGTTGCATATCAGCAATATTTGTGAACTTTATCTATGTGGGCAGGCCAACTCAAGAAGTAGCATAATCAGCCATAATGTTCCCACTGCTCGGACTCAGACCACCTCTCTTCAAGAGTGAGTGAGCTGCTACCACGCGGGCCCAGTGCGTTGTCTTCCAATTTTTGGTTCTTGGACATGCCGGTTTGCTCACGATGTTTTCCTTCACTGCTTTGAGAGCAGTAGGTAGTGATGAAATTATTTTCTTAAAGAAAAGCACCTGTCTGAGTTTGAACCCACGACTTACAACTCGTAAATTGGGGCCTTTACCACTGCCACCACTGCTCTATTGCTCTAGTCAAGAACTAAGACAAGTTATTCCTGCGATAATAGTTAAAATTAAAGAACAACATCATTGACGTCATAACAGAACCTAGAAACCCTGAAGCTTGAAACCATCCAACATTGTTAGGTTCTTCGTTGCCGAGCAACGACCAATAATGCATAATCATAATGAATACTGTATACTCACCAGTACTGTGTGCTAGTGAAACTTATTATATTCTTTAACAAAGCCCTTTGTTCGATAGTGGAAAAAGTTTACAGTGTACTTTTTGCACCCTATTAAGGCGCAGATATACGACTTCTAATGATTTTAAATTCAACATCACGTCTAATCGACCGGACTGATTTCTTAGAAAAAAAATAATGTTATACTAGACCATTTGCTTCGTAATTTGATATGTGAATATTTGCAATTATATTTTTTTAACATAGTGTAATTAATTTGTAAAGTAATGTCTACCGCGGACATAAAAACGATAATCACGCAAATACAATCGCGTGTATTTTCATAAAACTTTCACCATATAAAAGACAATTTAATTCCCCGAATTTTAGTATACGGTTTTTATTTGTTTGGTGTTTGATAAATCAACAATAGATGATTGTTTCATATTTTGCAATAAATTACCAGCGTTGTGTCATCGCGCTTCTCTTTCTTTTCTATGCAGTCCGATAGTGACCGCGTTTTAGGTCATGTAGTTGCCTTAAGTGAGTTCAAAAGTGGCCTCATACCGTGAACTAAGTATGTCATTACGAGAAAAACCATATTTCTGTGAAAACGACTGTAATTTTGTTATTATTACTTGCTACACATTCATTATTTCATTCCTCGTTTCACTAATTTTTTAACGACTCTCGCAAGCCGTTTCTTTAACAGCTTCACATCCGTGGGGCAAAACAAAATGTATCCAAAAATGGCACACGGAAAAGCTCCATCAAAAACGTAATCTATTTATAGAAACGGGTTCGTTGAAATGGGCTAACGAAGTAACGTGACGTGGACCGTTCCCAATTGGTTCTGACCACAGAGCACGCAGACGCTTCGGCGATCATTGGTAGAGGCGGCATTGTCAATGATTTTATAAAGAAAGCAAGCGTGTCATGAACGTTCTCCTTTACGTGTCGATTTAACTCAAATGTCCGACCAAGTAGTTGCGTAACACACTACTTATCAGTAGCAATGGCTTTCATTTTGACAGTTCAACAATATTAATTGCGTTATTAACGTTCTTGAGCAGACAATTTTTCGAACATATGAAGCAATTGATCTGAATCATTTTGAAGGATAATGCTAATTATCCTTCAAAATGATTCAGATTGAGATTGATAGTGTGTTAGATAATTAAGGTGCAGAATGTGGCGTGGACAGCTCTATCATTGGCTTCGTATGACGTATAGAAACTGACTGCTTTGAATGACCTTGATAGATGTTGTGTGCTCAACGCACTTTCGACGCCTCGAAATTTATCAGTATAAGTCAGTACTGCTGCCTCTGGACCATACCAGCACGGAGATCCCGTGCTCTGTGGACCTGATTGTGGACTGACGTGATAGAATTAGAGCTCCCCACTCACGGTGCGATAATCCGCTAATGTGATCCACTGTCGCCGCCTGTTCATGCTGCGAAACTTGACGGATTTGCACTCGGGATATTGTTGTCACGAGTATAGGGATTGGCATAAACTGAGTAGGTTGGTGATCCACATCTAGCGCATGTGTTGACATGGAAGTAGGACCTTTCTGAAAGCCTATTTAGTCATGTCTACTTATTGATGAATTTTATTTATGTTTTGTTTGTGTTATTTTGGTCACGGTAGGGTAGGATTTGGCTGATTGATGACTTCTAGCCCAGCACAGATGAGGGACAGTCGTCTGCTTGTTCTCTGCTGCTTGCTCTGCTTTGCTTAGTCCTCTCGGTTCATTTTATTATTTTTTCCAAATCGACTTACTTACCCCAAAACAAATACAATACTCCAAAATCCTCCACCGTTATCAAAAACATGGCTATCAAACAAAAGACAGCATAAACAATTATTTCAACAACACACGTAATCGCGTTAGTAACCCTTTATCTGGCCGTTGTCGGGTAGTTTATTACACACATCAGGTCCCGGACCCCTGAGGCCCGGACCCCTGAGGCCCGGAACCCATCTAACACGGTCAGATACATCCTATGTCCGCCCCATAGGCCTCGGGGCCTCTGGCAAGGGGTAATGTACCGTTAGAATGAAAATGGTTTTGGAAAATTTATTGCAATTTTCCGAAAGTTTAGATAGAGAAATGTTGATTAGGTAATGGATAGTTTGGTTTATGCTCTATTTGTTGGATTTATACGTATTTCTTACGTCAGCGGCAGATGTTTGGTTTAGTTAGCTGTTTTGCTGTAGCTCAATGAGCGCACTTGCATAGTGTATGTCCAAAAATGTTTTTTATGCGCGAATGAATTTATGCACGTGTCCGTAAGTGCGGAAATTAAATGCCTTAACTAACAAGATCTTAGATAAATGCACTTTAGCGATACTCGCAGATAAAGTATACCTACTATGTAAAGCACACGTCATACATAACAAGTCGACAGGAGTTTTTAATGAAGCTTGTCGTTGTCTTTAAAAGATCGCTCTTAGCGATAAGACCGCCCATTGTGTCACCCTTTGTACAGTTTCTATATTTATGTCTGTAATTTATATGGTGTGCATAATAAAGAGTATTCTATCTACTGTTTGTGTGTGTACTGGTTGTTTACTTATTCGTTTGTTAGTCTCACAGTCTTGCTGTCTTATCCAGCGCTTCCTCCAATGATACTTATTTATGAACGATACAGTTTCTGGCACGGTGACATTTCTAAAACCGCCTTATCTAATTCTATGCACTAGCGACACTCGCCCCTGCTGCGCACGGTTTTACGACTTGACAGGAAACCGAGATTTCTGTATTATATGTAACTTTAATGTTAATGTAATAAACACATATACTTTACGGAATAATTACTCTAAATGATGTTGAAATTGGCCGAAAACTACCCATTGCATAGTTCAGAAGAACGGGTTCACACAGACAGATATGAAAAGCGACTTTTTTTTAAATATCTATACTTACTTATATCATAAAGAGGTAACATTTGTTTAAATAAGTTTGTATTTATGGTGTAATCTACGAAACTACCTGTCGGATTAGATATCCCAATTTGATAGCCCAATTCTTGAGGAAGGCTATAGGCTGTATAACATCACGCTAGGAGCTAAGCAGCCAAGCAAAACTAAAAAAAACTCAGAAAGAACGCTAAGTGAAAACGAAGTACTAGCGCGGGCAGGCCTTGCGATGCGACGGGGTGGGTGGGGGAACAACAAACACGGAGACGAAGTAGTTGAAGCCAGAGAAGAAGGTCGTAGATAATGCACTTCAGTAAGTACTTCACACTTCATTACGCGTCGAAACATACTCCATATGGTTTGTGCCTAGATTGCTCAGCCTCGATGTATCTTCACTGGAGGACGTGTATTGGCTGGAGGACAGCACGGCGCGGCACGTCCTGGACCCCAAGGACTTCGGCGCCTGGTCCGCAGCGCGCCAGAGTCTACCCACCGGCAAGGAGGCGCTGCAGACCCTGAAGGCAGACCTTTGGAGCGCTGTGGTCAAAAACAGCAAGCATCAGGACGCTTGGACCTGGGGTAAGGATCTATTTTGAATCTTTAGTTTCTTATCTATAAGTGTGTCCCCGATGATAAAATATCATCCTCTGAGATTACCGGCTAATTACCAGCTAAACAACGAAATCTCAGACTAGAGAAGTTTGTCTATTCTCATGATGACTGCGTATGGCTTGTTTCAAAAGTATCTGATATAAAATGTAAACAAAAGGATCAGAAAACGTACCTGTGGATGCCAATTTGTTTACTGAATACTTAAACTCGAAATTCTTATTTTAAATCACCATAAAGATGTTTTTCATTTGACAATTGAGGTTAATTTTATAACTTTTTCTTTTTCAATTTTCGTGGATGATTCATCATAATCAGCCTATAATGTTCCCACTGTTGGGACACAGGCCTCCTTTCAGTGAGAGGGAGTGGGCCGTAATCTACCACGCGGGCCCAGTGCGGGTTGGTAGATGTCACGTCGTCGAAATTTTGGTTCTAGGACATGCCGGTTTCCTCACGATGTTTTCCTTCACCGTTTTGAGCGCAGTGGTGATGAAATAATTTACACAAAGTAAAGCGCCTGTCTGGGTTCGAACCTACGACCTACAAGTCGTAAGTCGCAGCCGATACCACAGTGCCACCACTGCTCTCATGATTGTTCAATTACAATTTAATAATGTCACACAATAATCGTTGGAAAAAGTGGTAAAAAGTTGAAACTTTGTAAATACAGATGAATGTGTTACTAATACCCGTTAGTGAGTATTTGCGTAAGAATTTAACCTGAACAGGATTTGTTTACACTTTTATTATAAGTTACTTTTGGAACAGACTACAGGTACTTATTACAGTATCTTGTAAAACTCATAACAAAACTAATACTTTCACAACGTCACAACGTAACACAATCGGTACTGGATGAAATTGCATGGTCTTTTGGTATATCCCTAACTTTATAAAGATTCTAATGAGAAATTCAAAGTGGTAGATCGGACGTCAAGGCATGATAGAGTTATATTTTGTCGTTTCATTCTTCACATATATAATAACAACAACAATGTAGTAATTTTTATCCTACTGGCAACTTCGCACTGGTAAAGAGTAATTTAGTTTTTTTTTATCTACCTGCGGGTGGGCTCTATGTTATTCTTCCGTGCGTGGCAACAAGCACACCAATCTCCGGAATAAAATCAGTTTTTAAAGTAAAATAAAATGAATTGCTCAAACGTAATGCTGACGAAAGAATACCATAATATAGTGACTACAGAAAATAAAAGATGATATTTTTCTTTTCGTAAATCTGTTTGTTTTATTTCACAATCTTCTCTGAACATCTACATTGTTGGTATTATACAGGATGTCCCAGAAGTCGACGTCAAGCCGGAATCGGGTAATAGGCCAATTTTCTATTCTTATTTTTTTTTTATTATCAGATAAAATAAATTCAAGCTACTTACTTGCCAAACTCGCATAGCACATTTTTTTTCAGTACAGTTAGTCAAAGTTGGGCGAATTTTCAATATTTTGTTGGGCAAAAAGTGACATTTTCTTCCAAGCTGTAGCAGTTGGCTTCACATTTTAGGCAAGAATTTACAGAAACATTATTCAGGATATCAAAACAAAAAAAAAAACGTTAAGATTTGTAGCAACACGAGTGAAAAGACTGTCACAGGGTGCAGATTTTCTCGTTTTTTTTTAGATGCTAATAGTTTCTTAAATATTAAGCGATTCCGGCTTGACGTCGCGCATCGACTTCTGGGACACTTGTATATCTGAAGAATGAAACGTCGAAATATAATATAATTATGATCAAATGAACTTGCAAAAGTACGATCGATATTATATTAGTACGTTTCATTCGAAGATATATCTCCCACCCTCCCAATACTCGAAAATGAAAGGGGCTGAAGATTTTCATATAGACCTGGCATAATTACTGTAGCGCCATTTTTATTTTTAAATTGCGGCCATCCATGGAACCTATGTAAATCATCGATAGCTGACATCAATACAAACGGAAAATTTATTAAGACCGAACCCCGTAAAGTGCTACGTTTCTGAGAGAAATAAGCAAGTAAAAAAAATATGGATGTCATGTGATCAACTTTGAACATTGGGAAACGTGTTACTTTACGGGGTTTGATCCAATTATAAAAAAATAAATAAAATAAAAAAATAAATAATAAAATTTATTCAAAAGTATAAGGACTAACGTTAAATACAGTATTGTTATTATGTTTTCTGTTTGCATTGATGTCAGCTATCGATTTATGTAAGTAGGTATAAGGCGTGGCCAACATTGTGAAAAAAAAAAAAAAACTGGCGGACAGGTAGATATGCCACGGATCTTTAAAGCCCTTTTGAAAATTATCCCTAAAAATAATGACGAACCGACATGACCGACATAGAGCCTACCCGGAGGCGGTTGTAGAAACAAAAAAAAGTAACAAAATTACTCTTTACCAGTGCGTAGTTGCCAGTAGGCTAGTAATTACTAAATTTTTGTTATTATATCTTAGAATGAAACGTACTCATATAATATCGATCGAACTTCATTTTTGCAAGTTCGTTTGATCATGTATCATCGGTGGTACTTAGAAGACTATAACATTTTCTTGGGCCTATGTCTTGAAGCCAATCTTCAAGCGTTAATAATACCTGACGCAGTAATATCATGGCTCCATGACATAACCCAGGCGGCATGCTGGTGGTGTCGGTGTCCGTGTGCGGGCTGGTGACGCTGGCGGCCATGACGCAGCCTTCCCTCGCGCCTGAAGCGAAGCATTCCCTGCTGCAGTATGTCACCGGGAAATATCTGCATCCACCTAGTTGTAAGGTAATATATCATATATGCATACTGCCATATCATATGGATATCATACGACACTTGAAAGGGAAAATTGACTCAAAAATTTAAAATTGAAATTGAATTGAAATTGATAGACATAGGTAGCCCTATGTCGATATATATCATGTATCCATACTCTTAATATTATTAATGCCAAAGATAACATACAGACAGTTACTGTCTGTCACCTTAACGGCTGAACGAATTTAAATAAAATTTGGCACAGAGGTAGACCATAACTTCTTGTCCCGGTAGTGTTCCCTTGGAATTATTTCCGACCTACACGCGAGCGAAGCCGTGGACAAAAGCTAGTGCAGTAATAACGCATGATTTTGGTTTATAAGGGTCTAACTACGCATATCAGGGAAGTTGTTATGATTGCATGCATACTTTGGGGCCTCAGTTGTAGTTGTTAGTATGATCTGAAGTACACGAGCACACAGCTCGGAAGGCCCGGAGCTATCACAAAACAAGGTTTGTGTTTAGAGCCAAGTTTAAAAGCACAGAGCCATTTTTGAATTTTTAACTTTATTCCGAATACAATAAAGTTCTTGTGACGCGTTGTTTAGATGGTGCCAGTTGTCAATTCTGTATTAAGAACTTTACGTGTTTCGGAAGAAAGTTAAAAATACAATAACTGGATAGAAAGTTTGGGCTTGAACGTTAGAACTGTTTTTGCAAGTAATTAGATAGTAACTGGTGCCGATTCTATTGTTTGATGATTTGATTGAATTGTATGGAGTATTGTCAGGCGCTAATTAATTTCATCAACGTAGTATAGTGTAAGAATAAATGATAAAGTTTAACACAGTAATAAAAAGGGAAACTATTGTAAAAATCTAAAACAAATTAAATTTTTGGTTAGCATATTTCTAAACAAGAAAGTGGCATCTATAAAAAACCACTTTTACGATTTGTTTACCTTTAGGTAATTACCTAAACCAATGGTTTATACTAATACGGTGATAAAGTGAACGACGTAGAGCATCATTGATAACATGTTGGCTATGATAGTATATGAACTGGAAATATTTCATCTTTACGGTTCCATTCTCCAACTGAACCCTATTGCCTCCGCTGTCCGTTCTTCCGTCCGTCCGTGTGTCTGTCAGGCGGGCTGTAGCTCATGAACCGTAATGGGTAGACAATTGAAATTTTCACAGAGTATGTATTTCTATTGCGGCTATAACAACAAATAATAAAAATAAAATGACAAATTAAAGGGGGTCTCAATAATAAAAACGTGTCGTTCGCGGAGTGTTTTGCCTTGTGGTATGGAACCCTTCTTGTGCGAGTCTGACTCTCACTTGGCCGGTTTTGTACTTTCCCCTGTATAAATAGGTGCCCTTTCAAACACGTGTCAGATATTATTATAAGTCAAGTTTGTGTGGGCGTCCCAGGGCCCAGGGGTTTATGTAATATTGAACTACTGAATAACAGTTCAATTAGGATTAAGGGTGGGTGCTCGGGGGCTCCGGCACCCACGAGAAGTAAATGCCAGCATGGACCAAAACTAATCAAGCAATCGTCTTTGATCTATATCTCTTTAACATCAGTCTAGCTCGTGTTCGCTAGCTCTTGTACCGGGATTTTCTTAGAACTTCTAAAGCGTCTCTGCTATAGTCATCAAAGTCCTATTTCTGTATGGATGGTCAAAGGTGCTAAAATTTTCAACAAACTACTTTCGTAAAAAAAATGTTTTAAGAATATTTGGGATGGGTTCATTAGATTGTTTTCATTATATATTTTGTTAAACTTAATTAATTAGTGTAGGATTAAAACATAAAAAATATGAATGCGCTCTATATCAATGTAGCATTGTTTGACCTATCATTTCTACTTCCGGATGAATTTAGATTCAGGATTAAGAAGAGTCAAATAGCTACAGCAAATATTAAAGAATAAAAATTAACAATAAAATGTGCAATACTTTGGTGTTTAGTTTTCTGGATGTTAAGAAATATTGGTACAGCAACAGCCCGATTCAAACTTTATGGCGGCTCGGGTCATGAGAGTCACTGCGCAGTAACTAATGCATGTGTCAGCGGGGGGAGGGGTGAGCTACTGCGCAGTGAGGAGCGCACTTCAGAGCCGCCATAAATATTGAATCTGGCTTTATGGGCTGTTAAGTTGGTTCACTAAAAGTGCATGAGTGGGAATCACACTTACATCACACTCGCCAGTACGATCATTGCTAATACCACTTCAAACATGGATGCTCCTCACGCCAACCTTCCCACCTCCAGGTGGAATGGGGTTGGACAGAACCCCAAGCTGTGGGCGAGACGATGTGCTTCACAGTGCACTGCTATCAGCGCAACGGACACCCGTACCCCATCTGCGACACGGACGAGCTCAATGTGGCCATCTGCCACGGAACTAGGAAGGTAAGCGCGAGTTGGATATTACTACTGCTTTGGCAACACCCAGTTTCTGAAACACTAGGATAAACCGTCTTGTACAAATGGTTGACTGTCTCTCATGTTTTAAGGGTACGCTAAGGTAGCCCGCGTAATTTGCGACAGTAACAAATATGGCTTTACAGAATTATAATCAGCAGCTATTTTAATAGTGTTCGCTAATACTTTAAGACTAGTCAGAATCTCAACAGAAGCGCGGAGGTCGCGTGCGGCCGGTGCAGTCGCTGCGTGCGCGCAGTTGGCGGTGAGCTGGAGTACTATCAAAAGTGGGAGCAATAATATTTATCCGTCGGAATCCATTTATGAAATGAAGTGCGCTGTGCGCCACACTGATTTAAACTGCGGCGTGGTAGCTGCGCTATTATTACACTGCGAACGTCCTAATGTGAAAGATTGAGCTCATTCATAACGTTTCAAAAACCGGGTGTACGTGTAGCGTGGCTACTATTGTGTATATGAAGACAGGTGTGAGAGCTTCGCGTTATGTCCTCTACTGCAGGTGACGGCAGTCATCGAGCTGGGCTCGGGCGACCCCGCGCACGCCAACACTGCGCGCGTCAAGTTCACCGTGCGCACCGCTGGCGTGTACATCGTGTCCGTTTCGATTGGTGAGCTCATGTTCTTTAGGCTTAACTGTTACTGTATTATTATTTAAAATATTGTTAAACTAGTTTCAATTACATTCATAATTTTCAAAAGAAATTAAGTATTCCTTAGAATTCATCCGTAAGGGACAGCGCAATCTAGAGTTGATTTTATGTATTTTTATTTTATTTAAGTATATTGAGTCATGCAATAGTGTAGACCGAGTGTCGGCACTTTCCTGCAGCGATTTAGACAAATTTGACCGTACCCCTTCGTACGCGCAGGCCTGGTGCCGGTCAGCGGCAGCCCGTACCGCAAGTGGTTCACAGCCGGGCGCGTGCAGGCGCGCCGCAGCCGCGTGGGCCGCGCTGCGCACGCGCTGGTGTGGGCGGCGGGCCACGCGCGGCGCCTGGCCGTGCTGCCGCGCGACCAGTTCGACAACCCGGCGCCGCTCGCGGCCCGAGAGCCGCCCGCCGTCAGTGCTGCGCTTTGTTACTACTCACAATATTTACAGCTCGGACTGGCGAAGAGATCTACGATTGCCATTTTTTGGAAACTGTCTTTTCGGTTTTCTACGTTCACTTTAACTGATTTTAATGATGGATGTCAGGAATCGCAACTGGAAAATAAGCATTATATTCTGATGAAAAAAACTGCTAGGTCTTTTAAACACGTAACGTTGTTTGTCAATCATGAATAACTTGAGCCTGAAAACATAGCGTTCGCTCACCCCAAAGCAAAAAAAAGGACATACTGACAATCTAAACAGATCACCTTGAAAGAATTATACACAAAAATAGCGGCTCAAATGGTTCTTCACAACTTTGGAAACAATTTAATATTTTGCAGTACTAGGGTGCAAATTCATAACTAACAGCTCCAAACCATTTCTTCCAGGGCTTCTCTATAAAAATTAACCCTCTCGGCGGCGAGGTGGACGAGCAGCTGTCGTCGTCAGCCAGCTTCACGTACGACGCAGTGAACCAGCGCGTCAGCCTGGCGCTGTGCTTCGAGCGCGCCGGCGTGTACCGCGCGCAAGTGCTGTACGAGGGAGTCCTGCTGCACAACGGGGAGTTCGACTGCATCGTGCTCACTGGTCAATACATAGATATCAATAAAATCTTAATAACTAACTAAATATTATCTGCGGCAACATATATTTTCGATTTAAATTGATTAAATTTACTTAACGTACTATATTCGCATTATTCGCGCGTTCGTATTAGGTCAAATGATGTGTTTTAGCAAGTCTATCCACACCTTCCAGCGAGCGACACGGCGACAGTGCAGCGCAACATCTCGTCCAAGCGCCACAACATCAGCTACGAGGCGCGCCTCATCTCCGGCAAGCCTCGCCGCGTGCTGTGCTGCATCTCGCCCAAGCAGCTCACCCTCAAGGATTACATCCTCAAGTTCATTCCTAAGAGGATCACCAGCTTCCGGTTGTGTCCTTCCACTAAGGTGAGACCATCGTCCGAGTTGTTCCTCACATCCATCAATTTAATCTTAAATTCACTGACAGACAGCCTAAACTGCTGGGCCTATAAGCTTGAAATTTTGCGCAAGAGTTCCAACAAAAGTGAGCACTATAGAAGGATTTCAAAACAATGCTCTTTCCTCAAACTGACTTCAAGTTGCCATCTTTCAACAGCTTTTGGACCCAGTTACTGCAGCAACATGATGTTAATTAATGCAGTTTAGATGTGTTAATCTTCGAACTGTTTAACATTTGAATGATTGATCACTGGAGTTAAAGATGAATGTGTAGTATCCTCCAGGTAGTACGAGGACCAAAACACGGTAACTTGATACTAGTGGACTCACAAAATTCTATAAAGGATAACAAATGGTCTACTATATATGCCTATGTACATAGAATTGAATTGGCGAGAATGAATACGCAATCGCCAAGAAGCGCGGGCGCACCGCCCAGTGCGCCTGCGCCTGCGCAGCTCGGCCTGCGCGCGCCCGGCGCGGAGTGATATACTACACAGGAGTTTACATTCGACTTTAATTTTGATATCCGATATTCAGTTTCATAAATACAACTGTATGTCCTTCCAGCTAATCCTAAAGCCAACCCCAGCGGGCTCAGGTCCTGGCGGCGAGTTCACGCTGGAGGATGGCGTGCAGCCGCAGCTGGAGCTGGTGTCAGCCGAGAGGGACCTCATCGCAGCCACCTTCACGCAGCTGCTCATCGCCAACTGCGGCGGGGAGGACTCCTTCAAGGTTGTGGGGCTTCCACAGATTTTCTTTTATTGCAGCTGAACTAGCAGAAAGTATATTCTACCCTGTAAATCTTTGTAGTCTGACGTGAGCGGAAGGATATTATGGTAATGTTGGTATTCTATCAATTAAAACCATTACACGGTGACCGTCTTAACCAAAAGCAGCCTCGATTTCCGGTCGAAAGAATTAGAATAGAATATCGTACTGTCTCCAGTATTGCAGCTATTAGTAGTACTAATACACAAACCTATAATACGGAAAGCAAAAGGTTTAAGCGTCAGCATTATTAGATTAGGTCCTTTTTGGGATATAGTTTTGTTGGCATGTTCTAAAATTGATCAGATCAAGTCATTTTCTGGCAAATCAAGGTCTGATGGCGCAACCAGACCACAATCAATTATGATAAATATGATATAAGTGGTGACAGATTTTGAAACGACGATCGATCGTGGTCTGATTGCATCCTTATACGTTAGGTTTTGCGTCAATTTTAAAAAAACTTTGACAAGTTTTGGCCTACTCGAGTCTCATGGAGTGTTAATCTATATTTTCTTTGTACCTTCCCCAGAACAAACAAGACTTCTTCTACAGCGAGATCCGCAAGGCGCACTCGCGTCACCCGCACGAGAAGCTGGCCATCCGAGTGCTGCGCTCCGAGCTGCTGCGGACCAGCCTCAAGGCCACGAGGCACTTCACCGTGCAGGACTGGTGCAAGAACTTCGACGTCACCTTCCAGGGCGAGCAGGGTATGTGTGGACGTCCAGCTGACGGCGACCGAGGGACAGCTTGCAGCCCGAGGGGCTGCCCGAGCAGCGCTACGGCGATCTTGTTTTTTTTATCGGAATTACATCTAAATATTACATAACATTGTACTGTCATGGTTTTCCGTTACGTAACGATTCCATAACTTAAATAGGAGTGGACTGGGGCGGCGTGCGTCGCGAATGGTTCTCTTTGCTGTGCGGTCAGCTGTTCGACTCCAAGTTCGGGCTCTTCGTGTCCTTCCACGACTCGCCCACCGGCCTCGTGCACCCCAACCCGAACAGACCGCCGCATCTCAAGGTTCATTCATACTTAGTTTATAATAATATCTTTCATCTGCTGTGACGTGATCGTTTAAAACTGTCAGCCATCGAGTTTATCGTAGATACAAAGCATGAACACGCGTCGTGTGACTTTTATATAATTCCCTCGTGGAATACTATGTTGGCATAAAATTTTTGGACAATTAAGAAGTTCGGTACAATTGGGTTCTTACATTCAGGCATACGTATATTAGAACAATATAACTAACTAATAAAAATCTAGCCTTGTTTATAAAACCTATAAAACATTCCGAACTGTAAAGATTAAACTTAAGTTACCTATTTCTTTTGAGCTGCAAAATTCTTTAACTACTCATAACTATAGAATACTTATGATTACAGCTAAAACACTTCGAGTTAGCCGGCAAGTTGGTTGGCAAGTGCTTGTACGAGAGTGCACTGGGAGGCTCGTACCGCCAGCTGGTGCGCGCGCGACTGTCGCGGTCCTTCCTGGCGCAGCTCATCGGCCTGCGAGTGCACTACAAGGTACTGTCGCGGTCCTTCCTGGCGCAGCTCATCGGCCTGCGAGTGCACTACAAGGTACTGTCGCGGTCCTTCCTGGCGCAGCTCATCGGCCTGCGAGTGCACTACAAGGTACTGTCGCGGTCCTTCCTGGCGCAGCTCATCGGCCTGCGAGTGCACTACAAGGTACTGTCGCGGTCCTTCCTGGCGCAGCTCATCGGCCTGCGAGTGCACTACAAGGTACTGTCGCGGTCCTTCCTGGCGCAGCTCATCGGCCTGCGAGTGCACTACAAGGTACTGTCGCGGTCCTTCCTGGCGCAGCTCATCGGCCTGCGAGTGCACTACAAGGTACTGTCGCGGTCCTTCCTGGCGCAGCTCATCGGCCTGCGAGTGCACTACAAGGTACTGTCGCGGTCCTTCCTGGCGCAGCTCATCGGCCTGCGAGTGCACTACAAGGTACTGTCGCGGTCCTTCCTGGCGCAGCTCATCGGCCTGCGAGTGCACTACAAGGTACTGTCGCGGTCCTTCCTGGCGCAGCTCATCGGCCTGCGAGTGCACTACAAGGTACTGTCGCGGTCCTTCCTGGCGCAGCTCATCGGCCTGCGAGTGCACTACAAGGTACTGTCGCGGTCCTTCCTGGCGCAGCTCATCGGCCTGCGAGTGCACTACAAGGTACTGTCGCGGTCCTTCCTGGCGCAGCTCATCGGCCTGCGAGTGCACTACAAGGTACTGTCGCGGTCCTTCCTGGCGCAGCTCATCGGCCTGCGAGTGCACTACAAGGTACTGTCGCGGTCCTTCCTGGCGCAGCTCATCGGCCTGCGAGTGCACTACAAGGTACTGTCGCGGTCCTTCCTGGCGCAGCTCATCGGCCTGCGAGTGCACTACAAGGTACTGTCGCGGTCCTTCCTGGCGCAGCTCATCGGCCTGCGAGTGCACTACAAGGTACTGTCGCGGTCCTTCCTGGCGCAGCTCATCGGCCTGCGAGTGCACTACAAGGTACTGTCGCGGTCCTTCCTGGCGCAGCTCATCGGCCTGCGAGTGCACTACAAGGTACTGTCGCGGTCCTTCCTGGCGCAGCTCATCGGCCTGCGAGTGCACTACAAGGTACTGTCGCGGTCCTTCCTGGCGCAGCTCATCGGCCTGCGAGTGCACTACAAGGTACTGTCGCGGTCCTTCCTGGCGCAGCTCATCGGCCTGCGAGTGCACTACAAGGTACTGTCGCGGTCCTTCCTGGCGCAGCTCATCGGCCTGCGAGTGCACTACAAGGTACTGTCGCGGTCCTTCCTGGCGCAGCTCATCGGCCTGCGAGTGCACTACAAGGTACTGTCGCGGTCCTTCCTGGCGCAGCTCATCGGCCTGCGAGTGCACTACAAGGTACTGTCGCGGTCCTTCCTGGCGCAGCTCATCGGCCTGCGAGTGCACTACAAGGTACTGTCGCGGTCCTTCCTGGCGCAGCTCATCGGCCTGCGAGTGCACTACAAGGTACTGTCGCGGTCCTTCCTGGCGCAGCTCATCGGCCTGCGAGTGCACTACAAGGTACTGTCGCGGTCCTTCCTGGCGCAGCTCATCGGCCTGCGAGTGCACTACAAGGTACTGTCGCGGTCCTTCCTGGCGCAGCTCATCGGCCTGCGAGTGCACTACAAGGTACTGTCGCGGTCCTTCCTGGCGCAGCTCATCGGCCTGCGAGTGCACTACAAGGTACTGTCGCGGTCCTTCCTGGCGCAGCTCATCGGCCTGCGAGTGCACTACAAGGTACTGTCGCGGTCCTTCCTGGCGCAGCTCATCGGCCTGCGAGTGCACTACAAGGTACTGTCGCGGTCCTTCCTGGCGCAGCTCATCGGCCTGCGAGTGCACTACAAGGTACTGTCGCGGTCCTTCCTGGCGCAGCTCATCGGCCTGCGAGTGCACTACAAGGTACTGTCGCGGTCCTTCCTGGCGCAGCTCATCGGCCTGCGAGTGCACTACAAGGTACTGTCGCGGTCCTTCCTGGCGCAGCTCATCGGCCTGCGAGTGCACTACAAGGTACTGTCGCGGTCCTTCCTGGCGCAGCTCATCGGCCTGCGAGTGCACTACAAGGTACTGTCGCGGTCCTTCCTGGCGCAGCTCATCGGCCTGCGAGTGCACTACAAGGTACTGTCGCGGTCCTTCCTGGCGCAGCTCATCGGCCTGCGAGTGCACTACAAGGTACTGTCGCGGTCCTTCCTGGCGCAGCTCATCGGCCTGCGAGTGCACTACAAGGTACTGTCGCGGTCCTTCCTGGCGCAGCTCATCGGCCTGCGAGTGCACTACAAGGTACTGTCGCGGTCCTTCCTGGCGCAGCTCATCGGCCTGCGAGTGCACTACAAGGTACTGTCGCGGTCCTTCCTGGCGCAGCTCATCGGCCTGCGAGTGCACTACAAGGTACTGCGCGGGGCCAGGTGCCCGCTGGGTTTTAAATCATATTACAAAAATTTTATGATTTTACATTCAAAGTTTTCTGCTAAATCTACCATCTCTAGGTTTTGTAATTGATGAGAGTCAGGCAAGTTTATGCCTGATCTATATTTTATAATTTTTTTCTCCTGTACGCGTGTTTTTAATGAAGTTTTATAGACTTTGTGATATCTCTTTAAAATTACATCAATTAATCAGGTCGCTGTTCAAAACAACCTCGCAATATAACATCATAAATATGTACGTATTTTATTTTAATTAAGTATTTGACATACTCGTAGTATAGATTTTTTATATTTTTTAGGATTATTGGAATTTGAAACAAATCAATTACTTATTGATAATAATTGTTGGTTTCCAGTACTTCGAACAAGACGACCCCGAGCTGTACCTGTCGAAGATCAAGTACGTGCTGGAGACAGACCTGGACGCGGACGAGGCCGTGCCCGAGCTGTACTTCTGTGACGACGTGTACGACGCGCACGGCAAGCTGCTGCACACGCACGACCTGCTGCCCAACGGCTCCACTATACGGGTATTTGGATACACCTCCTTGGTTTCAACAATATAACGTGAAAATTCAAATATCTCAACTAGTAAAACTATTTTACTAGACTCGACCGTAAATATAACAAATCAAATTTTCGTAATCCAGCACCACGCAGTTAGCACAAGTCTTTCGAAGCTGCCAACTTGGTTTTACACTTATTATCATAATTAAAAACGTTCAAAATCTAGTCGCAATCTCATCTCAGTTACAGTGAATGTCAAAAATGTAGGGGAAATAGAGGTCTTTTTGACAGATTGAGACTGAGATCAGACTGTGAACGTTCTTAACACACTGAAAGACGCTGAACGAGAGACAATAGAAGTTTAATTGTCATTACGTCGAGGGGCGTTAAGTGTTCCGCAAAGTGTTAAAATCATAAGAATTGCCCCCCTGGTATCTACCCTAATAACATCCCCAAAAATGGGCAGTGCACTAATTTGCGACCTACGATGTCTTAAATGAATCCATACTAATATTATAAATGCGAAAGTGTGTCTGTCTGTTACCTCTTCACGCTTAAACCGCTGAACCGATTTAGATGAAATTTGGTATAAATAAAATAAAATTCATTTAATTCAGGCAAGACCCATATTACATAAAATAACATCACAATACCACAGAATAAAATTTCTCTACATAAAATGTCTCTGAATAAAACTTCAATACAAGTCAAATAAATTAACGAATACAAATTAAAAATTAAAAAGGTCACAGAATTAAAATTAAAATATAATTTCAATGCAATTAAAATAACCGAAAATTAAAAGATACAAATTGTCAGAGACTTATAAATTAAATCAAAAGAAATTAAGAAAATCCAAAATATAAAAACAATACAAAACAAGTCAAGTAGTATAAGTAGAGATAGTTTGAGTCCCGGGAAAGGACAAGGCGCTGCTAGTGGCCTAATATTTGTTTTGTCTATATTACTTTTAAGGATAATACACTTGAATTTCAAAGAAATCGATATACTAACTCTGCCTTCTCTTTATATTTTAGAAAGTATTTTGTATGTTCGCAAAAACTTAGGACTTTTCAAAACAAGAAGCGATTTCCATAATATAAATACACGTAGTAAACATGAAATTGTGATACCTAAATTTAGATTAACTAAAACTAGCAAGTCATTTCTTGTAAACAGCATCCGTTTTTATAACAAGCTGCCAAAGCCGGTTACAGAACTTAGCGATGGAAAGTTCAAAACCCTCATCAAACGTGTCCTTATCAAAAAAGCATAAACGATTAAAGACTACGTTGAAGACAAGGTAGTCTGGCAATAATTCCTTCTGCACATGTGGCTTCCCTGGCACCTCATTAACGGCATAACTGCTTAAATGTCTATTAATTGCTCTCAAATCAAGATGTTTATTTTTTAAATACTTCTTTGACATAAAATTTTATTATTTGACATTGTATAGACATTTCTAATATTTCACTACTTTATTAGTTGTTGTAATGTCAATCATATCACTTGGTTTTAGTAAGTTTTTATAAATTTTATTATTTACTTTATCCTTTTCATGGATTCTAATTTTGTAAATGTGAGGACTTTGTAGGCCTTTTAGACTTTAGATCTGTATATGGTTTTTTATATTATCAAGTACCTGGTACTTGTTGACAGGCCTATGCAGTCCTCCCATACCTATTGTAACTTGAAAACATTGTAAAAACGCAAATATTTTTAAAAGAGTAACCGTGGAGTTTCTTGCCGGTTCTTCTCCATAGGAAACGACCAATTGGAACCGTGCACCTAGCTTCTGACGTTTCATAAGTGCCCATGTAGGTTTATGTGAAATAAAATATTTTGATTTTGAATCTTTACTGTAACATTTGATCAGACATATAATATTCTGGTATCCGCAACAGGTGCGCAACAGCAGTAAGATCGCGTACCTGGATGCGCTTGCGCAGTGGCGCCTGGGCGCGCGCGTGCGCAGTGAGACCGACGCCTTCCTGCGCGGCCTCACGCTGCTCGTGCCCGACAACCTGCTCGCCATCTTCGATGAGAACGAGCTGGAGGTTTGTAACACCTTCAAACCAGTCACGAGACCTTCTACACAGCTGTTATTAAGTACCGTTGTGACGAATCTTATCGTATGTCCGGCAATAGACGTTTATTATTATATAGGGTAGAAGAGACACCGATGCACAAACTGTAGTCATGAAGTCAGAACATGCTTCTACAACTTTAAATGAGAATCGGTTATAGAAAAAAAGCTGTTCCTTTTTTGATAAACGGTGAAAATTTTCTCCACAGGGGAGTTCAGAATTATATACTGTGTCCATAGTAACAGGTAGCGCGTCGCTGTCCCTGCCAGTTGTATTTACAGTTATTAACACTTGCATCTGTTTTGTAACCGATATGCCTTATGGTGTTGATTCCTGAGCAATACGTTTTCGTTGTAGCTGCTAGTGTGCGGCACGGGCGAGGTCTCCGTAGCAGACTGGCGCTCGCACGCGCTGGTGTCGGGCTCCGGCCGCGACTGGGACCGGCTGCTGAGCTGGTTCTGGGCAGCCCTGGCCAACTTCAGCACCGAGGAGAGAGCCAGGCTGCTGCAGTTCACTACTGGCTGTTCTCAGCTACCTTCTGGAGGCTTCCAGGTAAGAGGAGTAAGATAGGCAATACGTAGGAAAAAGAGTTATTGTGCTTAGGGTTGCAAATGGTTAGAATAAGCCATTTCCTTTGATACTTAAACACTCGCACAATGAAATCCCTTGAACCTTATGCTCAGCTCAAAAATGAATCGGGGCTTCTGTCCCAGGAGCTGAACCCGCGCTTCCAGATCACCGCAGCGCCTAACTTCGGCGCGCTGCCCACTGCGCACACGTGCTTCAACCAGCTGTGCCTGCCGGACTACGACAGCTACGAGCTGCTCGTGCGCGCGCTGCTGTGGGCCATCAACGAGGGCGGCGAGGGCTTCGGCATGATCTGAGTGCAGGCTGCGGCTGCAGGCTTGCTTTTGGTCTGAATTGTTTTGAAATTGGAAATTCTTGGATGATTATTTGGTTCGTAAAGGTTTAGATTGCTTTTCGGGATTTAACCGTCGTCGTGTGAAAAGATGATTGACTATTGTAACGCACAAAATTTGTAGGTTTGATTTTGAGGCATCAAGTTATGGGTCGCGGTCTCTGCAGATTCGTTGATCGTGTGGCAGTCGACTAAAATTTTATTATTTAGTAGTATTATAACAATGTAATATATCGCGTTACCCTGCAGGCAGATAATGTTAAAACAATGAAGTCGAGCAAGTTTCCTCTTCACTTGTGAATCATTTCAATATGAACCCTATGTCTTTGGCATAAAAAACTACGTGCTAAACAACAACTAAATAAATTAAGAAATGTTTTATCGTTTCAAATGTTACAAAACCTACATAATGCAAGTAACAATTGACATTGTATCATTACAACAAAGGAACTGTTTCCTTTTAATTTATTTACAGCCTTATTAGTCCTAATGGACAAAGGCATAGTTTAAAATTTAAATATGTAGCATAATATAATCGTGGGATCGAAATCGAGCAATTGGAATACCTATAAATTAAAGTAAGCGAGCGGATCAGTCTCAACTAGTCATAGCTCTACGTCAGATTGTTATACGCACGTATCGTTTGGTTACAGCTCACACTATGGCCCATGTTGGCCGACAATCGTCCGTTGTATAAAGGAGACAGATATTGGAAAAATGGCTGCCTTCTGGGTGCCCTTTTGAGATATTAACACCTGGTTTATAAAATGCCATTCAGCACAAAAATAAATCCAAGATTATCCATATATCTTAGATCGCATTCACATTGTTGTGTTGGGTCAAGTCGTGACGCCCTCTGACGCAGTTTTAGCCAACCAAAATGGGTTGCGATATGTACTGAACATATTAGTTTGTGTCCATGGAGTTTCTTGCCCGTTCTTCTCCATAGGAACCTACTTCGCTTTGGAATGGGCAACTAGCTTCAAAAGTAAAAAAGAATGTAGATGAACAGTTTGCTTTGCTTGCAAACCTTTGATTGCTCGATCCCGCGTCACGATACAACAGGACGCAGTAATGTGCCGGTAGCTTTACATATGTCAAGTGAGTTAATTGCCTGTTGGTATTTCACTCAACCAGTCACAGCAGTTCGATACTCTGAGCAAATCCTGTTGAAGAGCCTTTTAGAAACCCGGTGTTTAATATGATTGTATTAAGACTATCCAAAGTATACTCTTAATAAATATTTTGTACGTAAACTAACATGGGTTACGTTGGCACGAGCCTTAAAATTTTAATGGAATCCTGCCAAAGACGAAGTCCATGTACATTGTACATGGAATTGATGTACGTATGACAATAACGAGATAAGTAAACATCAGTGTTTATTGTCAGTGTTATTATTAAGAGAGTAAGCCGACCGCTTACACGAGAAAACTAAATTAATAAAACAACGACAAAAATAATTAAAATTTTGAAAGTTGTGACATTTTTGGGCAGAATGAGAAAAGGTTATGAAAATAAAAAAGACGATTTATTTATAAAATTAAAATTAAAGTTAACTTGAATTTAAAACAAAAATATTGCTTTTGTAAGAAATTGATATTTTACATTAAATAATGTACTCGTAAAATAAATTATCCAACGCGTATTATTAGCATTTTGCTTTAGTCACTTAATTATTATTATAATTACTTAACAAAGACGCCTGCACGTTATTTATTAGATAATTCATTAACTGAGGAATAGAAACGTCTTCATTATGGAGACCTGCGAAACTATGCCGAGATTTGAGTAGAAAAATGAGCAAAGGGATTTTTTTTTAAAAAGGCTGACCATTTACGTTCATGTCGTAGTCTAAAATAACCAAATAATTATAGGTTTTTCTATAAAACGAGGCAAGGAATATGAGTGGCTATAACTGAGGCTTTTACTTTACGAAATAGCCAAATATAGGACTTTGAAATGTACAGTTAACAAAAGAGATTCGTTACCAGTCAAGAAGTAAACATATTTGCACTGCGTGGGTAAAGTCAGTTTAGAAAGCGGTTGTGGCCCAGTGGTAACGACACCGACTTACGAAGTGTAGGTCGCGGGTTTGAACCTAGGCAGGCGCTTTACTTTGTGTAAATAATTTCATCACTGCTGCGATCAAAACGGTGAAGGAAAACATCGTGAGGAAACCGGGATGTTCTAGAACTAAAAATTCGAAGACATGTGACATATCACCCGCACTGGGCCCGCGTGGTGGATTATAGCCCACTCCCACTCGAAGAGAGGAGGCCTGTGTCCCAGCAGTGGGAACACTATAGGCTGATTATCGGCAAAGTCAGACAAACATGGTCTTTTTTTTAAGATTTGGGCACACGCACATTATTTGTAATACGCTTTTGTAGCCGCCTGGTCCTGTATCCTATCTCTTATGTGAACCCTCTTGTGTGAAATGTTAGTAACCTATTCCTCACACTGAGGGCTTTGAGGCAGCTTTACTTTATAAATAATTCCTAAAGAGTAGTTTTATTTAGATCTGAACGATTTTTGATTATTGAAATTAAAAATATAATTTATAAAAAAAAAGTAGATTTATTTAGCGAAAAAAAAAAGGTTAAGAACTATCAATATTATTTATCTCACAAGTATTTCTCTCAAGTATTTCAAGTATTTTGCGGTATTGTTCTTAAATATTAAACACTTCATAGATATTTATTTATTAACATTTAGTTTATTTAAAGAGATCCACAGTATTTATGAAACTTTCTATAAATGTGAACCTAATATAAAGATTTAAATAAATTTCAGGTTTTAAATATTTAATTATTTACCAAAACAGAATATTAATGTCTGAGAAACATAAATTTTCTCTCTCTTTTCTATTATTGTTTTATCTGAAGCAATCAAAAAGACAATTTGTAGTGTCTCAAACATTTAAAACCCGAAATGTGATTATAAAATAAAATATAGACAGTCTTAATTTTTAGTAAAAACTATAATTTGGCCTAAACTGTTTTATGACTCCATTCTAAACTCCAAAGTTGCATTTAATAAAAATAATTATGAGTAATAAATAATTATAATTATTAATAATGTATGTAAGTAATAGTATAAATCCAGTGAATGTATACTTCTGTGTGAGATCGTCGTTGAATGTACACGGTGTTACGGTAATACTTGTGAGTTGCGTAATTTGGAGAACTGCCTAAAATTATAAACGGAGGACTCTTAAAACTTAATTGATTGAGCAAGTACAGCTTGAAATTATTAGCCTAGACAGTGCTGCCTCCGAAATTCTGGTATAGAGTTTTGGAAAACTGACTAGTTTTCATACCTACATATTATTACTATTAGTAGTTATTCTAAAAATTCATCTGTATACATCCGCGTCTCCGCGATGCTGGAATACTCAGATCCGGGCTCTGAGCATTATGCACACTTTCAGACTATGTAAACATGAGGCATGTATTGAGATAAAACTTTTACGCCATGAAACAAGCGAATAGCCATACGGCATACAATTGGATATAGCCCCCCTCCTAAAGCACCTTCAAATGACCGAATATGTGTAATGTGAATAGATTCACGTTTCTAATGGTTCTTATTTTTACCCAACTGCAGCGGAGCCCAAAAGGAGGGTAATGTTTTTAGACGCTTTTCCTAAATTGCGCAACGTATAGCTGTTATCGTAAAATAAACTGTTCTTAACTTAGGATAAAGCAATGATGTTAGTGTTCAATCAAAATTATTAATTAATGATTAAAATTTAGCGACTTACTTTCAACATGTTTATTGTGGTTCTAGTCATAATATTTAATACTCTTAGATTTCGCAATATGATTGCATTTTATGGTGTTGAGGAGAAGACACTTTTCATAAATTTAATTTTGTCTTTTGTGTGTAATATTATATGTATGAGTCTACAACATTTTTACCTTCTTCATTTTAATACTTAAGTCCAATTATTGTGTCTTTGATATATCTCGGGACCTTTGGATGGTGTATGAGAAGCCGAAGCCAACTCACAGAGGTCCGTTTGACGCTTTCAATGAAAAGAGACACTTAACCCCCGGTTGGTGTATATTGTTAACGATAGCCGTGAATATATTATTGTCAATAACGTAAAACAATAAAAGTTAATTGTTCTGTACCAATATTAATTAATAATCTTTTTTGAGCAAAGAGTCTGCTCTCCAAACACACCCGCAGTTTTAAAGCTAGCAATTAGTTGTTTATTATTTTATTAGTATATTTTGTATTAACGCCATAATTGTTGCTTGATAATTTGTTGATTAAAATCCAATTACTTACTATTCTAGATTCCAAAATGGCTGACTACTTTCTACTCGCATTTAAATATTGTATTTACAAACTTACAGGTTAAACATGCAAACACAATATTTTGTTGTAACATACATTGTAGCAAATATGGCGTTATTATAAATTAAATGGAAGAATAATTCAATTCATACTTATTTATGTAAATTATAAATAGCTGACATCTTGTAAATATATATTTCAAAATTAACGGTTTGGGCTAGTGAAATGGAAATAAGTAACATCGTACACAACAAAAACCAAAAAGAAAAAAAATTGGTTGAGTAGCTTTTGAGAGAATCGCGGACATACAGACATACATGTTGAATACAAAACCTTCTTTTTAAAGTTGGTTAAAAATTTTAAATGCGGTATTGTTATTAATAAAACCTGTCATGACGACTGTGTGTACACCTACATAATTCGAATCGAGTCAGAGAAGGTGCCGTATTATCTATCTTCTTATTTATAAAAATTAATCGCTAAATGTGTTGCTAAGCGCAAATCTCGAGAGCAGCTGAGCCGATTTCGCTAATTCTTTTTTTGTTTTGTTCGGTATTGTCAGGACAAGGTTTGTAAGAAAGAAAATTTAGGAAATTCGAAAGTAAAATATAAACACCATCATTATTCCCTTGCGAAAACGGGATGGTGCTTTCGGCCTTCTATTGCTCCATCTCTGTCTCATACTGGAAAAATTACCTTCTATTGCTCCGTCTCTCTCTCTCACACTGGAAAAATTGTGCCATTAATCCCTACGTCATAATACGACCCTAGGTGATAATAATTTCCTTTCGGTGGTGTGTCAAGGATCGCCAGCGGGCCAGTAATATTATCACGGCCGTCAACCAAAGGATGTTTTAACTCAACCTTTTATAGATAAGCTACTTTTCTCCGTGCCACTGACCTAAACCTTCATCTTAATGTTTACGTAGAAAGGGGGCGAGCTGAACTGTAGGCCTAATGAAAATAGTTCAATGTTAGCTGTCAACACGACTAGCGTCATTCATAATGACGTCATTCATAGTGAAGAAGTTCGTTTTATTAAAACTTTGTGGACTTAGCGTTTACGCCGTACGGCATTTCATACAAACTTTCAAGCCTTTCAAACTTTTATGCGTATTAGGTTTCATTAAAATCGGTACATTCATTTCGAAAAACAAGGGCTTGAAAGTTTGTATGAAATGCCGTACGGCGTAAACGCTCTTATGCTTAATTTGTATTAAATACAGGGTCAAATTAAATTAGCTAGCGCAATTCTGCAGATGTGGTGTGTATCGATATCTAAACACTATCAAAATGAAAACAAAAAAGATTTGATGCTTTTTTTTGGGGTTCAACTACCGCTGTATGTTTTGTTACTTGAAGTATGAGTTGAGAAAATCTGTTTTCTTTAGTTTCGTCGTGTTGAGATTTCGATGCTCATCACGTCCGTGAAGTTTATACAATAAAAAGCAGTTTTTTTTTTTACTGATATTTCAGATGAATACAACAACAGAAGTCGGCAGCCCTACAAAAAAAAATATCGTCATATTTATTTCATTTTTGTTTTATCGTGTTTAATTTCGATACCCACCACGTCTGCGGAGTTCTGCTAGCTAATTTAATTTGACCCTGTATACAGTATTGTTTAGTATTCCCCATTTTTATTGCATTTTGTTTATGTAAGATTTGTGTTGTTTGGTTGTCAACCCCGATGATTCCAGTTATCTGTGTTGTTTGGTTGTCAACCCCGATGATTCCAGTTATCTGTGTTGTTTACATTCTTAGTATGAAACAAAGCTGTGCAATAATAAAATGTATATTATATTTAAAGAATATTTCGCAATAAGTAATAATGATTATTTTCAATGTTTTGTGAAACGATGTCGTCACCCGTAACGGTAAACCAACTATGTAAGTGCATATCTCGCCCCCAGTGATAGGACCCATTCCAAATGTTGATATTTTGTAGTCGAACCATTGTGGATTAGAAATGTAAGACTGAAATAAATTGATGACGTCGAATGGTACTTTTTTATTATCGTTACTGGCGTGTGCGTTACCCTGGCAAAATTCCGAAAAATATTGTGCTTTAGAAAGGTGGGACTATAACAAATAATTAGTGTATCATGAGGAGCAATTTGTTTACTAATAGCAAAATTTGTTTGAATTGTAGTTTTAAAAATATTTGAGGGAAACAGATTTTGCTGCAAACGTTACCCTGGCAAAATCGTTTTTCAAAAGTTCGTTTTATCGCGGAACCAAATACATGAATAGACAGCTTTTGTTGCGTAGTAAATGTTTGTAAATAGCAAAATTTGTGTGCGTTATGGTTCTTAAGTTATTTAAGATTTTGCTGCGGTAACGTTTTGCGATTTCCTAGATCTCGAAAACGGCTCAACGCAGAAGTTTGAAAAAAATACCAATAATAGACCTTAATTTGTTTAAATTTGTTTAAACATTCGTTTTTGCTTTGGTTGACGTAAAACAAAGTAATTTAATGGTTTCAAAATTCAGAAAAGACGGTGTTTCAAGTAAACCAATACACTTATAACCAAATAAACAGCTGGAATAAATACATGTGGTAGACGCTTATAACGTCAGGAATTTTAGATTCTGTAACTTTACACAATATGAAGATAAAACAAATTTGATTAATTTTAGACAGGTCGTACTTTAGCGATCGAATACGTAGTTCCCATAAAATTAAGAAACATGGCATACATTAAACAAATTAAAATGATTCATAAACATTCGTTCCTGTTAATTTCAGCTTTCAATTACGGCTTTTATGAAAGATATATCAAAAACAAGGATATATCAGCAATTCTCTAAAAAGCCGACCAAATTGAGATGGTCACGTAAAAGCGACCGCACCATACATAAGCGCATCCATCTTAAATGAACGGGATAATATGGATGTTTTGTTAGTACAGTTGCATACAAAAGTTTCCTGGTCAGGTTAGTAAAAATAATAAAATGATCATGATTATTATTAATTTTTCTATTTGTACCAATGCTTAAAACTTAAAAAAAAATAACTTAAATAAATAACTTTTACATTTATGTACCTCTTACCTATTTAAAAAAATCGGGCAACAGCGAGTCGAACTCGCGCATCGAGTGTTCCGTTTGTACCAATGCTTAAAACTTAAAAAAAATAACTTAAATAAATAACTTTTACATTTATGTACCTCTTACCTATTTAAAAAAAATCGGGCAACAGCGAGTCGAACTCGCGCACCGAGTGTTCCGTTCCATCATGTGTTTTTAAATTTTCATCGGCGAGGCTTCTATTAGTCAGAGAATTTTAATACTGCACGCTGCGGTGTAGAATATTGTAGTTTTAGGTCAGCGCCATCTCTTGACCGATAAGGGAACTAATGTAGCTTTTGTTGATGATTTCTGAACAAATGTGTTATTTAGATACGTCATTTTATTTTTCCTGTGATCTTTACATAAACTTCTATCACATAGATTAATTTCAGATTTTTCTCTATGCAAACTTCGGAGATAAGGAGGGAACGGTATTTTTTTTTTATTTTTCTTCGAAAGTCGAATACTAAACGGCTTAAAAAACAGTGTTTGAGAATGTGCAAACTGCGCTCTTTCATATACTTTTCATATACTTATACCCCACACACATGCCCTAGTAGCCCCACTTTGTTTTTTTTTTAATATATATTTTTTATCATTATTAACTACTAATGTCACTAATAATCACAGACTAGTAATTCAATAAAGTTTTGTGTGGTCATTGGGACCGTAAAGTGACTGTTTAACGTTTTAATAAATCAACCGTTTGGAATAAAAGGGTTCCAACTAACATTTTTATAAAAAAATATGTTTTAACGTAAAAAGGTTTACACCTTTACAACGGTCGAAATATTACCTACATTACTGAATATATAATCAAATGTGGCATTATGGAGTTTTTGCATTTCTGTAGTTTACAGTATAGATCATCGTAACATTCATATTGTTGAGTTTTCGTTCTATAACAGTATGCTCTGTAATGTCCAATCAATGTGGAACTTGATGGTGGGTCAAAATCAATTATTGCCAAAATCATATACTGTTGGCCTTTTAACTCTATATTAATGGGTATATTATTCAGGTTAAGATACATTTTCCAAATCGGTCCAGGCGTCTTCGAGAAATCGGGGAACATACATAAAAAAGAAAGCTCCGACGAATTGAGAACCTCCTCCTTTTTTTGAATTCGGTTAAAACGTTTAGAGTGGCGTTGCGTTGTGGTATCAAAATAAAACATTAATTGGTTTGACCAAACAGAAACAACAAATTACTAAATATACAGGATGGAACTTTCGAAGCGTACCTGGAGGAAAAGTACTCCAAATACTGAAGACAGCTTTACTCAAAGGAAACATTCTTTTATTTTAAAAAAGAAACAAAACTATCTTTAAAGATTTTTGAAAATACGCTTGCTGCACTCGGGAATCGAACCGACTAAAATCCGAAAAAATAACACCTGTACTTTTATGGCACCAATCGATAGGAACATCATAAGGAATCATAAGGATCAAATCTCTCTAGCAAACATTAAAGGAAACCATAAAAACCAAACTTATAAATTCAATGGGACAAGATGAAGCACTTTTACTCATGGGTCCATGGGTATAGGATGCTATTTTGTCGGATTAAAGTCGATTGTTTTTTTTTAATTATATAATGAGATTATTACTTACCTTTTTAGTTGCTTTGACTTTAAATAATTAAAATAAGAAACTAGTAGAAATTGTGTAATATGGTACCTGCACTTAAAAATATTAAAAAATCGCCTTCACGAATCACATTTTTCTGCTTAACTGTACAAAATGTCGGATACTAAGCTGCTAATTTGCGAAGATTACCCGTACGTACGGTGCGATCGCTTTTACGTGACCTTTTCAATTTCGTCGGCTTATTAGAGAATTGCTGATATATCCTTGTTTTTGATACATCTTTCATAAAAGCCGTAATTGAAAGCTGAAATTAACAGGAACGAATGTTTATGAATCATTTTAATTTGTTTAATGTATGCCATGTTTCTTAATTTTATGGGAACTACGTATTCGATCGATAAAGTACGACCTGTCTAAAATTAATCAAATTTGTTTTATCTTCATATTGTGTAAAATTACAAAATCTAAAATTCCTGACGTGATAAGCGTCTACCACATGTATTTATTCCAGCTGTTTATTTGGTTATAAGTGTATTGGTTTACTTTAAAATCCGTCTTTTCTGAATTTTGAAACCATTAAATTACTTTGTTTTACGTCAACCAAAGCAAAAACGAATGTTTAAACAAATTTAAACAAATTAAGGTCTATTATTGGTATTTTTTTTAAACTTCTGCGTTGAGCCGTTTTCGAGATCTAGGAAATCGCAAAACGTTACCGCAGCAAAATCTTAAATAACTTAAGAACCATAACGCACACAAATTTTGCTATTTACAAACATTTACTACGCAACAAAAGCTGTCTATTCATGTATTTGGTTCCGCGATAAAACGAATTTTTGAAAAACGGTTTTGCCAGGGTAACGTTTGCAGCAAAATCTGTTTCCCTCAAATATTTTTAAAACTACAATTCAAACAAATTTTGCTATTAGTAAACAAATTGCTCCTCATGATACACTAATTATTTGTTATAGTCCCACCTTTCTAAAGCACAATATTTTTCGGAATTTTGCCAGGGTAACGCACACGTTACTGGCCCAGTGGTAGCGGTCGTCGTGGGTTCGAATCTAGGCAGGCGCGCTTTACTTTGTAGAAATAATCATCACCACTACGCTCAAAATGGTGAAGGAAAACATCGTGAGGAAACCAGCATGTTTTAGAGCCAAAATATCAAAGACATGACATTTACCAACCCGCACTGGGCCCGCCTGGTGGATTACGGCCCACTCCTCACAGAGAGGAACCCTGTGTCCCAACACTGAGAACATTTATAGGCAGATTATGCTAAATGTGTTTAAAAAGTATGGTTTCGACAAAAACACTACCACAAGACGCCCCAGCTTTAACGAGACAATCTAAATTCTTATGAAAAGGAATGATAATCAACAAACTATGATCCCCAAATAACAGTAATTCAAAGAATATATTTTTGTTATACGTTTATTTAAAAAAACTAAATAATAACAATCACTTATAAATAAATTCAGGAAAGTACATTATAATGAAATAACATCTAGAATATTGACATTCTTATAAAAATAAAATACTTACCAAACTTACCTTGTAAACGTTTATACTAAACAATAGCTTTATTGCACCTTTCTTAAAAATATTGTATTTTTGTTGTTGGCAACATTTGATATTATTTGAGCAAATGACACTCGCTGTAATTCATGTAATTCTCACTGTAATTCATGTTTTCTAAAACAAAAAGGTCTAAGTTTATTTCGTTTTCTCTATGGAATGCCGTGTCTAGCTGGTATGAGGGTCCACAGAATGGCTTTAGGAACTGCCTTCGGGCTTCGAATCCATGTTCGCGCTGCACCCAACATCCTGTGATCAAAAACATGATTTTAAAATACAACAAACAAGATTTAAGTAGTTCTCTGCTTTTCCGAAAGTTCAAAAAATACGGGTATCACGTGATCAACATTTAGAACAAACATGCAAAGTGCTTCGATTGCCTTCTATTGAACCTCGGGGAAACTCAATGACGGCCATTTTGAGACAGTTTTATCTTCCCCTGTATAATAACGTTTATTGCAAATCACGAGGTGTTCTGCACGGCGACGGTATAGTGTTATGAAGTCCATTGACCACTTACTTGGTGAGTGGTCGCGGCCACCAGTCCAGCTGTTCCCTGGTGAGCTTGAGTTCTTGCTGCATGCGCGTGAGCTCCCCGCGCATGTCGTCCAGCTCGTCCCGCAGCGCGCTGGTCTCGCAGGCTGCGGCCGACACGCGGCTGTTCAGGGCCGCGCATTCACGGGAGCAACGCGAGCGAGCTCTAGTGAAGAGTTAAATGAGAGTACTTAGTTAATGGTCTCTAGTTGCAATTTTCTGTTCTTTTAGAACAAGAATTAGACGGACACAACCCGTGGTGGTAACATTATAGATTTTGCCTTCTGAAATAACCCAGTACAATAAATGACATGCGGTTGCTTCACCAGTGAGGATAACAGATCCCGGAGTCCTTTGACCCCTTGAGGAGAGGTCTTACGTACTTGATTATATTGTGTAGATAAGGATCTAACGAAATCATGTTACTTCCTTTCCATAAGTTATTGTCTTGAAAAGCTTTATACGGATTTATGAATCGATCAGCTGTTAGTTCATATTTGTAAAAACTGTCGCCTGCTAAACAATACCACTGTGTATTGTAGCCCCAGGCTACCAGAGCATGCTTACAGCTTGATATGCTATTGAAGAGCTGGAGGCCAACTCTTGCTACTTTCAATGATTGGTCATTATGACAACATACCAAGGCAACGCCATTACCATATTGCTAAAAGTTCGTAATCTGCTAAATTCATAATGGCGTGCCAGTGGTCAAAATAATAGGACATTACGTCTTGTCAGTACGAGATTACCAAAATATACGAACAATTTTTCCGATGGAACGTCAGTGGCACGCTATTGGAAGATAATTGTACTTTGCCCCACTGGAAATAATGGAAGTCCACTCACTCCTCCTCCTGATTGAGTCGTTCGCTGGTGATCTCCAGCTGCCTCTGCTTCTCATCCGTCTCGCGTCGCAGCGTCGCCACCTCGGCCTCCGCTGACGACAGCAGTTCCTCGTGTTGCGCCAGGTCTTCTTCTAGCATCGCCAGCTGAACAGAAAACTTCCAAATTCAATAGTCCTACGTGTTTAAGGCGAATTTAATTTTTGTTAAGGTTTTTGCAATTTGCAAGACAGTATCAAGCATGCATTTACAGAATTGTAAAATCATCATCAAGTTAAAATTACTCTTTTGAACGACTATTTCATGAATTCATGACATTTTAGGCTAATTCTAACTTAGAGAGTTGTATTTAGAAAACCGTTATAACTAATTCTGTACCTACCTTAGCGTATCCCCTTTGCAGAACCCTTACAAGAAGAAACCCTTTTTGGTTAACTCCCAACGAAAGTGCAGTCGTATTTTGCTGCTTTGCAGCTTGCTGATCAATTTCGTTTTCGTATTATTTGAAAAAAATAAATTGTTTCGGTATGCCTATTGTCCGCAATCTAAAAAAATACTACACCGGTAGCATCTGGATTTATCGTTTGATCCTTAGTGATTTGTCACAGGTCACGGCACTGACACGACAGCATCGAGCACACGTGTAACCTTACTCATAATTCGACAACGATATTCTTAAAACGAAAACTGTCTTCTGTCTTTGAACAACTTTGGAGCAGTCATTCCATTGTAATATTTTAAATTACATCTTCACCTCATTCCATACCTCCCAGCTTCACTAGGAAGCGATGAAACGCCCGCCGCGATTGAGCGACTGTATTATGTAGGTACCTAATTTTGACGCTCATCAATTGCCGATTCTCTAATTTTATAAATGTGAAAGTTTCTATGTTTAGATGTTTTGTTAGGTACTCAATCACGCAAAAACGTCTGAACGGGTTTGGATGATATACGGAACACAAAATACTTAATTCCCGTGAGATAATTTCTGACCTCCACGCGGGCGAAGCCGCGGGCAAAAGCTAGTACAGTAGTACTGCTGTAAGAGGTGGTGGTAGGCCCCGTGATGGTAACCCAGGCACACTCACCCGGTCGAAGGCATCGTCCCTCGACACGCAGGTCTCGTGATGCGCGGCGCGCTCCAGCGCCAGCGCGTGCTCGCTCACAGTCGCGGCCGCGCGCACGCCGTCCAGCTCGTTGCGGCAGTTGCGCCAACCTGAGCAGGACACACATACTCGACAACTTACATTTACATATAATATAGTCATGGTTCGTGAGGAAACCGGCATGACATGTGACATCTCCAACCCGCACTGGGCCCGCGTGGTGGATTGCGGCCCGTGACAGGGTATGGGAACGTTATAGGCCGCTTATATTACGGGCATGGTTCATTTTACGACAACTTTTTAGCAGTGCTGTTTCGTTTTGTGTAAGAGTCGTTCCTTTGCCGTACATACCAATGGCAAAATACGCGTGTCGATGGCAAAAATATCGTTGTTTTTTTTCTTCTTACATTTGTTTGGCCCAAAGGCACAAGATTAGATCATCTATGAAAGCTTATTGATCTGCTATAACAAATTCACTCACCAATACTCATCTCCGAAGCGCGATCTTCGGCAGCACAGACATCATCTTCTAATGCCAATTTCTCCTAAGAACAAGAATCATTATTTGTTACTGTGTGAATTCTGTACCGAGAAAGAGAGCAGTCTTATAAGTTTATACCGCGTTTTACCCGGCCTCCGTTTCTGGTCTTTCACTATTTTAGTCTAACCACAACTTTCAATTTAAATTAACAAAAATAACCGGTATTGTAGAGGATATTACGAGTATAGGTACTATGACTTCACGTTCCTATTCACTTATAATGTCCATAGATTACAGTCAGGTGAGCGAAACCGCGAGCACTGCTAGTTCCTCAAACTCTGCGAACACTTTGAAAAAAACTTTTGAATTTGGGTTTGACTCATGCCCTTTTCCCATGGGATAGGCAGGATCTACAAAACGCCACATACTATCCGATCGTTACCTACTTACTCCATTTACAAGCTCGCCGGTTGCGAGTACTACGCACCTGACCTTTCTGAAGAACATCAATCAGGTCTGTATACCTAATGGTTCTTATAAGGAGTCACGGTTTTGAATCTTCGTCAATTTGAAGAACCTCATTCATTAAGTGGAACTTACTCGTTCCAGCACTGCCTTCTCCAGCTCCTTATCTTTGAGCAGCTGCTTTAATCGCTCCAGCTCCCTCATCGCCATGCGGACCTTGGAGTTGTCGGAGTCCAACAGAGACTTCAGCGCAGATATCTGGATGCGCAGGCGTTCCGAGTACGACACCTGAATGAGAACAAAGTTTTATGATGATAATCGGGGTTCAACACCTTTCAAGTTGCTGTCAAACTGTTAGGATGAACATTAATCCAGCATTGCGACTTGTTTCACCCCTTCCGGACAAATTCTGTTTAAGTTAAATCTGTGAAAGTGAAACATTATTTTTCTGTCTTTGTACGTTACTTGTGGACGGCGCAACACGGTACATCTTTTTACATTTTCCCCTGTCAACCGTAACGCTTCATTCACTGCCTCCCTTCCTTATCATTCACCACACAATCCAACCAATCCATCCATCGTTTCTTTGGCCTTCTTATCCCTCTTTACCCATCAAGATTTATATTCATCACTCTTTGCGTTTCTTGCCTCCTCATCACATGCCCTTACCAAGCCAAACGATTTCAAACTTCCCCTTATAAACTCATTTCTTACTTTGTATTTTAATTTATTTGAATGTCTGAGTATAATTTTATTGTGTATGTGTGATGAATGTAGTGATTATTATATCAATTTTATGTTTTTAATGTAATGGATTGGACTTTGTCTGAAAATAAATGAATTATTATTATTAAATTTATGAATGTCATGCAAAATTATAGTAGTAAGTACCATACCAACCATAGTTGCTGGTAAATAGTGCCTACCTGGTGTGAAAGAGGTTATAACTAGGTAAATAATGAAGGAATTTCGATAGTGGTTAAATAACAAAAGCCCAGGTCGCGCGCTAAGTTAGGAGAAACGGAGTATATCTGTATTTGTCGCATTATGTTACACAGAAAACTGTAATGAAAGTTGTAAGGGATATTGTAATAAATAATAATAAACCTGTTATTAATCCGAAATAATCGCATTGCGTGAATTACCTGAGTCTCCAAAGTCTTGCGGAGACAGCGGACGTCCTCGCGGCGCCTCCTCCAGGCAGCTATGACCATGAACCTGCAAATCTTGCTGGCTGCTAACTCCTCGGCAGAACCATGGGGGGGCCCTGGAGACTCCAACATTGGGAGACCATTCTTCCTAAGGACATTCTAGATTATGGATAACTTGCGATAGTTAATTTAAGCACGGCGGTGCCTAGTTGAAATAGTAATAGAATTTAGCACCAAGTTTCAGAAATAGTTCACGGGGGAGACCGGGTAGATTCGGGGTTCATAATCATAAACAATGTCGTAAAGTAAACCACTAGGGGGTAATTTCGGTTTCGTTACTCATGTGGTTCAAACTAAATAAAGCAGGAAAACAATAGACTGATAGAATAATAAAGCTAAAGAAATCATACGACAAACCTGTCAATCCTAATCCGTTTAGTAGGCGTCAGGTCCTCCATAGAAGCTGCCTTGGTCTTAGCAACGGGTCTGCTGATTGGGGTCTCTTGGTTGGCGTATGCATCCAGACAGGACCTGATCCTGGCCAGGTTGGGACTGGGGGCGCACCACTTGGCCGTGAACTTGTTCACTGGTGGAGCTGAGAACAGCTGCTTCTTCGGATGAGCTGGTTGGACGCGACTGTGGGTGGAGATTTTAAATAACTCCAAAATAATCTGATGGCGAAAAATCACGTTACTCCACGTATAATTTGCCAATGTGCAATGAAGCGCAATATTCTAGGCGTCAAATATACAGACCATATTCGCAACACCACACTGCGCTCCAAAACACAGATTACTGACGTTGCACAAAAAGCCGCTAAGCTGAAGTGAGGCTAGGCCACGTCTGCCGTATGCCCAAAATAACTAACTAAGCTGTGAGCCAAAATAACCACCACGTGGAGCCTTGACACGGCTAGAAGGCGTCGCGGCAGACCCCGTAGAAGATGGCGGGACGAGCTGGAGAAAACCAACTACCAGTGGTCCACTTCAGCCCTGGATTAAAAGAGCTGGAAGTCATGGGCCTTTGCCCAGCAGTGGAATGATGCAGGCTTGTTGTGTGGTTACTGTTGTAACCAGTAGTAACCACATATAATTAAATTAATATGTGTATAGATTAATATATATATATATATATATATATAGTTTTTCTATTATTTTAAAGGAACTACGGGAATTTAGAATTAGATTGAAAATTAACTCTGTTCATTGTCGTCACATACTCGTACCTACCTATTAGCCCAGGCCCGGCTATAACAGTTTCTGGAAACGTCACACAAGCCTTGGTCTTTTAGGCACGTCACAACGCGTCATATAGTTAAGTAGTTTTCCTAAATGACTAACAGTAACTATTTTAAGGAAAACGTACCTAAGTATATTATTTACATTTTACATAACGTCGCCTAATTTCCCGCTTTGTCGCACAATTGTGATGTAAAGCAAACAAAATTATCTGAACCGTCATCGTGTGTCATTATAAGGAAATGGTTTACAAAAAAAATAATAGAGCAAGAACTAGATCACTTGTTCGCAGAAAATGTCTTCCTGTTAATGTATTTGTAAGATCCATCCTTCCATGTATTTTTTTCCTCTTCATGAGTCATTTTCATTATTGTATTATGTAAATTATGAGAGCATCGAAGGAAATTAAGGGAAATTCACTGAGTACCTCAACGTTCTACGATCCTTAAGGACAATCAGACTGAATCCAGGACCCTACACTACCAGCACCTTACTCGCCAGTATCGTGCAACAATTTATTGTACGTGTTGTTTACATAGTGTCAGTTATTTGTTGCTTCAATTTTATGGTATATGTACCACGGGCAATAAAATTGCACCGTGTAAACGCGGCTTCAATTCGTATGTTATAATAATTCAAAGTAAGGCATGTACGCAGCCAAGCTTAGGCAGAGCACCGCCGTGTCCTCGCGGCAGCGATCGACAACGGCGATATCTCACGTCTGGCGCTAGTCGAGGCTATGATACGGAGCGAGAGTGCATAGGAGGCCGTCGCCTCCTGCTCGCGAACGAGGAGGCGGAGTACGTGAGGGAGAGGCAATCTTTGCGCCCTCACGTCCGGTCCTAGTTGCCGCAGGAGACGCCCTGGGCGTCGGGAATCCATAGCCGATTCCCGGCCACCGTAGCGCGGTTTGGCGGACGGCGAATAATGGGCAGCTCGCCGTCCGGTAAGAACCAGGCCCGGGTCGACGGCGCGTTGTGTTCCCCGCACGCCTCAAAGAGATGTCAGTACTAACTGACGGGGTCCGCTAGGGCCGGTGTCTGTCAGAGTCGCGGGTTGTTCGAAAGAGATACCGTAGCCCCTGGCACAGGCAACTGAAGGGACACGGGTGGGGTTTAGAGTCTGAAACGCCCTCTCGTTCCGCCCAGAGCGGGAGAAGCTATTTGATAATTTCCCACCCAAAAAAAAAGGCTATGTACGCACTGGCATGGCAGTGGCTTGCTTAGCGCCTAGCGCTTAGTGACTTAACATCCTTCGATACACACTAGCCTAGCGTCGCTAGGCGACTAGCGAAGGCGCCAAGCGCGCAGCAGTTCGCCCGGTGTCGAAAATTCTAGAGCGTGCGTGCGTTTCATCCTTCTATACACGCTAGGCGACTAGCGAGCGCGCAGTGCGGCCGTCGGCCGGCTGGATGCGAAAATTCTAGAGCGTTCGTAATTTCGTATCACTTGGCTACTCGCAAGGTGACTCGTTAAGCTCTAGGGCATTAAGCAATCCACATGTCAGTGCGTTCGTAGACAAAGGCTTGTTCATCAACCCTATTGTCCTCCGCACTAAGTAATGTATATGTCACGGCTAATATCCGAAGTGCGGCTACACCTAGTTTTAGCCGGGGCCCGGGTACAACATAGGTGCAGGCGGCCACATGCGGTTCGTGTGTGCTTCGGGTGACATCGGTTGCATGGTTGCGGTGGGTCGATAGGCGACGTAGGATGCAAGAGCGAGCGAAGGGCACCCCGAGGGTAAGTTTGGTTAAAACTAGGTGTAGCCGCACTTCGGCTATTAGCCGTAACATATACATTTGTATCCCGGTACAAAATTAGATATACTCGCGACTTGACTGTATGAGAATCAGAAAAGAAACAAAGCTTTCGGATATGTTTACTATTTACATTTATTACATACCCTACCGAGAACCTACCGATATCGAGAGCCAAACAATGCCAAACACACTGGTACTGTTTCATTACTAAGAATCGCGAATTTTATAGTAAACTAGCTGTGTCCGCGACTTCGTTCGCGTGCATGACGAAAAACGTTTTAATTTTTTTTCGCGGATGCCTAATTCTTTTTCTAAAATAAAAGTAGCCTAAGTTACTTCTTATTACATCAGCTATCTGCCAGTGAAAGTCCCGTCAAAATCTGTCCAGCCGTTTTAGAGATTAGCCAGAACAAGCAAACAGACAGACAATAATTGTAAAAAAAATATTTGATATATATATGCACGGTTATTTTAATATTACAAACAGACTCTCCAATTTTATTTATTTGTATTGTATATGTATACTGTATATTGTATATGTTTGTATGTGTATACTGTATATTGTATATGTTGTATTGTATATTGTATATGTAAAATCCATCTATACAATACATACATGTATGTATTGTATAGATGGATTTTACCGAAAAAGAGAGCAGACTACGTGGCAGCCGTTTAATTACCAAATACAAGCCGCGTTCATTTCTAAGGTTGCGGACACATCTATGCAATTTTGTAGGAACTTCCGTTTGAGTCGCGGATCAAATTCTACTGTTATTTTATTAATTTTTTGTAAGCCTAATATTGTGATTTGAGCACATGTTACATGAAAATAATTCCTCGACGGTTTTTACCATTATATCTATGGTTTTTGCGCTATGCAAATTATGCAGGGTTACGGTTTCAAGCTGTCTGAATCATCATCTGCCTAGCCTTTTCCCAACTATGTTGGGGTCGGCTTCCAGTCTAACCGGATGCAGCTGAATACCAGTATTTTACATGAAGCGACTGCCTATCTGACCAAGCTGTCTGAATGAACATAATATTATAACTTGCTCGCTACAATTTTTATATTTCTGAAGTTACCGGGTGATTAGGATCCTCAAAAGGTTTCCAAGTGCTTGCTTGGCTAATTTGCAGTGTAAGAAATCAGCCTCTGCTCTGCCTCTCAGCCAATTTGACACATTCTACCGTAACCGTACTTAAACCTTTATATTATGATACCTATTTATAGGAATTGTTTAGGTACCTACCTATCCTATACACAAAACAGCTGCCAATAAAAATAAAGATACCTACACCCAAAAAGATTCAAGCAGATAACACACTGATATCACCTCTTACAACTGGAAAGGTATGTACAGTCAGCAAAAGGAGATAAGTATGCGGAATCGTCGGATATAGCTGAAGTTTAGTAAGAAACCGATGCATGGTGACTGAATTTAATTTGATAAATGAATTTTCTATTAATAAAATTTATTTCATTCGAGAACATCCATCGGTTTCTTACAAAACTTAAACTATATCTGACGATCCTGCTTACTTATCTCTTTTGTTGACTGTACTTAATACTTATTCAATGTATGGGCCTTACCCAACAGTGCGGAAGCTATGGAGGATTCTGTTTAGCGTCGAGTTGACTCATGTTTGGTTAGATGAGCTAATATATCCAGCACAGACAGCGTGGCGGTCGTTTATCTAACTGTTACTGACATCACGTAGGTTAGTAACTCACAATCTGTGATGGGTTGAACTTCGTATACATATAGGTCAAGGGCCTTGGGTTTTGTTTGTTTGTGGTTTCTATTTTGTCTATTGTTCAGAAATACTTCGATTTGTAAATTACCTCTGTTGTAACGAATTTTGAAATCTACATAGAACTACGACCATAAAGATAGTTTGTGCTGAAAATCCGAAAACTGTATTAGCCGTTTTCTTAAACACAATTGTTGTACAAGTTTTGCAAATTATGTAATTAGGAACTCATCTGTATGAAAAATTAGCCTGCTAATGTGGCCGTAGCTCGTAGCATTGCGTAACCACCTTGTAGCTTGTAGCCGGGGCTGCTGCGGGAGCTTTTGCCGTTGTAAGTGTTGTAACTTATCAAACATTATTTTCATAGCAGTATGCAGTATTCGATGTACTGAATATAACGGTCACAATATGGGCATTTGAAGTTGGTCAGTTGTAAGTAGTTATAGGTACCTAAGTGATATTAAGTAGAGAGTACCTACGGTAGGTACCTTCTACCTACATATCTATGACCTACATAGTAGTTAGGTGTCCCATCTGTAATGTCGACCCAAAACTAGTTGAACCCAATGATATTATAAGTGTAAAAAGGGGTTGAACCTCTGTTGAAGGTTTCTACCTTCACCAGATGATGGTGACTGATGACGTAATCATCACGCTTGATAAAGAGCCACTCCACAATTATTATTTTTTTGCACTAGAATTAATCTTATAAACAGAGAGACTCACGCAGGCGGCGTGGTCTGCAGATTATGTCGCTCCCGGGACAATTCCCGTTCCGATATGTCTCCGGCGCCGGCCCGGGCCACCGGCGACACGCTGCGAGGCACCTTCATCGGTTGGATTGGTTGTTCCGGCATTTCACAGTTGATTATATTCCCTTTTATTGTATTTCTTAGTATTTGTCGGCACTTTTTTGGATAGCAATGTTCGGTCGAAAAGCGATTCTGATAGTAAATGACAGTTCGGTGACATAGATTTGAAAATACATTTGAATTTGATTTTTGGTTTTTTAATTGAGTTTATGGCTGGGGTGGTGTTTGATAGGTCAGCCTTGCATTGCTACGCGCTACGACGGCTACGCTACTGCTAAGAGGTCGTCACTCTCTCAAAAAGTACTCTGTGTCGTAGATTGTTCGTCGCCACGCTGCTGTGGCTACACCGCCTAGCCTTTTTAACCGACGAAAAAACGGAGCAGGTTCTCAATTCGACGCGTATATATATTTTTTTTTATGTATGAGACAACCACTGACTTCTATTAAACAAGTGACACAGGTCAGTGATGACCACGCATAACTTTTTACAGCGTAGTCCGTTTTTGGTATTTCTTTTTTTATTCTAAAGGGTATACCCCGAAGTTGGTCCAATATAAATTTGAAAAAAAAAACCAACCCTAAGGGTAGGAAAACAGGGGATGATTGATTGTTCACTCACTTCTTTCCAAACGTACGAATAATTCATAATTAAGGCATTAACTGCTAACGCGGTCACCGGTGACCGCGAACAATAGATTTTCTATTGTGTCTGTTGTCTGGCAGGCAACGTGTTAATCATGGTGTACAAATCCAATAGTTTCAGAGCATAGTTGAAACGGCCGCGACTTACGTGTTGTAGGTCATTATAGGTTCGATACCCAGACAGGCGCTTTACTTTGTGTAATTTATTTCAAAACGGTGAAGAATAGAACGAAACGGTAACAATAGAATCAAAAATTCAAAAAAATTTACCATCCCCTAGTGGTAGATTACGACCCACTCCCTCGCACAGAGAGGCCTGTGTCCCAGCAGTAGGAACAATACGCTGATTATGCTGTGGTGTAAATAATAAAGAGTATTCTATAGATCTAATTCCACGATTATAATAAAATTACAGATGGAAGAATCTTGTTACGGTTTCAATCGATTCGCAACTATAACATTAACACCGTAATCTAAGTAGGTACGGTATATCTTGGGAATTGGGCACACTTATGTGAGTTCTTTCTTATATGATCTATGACTGTAGCACAGAATATATTGTACCGTTACTGTAGACTGTAAATTCGCCGTCGACTATATCACACGTATTAGATACAAAGTATGAAATATTACAACTTTTATTGCGAGCCTGTTACTATAATTTTCCAATTACCAGCAGTTGATCTATGACCGAAGCTTCCCACATTAAACTAGCATAAGTTTTACACACAATTACCATCGTAATTGTAGCTTGTCGAGTAACAAAGCTTTTGCAAGGTTATTAAAAAGGTAAAATTATGGAGTACATGTCCCCTAGTGTACAGTCGAGGGCAAAACTTATTACAATTAGTAAAATTGAGTTGCTCCTGAGTAACCCTCACTCGTGTCGTTTTTAATTCTCAAAATACGCCAAGATGCCAAAAAGTTATGCACATAGCTTCATAAATAAGTACCTACTTTATCAGAAATGCGTAGTTGAATGTCAAGGTACCTACCTACTAGTAGGCTAAGGTACGTCGGACATTTTTGCCCTTGACTATCATCCTCCTTCCCAATATATTTTGGGGTTATTTTTTGGTAGACGCAGATATTTTTTTCTTTTATAGGTACAGACGCCAGCACATCAACCTACTACAATCTGTCAAATTTCTTTAATAGATTTTAAACTTTATCGTTAAAGCATAAGGTTCAAAGTTGATTGGGAAAATTTAACAGTTTCGGGTAGCTTGATGTGCTGGCGTCTGTACATCTCTATTTAAACTGTAATCTCAGTAGTCAGTCACAACCTCTTAGCCTTATCATATTACCCGCAGCTCATCCATCGGTTCCTTGGTCTCTCTCTTTAATCTTGCTGCCGTCCACATTCCTACTCAAAACGTTCCTCATGGTCATGACATTTTCCTCATTTCTCCGCATCGCATGCCCCATACCATGACAACCAATTTCTACACAACTTTTCAGTTACAGATGTTCTATGTCACGAAGTCCGTTTGGCTATGAATGTTGTCAAGCGTGCACATGCACATTGTATTTGTGTGCGTAACCTCGAGAGCGCTGTGTCGTGTAACACATACAAGCGCGCTTGTCGGGATACGTCACTACTATACAATCAAAGCCGAACGGACTTCGTGAAATAGACTATCTGTACCGGTGCCACTTTCAGACTACCTCTTATAGGTACTCATGGAAGAAAAAGATAAGCTGCGTCGACAACGAATTAATTAGTGGCCAGAAGATATCAAGATATAATAATATCAACGCCGGAGGATGATGGATGAGTTCAGGAGAAATACTTATTCGTTGTTGAATTTCACTGAGCGGCTAGGTCTGCTGTACATATTTTTGCCCTTGACTGTACTCCTTGGCTATCATAGCGTGTGGCGACGATCCGCCAGTCCGCCTCTATCGGCGCGGTATGGCGCGGCGCGGCGCCAGCCCTCGAGTCGCCGCCTGCGTGACGCATGGGGCAAGGAACTTGAACTACAGGTGATATCGGTTTTATGACTTCTTTTTATAGATTATCAGGGAGCTCGTTTACTGTGAATTAAAATGAATGAGATACCTTTGAAAAAATTAAGTAATCCTCTGAGTCGCTAGTTCTAACCGCCATTATGAGAACCTCTTTTATCTGTTCTGTGATGAGAACTGGCGAAGGTTGAAAAATTAAAAAGAGATCTAGATTTTATCCTGTCCCTACCTTTAAATCTAAGATAGTAAATATTTCAGATTGTATGCTTATACATGTAACTCTATAGACCTTGGACCATCTGGTTGCATGTGTGGTAACAACCTGTTTGATTGATCTTTATTATTATGCTGATAATTTAGTTCTTTGTTTCAAGTTTAATTTTTGTAAAGCGTAATTATCCAACAGTTAAACAGACACCCATAATAATTTCCTGATTTGCTACAGCTGCGTGTAACATAAAGTTGACATGGCTACACGCACATTGTACTAATGCAACGTGCAACAAAAAAAGCTACGCCTTCATGCGACATTTACGCGGCCACGTCATCAAATAAAATTGCGTAAATATTAAATAATACAAGTTACAGGGGGCACAAAGGGAGGGTCGGACTAATTTAGCGTTTGGCTAGAAGGCTGAGCGGCGCGGCGGCGGCGGCGACACGGGCAGTGCGCGGCGCCTCACGCAGCCGGCGCGTGTGTGCGCCGCGCCGCCGCCGCTGACTCATTACTGAATGTTTTTGAATAACTTTACTCCTGTAGGTACCTACGAGTATTGAGGGTTGGGGTAGGCGTAGGCGGCAGGACGAAAATAGATTGCAAGTGAGTGCTTTATAATTTGTCTGGGAATGGATACTCGTGTCAGCTGCGCTGCGAGATATCTTCTATAATATATGAAACTAAACTATTTAACCCAAATGGCTTATTTTTTTAATTTAGTTTTTTGGGGCTCTAAATTAGAAAGCACATCCTATCTTATCATTCATTATTCTCAGAGGGTATAATAGAATAAACGCGCGTAGCCCGTAGCACTTTGAGAGCTACCGCTACGCCGTAGCTGCGCTACGATCGCGTAGGCCCTAATTAAGCTTTTGGAACATTAGCTTTCTCTCACTTCCTGAAAGCCGGTGCAAGCCTTTTGATTTTTTTATTGTAACGCTATGTGATTTAAAGTATTTGTCATTTTGATCTACGAACATGTAACTACGAACGAATTTTGTAATAATGTATTAATTGTTTTCAATACATTGATTGAATTTTAATTTTTATAAATTTTCTGTTACTTGATTGAATATTATCTCAATTATTCTTAACGGGTTGTATAGAAAAATTTATCACCGCTGCGCATCTTTGTCTGTTTCTGCATGCAATGATAATAGTATGTAATGAACACAATGCAATGTAAATTGTTTTTATCATTAATTCACTTAAAACGAAAAACTTCGCAAGCAATGAGAAATTACTACTGAAGGCTGCGGGTGTCGGCCTCAGGACGAGCTGCTTCTCACACGGACAACTATATGTCGCTTTCTTCATATTTTATCTGCTGAAACCAAAACTACAAACGTAGTAGGATACAAGATAGTTTTATATAAATGTGGCTGTTATTCATTGTGGTGTCTTACGACGTCCACGCGAAAGAAGTCGCGGGCAGAAGCTAGTGAAATGATGTGATTCATCAGCGCTTAATTGCATGGTTAAATACGAATTATTTTGGATGTAAAAGCCACCTGTAAGTAGGTAGGGACCTGTAGAAAGTCGAATCAGTCATCTAGATCAGGGTTTCCCAATCTATGGTCGCGTCCGGTCGGCTTGCGACTGACAGCTAGCTAGACGGATTTATTGTTGAAAACCAAGTGCAGCTAAAGATGAACGTAGTGTCTGCAATTTCCACCCATTTATCATTGTTAAAAAAGAACTTTGACAACTATTTTGGTGAGGAGATGAAAAAGCTCGAATTATTGAATTGGATTTGTAACCCATTTCAAGACCACCTACTAACTGGTATGTCAACAAAAGCAAGTGAAGAACTAATTGATTTATCAGAAGATTCGTCATTTAAATATAGTTTCAATCGTAAGCAATTAACTAAATTTTGGCTCTCTGTTGCTGGTAACTATCCATGCCTGTTTGATGAAGCTATGAAAAACCTCCTCCCTTTTACTACCTCATACCTATGTGAAGCCGGAGTTTTAATATAGTGAACATTAAAACTAAATACCGAAATAAATTGGACATATCAAACTCACTGAGATTAAAAGTAACTCGAGTTGAAGTTGATGTCAAAACTGTAATGGCGAAACATAGGAAACAATTTCATCCTTCCCATTGAAATAAATGATGTAGTTATTTGATTGAGTATAAAAAATTGTGTTTAAACTTTGTTTTTTATTTGAAAAACCCCATTATTCATATTGGTAACGGTTAAATTTCCTAGAGGTGGGTCGCGTGTTTGGTAACTTGTTTTAGATAGGTCGTAGGCCAGACAACTTTGGGAACCACTGATCTAGATCATTTGATCACGTCCATTGTTATTTTTAGTGTAGCGACACGTTGTATTCCGCAGTCATGCTGTTTAAGAAGTTTCAGTTATCAATGGGTGCGTGGTTACAAAACGTAATAAGTAATTCCAAGGTTTCCGACATGTATAAGTCACCATCACGAAATCCCTTGAATGAAACAATTTCATTCAACATTTACGACTGGTATGTACACACCTACCCACCCCATGTCGTTGTCATAGTATGCGTAACGCACCCCACCCCGCACGCACCCTGTGGGAGCTGAGTCACCGGTCGAGCTTACTGAAACATCCTGAAATTGATACGCATTAGAACTCCTCCCACCCCCGCCACCACGGTATTATTCAGACCTTTTTGGTGAGTTTGGTGACTCATACACGTGCTCTGAAGAAAGTTGGGTTCGTAGCATTACTTACATAATAATGACTGACTCATCTTTCTCTCAGTTTTTGGCTTCATAAGTATTTTCACAGGCTGGCTATTCCTTGCAAAAAAAATATGTACCAACAAGTATAAATTGCCCAAACCCACGTTGTGTACCCTGGTGGGCTGCTGGCTGTTGCACCGCGTGCGCATCACTGTGGTACCGTATTATAAAGTTTAATTTTTGTATTTTTATGTAATGTGTATGATGATTCCATCAAAGGAATGGCAGGCAGAGGCATGTTTCCTAAATCTGCTCAATTAGACATTTAAGTTACATGCCAGATTATTAGTGTCGCACTAGTTGGATTGTGAAAGGTATTACTCGTACTTACACACTTTAGTTAGCACCACGTCCACATTGAACTGATCGTGCTTGAAGCCACATCAATCAATAACGTCGACGAAGACAGCTATCCACAGACTATAAGTAGTTCTCAGCTAGGCCCAAGATTTGAGGGGGGGGGGGGGTCACGATGGGTGCCAAGGAATATTTTAAGGGAGGTAAATCTACTCGTTGGTCTAGTGGTCACAAGCGTTACTGCTGAGCATGAGTACTAGCTGAGTTCGATTCCTAGATTGGGTAAAGTGTTATTGGGTTTTCCACCAGAAATTTCTCAGAAGCAGCTTGGAGTCTGGATTAATGCCCGATTGGGGGCAGTAGGCTCACCCCCTATGACATAGCACTTAATAAGTGGCAAAATGTAGAAAATGCCTCTGTACATATAAAGGCGTGATGATATTTTAAGGTTCATGTTTATCTCCAGTTCCATATTCAGGGATGCAGCTAAAGCTGCCAAATTGGTCGTAAGTATTAGAACGGCAGATCTTGTAGGGTAGCGAGAGTGAGCGAAGCGAGCTCAAAAATTTTAACAACCTGCCTCGGATTGGTTAGATTTTGTTTTATATATAGAATTGAAGAGCGAGCGAAGCCACCTCTAAAATTTAGCACACTCGGATAGGTTCGATATTCTTTCGATCATTCACAAATGACTAGGAATTAGGTACTTGCTTTGTCGACTTATGAAGAAAAGCTCAAGAATCAACAGAATGTAGATTGCAAGAGCGAGCAAAGCGAGCCTGAAAATTTTAGCACCCCAAATTGAATAGTCTCTGTTTTCTTTTAACCATCATACCTACAGGAAGAGAACTTATTTTATTACAAGCTTTTATTTAACTTGCAATGCATGTATGTAACTATGTTTGTTCGGGTGGACTTGCAACTCAATTTGAAGCAGATATCTTCAACCGATTGAGCTGAAATTTTGTACACACGTTTAGTTTGGATGACAATGCATGGTTAGCTATGTGACGTCATTCTAAATCCAACATGGCGAAACACCCAAGATGGCGGACTATAGTCTTTGCGCTGTAGCATGGTACGGGTGACAGTTGTTTTATTTGTAGATTATAACATTCTGGTTGGGTTTAATTTAATTTACTACAGTTATTAATGACTTATTATAACTCGAAAAATAAAGTGACGTCCCTCTTAAATCCAATATGGCGGACTTCTAAAGATGGCGGACTAAGTTTTTTATGCTTTCCTACAATGTCTTCAACCGATTGAGCTGAAACTTTCACGTTTAGTTTGGGTGATAACTAAAAATTAAAAAATAAATTAAAAGTAAAAAGACTTAGAAAACAAGCTTTTATTTAAATGCGCTAAAAAGAATAAACTTTTACTCCCAACTTATAACATCATTACACAATTTATATAATATAAAAGGTTGTCGCGAGATTTACCTGTGTAGATGAACAAGTAAAATTAAATATTTTGACCTGATTGATTTTAATTTTTAAAATTTTCAAACTAAGTAAATACGAGTTCCTACTTAAATCTCGCGACAAGCTTTTCTAAGATATAAATTGTGTACTTAATGATGTTTTATGTTGATAGTAAAAGTTTAAAAAAAAGTTTATTTTCTTCTTTTTAGCGCATTTAAATAAAAGCTTGTTTTAAAAAGTTGTTTTACTTTTAATTTCTTTATTTAATAAGACGAAAACTTAAAATTCGTTTTACAGCAGCTTAAGAATCTGGCCTAAACCTTTCAAACCTTACGTACAGACGCCAGCACATCAACCTACTACAATCTGTCAAATTTCTTTGATAGATTTTCAACTTTATCACTAAAGCATAAGGTTCAAAGTTGATTGGGAAAATGTGACAGTTTCGGGTAGGTTGATGTGCTGGCGTCTGTACAAGCGAGATGCCTAAATCCCGAGTTTGCTTCGCTCGCTCTTGCCTCCTATATTCTATGTTTTATAGTATAGCCGACTTTTTAAAGTTACAACTTTTTAGGCCCGTTAAAAAACCCACTGTCATTTCATAGTTTTAAAGTTTTAACTTCTGTCGGCAAGCCCCATGTCTGCCTATGTTCCAAAGACTACAATAGTATATTAAGTTCTTTATGTTTTTGTATATTATGCCCATCGGAGTTTTCGTTCCCCCCCCCTTTTGGACCGCGCCTGAGCTAGGCCATAACAAACGAAACGCAATACATCTCTGTTGGTTCTGGTTTGTTCCGTCTTCTATGTATGATAGTATAAAACTGATCGCTTGATGAATTGGTCACTCTTTTCATTAATTGCAACAGTAATTCATTTTAGCAACATTTTTATTGAAATAATATTGTTTTAAGTTTGGCGGGAATTCATAAACCACCAATAGTCTATCACGTCTTGTCAGTGGCGAGTGAATAGTGCGACTGCTATCTCTTTCTCGCTCGCACTCGCGAAATAAAGTTTATAATTCACCATACGCATGCGCCATGTCCGCGTACGTCACACGGCCGCCATGTGACAGTTCGTTCAGTTCGCGGCCAATCGCTGGCAGTCGTTGCTAGTGTGATGTCGGGTCGTCACGCACACACCTAAGATTTATCTTTATAGTTTTTGACGTTCACTAACCGGAGTAGTGTTACTACTTCACTATACGATACGTTCGTTACCTGAATATTTTTAACTTATTTAATTAGCCGTAGTTATCTAAATTAGTGCCGCGCGTTAACAAAACAGTGTTAGAGTTCGCGACATAATCTGTGACAATTCTTGGAAGTACTCAGCGTCGAGACGAGAGACCTTGATAACTAGTTCCTTGGCCGAGCGAGAGCGAAGAAACAGTTCACAGTTATTATTATAGGATCATTCATGCTGGAGGTACGTCTATAGTTTACAATTTGTGAAGTACATCGTGTGTGTTTGCAAATCAGTTGATCGGTATTGAGTTAAAAAGTGAGGTTTAGTGCGTTCAAAGTTCATGAAAGTACGCTCTGAAAGTGGGAAGTGTTATGTTTTAAAACAAACGAGTTATGACGAAGTTAATATAAATGTGCGTTTTGATATTGTCGCGTGCGGAAGGACCGCTGTGAGGTGTCCGCGGCCCGCGGCCTATTCGTACCGTGCCATGGACATCGGCGGAGGTAAACTGTACGACATGCATGTAATATGCCATACATTTTTGTTTCTGGCGATCTGCATCCGTCATTGCACTTAGTTGTTTGCACTTGAAAAGTTTTAAAAGCAAAGGAAACGGATTATTCAGCCTAGTCTGGTTAATTTTAGTGCATTTTCAGCCAGTACTTATGTAGCTTCTCAATGTTCTAGTTAGCTGGGTGGTTGAGTGTAATGTTCTATTTATATCCTAAAAGCTGGCCGCACACTGTCGAAATAATACATAAAATCTGCTTTCGATGTACGTTTAGTTATTTCCATGTTGTAGTTTCAATTCATTAATTATACACATTCTATAGTCTCGTCTTTGCCTTTTCGCACTGCTTTTAAATCTTTCTCAATACTTTTTCTGTTCCTTGGTTTATTTTTAGCTTCTAGTTTCGTTGACTTGTACAAAGATACCTATTTCATTCACTGTGCTTAGATTTATTTACATTTCTATTATCTGTGGTCATAATTTCCGAAGTAGAATCTGGACATTATATACCTACGTGATACCTACCCACTTAATCAGAAGTAGTTTCATTTGTGAATGTTTTCTTTTCCTGTAAACAAAAGTCAAATTACATAATATTTTTAAAATGGTTTCATTATCATGCTGTGCTATTTTGTTTCATAATGAATTTCAAAGTTTGACAGTCTTGAGTTTTGATAGATGATGTCAGTTCATTCTAAAATCTAAATCTACCCTCCTTTCAACATCTATATTCAATTTGCATGGCTTGACCAATGCTTTTTATTAAATAAATTCATTGATACAGGACTCATTATTGTCGTACATATTTTATGTGAGTGATAAGTTCAGCTGTTCTGGTAGCTTTGTTACTTGGTGCCAAGATAGAACCTAAAACTAAAATAAATGAAGATCACAGAGCAATTTTAGGGTAAGGACAATATATTTAATATGTATTTAACTCAAATCACTTTTGATGACTTCCTGAAAAGTATAGTAAAAGCATAATAATTAACCACAGTTAACTTAACAGGAATAATAATACAGCGAACACCACTTTTTGATAGTTCAAAGTTTGTAATTTATCTAAGTTACAATAGCCTAACGTCAACTGCTCATCACCTTTTACAAAATATTGCTTTTCCCGTTGCTGGGACATTAATTGTTGAAGAATTCTCCTGGTAAGAACCAGGAGAATTTCTCAACAACCACTCACCATACGCATTGTGACGAGTATAAATTGCTTAACAACTATATTAAAGTAATCAAACCGCAACCCGTGAAATATTTATCATTGAGTAGTTCTGATGGCCGTAAAAGATTGTTAATGTAGAAAATATAGATAATTTTTTGTTGATTTTTCAAAAACCGCATATCCTATTTCGATAGAATTTTCTTGGGACCATTTGGGAAGTATACCCTTTCTAACAAAGAAGAATTTTTCAAATCGGTTGGCAAGCGACGGAGTTATGTGCGAACAACAATTAAAAAAAAATACAAACATCCGAATTGAGAACCTCCTCCTTTTTTAGAATTCGGTAAAAAAAAAGGTATACCCTTTATTTTTATTGTGTCCATTTTTGTGCCATACCTACCACCTACCCACTTACCTCTTTAATTTTTTTTGTGTTGACAGGTTGGTACTTTCCAATTACTTTCATTAACTTTTACTATTTAATTGAGAAAACGGTAATAGAAAACAAAGAGCTGAAGTTGTGTGGCATGCAAATGTTCATGTTTTTTGCTTCATACAATTCTTGTTATAAGCATAGCTATTATTATATTCTTTACATCTTGTAATATTTATTTTAAAATGCTAAGTAACTAAGTCCATAATTTATTGTAATAACTTCTTCTGCAAATCTATGCAATATTTAAAAGCTACCTTGTTGATAATCCGTCAATGTGTTAATAAAATATCTCGGGCTATTTGTGTCAGGCAGCGTGGGTGGCAATTGTACTTATTTAGTTCAATGCAGGTTTATGTGATGCATTATGAGATTACAGTATGATCGAATATAAAATAGTCAATTAATGTGTATGTAGAATCTACTTAAAAATAAGCAAGCCAGAGTGGTTATGATTAGGTACGAGCATAATAGAGAAATTTGTTGCTCCAATTCTTCTCAACAAAAACACTGAAGTAGTAAAGGGCAGACGATTTCGGAGACTGTTTTATGTATTTTGATGTTCAAAAAGTAAGTGCTGATTTTCATTCTAATCGAAAATAAATGAAATTTGTTTTTTTATATTTATTTGTACAATCAGGCATATTTTATGAAAACCCCAAAAAAGCCAAAGCAGATAATTATTGTTTTTATATCTTAAAATAAATAATAGAAAAGAGTACTATTTTCCATGTAGCATTCTAAACAAATTGAAGATCTCTAAATATAAGGATATGGCTAAACTTGTATGAAAATGTTAGCATCACAGGTCACATGATAAAACGTGTACCTTTGATCTACCAAGGGCTCTAATTCAGTCAAGAACAATAAATCATTGTTTCTCATTGCTCAGTGATGAATTTAAACTAACCATCCTATAAACATCAAATTTTTTGGACGTTATTGTTGTGCAATTTTCATAACAATTCAAAATAAAAAAGACACATAATTTATTATTTAAAGAACAATAACAGAAGATAAACTTTCATCCTGGCAGTATCTCTTGTGCATAATATGGTCACCACATAAACACATGCACAAAATGGGGAGGAGTAGAAAGCCTAGTCCAATCAATGACTATAATTGTAAAATTTAATTTTATTAACTGCATTGTAATCCAAATTTAAATTATGAAATTATTATTTTATATTAAGTATTGCTAATTACTAAATGTGTACTTCATGTTATAAGACATATAACCAAGATGTAAAATCTAAATATTAGCACGGCTGAAATGCCGAATATAGTGAAACCCATTGAGATCTTAAGAACTTATGTTACCTACTTATATTCTTGCAAATAAATATATCATTCAATATGGTTTAAAAAACTCGCACAACAATCAATGTTTACTGCATTTTCGGTATTCTCTGTTTTTGTTTTGATATCTGCTAATGTGTGGGTGACTTGTTATCTCTTAGTGTTAGGATTGGTCATCTGACCTAACTATTTGGTGGGAGATGCTGTGGTAGTCAGTCTCTGACCAGAATCCAGCGTACATGGAGTAGTAACTTGAAGTATACAGTCATAAAGTGCTAACGAAAGTCACGGACAACCATACCTGATAATACTGGCAAACATGGTTTTGAATGATTTCGAGGAAGTGATAAAAAACTTAATTCAGTTTTTAGGTATGTTTTTATTTAATTTTATCTATCACTTGATTGCTGGTGCTCTATTGTCACATTTGACACCACAGTGATAGAGAATTGGAAAACAATATTGCTAGTTTGCTTAAAAAAGAGGAAAAAACTTAATTTTTGAATACCTATCTAAGGCCGGAGGTCTGCATAAATTATTATTATATTTATATTATTTAATTTAAAAAAAAAACGAAATAAGTAATTAAAATATTCCGGAGTTTAATTGAAAAATCTATTCTTTTTTTCAAATTTATTTTTAGAAGTGCTAAGTTGACATCGTATTTATTCTTAAGATTGTAAAGCATCAGTAAATGAACTACATATTGTTATTAGTTGTGACATTAAGCTTATTGTAATAAATGACTTGCTATTAGTTTTAATTTTTGTTTTGATGTAAATTGCTAATTCTTAATACTCGAACATGAGTCAGTTAGAATATTGAACACAGGCAACTTGTTCATTCTTTTTTCTGTTGGATTTTTCACTTTCTTAATAGGCAATTAAAGCAAAATAATTTGTGAACCAGGTAATCTCTGCACAAAGTAGCTACTTACTTAAGGATAGTAATCCTACTAATATGTATACATATACTAGCTTCCGCCCGCGGCTTCGCCCGCGAGGTATGTCGATAAAAACTATCATATGTCCTTCCCCAGGGATGCAATCTATCTCTCTGCCAAATTTTATCGAAATCCGTTCAGTGGTATTGAGCCTTTGTATATTATGATCAGTAGTGTAAATTGTCATCGCTATACTATTCGTTTTCCCAAAAGGTATCGCAACATGGTTTGAAAAAAATCCAGAACGTGACATCTGTTTTTTTAGTGTAGAAGCATTGAATGAATTCATATTTCCCCTCAAATTGTAAATCATTTGCATTATTTTTTTTTCGATTAGGTTGTCTTTATTTTGAAACATTTGCTTATTCGTTTATTACCAATTCCCAAATTTTATTCAAGATTAATTCTAAACTAAATTCACACACTAATCATTCTTCTAACCCTAATTGACACTCAAAAAGGCGTAAGTGATAGTCTCCACAATCCCTTACCCCCTTTTAGCACGAAATCACAAGACACACACAAACAAACCAACTACATAACAGGTACCTGGTATTTTTGTGGGCAGCAACCACAACGCGCGCAGCACGCAAGCAGCGCGGGCGCACGTCCCGAGTGCGCAGGCGACGCCAATGGGGAGGGCGAACCAGCGCGCTTAGCAGCCCCGTTGAAAGGATTCTCCATCTCCACAAACTCACGATCCTGTAGGTAGGGTTCTGTGTTAAGGCCCTATTTTGGGAGAAGTAAAAATTAAAGTAAAAGACACGCGTGAAAAGGTAACATACAGACTGACAGACAAGAGTTACTTTCGAATTTATAATATTAGTATGGATTAATATTAAAAACGCGACAGTTTGTGAGGATGGATGGATACTTGTTACTGTTTCACACAAAAACTACTGAACGGATTTTGATGAAACTTTACAGTAATTTAATATCCATTTTATTTATCCATTAGAATAACAATAGGATACTTTTTAGCCCAATATTCCCACGGGGTCGACACTTATGCGGGTGAAACCGCAAGGAAGGAATATACATAATATGTAAATATTCCTTCTTTGCTCATTTCATGTCAGAAAAATACACGTACAAATAATATTTTCGAAATTTTTACAGGGTGTTCATATTCAGATTTGGATCTAAAATCACGAAAAAAAAATCTGCTGTTTAATACAAAAGTTCTTCTTACTAGACCAAAATGTACGAAACAGCAGATTTTTTTTTCGTGATTTCCGAGTTGGTCCCATAATGAAAGTTGTTCATATTCATGGGTAGAATACCCTGTAAAAATTTCGAGACGGTAAAAAAACTTTCGATATACTTACCACCCTTTCTGTGTGAGAAAAATAGGGTTACTAACCCTAGCACTAAAACTCATTTATTTTTAATAGTCTCAAGTTCTGAACATGCAAACAGAACATTACCATAGCAACTTTAAAAATAATTTCAAGGACATTTTAAATTATGCAAAGGGAGTCCCTGTTTCATTCTAACCCTAAAATAGGTACTATACTTATTACACCTAATGCCTGTTTTAACTAACACTAAGTCACACACCTAAATTTAATGTTTATATTATTGCATTTTTAATTTTGATTTAAGCATTACATTTAGGTGTCGCCTAGTCTTTAGTGAAACGGGCACAATGCCTGTGCCTTGCATTAAATAAATTGTCGATCGAATTATACTTGCAATTCTTATTTGAAACTGATGGCTTTGTTGTTTATTTTACCTGTAAGTAATGGTTATTTACTTTTATCACCTTTATGTTACTAATTGTGATTAATTCATATATTTTCCTCATCCTAATACTTAATTCTTTGTCATTAATCTCTGGTCGTTGCCAGGGGAATATAATTCGTCTTGACGCCATTCATGTCCATAATTGGACTTCCTTTCACAATACAAATAATCATCATCTTGACTTCATTGAGTGTCTGTGGAGTGGCTCATGCGATCGACACAATCATGTTTAGTAACAGATAATAGTGAGTCATCTCTGCGGTTGACTCAGGTCAAACTTTCTGTACCAACGAAGCATTAGCACGCCGGGGTACTGTGAGGCAGCGCAAATAACTTACCAAACTGCGCTGCAACAGTTTGGTAAGCTCTTTACGTGAACCTGCGACATCAAAATATCCACTCACTATTATTTCTTGTCAATGTGCTACCAACTCCACATAAATTAATGTCGTTGGCAAGTTTATCTTGCCATAAATCCTTGTTGCATTCAACAAAGTATAGCGGGTAGACTTAAATTATAACTCATCATACACGCATACAATGTGCTCGCTTATAAATTCAGAATTGTGAATAAAACGAATAATGGGTCATTTGTATGCAGTACGAGTGGCAGTAAGGCATCCACTGTGCATTGTAATAAGGGCTATTTTCTAGCGCAATCACTTGTTCATGTACTGCTATCTTTTATTGTCAACACTTAAGGGAACGGTCTAATATGTCTATAATGTATATGCTATTGTAATTTCGATGTTTGAATCATTCCTCTGATCAAAACACATTCTTCAAATTGGTTTAAGACTAACGACAAATATATTTATATGGGACCACCCCGTACCATCATGTTTTGGCGAGGCCTATATTCGTCAGAGAATGTTAACACTGCACGCTGCGGTGTAGAATATTGCAGATTTAGGTCACCGCCATCTCTTCACCGATAGTGGAACTAATATAACTTTTGTTGATGATTTCTGAAAAAGTGTGGTATTTATAGACATCGTTTTATTTTTCCTGTAATCTTTACATAAACTTCTATCACATAGAATTATTTCAGATTTTTCTCTTTGCAAACTTCGGAGGTACGGGCGGGGGGAACGGTATTTTTTTTTACGTTTTTCATCAAAAGTCCAAAACTGTGTGGCCTAAAAAAAAAGTTTTTTTTTTTAGGCAAACAGCCCTCTTTCATATGATATCCCACATGCCCTAGTAGCTCCACTTCGAATTTTTAAGACCCCCTTCAAAGTCCATGTTGCAAAAAAAAAAAACTTTTTTATTTGTGAAATAGTTGGGCAAACGTCATCTAAAACTATTCCAAATTTCAAGTTGATAGCATAATTCTCGAGATATGCTATCAACCTCACCATACCATAAGGGTTCCGTTTTTACCATTTTGGTACGGAACCCTAATGAGTGAATTTTTAGATTAGAAGTACCAGAAGTACCAGTAGAAAAGAAATGAGGGGACCTTTAGCCTAGAATACACATAATTTTGATTAAGGACTCGGTGGCTTTCCTTCCCCTTGCCAACTCGTGCTGACAACATATTGTGGCCGGCATCCAATATCTACCAGATTCCACGAACCAGTTCTTGCAACCATCCCACATGGAGTATATTGGTATTCTTCGGGTACACCGGTTGTGAAGGTGCCAAAACGCTAGCCCATCTTCCTTTACTCCATCATTCACAGCTTGTCTGTCTTCGAAAATAAGTCTCATCGCTTTCAGATCCTTTAACTTTAATACTAGCTTTTGTCTGCGGTTTCTCCCGCGTGGAGGTTGGAAATTATCCCACAACAACTTTCTACAGGGATAAAAATCCTCTGTACTAAACTCCTAACCCAGGTCATAGTCTACCTGTGTGCCTTTCATCCAAATCCCTTCAGCCGTTGAGATGCGAGAAGGTAACAGACAGACAGAGATCTTCGTTGCTAAAGCCGAGCCACATGAGTGTGGGTTATGATGAGACCTTTACATTTTCCTATTTAATAACTGAACCTTATCCGTGAACTTCTTTTCATTTCAATAATAATATATTTATTTGCGTAAAAACACGGTATAAAAAGATGGTAAAAAGCTCAATTTAGAACAAGACATGTTTTGCCAATATAATAATGAGCATGCAAACTTTTCAGTATGTAACTGACATTAACATTGTTTCTCAATGCAATCCTTAACAAGTTAACACTATAAAAACTATTAACAGATAACCATTCGTACATTTTATTTTTAAATAATTTAGTATTTTATGATTTAAATCGTTTTAGAGGGAGTTCCCTTATTTTTTAATGACACATTAATCCTGTAACCACTTATTTATTGAGTAAATCATTTTTTTAAGAAGTAGCTCTTTAAGCTTTTTCTTAAATTTTGGTAGAGGATTATCTTGAATGTCTGATTGTAACCTATTATAAATTTTCTTTGGTGCAAATTCTAGTACTAGTCGCTAACCATGCCTTGATTTACGAGGATGGGTATTATCACGTGTGTAAATATCACTAGCTTTCACAAATAGGCCAGAATTGGACTTTACGAACACACAAATTTCAAGCAGACTTGTTCTGTAACCGGTTTTGAATTTTGAAGAAACTTATAGTATAAATAGGTCTGCACTCGGCAGAATGAGACTATTATGGTTTTTGTATTCATTGTTCACCCATCCCATGACATTTTGATTTTTTGCTTTTCCGGCTACATTCGAAAAAAACGCCGTACTGACCGAAAAACGCCAAATACGTAAAGAGATATCTAAGCCGTCCTGTACCTACTATTGCATTAGCTGTTGTGATCGGGTATTTAAAACAAAATTCGGTCTGGCGAGTCATATTAGTCGCGCTAGGAAACAATAAGCTTCAAAGGGTCGCCGTTTTCGAAATAGATATTGAGAACTATACTATTTTCATTTACCCCTTCTTACAAGAGACTTTCTACTTGTTTGTCAGAATTTCCAGGAACTGTCTTTAAATGACAACAGGCAAGCTGTCCTGCGAAATGGGAGCATCTTAGAGATCCTTATTTAGTATTTTCTTAACCATACTAAGTGTTTTTCGTCTTGGCTTCGGCTTTGTTTTTTGGTATTTTTTATAACATTTAGAAGAATACGGAATTGTTTTCATTCTGTTACAACACACGCTTTATCACTCGCAGTTTAGATGTGTGTCTTTTTGACTAGACGATGGATAGGTCCTACGTTGAAGGTTTCTCATATGCGTGGACTCATTTAGACATGAGCCCCTCTTCCAAGTTCGCGTTAGGGAGCGTTTTCCTATTGCGTTTAACAAAATACTTGCAAATATCATGCAGCTTTACTCATATTATTTTTATTTTATACCTATAGTCTTGCCAATTTCATGAAAAATGGTAATTTTGCGTAAGGCCTGCTTTTAAGTGTTATGTATTACAATCTACTATCGCTGCTTGTGTAATCTCAAAGCCATGGCCATTGCAGAAAAACGATAAAATGATTTAATCAGTCGTTAAGCCGTACGCGCGGAGTAAACAAGTGTTTAACTACCTTGTCATAAATTCAAATGCCGACAGAAAGGTTTAAGTAATAAATTGTATTGAATTTATTTTTGTTTAGTCTTTTTTACACTTTCGTCACTTATTTGCTACTACCTTCCGCCCGCGGCTTCGCCCGCGAGGTATGTCGATAAAAATTATCCTATGTCCTTCCCCGGGATGCAATCTATCTCTCTGCCAAATTTTATCGAAATCCGTTTAGTGGTTTAGGCGTGAAAAGGTAACATACGTCTGTATGTTTACAGACAGACAGAGTTACTTTCGAATTTATAATATTAGTATGGATTGTCCAAATGTTCAATACTTCTTTAGGTGTATCTCTATCTAGCATCCCATTTTGGACCAATTATGTTTGCTACCGGGCAACAAAACATAATCTTGGAAATAAATAACAACTCAAATTTCAATAATCCACCAACCAAAGTTTTCTGACGTTTTCAATTCATAATAATATTGTTTTTTTTTTTTTTTTAATAATATTTTTATTAGCTTACCTAACAGACTCCATTAACAGACTTTACTGTATCTAGTTTATTTTAATTAAAGACATTCCGAACTCCATAATCTCGGATCAATAAGGGCTGGGAGCTTTAACGACCGCCTTTGACGTCATCGGGAGATGTATGACGTACATCCAGACGGGTTCGTCTGAAGCTCTCTATTTGCTGACGTCATTCCGTAGACGATCGTATAGGCGTCTTTATTCCTCCCCTGTACTTTTACCCGTTGGTTATCTTTAGCAATGATTCTTTATTCAGTGATTTCTCATTCACTGTTACATTTCAGTGATAAATTGACACGGTTGGCGCAGTGGTTGAGCGACTGACTGCTGCGCAGCATGTCGCGGGTTCGATTCCCGCACGGAACAAATATTTGTACGACCTACAAGTATTTGTTCCGGGAGTCCTGGGTGTTTTATCTATAATATGTATGTATTTACAAAAAAAAAAAAAATGTATATAAGTAGTTTATCAGCCATCTCGTTACCATAACACAAGCATTAGGTTGCTTAGCTTGGGACTATATGGCGTTGTGTAAAATGTCCAAGGATATTATTATTAAATAAGGTAGAATTTCTATCCTGCTGATATACAGTCCGGCCGTCGAGAGAATGCGTTCCTGACACCTGTCAGTGCGACAATTGTAGGCAAGAAGCTTATAGTTAAAAGTGGAGGCAACACTCTATATACCTAATTGAAGACAACTGTGGTCGGACACTCTCTTTCTAAATACACACATAAGAATGAGACAGTGATATGTGTTTTCCTTGTCTTATGTATGTATTTAGAAAGAGAGTGTCCGACCACAGTAGTCTTCACTTAGGTATTTAGAGTGTTGCCTCCACTTTTATCTATAAGCTTCTTGATTGTAGGAGCTAATAAAGATCAAATTCGCAAAACACGAATTCGTTTGTAGGAAACTGACAGGCGTCAAGAATGCATTCTCTCGTCCGCCGAACTGTACTCCTAATAAGATGGTAATGTGTGATGCCGATGAGATGCTTAGCATTCTGCGAGGCAGACAATCCTTTCAAAGATTGCTGACTCACCGCCTTTATGGTATCCGTTTATGTAGTTTCAGCACTAAAGACAACTGCCGATCAGAAAATCGAAAACGTAGGATTGTTGATTTGATATGAGTCACTGTCGTTCTAAGTCCTTTAACCAGCAGTTGTACGTAGGTAGTGATAGAATCGTTAAAAACTATTACGTCGTTTATTGTTTACAAATGAAACCATAATTATCATCAGGAGTTATGTCTACATTGTCTATAATAACGATAAGCGCAGTGTAAAGGTCAACAGCGCATAAATTGCGACAGATTGCCATGTCTAAGACGTACGAGTAATTGAATCGGCCATAAAATAGCCATACAGTGTCGTCTTCAATCAATGTTTAATTGAATCATTTAACATCATTGTCAGATTCTTCGTGCAATGGATGAAAACTGCATTGATTTCACCTATTTGGGCATTTCCTCTTAGCTCTTTCATTGGCCTTATACTTAATTATGTGTTGAGCAGTGGTAGCACAGTGGTAACTGCTGCGAATTAAGAGTTGTAGGTCGTGGGCTCGAACCCAAGCAGGCACTTTAGTTTGTGTAAATTATTTTATCACCACTGCTCTCAAAACAGTGAAGGAAAACATCGTGAGGAAACCGGCATGTCCTAGAACCAAAAATTCAAAGACATGTGACATCTACCCGCAAAGGGCGCGCATGGTGGATTACGGCCCACTCCCTCTCACCGAGAGGAGGCCTGTGTCCCAGCAGTGGGCACGTTATAGGCTGATTATGATGTGTTGAGGTCAACAACGACGAGCATTTGCAAAATAAAATAACGTTATGAGGACATAACGTTATTTTATTTTGCAAATACTCGTCCTTCTGTCCATCTTCTATCGTATCGCTATGTCTTGTCCATGTTTGATTATATCTCTTTAAGTTGCTAGTTTTGCTACACAGTTGTCTAATCTATTGCCCCAATTTAGACATGCTATTTAGAGACCAATTTAGATCAATCGAGTGTTACATACTGCTTTGCTTAGCTCTTCATTTAGGCCCATGTGCATTGAACGGGTTCTTTTAGGAATAAGTAACTTCTTCTTCAAAATATTGTAGTTCAGCGGGGTAATTGCGTAAAACACTATCAGTAGCATATGGGCTCAACTGTCACTAATGAGACACAATTACTTTTTCTCTCGTTACCGATCTTTAGGAGATTTCGCGACATTGGAGCGGATATATCCGTGATCAGTAGCAATGAGTTTCATTTCGTCAGTTCAACAACATTTACTGCGTTATTTACATTGTTCAGGAGCAGGCACATTTTGCGAACATATGAAGCAATAAATTAGCAATATCCTTTAAAATGATTCAGATTGAGATTGATCACTGGCACTCGACAAACCGGCGGCGTCTGTAGATGATAATTAAATGAAAGACACTGTAATAATCATAATGTATTGTTCTTTTGACATTCACATTGAGTCTCCAAGACCTGAGCTGAATAGCAGACCATTAAATAAAGATGCCAGTGCAGTTACAGAGGAACTGGGTAATTTCTGGTTTGCGAGAGTCTTCTCGATTCAGTGAGATTTTTTATTTATAATACCGTCCTCCAGACCGCTGCCAATCTCAACGGTGACTACTCTTCGGCGCGGGAGATAGTGCATAAGTGTGAGCGCAGACACAGGTGCGCTCTCTTGTTCCGAATGGCATGCATGATAGGGTTTTGTTTCGGGACTGTATTTTGTAAATTTTGATCTCAAAAAGTGCAGATTCTCTGTTTTATTTGAATGGATTTTTATTAACTATATAGACTAGCGTTATTAACTATTTAGACCTAGCCTCGTCGATTTGTTGGATGTTGAATATATTGATAGTTAGGCTGGTTCAGACCGGGTTCTCACTTTCTGAAGGAGTAAAAGCGATTATAATCAATGACGGAGGGTTACCTATGGGACGGAGGTTAAATATGATTGACGTGTAAAAGTGTTTGTACAAACCTACTTACAGAAAATAAATCATTTATCATTTACCTCAGTCCGCAATTTTGTATGACTAGTAAGGCTAGGTACCTACATACCAACTTGAAAAACAAAAAAATAAAATGACACAAGTAGGCACATCAAGCTACTACAATCTGTCAAATTTCTTTAATAGATTTTCAACTTTATCGCTAAAGCATAAGATTCAAAGTCGATTTTGAAAATTTGACAGTTTCGGGTAGCTTGATGTGCTGGCGTCTATACCTACGACGAGGGCAGTTTTTTCATTAGTCTCGTTAATAGGATAAACTGAAAGATATAATTGCACTATCTATAGTCTGCTAATTGTAATGCTGTTATTACAAGCGAGGCTTTGTTGTTAATTCAAAATCAAAGTAAACTTAAAAATTAATAAGTACAAGAATTTTATTGTCATTCATGCATACAAATAATCAGCCTACAATGTTGGCCTCCGTAAAGATGGGTGCAAAGCTTTAAGGCGAAGATAGCACAGAGAATTTAGAACCATTATTTTAAGCCATGTTGTTTAATTTTTATTATTCTCTTTGTTCTGTTAGTTTTTTTTCTAGGTCTGGCAGTTTGAGTAATTTATGTGGCCTACCCAAATGTCCTTTCTTTGGTATTGTTCGTCGAATCGTTGAGCTCCTTAAGTTTTGAGTTGAGCTGCACGATTTCTGACAAATGCTTGCACTGACTGGACAGGTCCTCTCAATCTGTGTGGTTCTTTCCTCAAAAGACCATCTCAGACATTGATCTACATGGTCTTCATATAACCTGACCAAGATATGTCTGGACTTTAAAAGAGACTGTGACCTCTGAGTTTGTTTCGGCCTTTCTTCTCAGAGTAGTCAGATAGGAAACGCCGACCTCATCTAGTTTTATAAAATGTAAAAGTGTTTGTGCAAACCTACTTACAAAATAAAAATCATTTATCATGGTTGTCTTAGACGAATTTAAGTCTTACCAATTTTTTTACCTAATTTTTATGTTTTTTATGTCTAAAGACAGAGGCCTAAAACATGTTTTGCTAGATTGCTTACATATTACTTTAATTAAACTCAATAAAAATAAATACGTTTTTTAATAACAATTTTACAGTTTGGCCATAAATAAGCAATTTACTTAAATTTTTGGGAATTTTCGAAAATAAAACAAAAATTTGGTAAAAAAAAAAATTGATAAGACTTCGTCTAAGACAACCATGGCTTAAATGGTTCTAAATTGTCTGTAAGTACTATCTTCGCCTTAAAGTTTTGCACCCATCTTCCAATCACCCTGTAAATCGCATCGCCTGATGAGGTTTCTTACGCATTGGCATTGTTATCACGATTCCCTTGCACATTCCAAGTGCAACTCGATGCAACCACACTGACCGCACTCAGACCTTTCACGATTGGCCACACATTGGTCCCAGCATGCAGAGCCCACGTTGGTGATGGCAAACAACTGGCCCAAAAGATTCTAATGCTGTTTCATCAATCCATATACATTCCGAACCTGGTAATCCAAACAATTGGACTAGTGTCCGTTCACAGTTATTTTTCCGCTGACAGCGGCAACCTAACAGCAACCTTATTGTAACGAGGTTAAAGATCACAGTGACTTAGACAGACTTGTCCGTGGCAGCAACCCAACAATGGACAGTGATGCAAAATCAGTACTCAACTAACTATGAAAGGACTGGAGTGCTTAATATGGCAATGGTTTCGTTTACAGTGCTTGCCTGCGCGCTCCAAACCAAAATATCAATTACATAAATGAACCTAATACATACTCGCAACAAGTTAGACGTAACCATAACTTATCCTCATTATGAGGAAAATGCACGCATCCTGTAATCCAGTAAGATATTTTGCTCAGTTTTGAACCGACTTCCAAACTGATAATATCGTGAACGATATAAATTATGATGATGTTGAGAATAATATTAAGGTTTAAAGCTAGGGCCTGAATTAATGTCAGAAATAAGATGGACATTTGAAGAATCGGTTTTTTTTTCATGATGTGAGATCAATCTTTATCGCTTACTTACGCGTTGATGCATTAGCATCAGTATAATCAGCCTATAGTGTTCCCACTGCTGGGACACAGGCCTCCTCTCTTCGAGAGAAAGTGGACTGTAATCTACCACAATCGCATGCTTAATGAAATACTGACTTAATTCAAAACAGACGTTTTTTGGGAAAGCGCAAAGAAGATCTCGCTATGAGGACTTATCCTACTTAATTAAAACTGATTGGATTTGATTAGATTAATTTATCATGAATGCTTGAATTTTGATGAGATCGGAGTAAAAAAAATCCGGAAAAATTCTGACCTATCTACTAATGGGTCAATATGTTGATCACGCATTAAACACCCTCAATTCCTTGTAGACTCTCATTGCTGATTCATTTCATTGCACTTTTCCTCTAGCATTAAATTAATTACTTATTTTCTTGCACTATGATATTATCTTATATTTCCTTGTCTGTTGGTAGGAACACGTTAACCAGTTCCTGTGAATCATCTTTTTGATTGATACTTGAACTTTAATCAGACTTGTCATCAATAATTTTGTTTTATAAATTTGGTAAAATACCTCTTTAAACTGTTCTGTGGGTAAAATGACAGCAGTGCCTGACAAGTGACTAACGTGTTAAACGGACCTACATATTTTATCAATCATTGTTATGAGTGACTGATGAGTTTGATGACTATTGCGTTCTTATGAACGCCTTTAAACTTCGTCCGTATTGTGTACTGTTATTTTCCAAGCTCCAAGCATCCCACTGCTTTGCTAATATATTATTTGTCTATTTCAACTAGAGTCTATCTAGTCCATTCTGGGTCCAGTTCTTTGAAGGCGGCCGCGAAGTCTTTTCCTGTAGTTTCCGAAACATTTTGTGAAAAGATTTCCCACTGTAGTTAAACACCACATGGTCTACTAGCAAAGTATTCACGTTTTAAGTAACTGTATCGATATCTAGGTACACATTTGTTAATAACTTGTAGCAGATATTCTACCTCCACAGTGCATTCGTTTCTTAGAATCTGAACACGTGCTAATCTTATATCTTGTTTATTAATGTCTTCTTCGATTGGCTCTTTGCTTTTATCCTGCGCATGATAATCCGACATGAACTGTTTTCCGTTGATCTTGAACCAATATAAGGAAGTTTCCGGGATAATATCGCACCTACTAGTCCAGAAGTTCCGATATCTTTGGGTTTTCCTTCCGTATCGTCATTATGGTTAATACAGTTTTACAGTTAGTTTTTCAATACTTACTGTGACTTTGTGCGTAAGTTTATATTTGTTCATGTTCAAAGCGATCTACGTTGTCACAAATTCGCCTTTTGGAAACTGCAGAGTTGCTTGAATTACCATTTCGAGTACCTTAGGGACTTGACAAACAACTTCGAGTTTGGGATGTGATTCGTTTTTTGGGAGAGTAATTAACAAAGTTTTCCGTACAACCGTTTTGCGGATTGCATTTAGGCACCGAGGCACGCGATTTTAGCACCGATTTAAACGAGATCGCATTGCGCCCGGCTAAATTTATTTTTAACTTAACATATTTGAGTTTACACGATGAGTCGCTCAACCTCGCAAAATTGGTAGCCCAAACAAACAGACAAATTTATGTACCTCATGTAGCAGGTTCTTCACCTGCGCACTACACGTGCCGGTTAGTTTTTGCGCGGCAAGAATGGTCCAAATCATTAAGTACCTTAAACCACAGTATAAGTGCAGTTGACTGCCACCGCGGTCACCGGTGTTCGCGAACTTCTTCAAATATAGTACTTATAAGTGCTTAAGGTGAATGCGCAGTGGTACACCGCGAAATTAAAATATTCTTACGTTTTTTGGCAATTTGCAGGTCAGAGTCAGGTTGTATCTTGATCAAAATTTGATTCGCGACTATAAAAGGTACGTATTTACAGAATTATTATCATTAGAATCATTAATAAGTACATCTTTCTAAGTTAGATTTGTACCATAAGCTCTTTTCCATAAGAGATTTCTTCTTATGGTACAAATCTAACTTAGAAAGATGTATTAATGATGCTAATGATTATAATTCTGTGAATAAGTATCTAATATAGATCTGAAAATTGCAAAAAACGTAAGAAAATTTGAATTTCGCGATCTCGCGAGCGCAAGTTTGCGTAGCAAAGAATGTCCTCCTGACCTTAAACTGTAGAATTGGGACACACCTCTATTTCCGTATTTCTTTTGTTTTCCTCCACATACTCGTCGGACTACATGTATTTAAATTAAAACATTAGCACTTGGAATGAACTACATTATTTGTTTAAACTTTCGAACATCTCGTCTCGACGCGGCCCGCGGACGGAGTCGTGGGCATCACAAAATATTTACTATCTTTTAATCTAGCTTTTTTATATGGCTAGTAACACGTACAGGGGGGCCTAAAAAGGCTACTTTATCAGAATCATAAAACAATTCATATCACGCCATTCATCTGTTTGACAGTTTCACACCTATACATATGTATATCCATGAAGGGTTAGGCAGAGGTGTACCTATAGCACTACGAATCTTCATACAGATGAAATTGCGTGATATGAATTGTTTTATGATTCTGCCAAAGTGGCCTTTTTAGGCCCCCAGAACCTAGGAATGTCGCTGCTACGTAGCGATTACATAAAACACAAGGAAATAAGGAAAACTTTGACATTGCGAAATCATTCTTAAAATAACCCAATGGACAATCAAAATTATGATGGTAAACCCGCTAATAGCTCGCTATGAACGTCAGTAGGGTTCTAACTACGTAACGATGTTGTGATTGCATAGAGATTATAAGTAATGAACTAATGACCTGTCTCAACATGATTCTTATTATAACTATTACCTACCCATTAGACAAATGATGATTATGTAACGTAACATCGTACCTTGATTTTCCCGAAAGGGTTGTCAGAGATGTACCTATACCTAGTAGGTACACACAGTTATGTTAAGTCCTATGTAATAGGGGGTGAGCCTATTGCCATCAATCGGGCATAAATCCAGGCTCCAAGCTGCTACTGAGAAATTCTTAATGGAAAAACCCAATAACACTTCACCCGACCTGGGAATCGAACCCAGGATCTCATGCTCAGCAGTAGCGCTTGCGACCAACGAGGTAATCGATTAAGATTGAGCTGATTATGTAATACTGCAGCGCCCCGCGGTTTCACCCTCCCAAGTGTCGATCCCGTGGGACTATCGGGTTTTAGTTTTTAAACTTATTTTTTATTTAATTATTTTGGGGCTTATTTCAGTAATATTTATATTTTTGAAATGTGCTAATTAAGCCCTTTCATTAGATACCCATCAAGGCACCATCCCAAAATATTTATTTTTAGAATTCAATAGTTTATGTCCTCTAGAGAAAATATGTATTATATTCACTGACACATCGCCTAACCTACACCGCTAGGTCTAGACTTCTAGACTCTAGAGGCATGAAATTTTGCTCAAGTATTCGATCCTTATATTAGGAAGGTTTGTATGTAAGATCGTATTTTTTACCGATGATGGGAAACCCTATCGGGCGCAAGGCTTGTCCTTACATAAGAACAGTATTTTTATCTTACGAAGCGACGCGCGTTTCACTTATGGTACCAAGTGCACAAACACGCTGTGTGTGTAAATCGTGCGTCGCCGTCGCTTCGTAAGATAAAAATACTGTATTTATGTAAGGACAAGCCTTGCGCCCGATAGGGTTTCCCATCATCGGTAAAAAATACGATCTTACATACAAACCTTCCTAATATAAGGAATACTTGAGCAAAATTTCATGTATTGTGTAACAAGAAAAAGTTAGTGTACAGACGCGAGCAGCACATCAAGCTACCCGAACTGTAAAATTTTCCCAACCAACTTTGAAACTTATGCTTTAGCGATAAATTTGAAAATCTATTAAAGAAATTTGACAGATTGTAGTAGCTTGATGTGCTGGCGTCTGTTCATTACCATTACATAATTATCGTTTCTTGACAGCAAGTCAATAGCAAAATAAATTAAACATTGTTAATAGTAGCAAGCTGACAATATTTTAAAGTCAATGTTTCAAAATGATAAGATAGTTTAGTACCTAAGTGTTCGGACTTTTAATTAGCGGGCAGTGGGTCGTCTTAGGGGCCGATTTCTGATCCTACTTTATCGGTCTAAGAAATATTTTATTTAAATAAATTAGTTTTCACTAGGAATAACGTTTACTATACTTACAGAGTTATTTGCAAAACACCGAAAACCGACAAAAATAGTTCATTTAAAAGAAATGTTTATGGTAAGGTTACAATGAATGCATTTTATAAATCCAATCCGATCACTGATGTGATGACAAAACAATAACTAAGCATTGCTCAATTTTTTTCATTGTAAACAATAAAAATATTATTGCCTTTTATAAAATCCTTTAAGGCGCAGATATACGACTTCTAATGATTTTAAATTCAACATCACGTCTAATCGACCGGACTGATTTCTTTGAAAAAAATAAATGTTATACTAGACCAATTGCTTCGTAATTTGATATGTGAATATTTGCAATTATATTTTTTTAACATAGTGTAATTAATTTGTAAAGTAATGTCTACCGCGGACATAAAAACGATAATCACGCAAACGCTATCGGGTGTATTTTCATAAAACTTTCACCCATATAAAAGACAATTTAATTCCCCGAATTTTAGTATACGGTTTTTATTTGTTTGGTGTTTGATAAATCAACAATAGATGATTGTTTCATATTTTGCAATAAATTACCAGCGTTGTGTCATCGCGCTTCTCTTTCTTTTCTATGCAGTCCGATAGTGACCGCGTTTACTTAAATGTTTCAATTGAATGAATTAATTTTTCTGTCACTATTTACACGTCGTTAAAAGTTTTAGTTTATCATTTGTGACTTCAAGTGACAGCTATGTGAACAGAACCCAGCATTGCATGAATATGTAAGTTGCCACGCCCTTTATACCTGGGGGCTTTTATTTAGGTAGTTTTTTTTTTTATTACTTTTGATTTAGTATTTTAGCTTGAGTGCGTTTTGGGGGACTGTCTCTTGTAATTTTGACGTTCGAAAAGAGCTGATTCTCAGCCTAGTTTGAATAAATGACTTTTGATAACACTTATGTTTTCATTTTACTGCAGCTAATCAAAAGTGCGACTTTATATGTATTCTAAACTATGGTATGTATTTTAAATAAGTAGGTAATAATTTAATGTAGTACTTAGAAGCAAAGGAATAAATCAAAGAAATAATAATAATCAGTTTATCATTTATTATTAATTAGTACCTAATCGGAAAGTCATTAAATAACTGTTAGGTTATGTAATGGAGTTTAACTTATTAAAACCCTATTAAAAATCCCAGTCGGCAAGAGTATTAAAGTACTTATTGAGTAGAAAATATTGATTCCGACACGTTCCTGGGGCAATGCTCTATGAATTCACCTGTGCCGAATCACTCGACAACGCGGCAACGGTGCCACCCAATTAGTGAAGTAGCTTCTAAAAATATGAACAGCTAATGATATTAGCGCGAGATATGCGCACACGCACGCGTCTTAGCGTCGCCTAGACTGCGTCTGATCGTAACGCGGCGCGTGGGACGATCGATGATGTGTTGAACTAGCGACACAACGATGCAGATGACTACAGAAAAACCACGAGATTAAATGCGCGATGTAATTGTAGGGTACGGTGTAAAATAATGTTCGACAAGCTGGAAGCTGTAGCTACTTAAAACACTGTCAACGTTTGATGTTCGAGAACGAGCGCCGCCTTTAGTATAGGTTCTGGTCCTCTCGATTTTACCAGGCTTATTTAAATGATTAAATAAAAAAAAAATGAGAGTGTCCATGGAGTTTCTTGTTCACTCTTCTCCATAGGAACCTACTACGCTTTGTAATGGGCAGACTGACAGACTTCTTAAAAATCCAAAAGTGTCTGCAATTGGTTTAATTGAAATAAATGATTTGATTTGGCCATCTGGAGCCAAAAGACTCTTGGAACTGCTCTGGTATCGTATTCTCTATGACACTATGAACGAAACCCCGCGAAAACACTGCAATCGTAGCTATAACTCTTGTTCTACTCATCTCAGTCAGTGTTCAGATAAACTGCTAAAGTCAGGTAAACTGCTTATTATCCTCTGGAAGCTCATGGACTTTTCTATCTTCCGTCATCTTTTTTGCAGGGTTTTTTCAGCTTCATTTTATAAAAAATTCAATGTTTGCAGCCATTTTTGGACCCATAAGGAAATTTTCACGCTACTCCTTGGCAATCCTCTTCCTGACAAATTTTTGGTGTATTTGTGTATAACTTATGCTCTCATAGAGTATGGGGTTAAAGTGGAACTTCTGCAAATTATATTTTACATAGATAATGCGAACAGTTGACTGTCATATTTATTGTTGTTTCTTTTATAGTCCTGAAGTACGAATAAAAATACTAATATTCCGCTGCATCCGGTTAGGCCAGAAGCCGACCCCAATATAGTTGGGAAAAGGCAGATGATGGCGCACGAACCTGGAGTGCCCCGCCAAGTCGAGCAAAAAGCGGCACGGCCGTACTATACAATATTATCTAAAACTTCTTGTCGATATATAAAATATTTAATTTATGCGTCTATTATAGGTATAATTTATTTGTTCCATTCTTATGTTTTTGAAAATGTTAGCGGAAACCATTAATTATTTAGGGAAATTTCTTTTTAATTACTTTTCCTTTCTAATTTTACGCGGAATTTGGAATCCTGAGAGAGCGGTGGGTGGTGGCCCAGTTGTAACGGTCCCAACTTACGAGCTGTACTTTGTGTAAATAATTTCATCAACACTGCTCTCAAAACGATGAAGGAAATCATCGTAAGGAAACCGGCATGTCCTAGAACCAACATTTTTTAAGAAATGTGACGTGAAGAAACATGACCCGCACTCCCACGTGGTGGTACAGCCCACTCCCTTTCGAAGAGAAAAGGGCTGTGTCCCAGCCGTCGAAACATTTTAAGCTGATTATGCTATCATACTCATTCGGAACAGACTGGCTTTGAATGATTTACCTTGATAGTATTGTCCATAGTGATCAAATGTAGCATCTGCTCTGTTACACCCACGTATTTAATTTATATGCACTCGGTAGCGATTTACCTCAATTATAGAACCGCATTAATGACTATTATAAAATATTTTCTGCGCACTTATTACCTTTTATTGCTATACAATGGTGGACGCTGTTATTATTATTTTTATATTACAGTCACGAGCATAAATACGCAAATCCTAGGTATTTCTTAACACTAAGGTTTAGATTAGATAATACTACGTGGAGCAGTAGGGTGGTCACGGCGCCGACTTAAGAGTTGTACGTCGTGGGTTTGAACCCAGACAGGCGCTTTATTTTATGTAAATAATTCCAGCACCACTGCTCTCAAAATGGTGAAGGAAAACATTGTGAGGAAAGCGGCATGTCATGTCATAGAACCAAAAATTCGAAGACATATTGTGACATGTAGTAACCTGCACTGGGCCCGCGTGGTAGACTACAGCCCACTCCCTCTCGCAGAGAGGAGGCCTGTGTCAAAGGAATGGGAACATTCTAGGCTGATTATGCTAAAACTATTTTTGTAACAGCATTAAATATCTATCAATACTTTAGGACATTATCGCTTTTAAATCTGACGTTTGTGTAAGGTTGGTATTTATGCTTGTCTATGCTCATCACTGTACTGGGTACTTGCACGTAGGTATGGCTTTGCCTGTTCAATGTCGTTTGATTTAAGTGTGTCTTCTTTGTACCTGTAAACGATGTTTTAAATAAACCACACGTGTTAACGCGTGATAAATCAGAATCAGAAATTAAATAAACTAACTAACTAAAGTTCGTTTTTTAATCTGACATTTAAGCCTTTTGTGTTCGCGTTTTTTTAGTATAGAAGTCTGACTTTACACCTGTCAGATTAGTCTCTGAGTTTAAAAACGAACTTTAATGACTTCTCAAGAAATGCATATACAGTCGACAAAAGAGTTTGGTATGCGGGCATACACACAATGACATGTTGCACATGCTGGAATTTCATTCCATTATAATTTTTTCATACTTTTTAAACAAGAACTGTGTCCTTTAAAGATTGGCGACCGAGCATACGCTCAACTTGGAACGGGAACTGCAGTTGTCTGCCTGCATACTTATCTCTTTGGTTGGATGTACGCACGACGACGTATTAGGCTATACACTTCCAGTATAAGCTGACTTCTGATAGTACGAAAAGCCTATACAATGCGAGATCAGCTAAAACTGGAAATGTATAGCTTGATTGTTTGTCGTGTGTACGTATAGTATGTTCCAAAATTATCTGATTAAAATGTAAACACTGTTCATGTTAATTTCTTATACAATGAAATCACTCACGAAAGGGACTTTGAACAGACAATATATTTTGTAGGCACAACGAGATACTTACTACAAATACACTCATTATTGTTTGGGTTGGGTGAAAACAATTGTTTAAGTACTTACCTATTCTAAATATTCCATAATTTACACTACATATTATTTTTTAAAGTTCTTATAATTTTAATGGTCAAAAACAAATTGATCAATAATAGTAGTTTCATACTATTCATGTAATTATTAAAATAACCGTTGATAACATGCAATCATTAGCTCGGTTCAGTCGTACTTAATTAATATTGGTAGTTTTGCCTAAATGAAAAAGCCGAAATTAACTAAATGTCCTGTTGAATGGGTTTTTAATAAATGTATGTAAGTGACATTTGTTGAATTATAGGTAGGTACTTATGTTTTTTTTAATGTTCACAACAATATGAACTTCTCTATTTTTTAGATTTTGATTTTCCTAGTGTTTCATTATATAAATAGCAGTTTTGCATTATTGTATTCAATCATTACCATTATGCATACTTACTTGTCCTTGTATAAATAACCTAAGATTAGTATTCATGTGTCATGTACAGTCGGCGACAAAAATCGATTAATACTGCTACTTTTACACGTCACCTAAATTGACACGAAATTGTTTAGTCTTTTAATAATACGAAACAGTTATTACTAATAACTCTTTGTAAAATTTTTTTTTGTGTATAACTTCTGTTTCGATTTTAATTGGATATATTAAGTTAAACAAAAAAAACTGAAATACGTATCGACTATTTTCGCTGCCTGACCTAATCATGTTGAATACACATACTTTTGTTAGAAGATTCCTACTTTATTTTAATGTTGTGATATCTGTGGCTGTGCTTATTAGGTATAATTTTTTTCAAGTATCTTATGGATATTTTAAAATTAATGTATAATTTGGCAATTCTATTGTTTTTTCTTCTTCCTAGAGTAAAATAGTTTTTACTATGTATAATTGAAGTTTACTGTAGTTAAGTATTTAATTGATTTAATAATGTTACATCAGATATTTTTTTAATGTATTATTTTCTCTCTTTTACAGAAAGCCCCATATGTATAGGCGGTCCCCACAATGAGGAACAGTTAAATATTAGTGATGTTTGTAAGTACCAAAGTTTATGTTTTAAATAGGTTCTGCCCGCGACTTTGAATTTCTGTTCCCCCAATCCACCCCGTCGTTCTTTCTGACTTTTTTCTTGCTCGGCTCCTAAGGGTCCTAGCTAGCGTTAGCCTATAGCCTTCATCAAGAAATGGGCTATAAAATGCAAAAATAATTTAACAAATCCGATGGTTGTTCCAGAGATAGAGGCATTCAAACAAAGTCTTTAGCTTTATTATTATCATCTGACAAATGTTTCGAACTTACGAAGCAATGAAATCCGCTGGATGCGGGAAGCACAGGACTTGTTGAAGTGGTGGTGCTTGGAGGAGGCCTACGTCCAGCACTGGACGTCTTTCGGCTGAAATTATGTCATCATCATTTCAGCCGAAAGACGACCACTGTAAGAATATTGTTAATCCATTGCTTCATCATTGAAGCAATGGATTAGCAATATTCTTCAAAATGATTCCGATTGTGATTGAAGGTGTGGTACGCAATTATAATGCTGACTATCCTTCAATTAGGAACAAAAGAGTGTAAATTTCTTCGAAAACATCCATCGGTTTCTTACTAAACTTCTGGAACTACCAGTCGAGGAAGGCTATAGGCTAAATATTTAACATCACGTAAGGACTCTTAGGAGCCGAACGAAAATTAAGAAATAATGCTAAGCAAAAACGAAGTAATAGGGCTGGCAGGCGATACGATGCGCCGAGGTGGCTCGACAGACCAAAAAATTGCACGCGAACGAAGTCGCGGGCAGAATCTGCTAAGTATAAAATAATAAATACTAAAAGTATATAATACTAGCTTCCGCCCCCGGCTTCCCCCGCAAGGTATGTCGATAAAAACTATCCTATGTCCTTCCCCGGGATGCAATCTATCTCTCTGCCAAATTTTATTGAAATCCGTACAGTGGTTTAGGCGTGAAAAGGTAACATACAGACAGACAGAGTTACTTTCAAATTTATAATATTAGTATGGATACTAGCGGCCCGCCCCAGCTTCGCAAGGGTGCAATTTTTTTTTAAATTTCCTAAATTTTCTTTCATACAAACCTTGTCCTGACAACAAACAATTTTTTATCTAATTTGGTGCAGTCATTGGGAAGTTATGCGCTTACAGACATTTCGGCGACTTTGTTTTATACTATACACATTCAATGGGTTTGTGAATTCATGTAAGTGTTAAAATGATTTCCATAACGATGATTTAAAGGTACATTAAATTATTGTGATGTAGTGTGAAGAGGTCTTTATGAGAAGCTGCAATATAAAAGTGGTTTATGAAACTTGTATAACAGGGACTATTAAGACTACTGTGCGTTTAAAAACCGAAAAATATAATAATCCGACGTTATTAATTATTACACATCTTATATAGGTCCACATTACCACATCCATGTTTAGCATGATCAATGACACTTAATATAAGGCTGTGAACACGCAAGCAAGTAGCACATTGGCGTTGGCGCCAAACCACGCGATTAAGGAAAACTATAAATTGCACCCGACTCTTGTAATGCACGTTTCCATCACCTATCAAAACGCCTCTTGGCGAGTTATTTTTGTAATTATACAGGGTGCTTTTACTCATAAACTATTCAGAGTGCCATTCACGCATTCGTATGCACCACTAGTCACTCTTTAGCTAGTAATAGTCATGATTATTGTTATAATCTGTGTGGTTATTTCCTCAAAAGACCATTTCAGACACCAATCTACATGGTCTTCACATCATCTGACCAAGATTATGTCTGGACTTTAAAAGAGACTAACCTCTGAGTTTGTTTCGGCTTTTCTTCTCACACTAGTTAGATAAGTAAAGCCGACCTCATGTACACACGGCTACACATCAAGCTATACATTTCCAGTTTTAGCTGATCTCGCATTGTATAAGTTTTTCGTACAATAAGAAATCAGCTTATACTGGTTATGTATAGCTTGATGTCTACACATCAAGCTATACATAACCAGTATAAGCTGATTAAAACTATGTACACACGGCTACCCGTGTGTACATATTTTTTAAAATATGATTGACGTGACGTCAAAAAGGGTTTGTACACACGGCTACACATCAAGCTATACATAACCAGTATAAGCTGACTTCTGATTGTATGAAAAACCTATACAATGCGAGGTCAACTAAAACTGGAAATGTATAGCTTGATGTGTAGACGTGTGTACAAACCTACTTACAGTAATAAAATTATTTATTTATTTATTTTATTATTTATGTACAGACGCCAGCACATCAACTTTCTACAATCTGTCAAATTTCTTTGATAGATTTTCAACTTTATCGCTAAAGAATAAGGTTCAAAGTTGATTGGGAAAATTTGACAGTTTCGGGTAGGTCGATGTGCTGGCGTCTGTACAAGTGTACACACAGTAAAATTTATCAATGAATACAGTTTTGAACATTGCTACTTACCTGTATATTCCGGATACCTCTTCTTCTGTGCATTTAAAGTTGTCCTGTATTGCGATTTTCTAAAGAGCTATCTATAGGTATTAATGTGTACCTAATCTCTTAACCGATGATTATGGATGTTTTATCGTTTCCACCAGTTGAGGCGATCACTTTGGCGGATCCGTCGTTCGGCGTGGGTGCAGGCGCCGTAGACGAGAATATGGCGCGCCGCGACCTGCCCTACGTGGAGATCGTCGAGCAGCCGGCCAGTAAGGCGCTCAGGTTAGTACCGCTAGTGAACATGCTCAACGAACAACCAATGAATTGTACCTATGATCTGTTCTAAAAGTATCTGACAAATGTAGGGTAAACACAGCCTGTTCAGGTTCAATTCTGTGTTCCTAATTCATTCGTTTACATTTTCATCAGATACTTTAATAAATAAATAGTTTCGGTAACGAAAGTTGAAACACTCAGAGGAATTTTACTTTTTTATAAACAATCTTATCTCGAAACGATTCGAAACCCCTTTTCAGCATTTCAACTGTTCACGTTGCTCTTGCTACGTGAACAGCCAGGAGTCCTGAATTTCAGTTAGTTTCTTTTAATTTAAAATCAGTTTTTTTTTTCAAAGCTTAGAACTCCGTGTTTACCAACTTTCTTCGCTGACTGTACCTATGATGAATATTAAATGATTAAATTAAAACAAAGTAAGGAGTACCCGTGCGCTTGCATATTGGCGCGAATTGTGTTTGCAGGGAGTTTTCACTCATTTACACAGGTGTCCATCGCATGCGGGTTGACCACGTGCCATTATGCACTAATTTAGGTACTTATATGAAAGCAGGAACTTCCTCTTAGTTAATAAAAGGCAATATTAAATATATCAATATGGGTGAGGGGCCCTTGGCTAAATAATAACAGCCGCACAGGTCGATCGATCAGGTTAAGCTACGCTTGCCGCGGTTGGTCTGTGGATGGGTGACCGTCTTTACATATCGAGACCCCTCCGTGCCTCGGAAAGCACGTTAAGCCGTAGGTCCTGGCTGTCATTTGTGGATCTTTGACAGTCGTTACGGGTAGTCAGAAGCCCGAAAGTCTGACAACCAGTCTTACCAAGGGGTATCGTATTACCCAGTAACTGGGTTGTGGAGGTCAGATAGGCAGTCGCTCCATGTAAAATACTGGTATTCAGCTGCATCCGGTTAGACTGGAAGCCGACCCCAATATAGTTGGGAAAAGGCTAGGCAGATGATGATTAAATATATCAATAATTTCCAAAGGCGTATTTTACGACAGAGGAAATTCATTGATGTGTAAGTGACACTGTGTTTGGTATGTCATAATTATGTTCAATTGATTGGTTGACCGCACAGATCGTATGTTCACCTCAGTTGACGTCCTCGGTCAAACCAATATGTCGTCATTTCACTCGGAATGTTTGGTGACCGCTATGTAGGTGTTAACGTGGACTATTTATTTAATTAATAATAAATAGGTAATTATTACACTGAATAAAGACACTGTAATTCGGTTATAATAATAATAATTTCATGCTTTCCTTAGCTAGTCATAGTTTCCCCCTAGTTTTTATCAATTTGTGACGAACTTAGTGACGGTTAAATAATTTAGTCGCAAGATACCATAATTATTTGAAGCCTATGTATAAATAATCTTATAGCTAGGCTCTACTGCCTTATAATCTCAATACCAAACTAAAGCCTTTGTTTAAAACAGGGTATAAACCTCTTAATTTACATAACACGCCTGTAATCCCGGAAGGGTTACGCAGAGGTGTACCTTAGTACACCCACATTTCCCCAGTAATGTTTAGGTCCCATGTAACAGGGCGAGCCTATTACAATCAACCGGGCTGCTACTGAGAAATTTCTGACGAAAAAGGTCAATAACACTTTGCCCGACCTGGGAATTAAACCCGGGACCTCATGCTCAGCAGCAGCGCTCGCGACCACTACACCAGCGAAACAGGCTTTTAATGTAAAAGTAACGTATACCTAAATTATTGGTGAAGTAATAAAAGTTTTCATTAAAAGTCCTAGTTCGGTACTTTTGAAATAATTATAATAATTAATATAATATATAATATTAGGTAATTACGTAGCACACTAACAGTAGGAATTGCTTTAATTTTGACAGTTCAACAACATTCATTGCGTTATTTATGAGCTGACAATTTTTTCGAACATATGAAGCAATGGATTAGCAATATCCTTCAAAATGATTCGGATTCTGACTGATAGTTACGCAATTAAGGTGCTTTATTGTTTCTAATCGTGGGATTTGTAACGTCATGGTCATAATCGGGTAATGAAACTGTACTTATTCGGTTATCGTAACTGACAAGTCAGAGTTTATCATACGGAACTAACTCGCTCACGTGATCCTGATAATGTAATCAGCTTGATATCATACGAACATCCTTGGCGGTCTCCTTTTCCATTCCATTTTTATAAGTTTGGAGTACCTAATTAACTTAGCAGTCGTGGACTAAACTTAAAATAGACATAATATATGTACAGACGCCAGCACATCAAGCTAGCACAATCTGACAAATTTATTTAATAGATTTTCAACTTTATCTCTAAAGCATTAGGTTCAAAGTTGATTGGGAAAATTTTACAGTTTCGGGTAGCTTGATGTGCTGGCGTCTGTACTTCAACGTAGTGTAAGCACATCTTGCAGTCTTTACATTTTCTAAATCATCATTATCCCAGTTTGTTTGCGGTCGCCGGGTCGGCGCAACCTGTTACCGCATGGATTCAGTACATGGTTCTGATTTCTGAACCCTGACCGCTGCTTTAAAAGTTTTCATCGGTTAATAAAAAAAAACAAAAATTTACTGTTCCATAAATTTTAACCGCTTATCAGCTGATACTTATTTTGGTAACTGACGAACAATTTCTACGCTAGGGGTCTAGAAGCATGGTTTCAGTTTGCGCGTCGTTGTCCCGCCACCCTGTGTTCTCTCTTAGTCGTCATCTCGGTAATTAACCCCTTTCTTGCCATATCATCTCAGTCCATCCATCGTTTCTTCGGCTTCCCCTTTACATTTTTTAAATAGAGAAACGCTTATAATGGCTGATTTCTAGACGGATGCATTTAGTAAAACTGGAACGTTACATTTAGTAAGCGGATCCATCGCACCAAAGTTGATGAAACTAAAATGGATCCTAAATAAAACATGGACAAGGAAAATCCTACTGAAACTGTAAATGAGACGATGGCATTTTGCAAGGTTTTGACCGGTAATGTTATGCATATTTTATACATAATCCTATTTCTTACCACATACTATAATATACATATACAGGGTGAAATTTTAATCAGTTTTCCTCTTAAGGGGTCATTGTACTCATCATTATGAACAACTTTTACTACGGTACCAAATCAGAAATCGTGACCCCTTTTTTTTTTTTTTAAGGATGGGAAATCATCCAATGACCCCTCCCGCTCTGGGTGGAGCGGAAGGGAGTGTCAGACTCTTACTGACTAAAACCCATCCGTGTTCCTTCCTTAGCCCTTTATGTTCCGGGGCAGCGGTAACCCTTTCGGACAATCCCGCTGCCCCGGCAGGCTTCGGCCCTAACGGGCCCCTCCATGTCTGCTGACATCTCTTTGAGGCGCGCGTGGAACACATACGCGCCGTCCGGCACGGGCCTGGTCCTGATCGGACGGCGAGCTACCCATTACTCGCCGTCCGCAGGCCCGCGCCTACGGTGGCCGGGAGTCGTCACGCGGCTCCCGACGCCCGGAGCGTCTACCGCGGCGGCTGGGACGGGCGGCCCTCTCGGCTCTCTCCCTCTCCCATCCCGCCACCTCCTTCGCTAGCATGACTGCTTCGCAGAAGGAGGTGTCTGCCTCCCACTCCCTCTCGCCCCGGACCATGGCTTGGACCAGGGCCGGGCGCGAGAGGTCGCCGCCGCTGCCGATCGCCTCTACGAGGACACGGCGGTGCTCTGCCCAAGCGGGACAGACCTCCACCGTGTGCACCACCGTGTCCTCTGGGCGATCCTCGCAGTGGTGACACCCGGGCGTTTCCTCCCGCGTGATTATGTGCAGGAACCTCCCGAAACATCCGTGTCCGGTGAGGACCTGCGTCAGGCGGTAGGTGAGGGCGCCGTGACGCCTCTCTAGCCACTCCTCAAAGAGGGGCCTTACCGCCGCTATCGCGGCGTGCCCTATCGTGAACCCTTAAGAGGAAAAAAAAAAAAAAAAAACACTGGTTAAAATTTCATCCTGTATAATATAATATAACACTAATATTATAAAGGCGAAAGTTTGTTACTGTGTTTGTATGTTTGTTACTTCTTCACGCACAAACGGCTAGACCAATTTTGATAAAATTTGGTATGGAGGTAGCTGACACCCTGGATTAACACTAACCCCCCACTAATAAACGTTGTATAGCGTCTGTATAGTTACACTATGCTTTGTCTTCTTCTTTCGAAAGTCAAATTACTGACGACTGAAAGAGAGAAATCGGTGTGTAACTATTCATCTGATATAATATGTTTATTAGTAAGGCCCATAGGCTTTTTATCCCGATATTCCCACGGGATCGAAACTTATGCGGGTGAAACCGCAGGGTGCAGCTAGTAATATTACAAATGCTAAAGTTTGTAAGGATGGATGGATGTTTGTTACTTTTCACAAAAACTACTGAACGAATTTTGATGAAACTACAGTAATAGGTATAGCATATGCGTTAGAATAACACAGGATACTTTTGATCCCGATATTCCCACGGAATCGACACTTATATGGGTGAAACTGCGAGACGCTGCTAGTATTTCATATTACTATAAAGATTAGATATTTTATCATTATAATTATGAAATATTATGTATGAAGTATTCAAAACAATACCGGTCAAATTCTAGATATGCCACTTAGCAACTAAAACAAGTTGGCAGCGTCTAAGTAGGGGGCGTTCTCTCGCCGGAGTTGATTCTTATTAGGTCATCCACCTCGCCACCATCTACTATTGCGGAGTCGCTTTTCTATATTTGTATTGTTGTGAACACCTTCACCTTCTATCAATCTGATAAAACTCCTTAATCTTACACACTGTATCATAAATTCACACCTTTTTCGTAAATTCCTAATCCATTGTTTCATATGTTTGAAACATTTGTCTGCTCGAAAAGTCTGTAACGCAATGAATATTGTTGAATTATCAAAATTAATTGCATTGTTTCGCAATTACCCCGCTGGTCATATTCCTTGAGTCTTTCTTATGAAACTTTACTTCGTTGGCTAATTTCTTCCCTATCTCTTCTTCATCTTCAAATAGCATCAATTGTCGTTTGTCTGTGTGTTCATTAAACTACTTGACGAAATTATTAATATTGCAAGGTGTTCTATCCGATTGTAGAATTAATTCTTCATTTGCATAGTGCTGTGAGTTGTTGTAAGTTCTCAGATAATATTTTCAATCTTATCTTATATATATATATAGAATATATCTAAATGATAATCAAATCTTATCTGCAAACGCACTATGAAAATGACAAATTATTCTACTACTATTAAGACGATTGTCTTATAGATTATGTGACAGCATGTGCGATGCCCTTTGATAAACCGATAAATAAGCCCGTGAACCTGATTGACATAATGAGTTAATGATTTATTTATTTGTTAAGGTACACCATCAGCTTCTGTGTAGATATAATATAGGTAACAATAGCCTCGGTCTTACACAGTCGCCAAATATAGATTAACCAAAAATCTCAGAAGTAGGTGATGACACATATTATTAATAAAAACGTAGGTAATTATAGCAAAATACTTCTTAAGCTTAAGATTAATAAGAAAAATGAAAATAAAGATAAGACGAACAATATTGCAATTTTGCCCACTTACTAAGACATAAACAATATAAATTAAAATGAGATACATGGAAAGTATGTAATAATCATTAATTGTTTCATATTGTTCATTTTCCTATTGCACATTATTCATGTTTAGTAGGTAAGTACTTACATTTATCCAAAATCTGCGGTCGTGGTGTTGTCACTATAACAATGCAGTCTACTTATGGGGTATACTATGTTGAAAAAATATTCGTGTAACTTATTAAGTATGTGGAATAGGGATTTAATATTTTGGTATAAGTTTTTTGACTCTTTGGTCTAGTACCATGTAAAAGGAATACACGATTCAATGAATTTTACTCGATCAAAAAAATTGCAAAGTTATATCTATTTTTTACTTTTTTCGACATCACGGCATTCAATGGAATGTACTTTAAAACATAGAGAATAATCATATCAAAGTTTACATTACATAGTTTGCGTTTCAAAAGTAATTGCATCACTTTCGCTTGATTAGTAGGTTTTCGAAGATTTTAGATTTTCGACCTTGACATAAGAATTAAGGGGCTACCTTAATTCTTATGTCAAGCAAAAACATAATATAATTTGTTACCACGCCCGGGTAAAGGAAAACGATAATATTAAAGTCCATTCATTTATTTTTAGCAAACTCAATGAATCATTGGAAAATTTTATTTTACGCACGCGTGGATGTCGAATCAATATTGGAGCTAGAGGCTGCCAAGAAAAATAACGGTATAAAATTTGCGAGAGCTGCTTTGTAAATGGCTTTAGGACATAATAATGCCATAAGCAGCCAGATTGAGTAGTGTAAGTATACCGGCTGCCTATTTTACCGTCTAGACAAATACAGGGTATAAAAGGTTAACGGAGTAGAAGCCTATGGCACAGAAACCTCTTTTTTTTTACAAAAAATAAAAAGAATAATTTTTGTACATAATTATATTCCTTCGATTGAAGCCAGCTGATGGCTAAAATCAAAGGACTGAATGTCGCTACGAACTTATTGTTGTATTTCGCGCATAGAGTAAGTGCCTATAAATTGATTTTTTATATTATTCGTCGATTTATTTATAATTTTTTTGTTTAAAAATTTCTGTGCCATGGGCTTCTACTTCGTTCACCTTTTATACTTTGTTTTTGTCCAGATGGTAAAAAAAAGTCCGCCATTATTGTATACCGTTAACCAATTCAACAGATTAAAGCCATATTCCTCTCTTTTACTTTGCTGTGTCCGACAGGGTCCACAATAACTATGCCTTTGTAAATCCTATCGAGATTAACAATAAACAGTTCGTACGGCAGAGCTTCAGGGCCTTCAGGACTGCTGATCCATTTACTTGGTTTCAGAAACACGATCTGGCCATCGACTTGTTTTTATTTACGTTTTGCCACTTTTGCCCAAATAGACGCATTCTCTCAGTTGGTTCTCTCTGATCAAATTTCTTCTAACTACAAAAGTTAACAAACCTAGCTTCCCAAATGTTAAATATTTGTTAACGTCGGAATTTGCCTGCACGTTACTGTATTAATGTACTAAATAAATGCGCTGGTTCGGTGGTAAAAACAAAGTATAATATAAGTCACTCAAAAGTAAAAACCAAAAGGTAGAAAAAGCATAGACAAAAGGTATAAAAAGGTAAAATATCGAAAAGAAGAAAATGTCTTGCACAAGGACGAAACATTAGAATGAATTTATCCCAAGAAAAAACTCAACATTGTAGTTGAAAATCATGTTCTCCCATAAATTTGCAACTACAAATTTAAGTTGGTCGACTATTACTATTACTCGTAAACATGTAAAGCCTACTTAGCTGTGATAGTTTTCCTTTTAATTTCTTTATATATACTACGGGCGTGAATTTTGTCACATATCTAAATCAAGCATTTAGCTGACGGGGGGGGGGGGGGGGGGGTAAACATACTCTAACAAAAATTTGCTACTTTTACACAAACGGATACTTGAATCTAAAAATGGGTTTCACAAACCCGCAACACTTTTGAAATACCTATCGACTATCCAATGATACACCACAGGATAAAAAAAAACATCCCCACTTTACGTGTACGGGAGGTACCCTAAAAATGTGTTTTTTCATAATTTTATTTGACCGCTTTGTCAGCGTGATTAATATCTATAACCATGCCAAATTATAGATTTCTAGTAATAAGAGTCGGACCTAAGCTGACAGACAGACATGGCGAAACTATAAGGGTTCCTTGTTGACTACGGAATCCTAAAAAAGTTCGATAACTGAATAAACTATTTTGACCGAGATAAAAACAGTAGAATCATATCAGTAACATACCAGTGTAAACAAGACGTGAATCATTCGCCGATATAATATTTACATACAACATAGCAATCGCCTAGAAGTTAGTTATGTAAACATAGAAATTCTAGGAAGTCATTACAAGTACCTATTACCACAGATGGAAAGACTGCCAACTACATAGTTGAGGTAAATGTAAATAAAGTACCGAGTGCTTAAAAGCTTGTTTCCAGGGAGTCAAGGCGTCTTGTTAGGCTTGATATCTTTGAGATTCCGTAGAAGTACTTAGGTCGAATACTTATAATTTCCTTCATTCATCACATACTCTAACAGGTGAAATATCATTTGAATACGATCACCATCATCCTCCTGTCGTCTATAATGTTCCCTCTGCTGGGACGCGGGCCTCCTCTCTGTGTGAAGGAGTGAGTCGTAATCTACTACGCGGGCCCAGTGCGGGTTGGTAGATCTCGCCTTCACCGTTTTAAGAGCAGTGGTGATGAAGTTGTTTATTTAAGTACACAAAGTAAAGCGCTTGCCTGGGTTCGAACCTATGACCTACAACTTCTCCCTCCTGCCCTTATTCCAGTTTATTTACGGTTGAAGCATCCTGTCTTCTTCCAAACATCTGTATCAGATGTCATCTCAGTATTCGGCCCCTTTCTGGCTATACCATCTTTTACACGATAAATACATTATAACATTTTATTGAATTAATGAATTGAATTTGTTAGCTAGCTAGTACCCCGTCTCAGGAAGGGCATATGGAAATAATTCATAAATTCTAACAAGATACTGCAACTGAACTTCGACATCATAGCTTGATGTACGACATCATAGAATATGATGAATTTAACAATGATTTATTTTATCAGTTAAATTCATGTTTGTGAACTGGGTCAGTCAGTGTAGAACAAACAGCTGAAACGATTTGGACAAATGCCATGTTATAGATACTTAGCTAATGTAATGTGCAATTCGAAATTGAATACACCAGATTTAAAACCAATATTTAGGTTGTTAAGATTATGTAAGATTAAGTACAGTTTAGAAGAAGCACAGTAGGTACTTCTATGAGATAATGTTTAAATTTACGAGTATGTTCTCTATTAAAAACACTGATTGTTACGTTCTTATCTCATTCAAACCTCATCATAATCATCAACCTATATAATGTTCCCACTGCTGGGACACAGGCCTCCTCTTTTGGAGAGGGAGTGGGCCGTAATCCCCCAACCGGGCCCAGTGCGTAATGATCTTCGAATTTTTGGTTCTAGGACATGCCGGTTTTCTCAAGATATTTTCCTTCACCGTTTTGAGAGCAGTGGTGATTGACAAACCTACTGATTTTAGCATATTTTCTTCTCAGCTAGATTCATTTTTTCTTCTGGAAAGGGCCCACTTCTTTTGGAAAGTTTTACTCTTGCAAACTACGCAATGTTACGTAACCTATCGTCATGTTCTATCGGCACATTACCTCCGTCTATATGATCTACTTACGTCACGTCACATATTGGGACTGATGATCGGCATTACAATACAGAACCGTTTGGCTTTTGTTCCGTTACACCGCCACTAATTCTGATGGTGACGCGCCGAGCTATTTCAGGGTTCATCAAGTGCTGGGCAGGCAATGGTGGTGCTGTTCTAACATGTTGCAATATTAAACGGTCGAGTTGGTATGGAAATTAATAGTTATTCCAGTGTGGAAACTGTCTTCTCTGGAAGAAATAATGAATGTAAATTAGGATATTAATATAGATGTTCCGGAGTCTTAGGAAACATCAAAGGGTTTAATTTTAATTTCGTGCTTCCATTGGTTTTCTTTTTCAGGGTTCAAATTGTGTATGAAGTAGGTCTTGTAATGAGCCATTTCATTACTAGATTTTGCGAATCATCCACAACATTGCGTGAATAGTTTTTTGCTCATAAAACCGGCACACAGCAACACAAGAGGAAGTGCGATAATTAACAACTAATCAAAAGCGCTGCCGGGGATTTACCTACTGAACTCAGGTACAATGACATCCTTGAAGGTGATACCGAAAACAAGAACTGTGACTATGACGCATTCCGGCGCCCACGCTTATCTCATTACTACTTTTTATTCAAGCTTTTTAATAAAATTTGCGGCACGTTTTGGATTTTTGAAATGAACGTTGTTGAATTAATGCTTGCGTGGAGAACTTTCTATGAAATGAGACTAAAAGCAAGCTTGACGTTCGACTTTATGTAATTCCTGGGGGTCCTGCTCCCTAAAACCTGCAGGGGTTTTAGGGAGCATGATGACAATACACCACTTGGACGCACAAAGAGGGCGGGCATAGCATAAGGCAAGAGACCATAGAGTACATTACACGAAACAAGAGTTTATAAAATTGACGGCAAAACTAAATGAGTCACACATAATACATGACGAGATGCTGATGACTTTGATTTGATTACGTATTTTTTTTGTACTGATGATACCTCTGACTCGTTTGTATTTTTAGAGATTTAAATAATAAAACTGTTTTTTTTTTTTTTTTGTTTTTTTTTTTTTTTATTTCAAGATGTGTTCAGACTCTGTACGTACCTAATCGTTAGGATATGTTGGAGGGATACAACGATCATACTAACAGTAGGAATGACTTTAATTTTGACCGTTCAACAACATTCATTGCGTTATTTACGTTGTTGAACAGACTTTTTTCCAATATTCTTCAAAATGATTCAGATTGTGTTACGCAATTTGCTGGTCTGTAATGTATTGCGAATACTTTAAAGTTGGCTTTATGAACTTGCTTTTTTTCTCCTGACATCAGCAATGAGGTAGCTGTCACTAATATCAACTTTTTCCCGCCATTCGACATGTTTCGTGACGTTCGACCAAAGATATAAGAAAGAAGCGTTCGGCTAATTTACATGAGTTGCGTAAACTGTTAGACGTGGTTACATAAAAGTTTTCCTTAGTATTTGCAGTTTGTCAAGAAAGTACAACACAAAATGATTTTTGAAACAAGGAAAAAAAAATAGGTTTTCCTGTTATTTTCCTTATCGATTTGCTGAGAATATAATATTATATTTAGTTATGCCAAAACGTTGGGTTTAATCAACGAGAACTAGAACAAACACTTATCAAGAATAGTCTTGATTGCTCGTGCCTTCTCTGTGTGAGAAGAGGCCTATGCCCAGCAGTGGGACAGTAACAGCACCCTAATTGCATAACACACTATCAATCACAATTTGAATCATTTTAAAGGCTAATGCTAAACCATTGCTTTATATGTTCGAAAAACGTGTGTGTTCAACAACGTAAATACCGCAATGAATGTTGTTGATCTGTCAAAATGAAAGCCATTAGTGTGTTACGCAATTACCCCATTTACACCGCAGGCTGGTATTATTATTGTAAAGTCAATTTTACAAGTCACAAGTTGTTGTTTTCCAAGTAAATACAAACTTTTGTGTAAGTATTAAGTCCTTGACCACGGTTTTGTTTGTAATTTAAAATTTTGTTTATTTTTTAAAGTTGTTAGTCCAAGGGCACGAACACACGCGACTATTTTTAGTTTGTGGTTATAAATTTCAGTGTTGCCAAATCGTTCCTTTTGGAACATTTTGCGTTCTATTTTACGGTCATTCGTTCCCTTTGCGTTCCCATCTTTTATGCGTTCTATTCGTTCCTTTTTGTTTAACTGGTACTAAAAGTACCACTTCATCTCAGTCTATTAAAAAGCACTCTGTGACCTCTAGCGACGACGCCGCATCAGTAGAACGTGTCTTCAGATAACTTAAATTAACTAAAACGGAAAACCGAAATAAATTAAATACAGACAATTTAACAGCCCATGCACGCCAGTGACGGCATACATCTTCAAGGAGGTATATGCAGTGAACGTATTTTCGTTCACTGGGTATGAAAATATGAGCCTACACAAAATGAAAATTTCTGGAAGCTGTGCTCTGCTGTGTGTGAGCTATAAGTAAGGTGTTTTTTTTTTTTAAATAAATATGACTGAGGCTGCCATCAAGCAATTTTTATTTTAAACAAACTTTTACATATTTATTTATGTAGGTACTTTGTGAGCGATGATGATATATTATGATCAGCAAAAGTAATAATATAAGATGTGACGTTTGCCGCCTTCATGATACTGACTGACAAACTAACATAACTTCCTACAAAAATTGATTCCTAATGATTATATAGATTTTTTTTAAATATATTTTTGCGTTCCTTCTACGCTAATTTCGTTCCTTTTCAGACATCCCAGGCGTTCTAAATCTTCAATCACTACTGGCAACACTGATAAATTTAGATATAGACTACAATGTGTTTTGCGTAGACGACATTACATCATACATTATTTAAAATTAGATCATCATTGAAAACGGTTTTATTCGATCGTCAACTTGAGCTTTTAGTACTCGTACAAACTTCTTCGAGCGTAATTTGCGTTGCTCAAAATGAGCTTAGTGTCGAGTCTACTCATTTTCCGAATGCAACGTAATTTCAAAGACTCATCGTCATTAAAAAAAAAAAAAAAATGGCGACTTAGAAACTATGACTTTTATGTATTTTTTGAACTTAGATACTTAATTAAAATTTAAAATAACACTCAATTTAGTTTTTTACCATCGCAGTCTATTCACCCCATAGATAGTGCTACATTCAGTGATATCAATTGATCCACTGTCGTGTCTTCTACCCACAAATCACCACTAGGAAAACAATGACAGCAGACAGCAGTACAGTCAACCACATGTCCATGTTCACATTTTGACTTCGACAGCGCCTTCACTGTTGTCGTTGCCGTAAGGACGGTTTTCGTATAGTTTCAGTGTTACGTGCGGTGGCCGTACATAACGTGCCTACAAACAATTTCAATGTAACGATAATTGCACCTACCTATTAGTACCTACCAGTGGGCATTTTGTTTGTTGATATATTTTATTTACTTCCCCTGTTTTCCTGTAGTGGCAGACTGCATTGCAATCAAATGATTTTGTAAGATAATTATGTGCATGGCATGTTGTTATCTTATGTATTATTGTTACACATAGGTTGTTGCTGCTGTGGCATATCATGTTCCTTAGTTTGATATACAGAATACTTAGATAACGGCTGTGTCATGGGTTGTCTTACAGCCGGTATAACATAGCATAATCAGCCCACAACGTTCCCACTGCTGGTACACAGGCCTCCTCTCTATGTGAGGAACCGGCATGTCCTAGAACCTACGAATAATAAAAACTCAGGAAGCGTAACTATGAACAAAATCAACGAGAAATCCGGCTCCAAACTTCACTACATTGACAAAATACCTCGAGTAGTCGAACGAAAGAACACATATGCAAGTAAGCCAATCAGCTGCGGTCGCGTAAAGCGTTGTATTCCGGCAAGCGCCGTGCACCAGTGCCGTGGGCGTTCCCACCGCGGTAAACAATTGCGTGGTGCCATTTTTGAGCTTGAGTTACATTTCTTGATCTTTATTATTCGTAGCCTAGAACAAAAAAAATCGAAGACATGTGACGTCCATCAAACCGCACTGGGCCCGTGTGGTCGATTACCCGGTATACTTAAGGGGACTACAGGACCTCAAAAAACGCAAGTTTTATAATGCCTAAAAGTATATAGAATAGAATAGAATAGAATTCTCTTTATTCGAGTATCCAAGACTCAAAAGCTGTTAATAAAACTTATGACTGTGTTAGTAAGCACTGAATACACAAACAACACAACAAATAACGGTGGATCATTGCTGCAACAACCCATGAGTAATTGCACAGCAGCGACCCACATAAACACAGTCCAGGCGACTGGCAATCATGCTTAGGATACTGTTGGTGCTGCCCCACACCTTGCGCACTAGGGACTACCTTTTACGCATTATACATAATTATAATCGCATATGATCGAGTACAGTAAACAGAATCAGAAAAATATATGATATTTTTCCTTCAGGATTTATTGATCGAAGGGATATACATATACCTGTGCTATCATAATACAACTAATTTGATACGATAGAACAAAATCACGAAGATACCTTTAAAAGTTCCTTTTATCGATTAAAAACCATACTAATAAACATGCAGTCATTCTGATTTTTGTTAAATTATTCTACAAGCAACATATTAACGTAATAGTGTTTTAATTGTTTTGTCTAATCAATAGATTTTTTATAAATAGATAATTGCTTCATATTGTACGTTGTGTCATCGCGCTTCTCTTTCTTTTCTATGCAGTCCGACAGTGACCAACAAATGCTACATTTTAATAATATGGCTCAGAACAAAACCACAAAATGTAATTAAATATGTATATACTCTCTTGTGAATGTAACATGCAATCTGTAATGGTTAGTTTTAAACTCATCATTATGACTTCTGCTTCCTAGTAGGTAATAATTAGCAGCACACGACGTGGTTCATAGATACATAATGAGACTGAATCGAGGAAGAAATCAGTCTAGGCGTGTTGCATCTGCAAATTTTACGAGAACTCTTGTCTTCGTGAAGACGCTCTTGCTCGTCTTGGATGACGATTTTACCCAACAATTTCAAAATAAGTTTTGTTCTTCAAATTTTCAGTCAACTCTGCTCCCTAATTGCGTAACACACTATCAATCACAATACAAATAATTTTGAAGGATATTGCTAATCCATTGCTTGCTACGTTTGAAAAAATTGTCTGCCCAACAACGTGAATAACGCAATGAATGTTGTTGAACTGTCAAAATGAAGACATTGCTACTGATAAAGTCAAAGTCAAAGCATTTATTTCAAATAGGCACATACAAGGCACTTTTGAACGTCAAAAATTATTATGAAATAGAATTGATTCTAGTCGCCCCTTCCAAAAGGTAGTTTTCGTATGGAGAAGAATGGGCAAGAAACACCACCGATAGCACAAAACAGAATACTCTCTCAACTCTCTGTATTTTGTGCTGGTAGTGTATTACCAGTGTTAGTGTTAGACAGCGAAATATATCGCAGTGTCCCTATCCGAAGACACAATCAAGAATTTTACTAAACACATACAAGGTAAGTACCTACTTAATTGTATAGAGTAGGTACCTGCTCCAAATAAACCCCACAACCGACCGCAATGTCAAATACCCAACTTATGAGGTAAACGTACAGGTCTACGAATAGCGCTAGGATATCCCATGGAACACTCATACACATTTGACTGATAACAACAGAAAACCCATGCTCGTACTACAATATCCATATTTATTTGTAATTAACTGAAGTTTCGTATGCAGGAGTCATCATTACATTACCCATGCTACAAAACATAGGGGGAAAAAAGTTCAAATAAGTACAAAATTTTATCAGTTACGGCGGCCGTACACGGACTGCTTCAAGCAGTTGAGACAGATTGCTTGAAGCCGCGACCGCGCGGTCCGTGTAAGGCCTCCCTTACTGTTATTTGCATAGTTACTGAGAAATACCAATTTCAGATGGAAATTAATTAGAATTGCAAGTGACAATGCTGTTGGTGTGCTTATAAATATGTAAATAAACGGATGAATCTCGGCAGTTATGAGTACCTAACTACATTGTGCAACAGCCGAGGCGCTTAACACAGCACGTGCACTCGCACCGAATGCTTAGCGTTCCACTCACATAGCTAGGCTGCTAGGCTCTAAACGGTTCAAGTGCCGTGCCAGGTCGTTTTATCTTGGAATGCAAGTCTCACATCGCGTTGTTATGTCAGAGGCATCGTGGCGGCGCACGTGAGCAGAAGCAATGCTGGCGGAAAATCATTATCACTGCTAATAGAAACGTAAAACGATGATAAAGTTCTTATTAGAGTTATGGTTCCTGAGATTGTCCTTATTCTTGTGCCATATTATTGGTATACTCTGTTCCAAAAGTACATTATGAAAATGTAAACACATGGTTCAGGAAACGCGTACCTCATCATCTGCCTCATCAATATCGTCGACGATTTTTCAATTACAATTTAATGACGTTACGCAAGCATTTTTTTTAAATTGCGAGGTATAAAGTACCTTCGAGATACAGATGATAAATGTAAAACTTTTCCGTTTAGTGAGTAATTGCATAAAATTTAACATGAACAAGGTTTGTTTACACTTTCCTCAGAAAGTTTTGGAGCAGATTTATTTTTTTGTTTACATTTTCCTTTGACTGTTACTCTTAATTGGCTGGTAGGATCAATCAGCAATTATGAATTACCTAAAATTGTTAAGTTATTGTAATAGGTAGAATCGCAGAATAAACTGCCCTCAATCGGGCCGAAATCTTAGTTGTTCATAACATCAAGCCGTGTTGCCTACTTACAAACGCAAGGTGACCCAGACAAAGCGCAACGATTTAACGCTTGATAATGATTTAATTAATGTATTATGTATGTAAGTATTCATACATATAAGCTTCTAATTGACTTCAATTAACAGATTGAAAAATTAATATAAAAGACGTTACAATGTCCTGGAACCAAAAATTCGAAGATATGTGACATCTACCAACCTGCACTGGGCCCACGTGGTGGATTACGGCCTCAACTCTCTCACGGAGAGAAGGCCTATGTCCCAGCAGTGGGAGCATTATAAGATGATTATGGTTTATACAAGCCCCCCATTATTCACTGCATCAAACTTGCAGATTTTGTCCAGAATGAAAAAAAAGAAGAATCTATGATACATTTATACATTTCCATAAACACCTACGAAACTATCCAAAAGATTTGGTATATACAGATGGCTTTTCACATACAGGAAGCCCTCTGTTAAATTAAGTCTGTTAAATTAAAACGGCCAACTAATAGCTTCATAAACTAAGTTAATTTAGTATGTTTACACTGGAGTCGCCGCGCGCCGGTTCCGCTTGGGAATGCGCAGGCGGCTACAAATTAACCGTCGACGGCTGCCCAGAATGCATTGATAAATAGGTCGCTACACTTGGGAGATTATTTTTAGATGAAGCAATTCTGTTTTGAATTATTACTATGCACCTATGGGATCTAATATTAGTAAAGAATGAAGGATATGAAGAATCCATTTATACAAGGTAACCCGTTACCACTTACCATGGGTTCAGTACAAGATTCTAAACCCCCTACGTAGAAATTTTTCGTTGGTTATTTACGTTGGTTACGTGTATAGTCGTAGTTTTAGTTTATTATTGTACTTACATATAAGATTATTTCGTGTATTTATCTATGGGCCTTAGATGCCTGATAATAAAACGTTTTTTTATTTTTTTTTTATTTAAAAATCTCTGCCGTACATTTTGACCGTTTTTTTTTATGAAACAGCAGTTTTTTTATTATAATCAACGAAAAATGTCTACGTTTGTGCTGAATTCATGGTTACAGTTTGCGCGTCGATGTCCCTGCCACTCTGAATATGTTAGTTGTTAGTCCGCACATCAGGGGCAACAATTTGACAATGACAGCCCCTTTATGTCGTAGCAGTAAGGGCGGTATTCGTAGTGCAAGTGTTACCAGTACCACTGATGTGCCATACACCTAAGTATATTATTAGGCTACCCGTCACACCCGCAATGTCAAATAGGACCAATTTATGCAACCATATCTAGTTTTCCTAAAGCCTTTCATCATTCTCTTGACTTTATCCCAATTTATTTGGGGTCGGCAGTTACCCAGCTTTTTTTTTTTTCTAATTGCCATATTCTTTGTCCACAGATTTCGCTATGAGTGTGAAGGTCGGTCAGCGGGTTCGATTCCCGGCGTGAACAGCACTTCAGACAACAAGACTTACCCTACTATTAAGATATGCGGCTATACGGGACAGGCGGTCATCGTCGTGTCGTGTGTCACCAAAGATGAGCCTTACAAGTGAGAACACATAACACTACCTTTCACCTTACCAAATCTTTCGCTGGGTGCTTACTCTCGAATTGAAAAACAGACTTCTCGGTTGTTGAATTTTCCACTACCGTACGATTTCTACCTGAAAATTGACCCAAGATACAGTAGAAATCTTGTATAACGAATGACTTACTAATCCAGAATTTAACTTGAAGTCACTTCAAGCCTGTTTCTTAGCTATGTGTAAGTTATAAGGGCAGCTGCTACATACCTAATTAAGTACCTCGCATGTTTATTCATGATCAGCTTTTTATGGAACAAACAGTGCTCACCAGCATTGTGTTGGCTTAGCGGTGTCCGCCATAAAACTGTACCGCAGACATTGTGCAGACATTGTTGAATTTGTTTTACGTAATCATATTTCAACGCGGGTGTACTGGTGCTGCTGTTCTATTACTATAGGGAATGTAGAGTCGTAAGCCCGCGTCAGCACGGATGTAAAAATATCGAGGCGGGATTTTATCGAGCACTGGATTTTCAACTGTCGGTGTTGAGCCGAGCGTTGAGAACTCAACAGACTGCATCCCAGCGCGTCAAAAAACACTGTTGGATTTTCAACTCTTGGCGCTTAGCAGAGCGTTGAAAATCCAGTGTGCAAAAAAAATCGCCGCGGGGAAGAATCGTTGCGAACTTGGGCTTACTCGAGTTTTTTTAATTTTGTCTAATCACCATGTGCTGCAGACTGCTCACTGACAGTAGACATTACCTAGACCAGTGATCTAAGGCCTGATTACAGCACACACTTTTCAATCTTATGAAACTGTGATTGTAACCTGTTATAGTTGCCATTTGAATAAATAAATCTGCAGTCACACACAAATTACAAAGCAACGAAGTGTTTTATGAGACGAATAATATAATAATACAAAATAAGTGTTAGGGCCTGTGCACACCATGTTTTTTAAACGCGCCGTTGACGCGCGTTTAAAGACGTCGTGCTTTTATCCTATATTTTATCTACACGCTGCGTCTGACTCGCGTGCGTATCGCGTCTGTATCGCTACAAACGCGCGTCAACGGCGCGTTTAAAAAACGTGGTGTGCACAGGCCCCAAAACTTGTACATGGCTCATCATGACTGGTATCCAAAATTCCAACCCCAACGTATTTACATTGATAGAAAATAAAGAAAGCTTATTTTTATTTTGCCTGGTTACTACAAACAGCTACTAGGGGTAGCTTCGAAACTCATACGCAATCTCATTATAAAATAAAATAAGCAGCCCACACTTCAAAGAAAAAATAAAAAAGAGACTACAATGACCACCATGTTTCCCCAGAGCTCACCCCCACAACCTGGTGGGGAGAGAGCACTGCGTGATGGGCGTGTGCACCATCCCCCCCCTGCGCGTCACGGAGGAGACGTGCGAGTATCAGTTCAAGAACCTCGGCATTCAGTGCGTCAAACGACGGGACATCGCCGACGCCCTCACCGCGAGGGAGAAGCTGAGGGTCGACCCCTTTAGAAGTAAGTGGATTGGGTTCATGTTGATGTAAGCTTCTGTGCTGCTGCTGAATCATATTTTAATTAACATACAACGTAATACTGACCTGCAAATTGCAGAAAACGCTAGTAAATTTGAATTTCGCGGGTTTATCGGCTGACAATGAAACACCAAATAAAAGGGAACGTGTTCAAAATGTTCCATAAGCTTGTAAAAGAAACATGATAATTTCGAATGATCAGTGGTGTGGTGACCCAGTGGTAACGTGTCGTAGGTGGTGGGATTAACCCAGCCAGGCACATTACTTTCTGTAATTTATTTTATTTAACACCACTGTTCTCAAAACGGTGAAAGAAAACATTGTGGTGAAACCGGCATGTCGTAGAACAAAAATTCGAAGACGTGACATCCTGTAACTTGACTTTGGCTCGCGTGGCTGGTTACGTTACGGCCGACTCCCTCTCACAGAGACGAGGCCTGTGCCCCAGCAGTGGGAACGTTATAGGCTGATTATGATACCAACTTTCTGTCAATTAATTCAGACGACCCAATGCCATAATAATTGCTTCTCAGTGAATAACAAGCTGTTTCACTTGAATGGCATGCGCCAATGTCAAGACTTGATCTTATTTCGACATCCGAGCGAGTTGACGTCACACGGACAACAATAAAACTTACTTCCACTGAAATTGCATTAAAATGTCTTGTAAAATTAACCACTAAAATATCACAGTTGCGTATTGCAATTAATGTTGACCAAAGTTTCACGCATCAATAGCATAACATCGCAAAGCTTTGGTATTATGCCAAAAACATTTTAATAATGAAATCCTAAAAGACTACAGGAGTGCAGTGCACGAGTTATAAGTGCATCTTTGCCACTAAAAAGATGCCATTATAATCATCAGCTTGTTCTAGAGCTAGAGCACTGCTGGTCATAAGCTCTCCAATTACACGCCTCTGGACTCAATCCTCGGCAACGGTGCTAACTCTCGAATATAATTCCGATAGATCGACATTGGTCAAACGTCAGTTGATTGAGTTAAACGTCAGGGATTGGCTAGACTCAGTGAGTCCAGCCAATGCCTGACGTTTGACTGACAATTCCAATGTCGATCTGTCGGAATTATATTCGAGAGTAAGCACCTTGATCCTTCTAATAACAGCTATCTTGCAAGGGTGGTCGTTTATCTTACCTGGAGCTTTACCTTAATCTACAATTGCTGTTTTCCATCTTGCAATTCGTGTTTTTCATAGACTTATTCCAGCATTCCACTGTCGTTCCAAACATCATCTCCAAAATACTTTTGTCCCTCTTCGTAGGCTCGCCAAACCTACTTAACATCTCTTGATCTTGATATCCCCAGCCGTCGCAGGCGCACATTCATCACAACACAGTATTGAGCTCAAATCTCGCATAATTACCCGTTAAACCAGTCGTCAAGGTCGGTCGATGACCCTCCTTTGTCTCAGACCTTTGCTATTGACATGTCTGCTAAGCGTGTGCTAGTTTCTTTGTTTTGTTGAAGAAAGCAGTTGCCTTGATCTTATGTCAGTCAAGATGTGACGTTTGTAAGTTGATCATGATTTAATTATTCCGGTTTGAAGTGTGAAGTTCGATGTGGCTTCAATTCTTGGCAGCGAATTGACAATCCAAGCGTTCATAAATCTTCTTTTGATGCCACTCCTCTATTGAGGGGCTTGTGGCTAAGTAATAACAACCGCACGGGCTGATCTACCGTCCCGCTAAGCTACCAAGCTAACATGGGCATGCAGCGCTATCATGTTAAGCTACGCTTGCCACGGTTGGTCCGTGGATGGGTGACCGTCTTTATACAAGACCAAGGCCAAGACCTCCGTGGCTCGGAAAGCACATTAAACCGTCGGTCCCGGCTGTCATTCGTGGATCAGTTTGACAGTCGTCAGAAACCCGAAAGTCTGACAACCAGTCTTACCAAGGGGTATTGTATTATCTGACCTCCACAACCCTGTTACTGGGTTATGGAGGTCAGATAGGCAGTCGCTCCATGTAAAATACTGGTATGCATCCGATTAGACTGGAAACCGACCCCAACATAATTGGGAAAAGGCTAGGTAGATGATGATGATGTCTTTCGAAGGTGGGCAATCAGGTCGAAAGGTTTGATTGAGGAAAATAGTGGAACTTATGTATTCGTGCTTAGGGAACGAACTAGCTGGCGCCAAAGGCTACGCAAAGTAAGCATAAATAAAAAATTAAAACATAGTGAGTGTGTATTTGTCAACTTACATCAAACATTAAGGTAAAAACCAAAACTGCTTCACTAATAACATGATAAAGTATCGTTATTTTTGGACAACGTTACGTGTAATGACGCGACAAAATTTAAACAGTACTCAATAAACTAATTGTAATTATCATCTGAGGAGAAAGCTTATCATATCAGCGTTATCTCCACTATGATAACAGCATTAATTTTGACATTACTATTGACATTAACTTCATTGATGTTGAAACATTGCAAATTAAAATTTAATCCTTGTGATAGGTATTAGGTATGATAATTGGATTAAAGGGCCTAATTCAGGCATTGTCACAGTTTTATGGGAAAAGCCTATCGTCAGCATTGTGTTGGGCTTTCCCACCTACTCGCTGATAACAAAAAAGCGATCTGATAACCTAGCGTGGGAATACCTACTAGCATGAATAAGAAAAGATTTGGGATAATGATAGTGGGATTACAAAATGACGCCACGATTGCGGTCCGTCTATGTTTACAACAAGAAACGTTTTCTAGATTGCGAAAATACACGAGAGAAAAGTAACGAATCCAGGGTACTCCTGGTTACGCCACTGTTAAGCTGGGGAGTAATATTTCCATAGTCCGGATTGATGGTCGCAGTTTATTACTCGTATAACATTTATGTTTTTGTAATCGACGATGGCTTTACTTTAGGCACTCTTCTTTCACAAATGATGATGATCAGCATATCTATCCCGTTCAAGAGTTTCATATATCATTGTTGTGGAATATTGACACTGACAGCTCTTGAACGCGCTTTAGCTGTGCTGATCGCGTTCAGTGTCTTGAAATTTGCCCATGTTACATTACTCATAACGGACATACAATGTCTTCCAGCCATGCTTCCAGTAATTAAATCTATTGATAGCTCATTATTTAATATCGATCGTTAGCACAGATCGTTAGCTACAATAATAAACATAGAGCGCGTGTTTCTTGTCTTATATTTACGACCGCGATAAAATAAATGTGTCCAAACACATCGAAATAAACTAGATTTATTTACATCCTGTGAATGAGTGCATACTGTGACAGAGTTCTGCTCTGAGGGCGTTGGCAAAGTGATATACATCTAAACAAATAAATAAAATTTAAGTGTCTCTTTATAATCTCAAAATAACAGCTTTTTTACTAAATGATTATGAAAGTTTACACGTTTTTTATAACAATAAAACTATTATTAAAATATTTGTCTGTCTGTTCCGGCTAATCTTCGAAACGGCTGGACCGATTTTGACGGGACTTTCACTGGCAGATAGTTGATGTTATAAAGAGTTAGTTATTAAAGAGTTACATAGACTATTTTTGTCTTGGTAGCACGGTCCTTTTCGACATCAATGAGGGCGAAGCCCCGAGCAGCAGCTGTCAGCCATAAAGATGAAGGAACAGTCAAAATTGTACCTATTGGATTAAATGATAAATGATTTTATTTTTGTAATTGATTGACATAAGCTACCGATAACACTTATGTAAATCCTGTTGAAAGTCGTAGAAATACGAAACGCTTTAAAGCGATCGTCACTTGTCTAGGCCCGAGTGAGAGTATCAGATGTTAACTCCATATTCATTGCAATGGAATGTGTGCAGACGCCAGCACATTAAGTTATTAAAATCTGTCAAATTTCATTAATAGATTTGTCAACTTTATGTCTAAAATTGATTGGGAAATTTTGACAGTTTCGGGTAGCTTGATGTGCTGGCGTCTGTACATGCTGTGTCCATTGGTTCTTCAATTGATGATAGATTTTGGGTTTGTTTGATAATCAAGATTATAGAAGGTCAATAATTTGTCGGATTATTTGCTATTTTTTATCAGCTGTGTTATTCACAGTGTGCCCAATAATAATATGTGCTTTCAGTATCAAATTCTTTATTTAAAACTAGCTTCCGCCCGCTGCTTCGCCCGCCAGGTATGTCGATAATAACTATCCTCTGTCCTTTCCCGGGATGCAATCTATCTCTCTGCCAAGTTTTATCGAAATCCGTTCAGTGGTTTAGGCGTGAAAAGGTAACATACAGACAGACAGACAGATTTACTTTCGAATTTATAATATTGGTATGGATGTAGCTGATAGGGTGATGCTTGAGCTTCGTAGTCTATGTGATCTTTTGGATCCACAGAATATGGTTGTTTTATTTATTTTTTATTTTATAACAGTGTAGGCTACCGCAAACAGGCTTCTCCACGTGATATATTTTTTTTTAACAGTTACCTACGTCAAGGGAAAGTTAATTATAAGTCCCGTACCATGTAGGCTCTTAAACTATCTAAACATCATCCTTATAACCCTCTATCAATTAGGCCCTCCAACTCCTTTACGAATCATCCGTTTATAGCTCAGTAATTATTAAACTAATGAACCCTACGTGTCTGATTGGAAACTGCGTCCGTATTCGGACCTGCTATATGAACACGAGCCGGAACTTACCGTGCAGACTAGTCTTACCTAACCACTTTCTTAAGTGGAAGGGTTCGGCTCTGCAACCTGCATCATTTTATATTAGGTGGACTTTGATCGCTGACGTTTTGTGTGACTGACGGTAGTCACACAAAACCACAAAGACTTCTGGTGAATGGGAATGTTTTAAGATGATTCAGAGTTAAACGCCTATATCTAAATAACAAACATTGTTTGTTTTTTCTCGAGTTCAAATTTTTGACCGAGGAAAACTTCTTCGTGCACATAATTATTTCCGCTGACTCCTAGATATACCACATTTGAAATGATCTCGCCGCGTTTTCCTGCTTAGATATTTTGTCCCCAGCCTTTAAATCCAGATTCATCATATTCTTGATCTCACCAAGATTATATCTGGACTTTCAAAGAGACATTATAACCTCTGAGTTTGTTTCGGTGTTTCTTCTCAGAGTAGTCAGATAGGAAACGCCGACCTCATCTAGTTTTAAAAATATAATTGACGTGTGAAAGAGTTTTTACAAAACCACTTACAGAAATAAAAATCATTTATCAGCATCAATTTGCCATACGGGTCCTTAAAATTCGCGAATTCGTGTACCGTAAGCGTTGAGTGCATCCATTTGTATCTACATGTAAACTCGTAGCGCGTGAAGTAGTAAATATGAGCGAGAAAGTAACAAACGAGGTGCAAGGATAGCGGTTATAGTTTTTTAGTTCTGACTACAACAGAGTGGCGTGAGGTATTGTGTTGAAGTTGTTTGGCAAACGGTTCGTCGGTTCCAATTTCATAGAAAGTGTATAGCGCCTATAATTATGTTGACTTCATATGGTTTTTTGTATTGTATTGCTAATCTTACTTAGGGCTGATTTTACCAAAGTCAGATAACTTTTATTCTTGGAATAAAATTTACGACTGACAGTTCTAGTATGGAAAAACTGTCAAAAATTCAATAATTATTCTCAGGATAAGACTTATTCTAGGTATATAAAAGTTTGGTCGAATGCGCCCTAAGCCTCTTCAAACCGGAAGAGATTAATATTGCTTTGCAGCAGAATCTTGTAGTGTTGTACACACGGCTACACATCAAGCTATATATTTCCAGTTTTAGCTGACCTCGCATTGTATAGGTTTTTCGTACAATCAGAAGTCAGCTTATACTGGTTATGTACCCTGGTCAATATTTCGCAGCTGGAGCTCTGCTGCAACAAAAATAAGTACATAGTTTAGTATTTTATGTATAGTCTGGGAAAATAATTGCTAAGCAAATTAACACCCTACAGACGTCAATTTTATAGCCATTTCATACAAAGAATGATAGATGTGATTTGAATATAATGGAAAATTTAAAAAGTATGGAAGTAAAATATATGTTGCGCCGACCCCAAATTAAATACAATGGGATAAGGGCGGGAGAATATTGTTAAAGTGACTTTGTGTTATGGAGGTCAGATAAAAATACTGGTATTCAACTAAATCCGGTTACACTGGAAGCCGACTACAACGTAGTTGGAAAACGGTTAGGCAGATTGATTGAAGCGCAGGAAAATAATGTCGATGACTCAATTTTTTGACAATTCAAAAGTGCCTGTAAATACATGCTTTGAGTTTAATTTACTTTTCAATGAAGTTTCCTGGCTGCGTACTGAATAATTATTCAATGTCAATTCACCCCTGACGAAAAAGTCCGGAACACCAGTCTACCTCTATGACTGACTAACCCAGAATACCTGTTGCATAAACAGCATGTAAGTATTTATACAGCTCTGAAACTCAGACGAGTAATAAAAAATGCATTATTCAGTAATCTTCTGAAAGTGAATCATGACAGTATTCGTTTTTATAATGCTTTTTGTGAATTTTCGACTGAAATTATGTAAATGTAAGTATCTAACACTGGCTTTAGCAAAGGTGTTTTACATAATTTAATTCATCAATATTTTTTGTTGCATCCTGTTCCGTTTATTAATTTTTTCTGTAAATGTCTTGGTCAAGGTCAAATAATTAATCAGTGATTTAAAAATAAAAACAATTATTTGTGGCAACTTGCTTACACCCTTTGATGTTGTTGTTTTTCCTGACTTCACGATTACCACATATTAAACCTGTAAAAAAAATCACAAATTTCTAACTAAACTGCTTACATTGATCTGCGTCTGCGATAATTACGGAAAGATTTCCACAATAAAACGTGTTCAGGTGGCGAGCGAACCACATCTATCGGATCACATTATGCGATTGACTGGAATAGCTGCACACAATACAAATTAGTCTTTAAATGTTTGAGTTAAGGTTGGAACTCTGTAAAATGTTCTGATAGCCGTCGATACAGAAATAGCCGAGCGGCCAGAAATATCCATAAACCGCGGCCGGCCTCTTTCAGCAACCTATTAACCCGTTTAACATTTACTTTACACCTTGTTGACTGCTATCCCAGTCTAGATTGTCTCATTAGGAAGTTCTTAAGAGCTATTTTCGATTCTTGAAATGTTTGGAAGTATTTGGATCGCATATTTGTTTGGTCCGGAGTGTAAGAAAAAGATTGACAATAGTATCAAGATTTTTCATTGGAATATGCTGTTTGGTAAGAGGCTTTTTCGTGTACTTTATCGTGTAAATTGCCGGCTTTTTATTTTTAATGCAAACAATCAACAGGAAAAACGTTCAGAAAATTTATGAATTCAAAACAGATCCGGTCTAGTGGAGATAAAAAAAAAGAAAATTAACATTAATAAGACAAACCTATAAATCTGTCTCCATTCAAAGTATTAAATTTTTTATGCAACAGGAAAACTGTAAACAATATACGGTAAAACTTACAAAGTGAGAAAGCGTTGTCCTTTACGATTCCGCGCATGCACACGCTACCGAACCGGTTTGATTACGATTTACGAATCGTGCGCCACTATAATTGTCCACGCCAAACATTATTGATGCAATCTTTTATTTATGGCAAAAATTAGTAGAAGTCTCGTGGCAGATATGACAATGCTAGCCGCATTTATTAACATTTACCTCCGGAACTCTTGAGAAATAGAAAATTTCCAGAGAAAAATTAATTGATGGTTTCAAAAATAGACTATGGTCTTATTTTAATCGCTAATTTTCCTCATCTTTATTGATTCAAAAACCATTTACCTATATTTTCCTCAAAAAGGATTAAAATAACTGAACAAAGATTTGGTTTTAATTTAGGTATCATTCAATAAATCAAATATGCTCTCACGTGTAATATAAAAATTCTGATTCATGGTACACACGGCTACATAATTTTCAAGCTATATAATTCCAGTATTAGATGACCTCGCATTGGTACGATTTGCAGTTTAATAAGATGTCAGCTTGTACTGAAAATATATATTATAGCTTGATATGCCGTCCTGCTTACCTATATCTAAGGGTTTATTATAACCTTTACCTTGATCACGGTAAACTGTGTTAGTCAAAATGACTATTCAATGCTCAATAATGTGTATAAACAAAATAAGAATGATGGGCGCAACGCCAAATGTACCGACGACCTGACGAAGGTAGCTAGGTTAACACTCTAAATGCGGAAGACTGAGGATCGAGAGTTGTTGCCAACAGACTGTGGTATCCACGTTGTGTCTCACTCCAAAGCAAGGTATAATTACAGGCACTTTTAAATTGCCAAGGAGCCGGTCAATCAGAAAGATTAAGCTTGCCCATTCTAAAGCGTAGAAGGTGAAGAGCGGACAAGAAACTTCACGGACACTCCAGATATTGTCTCTCATATGCGCAATTATAGACACAATATAATTTTCATTGTGTCGGGTTAGTGGTCTTGCAAATTGCAGGATATGGCATTTCAATTAGAAAATACTACTAGATAACTACTAGAGAGCCAAAATTTCGAAGAGATTTGATTTACAGGCCACTCTCTCTCGAGCAGAGGAGGCCTGTGTCCCAGCAGTGGGAAAATTAGAGGCTGATTATGTACTAGTAGATAAAGAAAGGCTATTGCTATCTTTTACTAACAGGAAGCATAAGAGAGAGATGCTAGAGGTTATGGTTAGTTCTCTCTGGTAACTAGTTTACAGTAGACATCGCACGGCGGACGTACTTTCTAGCCGAGACTATACCTGGGTGTGGACTGTGGACAGCATAGGCCACTCTATAGCGCGATACCGAACGCTTACGAATAATAAGTCTGTTCGTATAAAGGCAACAGCTAAAAAAAAAAACTGAGCAAAGATAACTCCGTTTGTTTCTTGTTTCATCTACAAGTAGAAGATGGAAATTATTTTAAACTAAACTAGTTTCTGCCCGCGATTTCGTCCGTGTAAAATTTCTTGTTTTAACATAAAATGCTGTCATAATAGTACAACACACTCGGGAATACTGTAGCTTCACAATAGTGAATGAATATTCAGATTTTTTTAAATATTCACCACCTTCCCGCCGGAGTCCGTCAAGCAGCTTGCTGTGTTTCGTCGATACGTGGGAGTTCCAGTGCCTTAGGGCTTAGGCAGAGCTTAGCGTGCCCAGAAGATTCTTAGCACGCTCTTTCCATCATAGACTTCATCCATCGCTTGCCATCAGGCGTGATCGAGGTCAAGAGCGGATAAAAAATAAATAAAAAAGAACCGAATTAGTAGTTCCGAAGATTACCCTCTGCATCATCATCATCATCTTGCTGTCCTTATCCCATGTTACTTGGGGTCGGCGCAACACGTTTACCCTCTGCATAGAAACTCTAAAATCTACCTCTTTAAAATATTAGTGTAGAAGATAGATAACATTGGTTGTCAACGCCCATCAAAATTTTACACGATTTACGTCTCATTTGTTAAATAACCTCGTGCGGTGTCTGGCGATGTAGTGTTTGTAATCGCGACATTGATTTCCGCATCAGAACAAATATTAGCATATGGCGCACTAAATTTATTTCGCAATGTGTATGAGATTAATCGTGGTGTTTACAAGTAGTTTTTTGACTACTGTGGGACTAACACTGACTGACTGACGGACTGTAAATACATATACAATGACATGAATAATGACGGTTTTCACATGAACTGACTAAGTTTATGTCTGGGCTTTAGAAGAGACTTTAGAAGGGAAAGAGAGTAGTCATATAGGAAACGTCACCTCATCTACTTTTTAAAATATGTATGACGTGTAAGTGTTAGTTCAAACTTCAAATCTACTTACAGAAATAAAATCATTTATCATAAATTGTTTTCTTGAGCCAGCCGTTATTTTAAAGTTGGACCTCCTCAAACTTCTCCCAATTTCTATAGGAATTAGAAAGTGCAAAAGCAAACTTTCATAATCCTGATATTCCCAGCGGTGGCAGATCCATTATAATTTATAACTTCAACATTCACGAAAATAATGAATCTCCCATAACATTATTACAAGCACCGCGAGCACGTATCTAAGGCTTTTATTTTGAAAACAAGCCGTTAGTCAAAGTTCCATTAGCGTTTCATTGACGTCAGAGCAGGGAACCCCAGGCCACTTTCACTCGGCACCGTTGGCCGCCATAACAGTTACGATGACCGATGAATTAACACTAACCTACACAGTCACCTACTCACCTGCACACTCGCGCAGTTATAAAATAAACAAATAAACGCTGTGCCGGTGTGACGCGCGGCAGCTTACCGAGCGCGGTACCTAACTAGCTACGTGGGCATACAACTTTTGGCATGTCATCTTTACTTGCTTTGCGACTACATGACCTAAAGCGCGGTCTTTGTCGGACTGCATATAAAAGAAAGAGAAACGCGATGACACAACGCTGGTAATTTATTGCAAAATATGAAGCAATTATCTATTTACAAAAAATCTATTGTTTGGACTAAAAAATTAAAACAGTGCTTTAGTATGTTGCTTGTTAGTTGTATTATGTTTTCAAAACACTATCTACCTAGCATATATTATCTTGAAGAATATCATATATTTTTCGGATTTTGTTTACTTTGATTTTGTCAATCATATACTTTTATTGTTTCTAAAAACTTGCGTTTTTTGCTACTGGTATTCCTAAACTCAAATGTTGTCCATCTTTTGGCAGTGAGAGTAGGGGAAGATTTGGGTAAAGATGAATGTATAGTGTGTCAGATGATATTACGCCTAGAAAGGGGGTTAGTAGTACTAACATAAGGGTTGATGGAGAAGAATAGAAGAAAAGGGCCAAAACTACTGCTGTCCCAACTTTCTGTCCTTATTCCAATTAAGGTTTGGCCACACTGAGGAGTATCCCGCGCGGGATGGCAGGACGAAATACGCGCTGGTTGTGTCAACTAATTTGTATAGTTAAACTGGCGTGAATAGTCGTATGACTTCCGAATCATTAAAACAATCGACTTCGAAATTTCAATCAATCGAATTAATAATTCAATCGAATTCGGAATAAGGACAGGAACAAGATTACGATGTTTCATTTTTATAACGCTCTTTATCGACCACAAATGTGACGATATCCTCGACTACATTCCAGATTCCATTTTTATTTATTTTTTTCAAAATTTCGGCCATGCATGAAACCTATATGTATAAATCGATAGCTGATATCAATGCAAACAGAAAATATAACTTGCTAGATCTTGTTGCATCAATTTTGGATTACTTTAAACTTTCGGAGAGATTATTTCAAACATCTATGCAACAAGATGTTGAAATAATTACAGGATTTACAACTTGCTTAAAGTTGAAAAAAAAAAATGATGTCACGTGATCAACTTGAACGTTAATGTCTCAAAACCTAACGCTCTACGGGGTTTAGTTCTATATTGTTTTCTATTATCGTGTATTTCAGGAGCCATTCTCGATTATGAATTTTGAATAGGTACATACGTGATAATTATAAATTATAATCTACTAGCTCCCGCCCGCGGCTTCGCCCGCGAGGTATGTCGGTAAAAACTATCCTATGTCCTTACCCGGGATGCAATCTACCCTCTGCCATTTTATCGAAATCCGTTCAGTGGTTTAGGCGTGAAAAGGTAACATACAGACAGAGTTTCGACAGAATATTAGTATGGATATGGATTTTGCCTTACCTTTTGTCTAGTGTGCCTACCCACATTTTCCTGGTAAATAAACTATGATTTTGCAATGTTGTGTATATTTATTTTTTATCTGTAATTATGGTTCTATAGTACCAGGAAAAGGTAGAATCAATAATAAACACAGGTATAGTTTTATTCTTAAAGGATAACCACAGGTCTCTGTCATTCTCAATTACTTTCAAGATGGTTTAGGTGTCTTAACAAGTCGAGGCGATTTACTGATCAACAACCACGAAGAGCATACAAAGTGCGGCGTACGTCTCAAGGTCATTACTATTCAGCATCCTAATTGTGAAACACTGAACACAATCAAATTCAATCTGAATAATTTTGAAGGATATTGCTAATCCATTGCTGCAAATGGTCGAAAAATTTGTCTGCTCAACAACGTAAATAACGCAATCAATGTTGTTGAACTGTCAAAATTAAAGCCATTGCTACTGATAGTGTGTTACGCTATTACCCCACTGGACTCTTAAACTTTCAATGTTTAGTCTACTCCCTAAAGCACCAGGAAGTGGTGAAGGGCTGGGATTGTCACACGTAATTTTGACGTTTAAAAAGTACTGATTCTCAGACTAATTTAAATAAATGACTTTTGATTCAATTATTAAGAACATTTTGCGTTTTCCCCCCAGAAAACTTCGATCACAAGAACCATCCCCAAAGCATAGACCTGAACGCAGTCCGGCTATGCTTCCAAGTGTTCCTTCCGGACGAGTCAGGCAGGCTGCGGCGCCCGTTGAAGCCGGTGGTGTCCGACGTCATCTACGACAAGAAGGCCATGAGCGACCTTCTCATCATGCGCTCCAGTCACTGTTCCGGCACCGCCAGGGGCGGCACGCAAGTTATTCTGCTGTGTGAGAAGGTGAGAAATATTAGATTTCTTCCATCAAGCCTACTTGTATTGGGTTGTAATGGCTGCAATGATCGCACTGCAGGACAACGCTTTGTTTTCATACAGAGAAGGATTGAGGATTAATCCTCAATTCCTCACGTTTAGTCAATACTTGTGGGTGATTTTATAGACCATTATCACAAATTTAGGTCGGACACGTTTGCCGCATGTCGAACAAGTCATGGGCCAAATCTACCACCACGTGGGTTCCAGAAAACGTCCGGCGACATCGAGGCAGACAGACCCAGGAGAAAATGGCGGAAATAGCTTGATGCCTTCAGACAGAATTGGTCCACACTAGCTCAAGGCCAACATAGGCTAAAAATATTAATAATAATAATCAAAAAGATTTTAATAAATATGTATTTTATTTCCTTTCTAGTTAGGAAAGATTAGAAATGAAAAGATTTTTGTAAGGTGGTGAATTCCTCTTAGCAAGCACGACTAGATATCTTATTATAATGCCAGGTCGCGTTTCAGTGGTGGTGCTGCTAACTGTTGCAGGATCCCTAATTAATCATAGAGACTAAACTTAGCGTAATCTTACGCTTCCATCTGTCAAAATTATTTTGAGTCCTCTAAGAGTTGTTACAGCTTTGTAGATTAAGCTGCAGCAAGTGCTGGTATTGTGTTGTTAATGTGTGTGATTCTCAACTAGTAAAAATATTTTTATGAACATTCTAGGTGACCCGCGAAGACATAGAAGTAGTGTTCTACCAGGAGGAGAACGGTATGGTTGTGTGGGAGGAGGTGGCTATCCGCATACTCGTCCACAAGCAGGTCGCCATCGCCTTCGAGACGCCGCCGTACAAGTTCCCTCACACCACTGACCACATCAATGTAAGTAGCATACGTCCACCTATGGTTTGAATTCCAGTTGGGACTTTATAATGAAGAAATATGTTTTTAATATTTTGTCTTCTAACTTCTTCTTACTTTCTGATGCAAAATCTCTGAAAAATTTACGTCGTCCAACTTATCCATTATTCCAAATGTGCTATTTTAATATCCAGCTAAAACAACCCAATCATCCAAAACTTATACATAAAATAGATTTTAAATTAATCAGCGATAAAACCCAAAATTAGAAAACGAGGAAAAGTCATGTGGATTGGTTTGTTTTTGTGATAACAGGGCCTAATTTTAATATAATGACATCAAACAATTTCCTTTTAATTTGCCAGGTCCACTTCCAACTGAAAAGAAATTCAGACAACGCTCGCAGCAACTCCCTGCCGTTCGAGTACATCCCCGAGTACAGAGGTACCGCGCGCAAGCCCCTCCCTGACCTCTCCCTCTTCTCTCTCCTCCTCGACAAGCGCACCGATACCAACAACAACAAGCAAGACAAGCCCGAAGTCGTCAGCTCCACAACCGACTCAGTCAGCGTTAACGTTTCCGATGAAACCGATTCCGCAACCGTTACCGATGTAAACGGTAACCTCGAAGTCACGGACGTAGAAATAATTGATACTAATGAAAAGAGTTTAAATGAACTTCTTGATCAGGTCGCGGAATTAGATGAGATTTACTCAGAGAATCGTACGCGCCTCGAAAATATTTCTACATCTCTAACTAACGATAATGAGGAAATAGAGGATTTCAATGATGCGGGAACGTACACTAGCTTGCAACTTGCCTTTAAAAATCCGGTAGAGATTTCCGAACCAGACCCGATGTCGTACGAAGACGTCCAAGTCCAGACTTACCGCGGTCCTATAATTGAATTCAGTCCCTTAAAACGCGATACAGATGACGAACGTGCCCCTCCACTACCTCCCAAACGCGTTCGCAAGGCTGCCTCCACTGAACCTTTTAAAACAAGTCAGACTTCTGTCGACAGTATCTTGAAACCTGGTCGCCAGATACCTGTAACCCGTAACCCAGATAACTTGAAAATTAATACGGAAATGACGGTAGCTAAAAGCGAGCCAGCGTTGCCACCCGTAAAGAAACGTTCGTTCTTCTCTCGCCTGTTTAGACGAAAGGAGAAATCTCCTGCTCCTAGCGTGAAATCCGAGGGTAGGAAAGATGCTAAAAGCAAACCCGTAGGTCGATCCGTAAGCAGTATTTCAGGGATGCGTCCATCAAAGTTCAAATCATCAGTATCGCACACTTCTCTGAAGGATAACGCGTCTGGGACAGGCTTGAGTTACGCGGACAGTATCACTCATATATCCCTCCATGGAGATGAGAATGATAAGACAGCTTCTCAGTCATCTTTGCGACGTCCTGCCAGCTTAGCTCCGCTACCTCCGACAGATGGCGGCACTATACTAGTTGCTGAAAGCGTGTTAGCTCTAGACGCAATTCAATTTAAAAAGTTACAAGACGATTTAGATCTTACTGACGCAGAACACTATGCGTTGTATATGGCAGTAGCCCCACACGCTACAGTGTCGGAGTTTGACGAAACTAGTTGCTATTACTCGCCGATAGATGGCAGCAAGTATCAAAATAATCAATAGTTGAGATTAGCTTGCGGTTTAATAGATATTGGAATTTAATTTTGTAGTTCATTGCGCGTTTTAGAAGGCGGTTTTGGGATATAAATCAAATGACTTCAAACCTTAAAGGGTTTGAATTTGTATTTTAACTTGAGAAAAACAGGTTGGTGACGAATCTTGTAATCTTAAGGGTTATAAAGTATTGTATTAGTAAATAGGAGATGCTGCGATGGTAAAAGTCTCTCTATAAGCTCTATTTTCCGCCCATAATGCCAAATTTACTCATTTTTTTACAGTTTTTGACATGTTTACATTTTTTACTGTAAATGTATTATTTTCCTAAATAATTGTTTGACTTAAAGTGTAACAACCTCGATAGAAGAATATGTGCCGTAAAATAACCGGATAGTCTTCGGATTACCCGATGTCTTTACGAAGGGATAATGCAATCATGCAGCATCTTAATTGTTTGATTTTTGCCAATAGTACTTTACGATACTTGTAACTTAAGTAATCCATTATTGCACGGCGTGAATTAATAGATTACTTAACTTACACGTATCGTGTAGATACTATTTTAAAGCTGGTGTGACCTAAACCCGTACTTTAAGTTACGCTTTTCTGTGTAAAAATAAACTCCTTAAGTGACAGATAAGCGTGACTTAAGTGCGGGTTTAGATCACACAGTGCTATGAAGATATTTGAATGCTACCGTTGTTATATTTAGTAATATTGTAAGTAATGTGTAATCACAATGTCAACTTTAATGTTCTAGATAATATGAGTACTAAGCGGCGGAAGGTCGTAAGCGAAATGTTACGATCCTACGAAAGTAAGTTCTGGTTTATTTTATATAATTATGTTAGTATACAGGGTGTATTTGAATATAACCTTAGAATTTTGCGATGGTATCATCGATTATGAAATAATTGTTATGTAGCAGCTACATCGATGTATTTGTCAGTCACAGAAAATAGTGGACTTTTGAATTTCAACTCTGAAATACATCGGTTCGCATTCTAAGATGTTTAATATTCCTTATACAGCCTGTATGCTTCTTTGTCTAAGGTTCTATGATGGTGATGGGAAAAGTTCTAACATGGTGTCAATAGATATTTCAAAGCCATCGAAATAAAAATTATTTCTTATGGTGTGTATGTGGACATGTCATGTTGTCTTCAATGGCTAAACCATACACTATCGTGTCTACTTTTATTTTAGATATGGGTTATGGCACAGATTAAATATGTTAGTGTTGTTTAACAATAAATACGTTTTTTTTTATAATGTGCGTAGGTTTGATCTGGTATTGACACAAAATTGTGGTTTTACTAATAAAAACTTAGTTATTAAGTAGTAAAAGTAATAATATTATCAACAATGACGTTATTTATCTATGAACAATGTATGACAAGTATCTACAATATTAATATGGACCTTTTGGTCGTTGTGGCGACCTATACTTTGAATAATAACAATATTAATTATAATATGTATTTATTTCTATTTACATAATTAAATATTCATTACTAACTTGATAACATGATCTAAGTCTATGTGCTTATGTATAAAACATTAAGATAAGAGCAGGAGAATGAGGTTGGTTTTTTCTAAAATGGCGATGGTTTTTAGGCAACGTTACTTAAAAATAAGCGTTATTTTTGCCTCCTACGAGTTTCTAGTCGTCTTATTTATTTAAAGTTTTGTTAACTCATATTTTAGTTATTTATTTTTGTTAATATTTCTAATATCTATTGGACGTTTTCTTTATTTCGTTGGATTTTGTTTTTGTTTATTAGAATAAAATATAAATATACAGGGTTGACCGACGAAAAGAAATAAATATAGCTAGTAAAAATTTATTTTTGAGAATAGTCCGACAAAATTATATGCGACCCTGTATACAGAAATTATAGGGGCAAATATTATTTAATGGAAATGAAAATGCAGCTATGGCTATAATAGCATGCAACTTTCAACCAAAGTGCTATCAGTACAAAGTTTAGTTTCACATAACAGCGAGCTAATGTGGATATGTGTGTGAGGGAGAGTCTAATAGTAGTAATAACAAGCTAAATATTGTTTAAAAGCATTTTCGTCAAGAAAGGACATTCGAACCAAAATGTTTGGGCGATTTTGTATTTTGTGGTCACTTTAGATAATAGGTTTTTGTGTAATTAATGTTGGAAAACGGTTATTTTCGATTGTTGTTTTGGCTAAATTGGATATATATTTTATAATACTGTGCAATTTTACAGGGTGTTTTTATCACAACTCATAAAAATAATGTAAATCTTTTTGGTTAAATTTTGACTCAGTTCACTATGAAAACACCCTGTAAACAATTTTTTGGTACATGCTTTGAGTAATATAAGGTACAAACATATCTTTGAAGATGTATGTCAGATATTAGATAAAGTTTTAGATGAATTTACAAATAAATAACAGTGTTATCTTTTGGTTAGTAGCGGTTTAGTCGAAAGTGTTGTCAAAATTGTTTATTAGAGTTCAGTCTACAGACTACATTTCGTTTATGCAGCCAAGCTGTTCCGCAGATTGCCCCCATAGTATATGTAACTTTCAATTTTCTTGCATTTGTAATATTTTAAAACAATTTATAATAAAATCTGTTTTTTTAACGTTTTTGTAAATGATGGGAGTTCAATAGCGAAGCTTGATTGATGCGAAATTCTTTAATAATATGCTAATAAAATACATGGGTTTTATTTACTGATCGCCGAACCCTAAACCCCGAATGACGACAGAGGTACGAATACTTTCATGTGGCATGATTTGATGTTTTCTTTTCGTATTTTTTAAAGCTTGTTCTTTTGTTTATTTATTTTTTCACACATATTCATGTTAGCCTAATATGTCGATGTAGATAGGCATATTTTAAACGCATGTCTGTTTTTATATCGTTTGTAAGGGAGTATTAATAATTTGTATTCGTTCGATGAAAGACGAATAGTAGAACAGTGTTGTATCGATAAAAATAATTGGCACAAGAGGCACTTTAGAGAAGAGTTATAATCTGCATTATATTTTTTCTCTCTCAACAAAGTCTCTACAAAGTGGGCTGACCTCTTAGTTGATTGGTCGTATCATAGCCACACTTCAAGTCAAAAGATTGTGTTTCAACTATTGTTTCTAGTTTTTATGAGAAACGAACTGATCGGGCTTCATCTGCCAGAACTGTTTGAATACCTTACTTATTTTGATTTTACCAGCTTCAAATTATTAACGAGGGAACAGTAATTGTAACAACTTTTCTTCTAACTTACTGGCACTATGGAGTGTGACTATTATAGACTATCCTATTAGCCATAATAATGTTGTTTAGCCTTAATTCTGCATGTTTTGTTTTGGTGTTATTTGTTAAATAGTAGCATAGTATATTAGTTAAATACGAAATGAATACAAAACTAATGTTTTGACCGTTTCCAGGGCTCTACACGTCAGAGCACCAGCCAATCAAGTCGGAACCCAGAGGTGAGCAAGATTTACTTTAAGTTTATAACCTTGCTTCCTTAAAGGTTATCGGTTTTTTTATAAAACATGCGTAAAGTGACGTTTCGTTAAATCGAAAAATAATTTTAGCAACCCCCAAGTCATTTTAGAAGACCTATTCAACGATACCTCACACGATGGGGTAAACGACGAAAAAAATATTCATCCCCACTTCACATGTAGGGGAGCTACCTTAAAAAAATATATTTGCCAAAATTTTATTTACCGCTTTGTCGGCGTAATTGATATATAATTATACACCCCTACAAAATTACAGCTTTTTAGTACTAACGGTCTCTTAGCAAAACCTCAGACAGACAGACGGACATGAAACTATCCTTGTCAGAACTACGGAACCTTAAAAAAAGGAAGTTAAGTTAGCTTTGACCAGCGCCTTCACTCGCGTTACTGTGATAAAAATCTCTGTTTTTCGCAAAAAAAATTGTTCCATTTCAAAACCATTGTTGAAGTGTGGACAAAAAAAAACCGAACTCGCTTTTGCGTAATTTATGTACACACACACGCACCCTCACACACTCTCCCATCCACACACATACACAAATTCACGCCTTTTCCCTTGGGGGTACTTAATAATCCCCCTAAAAAAACATCCATGTGTAATGTTGCTTATTGTGCTAATATCAATGTGTCTTTACAGACCGGACTCCGCCTCATCATAACATAAGCAGTCCGCCGCTTCATTCCTTCGCCCCACAGTATGAACAGGTATCTATCATCAAATATGCTTTAAAAGATTCTTCAAAGTATTTTGTCTTGACATTAGCCCATTGTGATGGCTAATCAGTCTTTTTGAATTAATAGGTGATCCTTCACAGACTTCACCAACATAAAAAAAATCACGTAATTATAATTAGATGCCCATACTCGAAATAAGCTGTATCTACTACTACTACTGTTTGAAAATACTTGTATTCGGCTGTATCCGGTTAGACTGGAAGCCGACCCCAACATAGTTGGGAAAAAGCTAGGCAGATGATGACTCGAAATAAGCTGTTTACTTAAAATTGTGATTTTAAGAAATCGTTTTTGTTTTATCTTATCAGCTATTTGATACCGATACGAGTATTTATCACTTCTGTGGATTTTCGCTCATTAATATTAATAAACAGACTTGACGGCAAGATATAGTATAGCATAGTGTGCGTTTTATATATAAGTCTTGTATAAAACGCACACTATGCAGGCAGGCATATTATAAGTTAGGGGATTACATCGTTGATAAAGATGCCTGGATCAATGCTGGTCCTGCTCCACGAACGCAACTAATTGATTAACACTTGAACATACTGTTGGAGCTGCTGAAGATTGTGGGACTATATTTGCATTGTAGAAACTCAATTTCCTTTGTATTGTATAATTTCATAGCACAGATGTGAGTTCTATGTGAGCTACCATTTACCGGGTAATAATATGTCTTTCATTGACTTGAATGTGCCCTGGCGGCTGATAGTATGTCATGCTCACTAAAATGTCTCGCTGACGGTTGCGTGTGTGTTGGATCATTTAGCTCCCTTCAAAATGGTTGAGCTGAATGGTGCTGATCTATGCGTCATGTTCGTGAACGGGCGCCGTCAGTTGGGGCTGGTCATCAATTGGCTGCCTCGGCTTATATTTTTTTTTTGTATTGTTGTTTTGTTAAGTACTATTTGCTGTACTCTGGACGCTCTTAACACGTACGTCTTTTTTATTTTATTACATCGTTCTCACATATAATTATAAATTCAACATTAATGATGTAACTAATATTTTTGTAAAAATATAATTTAAAAGAGTGTCCATGGAGTTTCTTGCCCGTTCTTCTCCATAGGTACCTACGCTTTGGAATGGGCAACTAGCTTCATATTTTCTGACTGACCTATTGACAATTCAAAAGTGCCTGTAAATGGTTTAATTGAAATAAATGCTTTGAGTTTGAGTTTGAGTTTATACCTTATTTTTTTTACCTAAAAACCCATCTTTCCAGAACTGGGGCCTGGAGAACATGCAACCTGGCTTGGGAGGCCCGGGACCCAGCCACGTCAGCCCAGCTGTGACTGGTCACGGAAACCCATTCGCGCAGGAAATGTGGCAGAACCAGCCTTTTGGCCAGATCTCCTCCGGCCATCTGCAGCCAACTACTATGACGCAAAACCTGCAAGTTCTCCCACCGAATATGGGCCAGGCCATGTCCCCCAACATGCAGCCAATGTCCCCCAACATGCAGCCAATGTCGCCCAACATGCAGCCTCTGTCGCCCAACATGCAGCCAATGTCGCCCAACATGCAGCCTCTGTCGCCCAACATGCAGCAGACGTACGCGGCCGAGCGCATGTCGCCCAACATGAACGTGCTGTCGCCGCACGCACAGAGCATGTCGCCCAACATGAACGTACTGTCGCCGCACGCACAGAGTATGTCGCCCAACCTGGGCGTTCTGTCGCCGCACGCGCAGGTGATGTCGCCCAGCACGCACGGCACGCACACCCTGGGCCGCGTGTCGCCCAACATGCCGCAGAACATGGGCCACATCTCGCCCAACATGCCTCAGAATATGGGCCACATCTCGCCCAACCTGGTGCAGCAACAGCAAACTACCTATGCACAGGTCAGTTTGAATTTCTATACATATTTTCAACAAAAATTTGAACTAAGATTCACTAGTACAAAAATCACTTCTATAAGTAATAGACTGAAAATCAATTATTGAGTTTACTCTACACTCAATTGTTGATTTCAGTCAATAATAACAGTTAAAGTAAACTCGCGATTTCGCAAATCACAACCTATTTGCTTGAGTACCCTAATCATTTAATGAAAGGTTGCGCAACCCATTCAAAAATAACATAGCACATTGTTTACTCAGTTTACACATTCTAAATCAATATCAATAGTAGAGTAATTGACTATTTCATTTATGTCATGTCAAGGCTTTTCAATATTTTGTTGACTCGTGTCGTGGATCCCGTTCTCTTCTGAACTGATCATAATATAATTAGTATTATCGTTGCAGCAGCAGCAAGCCCAAGAGAACCTGATGGAACAGGAGGGCCACAGCGCCGCGTCGCTCACGCACCTGCTGCTGGACCGCGGCGACAACTCGCTGCTGCTCAACTCCAGCGAGCTGTCGGGCCTGTCCGCGCTGCTGGGCGAGCGCGGCCAGGAGCCGCAGCCGCTCGACTACTGACCGACCGCTACTACAGCGCTGCACGATCGCTCGACTACTGACATTTTTTTTCCCATGAAACAACGTGATCAGCACATCTAAACCGCGTTCAAGAGCTGTCGATGTTAATATCCCATAACAATGACAACACTAACAGTGAGAACCTCGTGGCTTAATAATAACAGCCGCACGAGTCGCTCGAAGGTTAAGCTACACTTGCCGCGGTCGGTTCGTGGATGGAAGACTATCCTTTACATATCGAAACCCCTTCGTGCCTCAGAAAGCACGTTAAGATGTTGATACCGTCTGTCATTCGCAGATCTTTCACTCACAGTCGTTACGGGTAGTTCAATGACTAAATAAACTAACATAAACCTATGGACTGGGCATACCTACAAAATTAGCGTGTATAGCTATAAAAATCGGGCACTTAAGATGGACGCCTTTCTTAGGGTTGTTTTTGTTTTTCTCGCACCACACTTATACAACACGACGGCATGATTTTCCTATTAATGGACACCGAAATACCTAGTTTCTAGACGTATTTCTCTCGAAAACAACAAAAATATTTTGAGCAATCAACCGTTTGACAGCATATCTACCACAAACCCATTCATAAAACTCGGCACTCAACATGGCGACCGGTCACGCATAGACATGATTTTGACGTCACACAAAAGTGTTGCCAAATTTAGTACTTGACAAACATTTAGATGTCACTCTTTTCATATGCAGCTCTTGATTAGTTAAAAAGAAACAGAACGCTTTTTGACATGTGTGTGTCGATATGATAGATATTTGTATAACTATTATTTCTATAGTAGAATATGCCGTCTCCGTGCTTCTCCTATCTCAATGGGGTAGTTAGACGCCCAAAAGTTTGACAACTAGTCATATAAAGGGTATCGTGTTACCCAGTAACTGGTTTGTGGACGTCTCACGTGAGATAGGCAGTCGCTCGCATGTAAAACACTGATATTCAGCAGCTGCGGGTTAGGCTGGAAGTCGGCTCCAACGTAAGATGATGACACTGACAGCTCTGGAACGCGGTTTAGATGTGCTGAACGCGTTCAGTGTCATAGATGAAATTCGCCCTGAGTCAGCGACGATGCATTGAGTACTATAACGTTACAAGGTTCTTTTGTCACGTGGCCAAAATCAGAACTAACAGCGCCATCTTGTTTTTTGAATACATTTCACAAAACAATTGCAACCAACCAATAGCGCTTTCCTGTCATTGTCATTCAGGCGCCAGAAGATCCTTGTAGCACTAAATCATGATATGGCATGTCGGATTTAGAGGCCCATTTACACGTAGCAATTTAGTTGCCCGATTAATGCAATAGTTGAAAGCAATATAAAAAGTTGCAACATCCAAACACTGTTTAGATTTAGACGATTTAAATTAATTTTGCTAATTGCATTCTATGGGGAATTGCATAGTTAAAAGATCTTTTAGAGAAAGTTTAACTTTGCAGAGCCTCGGCCTCGTCTGTGTTGCTCACACCAATGTGACAGTTTCTAAAACTTAATGGTCCATAGCTTGGCCCAGGTGCTGTAGATAGTTTAGAATAGTAACTAGTTCTTGCTATGAAAATGATTGACATTACTTACTTTTGTTATAGGAGATTAATTTAATGTAATAATTAAGTTTTCTGAGATAAGCTACAGTGGCGCACTCTACATTTGAATTACGAATTTAATTCACGGACTTACATAGTTACGGACGAGTGACTGAATCCCGGAATCAAATTTGAATCCCGGTATCGATGAGCGGGATTGCTTTGTGTGTAATCTATGACTTCTCTTTAGTTGGTAATTACGTTAAATAGTTATATTTTTACCGATCTGGGATTTTATAGTAAGTAAAGTGTGAGTGAATGTTAAAATTGTTACATCCTTGGACGCAACTTCGTCAGAATTTGTATTTCTTCACTAGCATATAATATAGCCGTCAGTTACTGTTAAAACCATTTGGCATGACTATTAATATTTATTTTTAAACGCACATTCTTACAGTTAGTTTTTAATGATTTTGTTGCTTTCAAATAAAACACATTTTTACAAATAACGCTAAAGTCTTCCAGATCTCTGAATATTGTTGTTTATTTTTACATACGGTTGATCTCCAAAAGAGTATAACATTACATTTTATGAGTATGTGCTTTTACTAACTGCTTTCCAATAATTAAGTTTGTATAAATGTTTCAAAGTCTAACACAGCCATTATTGAACCAGAAAATAATAGAAAACAGATAAAAATAAATTCTAATTTATTGAAGTCATCAAATTATAAACTTTATTGGAACAAAACATTTATGTAAATATCAAAATACTTTTAAATTGCATCTACATTATTTTTTGCGTTAAATATTATGAAATATTTTAACATTTAAGAGATTATGTACTTTGATATTAATGTTGATTTCACCCAATACCATTTCTACTAGGTAGAAACGACTATTTGGGATGCTGTTTGTTAGAAAATCTAAGAGCATGTGAATTGGAAACAGCACAGAACATACAAGTACCTGACACAATACATAACTGAAAATACGGTTTGCTAGAAGATGCATTTCCGTCATATTTATAACGGATGTCATGACAAACTGTCATTTTCACCAGCATTTGACAGTAAGGTGTCAACAAACGCTCTGTATTTAGACATTACGGCCGCATGTTGCGGTCACCAAAGAGAATGTACACACTAGCGAGCGGTCACCGCACTTCTAAAAACCTTACCTGAAACTTGTCAAGTATTTGATTAGCAGTTGTCATGCACACTTATTCGAATATTATTATAGTTTTAAGTTCCAAGTACCACCACCTTCTTAAGTTGCATTCAGCATCGTCCTTCTTGAAATTAACAGATAAATAACTCTCCAGTTTTTACCCAAGTGTTGCGGTTTCTTGGTAACATGGTCTTAGTTTAATTATAAGATGTAATGAAATGACGAAGGAAGTCGAGATATTTCTAAAGACGCGTAATCGTAATTGAATGTGATACGAAAGGGTAGGTAATAAATATGTCTAGAAGTCATTGAGATTGAGAATTGCACGGTATTAGTGATTTAATAACAAAATGGTTGTATTCATGAGGGAAAGTGTTTAGAAAAAACTATTAAGGGGGATGCGCTAGGTAGCCTGATTGATATTTCATGGCACAGTCATAATATTAAAGGATTACTTATATTAACTTAGAGGGTTGCATTGATAATTTTTTATTTCTGTAAAGTCCTTTGTTACGCTCGCGAATCATATTTTAGTCAACATTCAACATGCAAATTGCAAAAAACATAAGAAAATTTAAATTTAGCGGGCTATGCTGACGCTTCCCCCATTAGTTAAGAACTTTTGTCCTGAAAAACAACAAATGCTTTATTATTTCAAGAATCTTCTATTTTTTTTTTGTAGCCACTGAAAAGCACGGGATATGTTGAAAACGATTTTATTATAAATTTTCCTTATATTGTAATGATGAGATTTTATAAATCTTGATTTTAATGAAATTAGATTTATTTAAAGATTTTTAATGTCTAGTTTTTATTATTCAATTCTTATTTTGGTTATGATTTGTTACCAAATAGTTTGTAATATTTTCTAAAAGAAAAAACATAACATTTTGTGACGATAAACCGATACGATAAAGGATAAACCATTTGAAATAACCGGCAACTCGCTTCTAACCCGTATGTTAACGGAAGTTAAAATCAAAACACAGGTTAATTTTCGTTCTATTTGATACACAATGCTTGTAAAAGTACATAATTCACGTAAGGATGATTTCCACCAAACGGCTCGCATCGCATCGGATCGGAACGGATTTTACGATCTCAAACTCAAAGCATTTATTTCAATTAAACCATTTACAGGCACTTTTGAATTGTCAATAGGTCAGTCAGAAAATATGAAGCTAGTTGCCCATTCCAAAGCGTAGGTACCTATGGAGAAGAACGGGCAAGAAACTCCATGGACACTCTTTTAAATTATATTTTACAAAAATATTAGTTACATCATTAATGTTGAATTTATAATTATATGTGAGAACGATGTAAAAAAAAATATACGTACGCGTTAAAGTGTTCAGAGTACAGCAAATAGTACTTAACAAAACAATAATCCAAAAGTAAAATAATTAAAAATAAGCCGAGGCAGCCAAGTGATGACCAGCCCCAACTGACGGCGCCCGTTCACGAACATGACGCATAGATCAGCACCATTCAGCTCAACCATTTTGAAGGGAGCTAAATGATCCAACACACACGCCACCGTCAGCGAGACATTTGTGTGAGCATGACATACTATCAGCCGTCAGGGCACATTCAAGTCAATGAAAGACATTATTATCATTACCCGGTAAATGGTAGCACTACAGTACATAGAACTCACATTTGTGCTATGCAATTATACAATATAAAGGAAATTGAGTTTATACAATGCAAAGATAGTCTTACAATCTTCAACAGCTCCAACAGTATTTTCAAGAGTTAATCAATTAGTTGTGGTTGTGGAGCAGGACTAGCATTGAGCCAGGCATCTTTATCAACGATGTAATCCCCTAACTTATAATATGTCTGCCTGCATAGTGTGCGTTTTATACAAGACTTGAATTTTGTCTCATTCAGTTGTGAAATGTAGGGGAGAAGAATGAATGTGGGGAGAAAAAAAAAAGAAAAAGTAAAGAATGTGGGGAGAGAAAAGATGAGTCTACTTTAGCGAGTCTGAAACGTGGTTGAACTAATAGGTCCCTATTTCTAGTACTATAATTATGTCTTTCACCTCTTTTACTAAAAAGATGTAAATTTTTCCTTTAAATGATATTAAATCATGTACACAGTATTTAAAGTCTAAATTACCAAGCCGCGCACAGCAGCTTGACCGCGGACGTCTTCCGCGACACGCGGTCGTAGCCGAAAGTATGCTGCGTCGCTCGATCGGGTCCGTTCGCCTGTCGTATCCGATTTTTATCATAAATTATCAATCCAAATTTTTATTTTCCTCTTCTGTTTTATGCATTGATTATTTTCTTCTTCTTCTAATGCAATTCAACCATTTTCAAAAATTAGAACACGTCAACTCGGGAAACTATTTGAATAGGATACGTTCCGTTCGCAAGCGACGGTACGGAGCCCATCGTATGCGTCGACATCCTGCTTGACGCAATCTGCTGTCGCCGCATCCTTTCGTATCCTTTCCGATCCGATGCGATACGAGCCGTTTGGTGGAAGTCATCCTGTAGATCGTTGTAACCTGCGCTTACACCGACTAATAAAATAGCGCAACTCCTGGTAATTTCTATACAATTTTGGAATTGTTGCAAATCGCTCGGTGTTGTCATAAAGCCATCAAGGGATACACTAGGAGACAAATGTCCTGCGACACTTGTCGCCAGCGACGAGTGAAGTGGCGATGACGTTGCCGGACTTCGCTTATGAACAAACATTGTTTCAAGCTAGTTTTAAAACTTATGTCTACAATCATCACAACCTCCTCGTTTTAGATATTTTTTAGGATAAGACCACACATCACAAGGTTATACAGTTAATGATCGAATGTACAGAGGCCAGCACATCAAGTTACCCCAATCTGTCAAATTTCTTTGATAGATTTTTAACTTTACTTTAAAGGAATAAGGTTCATATTCAATTGGGAAAATTTGACAGATTGGGGTAGCTTGATGTGCTGGCCTCTGTACAATGATATGAAAGCATTGAAAATGCCAGTTTTGTTATATTTTTGAGAGGAAAATACAGTAAAACTATATTATTTGAAAATTGAAGTTTTTCTTACCTTTTACCTTGTAACAAGGTATTTCAAAATTGTAGATTGTACAACTAGACTACACTCTGCTTTTCACTTCGATTCCGAGAAAATGAATCGTAAAGTATCAGTAATTTCACTTCAACAATGTTGCAAAATTGAAGAATAGCTAATTCCCGCCACGATTTTTTTTTTTATTTGAACGTTTCATTCGACTTGGGTACTTCATACCATACTGCCAAGTCGAGACCGTCGTCCGTCAGGATGGTTAGACCAAACGAGATATGTACAGAGGCCAGCACATCAAGCTCATCAGCACCCCCATCTGTCAAATTTATTTGATAGATTTTCAACTTTACCACAAAGGAATAAGGTTCATATTCAATTGGGAAAATTTGAGCGATTGGGGTAGCTTGATGTGCTGGCCTCTGTACCATCGCGGCCATTTCCGCAAGACCACTAAAAAAAAATTCGCCTAAATCCTGCGGCGCGGCGGTGCCAAGTCGGCGTAGCTTGGCACCGCCGGCCGCAAGGATTTAGTAATCTGTGGTAATAGTGTTTGCTTTCGACCATGGATGCTCTATTGCTCTAACTAAGGGTGCGTTCCGAATTGGAAAAATAATCGATGTAATCGATTTGAGCGTGCTTAAACCCGTACCGCATTAGCGTGAGCGCGATAGCGATTGCCCGTGAATCCTCATAAATGACGTCATGACATGCGCCATCTTGCGATAACGCTGACCATGCCTTGTGATAATATCACCGTGAGCGCTGTCAAAAATGACAGTGTGTGTGTGTGTGTGTGTGTGAGGATGAGGATGTGTCAGTGTGTGTTTTGTTTTGAGTTGCATCATAATAATATCTTTAAATTAACGTGGCATTTTCGAAATTGTGCTTCTGGCTGACAGTCGCCACCTAAACAAAGAAAAGGAAGAAATGTGAGCACTGTGAGCGCGTTCACGAGTGTTCCGAATTGTTGACAGCTCTCAGCTGTCATAATCGTAATATCCAATACGGAACGCTGACGATTTGAGTGCTGTGAGCGATTATAGCCAATTCGGAATGCGGCCTAAATGGTGACAGGTCAAAGAATGACAATAAAGACATTTACAATCTGTGTTTACAATTTTTTCCTCTTTGTGACAGGTGATGAGGTGCGTGTATGCTATTACCTGTATCACAGAGTACTTTTTGATAGATGACCTGTATACATAAAGTACTCTTTGATGCTATTAAAAGTTTTCCTCTGTGATAAACACGATCAGTAAAATACATTGTGAATGTATCAAAGCAAAAGGCTAAATACCAAATGCCCAGTATACTGATTTTATATAATACTGGAACGTACGCAAAAATAGGTAAACAAAAAGAAAATAATAAAAAAGTAATAAATAAATAAAAATCACTATAACAACGAGAACTACGGTAAAACCACAACAAATTGGCATGCTGATTGCTGTAGAAAAGAGATGTTTTAAAGAAATTAAACTTATTCCAAAATGAATGACAATAACGCCAGTGTGCCTGAGCCTAAGAAAGTGGGTGTATGGGCTGAAGGCACCCACATCGAAGCGAAGTAAGTGTCCCCTTTTTGAATGTAGTTTCGAAAATTGCATTCTTGTCCTCTTTCTGTGATCAACCTGAACGAGGTGCATTTTGATTGTAATATCCGATGCAATAAGTATATTGGTGTTCCTTTGCAAAGAAGTTTGTACATCATAATTCAAACTACCTAAGAAAGAAAGGCCGCCCATTGTATGTTTTGTATTAAATCGTATTTTTTGTTATGTATTTTATGGTGTGTATATACATATAAATAAATAAAGCAACCACGGTTATTTTTTTAATCTTACATTGCCTTTTTTTAGGGAATTTGTGATACCCAAGAAGTCACCTGATTCTAGCGATGATATACCAACAATACCAGATCTAGACGACTTACAAGATATATTGGAGAAAGAAATATCTATGCCACCAGTGTAAGTCTACAGTAATAATAATATAGTTACTTAGCACAAGTTTTGTTGCAATTATTTATAATATCTATAATTTTGAAGTCCTCCTCACTAGCTTTGCCTCAATTGATTTGGGATCGACGTAGTACCGGTAGGTCTTTTTCTTCTATTTTCATCAGCTCTCATAGTCATCACAGTACTTTCTTTTTTTCTAATCCCCCTACAAAATATAGCACACAATCTAACCATGTTTCCTTTGGTCTGCCTTATTTGTTACATCTGTATATTAAGTTCCTATATTTTCTTTCTCAGCCCTGATCACAAGGACAAAGAAACAGTGAATGCCCTATCAGAAGTTGGGGGAGGCCTATCTGGCACTGCAGACAGCGTCGAGGCAGTACTAGACGTCCTGAACTCTTACATACCCCAGGAGGAAATGGACTCTGCTGACACCGTGTGGACTGTGGAGTCTTTGCTGCAGGAACTGGCTGAGGAGAGTCAGGAATAAGACTTGAAGGTTGTTTTCTTAAAAGGTGATTAGATTTCAAACCGGGAGGTTGTGAACTGTGGTATGACAACCAAGTTTAGTCTATTTGGAGGCATTATCATTGTTTCATTGTTTACCTAGCCTTTTCCCAATGGTGGTATTAGATTGCAGTCTAACCAGATGCAGCTGAATACCATTGCTTTACATGGAGAAACTGACTATCTGACCTCCACAATTGGATCACAAGTAATGAGATATCCAATCATAAGACTGGTTGGCAGACTTTTGGTCACTGCCATTGTTGGATATTCTTCTTCTTAGCGTTTTGAAGCAATCTAAATGGATTTGGCCCAGCATGTGGCTACTTGGCTATTAACGCACTGAGATAACCATGACGTGACCTACCACACAAAACATGATGATAACGGCTACAACTGTTTGGAGGGGTTTGACGCCGAATTATCCGAGGGGCCTAATAGGCCTATACTGCAGCACCTTAGCCCTACAAATGCATACTTCTTCCCGCTGGAATACTTGGAGCGACTTTTTTTTGTAGTTGCAATAGCCCCCATTGACCTTGTCAATGGTTTCCCTGGAGTTGTCGAAATCGAAAAAAAAGGAGCAATATAATTTATTTTAAAACCCAGATCAGTGTTAAAAGACATCAATTTTCAGCATTTGCATAAAAACAAATGAAAGAAAGAAATAAAATAAAAAGGGTAGATTGAGCAGCCTCAATCCAGTTTTTCTCGCTGTATCACCTAAGGATCATCATGAGACTGTAAGAAATATTACCTATGAATAAGTATTGCCTACCCTAAGTCATTTTGGTCATAAGTAGTTAGGTATAAGATTTATTTTACTTAGGGGATATCCCGGATATCTCTAGAGAATTAAAAAAAGATCTGTGGTACTTGTATGTGCTAACTTCTAAGCAAGAGAAATAAATGACTGGAAATCATCAATAATGGAGCAGAATAATCACTGAAACTACTGTCGGATTTTAAAATTTATATACTTAGTCCAATTCTTGAGGAAGGCTATATGCCTTAACATCACGCTGTGACCCTTAGGACCCGAGCAAAAAGAAAAGAAGTCGGAAATGACGCTAACCGAAAACGAAAAGATAGCGCGGGCAGGCGATGCGATGCGACGGGGTAAGTCCGGGTAACAAGAAAATGTAATAATTAAAAAAAAATATGAAATCTTCTGTCATCATTTTATTTGTAAAAAACTTATTTATATCTAAATACTGTGCTATTTTATTATAACAGTTACTTATTGTAACAAATCCTCCATCCAATTACGAATAGACTAAGGAATGATTGTTCTTACTTAATAATAAAATAATAAATAGTAGTAATTTGAAATAATTGTTGTTATTGTACCTACATACATTTATTATTACATAATTCAGTGTTAAACTTTGTTGACATTAACTTTTTCATTTATTTATTAGTTTTTTATTTTATATGAGGTTTAATAACAATAATAGTGAAATAACACTATTTACATTTTAGTAGGTACTTACTAATATTGATGCATTCAAATCGATTAAATACTTCTCATAATCATTCCTAGATTTCGATGCCGATATAGTTAAGTTTCGTGTGGAAACAATACAGTCATGTCAGCATCATACACAGCTACACATTAAGCTACTCGAAACTGTCAAATTTTCCCAATCAACTTTGAACCTTGTGCTTTAGCGATAAAGTTGAAAATCTATTAAAGAAATTTGACAGATTGTAGTAGCTTGATGTGCTGGCGTCTGTACATGTCTTTTATCCGCCTGCAATCTAGCGTCCTGGACAAACAAAAAAAACAGATCAAAGGGATACTGTACCTACGATTTAACTTGCTGGACTTCAATTTTGATGCAGCACAACTTTTCCCCAATCTGGTCGACGCTATTAACATGTTTCGCTAAAGGCTGATTTTTTCAATCGACAGATAATTTGTATTCGTGGAATAAAATTGACGTCTGATAGATTTTGTATGGAAGAACTGTCAAAAATTCAGAATTATTCCTCAGATAAAATTATCTAGCATTGGAAAAATCAACCCTAATAGATTACAATCATCTTGTATAGTATTTACTAGTTCCATAAGCCGGTTAATTATGTTACCAGTCAATCATGAACTCTTATTCATTTGATAGAGACAGGATCTACAAAACCTAAAGTACAGACGCCAGCACATCAAACTACTACAATCTGTCAAATTCTTTGATAGATTTTCAACTTTATCGCTAAAGTATAAGGTTCAAAGTTGATTGGGAAATTTTGACAGTTTCGGGTAGGTTGACGTGCTGGCGTCTGTACAAAATATTGAGGATAAGCTTAACAAGCAAACCAGTTCTAGAGAATCAGCCACATTCACTAACAAAATCTTATCTATTGGCAATCAAAAACGATGCTTATTTAATTTTTCATGTTTATCATATCACACAATTGAATAATTGTAACACTAATAATAAAAATAAACATAATACAATTTCACTCAGGCTGGCTGGACAAATCTTCAAAATAACTCGCATTTAACTAGGTCAATAGGGCATTTTATGTGACGGCTAAACACCCTTATTTCAGAATTTGTGACGCAACAGAATCTTAGATAATCGATCGAAAACGTGTCCAGCCATCTTGAAAAACCACTTTTTGCATATCAACGGTCACATAAATTTGTGACAGGCATCGAGCTAAAAGTCCAGCCAGCCTGAGCTCAAGCTGGCTGGACACATATATCTCCGCTGCGTGATGATCTACGGCCTTCGAAATATGTTCAAATTTTTGTGATGGGGGCGATAATGATTTACTGAATTTGTGACGGAGAAACTTTGAGTAGTTTCAAAGATATTGATCATTTAAGTTTTCCCATACAAACATCCATTAATATTGTGAGGTGACCATAATTTTTACATGAATAAAGGATTTTTTTATCGACTAATCTTCCGGTAGCAGCCACGCCTGCTTTGTATTTGATTTTCATAGATGGCGCTAAGAAAACATCGTTCTTATGAACAATGTTTCATCGATGTTACCAGTTTCAACATCGATGTTTATGAACGATACATCGATGCGGCCATTAATTTATTTTCAACTACAGATAACTTATTAGAATCGTGGATTCTTATTGGTTTTTTGGCATAAAAATACCACAGCCAATTACTCTACTAAAGAAAATAGAATGACAGCGATACTCCCATAGACAAAACTACTAAAAATAAAATTGTGCGGACCGTTTTCTGCAATTTGCTGGTCAGTATTAAGTTATACGTTGATTAAAATATGATTCGCGGCCGTAACAACTATGTATTTACACTGTAAATTTTACAGAATTATAATCTAAAATTCATCAACACAACTCTCTAAGACCAAGTAATCCCCAAGAATGACTATTTCACTATTTCATAACTCTTCACATTTGGGGATTATACTAACTTAACAAGTTGTATTACTGATTGTAATGATTATAATTCTGTAAATACATATTTGTTACGACCGCGAATCATATTTTAATCAACGTACCACTTAATACTGACCCGCAAATTGCAAAAAACGTAAGAAAATTTGAATTTCGCGGGCTACCTTAGCACTTCCTCCTTAAATACCTACAGTTGTTCGTATTAATATCACCAAAACACGGATTTTCATCCATTAAGGAAAACACCTTAAAATATACTTAGTCCTACATAAAACCTACATTATTGGTAACCCTACTGCAGTGTTATGTGTATGGGAAGATTTAAATGATCAATATCTTTGAAACTACTCAAAGTTTCACCGTCACAAATTCAGTAAATCATTATCGTCCCCGTCACAAAAATTTGAACATATTTCGAAGGCCGTAGATCATCACGCAGCGGAGATACGTGTGTCCAGCCAGCTTGAGCTCAGGCTGGCTGGACATTAAGTTTTTATTGATTTCTCGTAAACCCTTACATGTGACGCCATAAATCAAACGTTATTACTGTCACAAATTGCGTCACTAAATGTTAGTAAAGGAACCATATTTGAAAACGCTCCCGTTATTGAGATTCGGAAGTGCCAGCCAAAAGTTTTATACGTAAATTCAAGATGGCTGGACACAGATTTTTGCATTTTTCTACTAAATCGCTGTACAAAACTTTTAGCTCGATGCCTGTCACAAATTTATGTGACCGTTGATATGCGATATAAAAAGTCGTCAAAATCACTTCCGATACCGAGATTGAGAGACCAGCGAAAAGTGGTTTTTCAAGATGGCTGGACACGTTTTCGATCGATTATCTAAGATTCTGTTGCGTCACAAATTCTGATATAAGGGTGTTTAGCCGTCACATAAAATGCCCTATTGACCTAGTTAAATGCGAGTTATTTTGAAGATTTGTCCAGCCAGCCTGAGTGAGAGTGACATATAATACACAAGTGTTACAAAGATTCTGCATGGAAGTCAAGTATGTTCCTCTTTTACAACTTTTAATACATCTCTTTATATGACAAAAAAAAAACTAAAATGTGAGCTATTTTTAACTTACTATTTTTACAAACCTCTAAAACATCTCTGATTTTACATTTTTCTAGCTATACTGGCAAAACATGAAATAATTTGACCTAACTAGAAAAGGAATTTGTTATTATTTCAATGCTATCCTAATGAGCTGGGGAAAGAACAACAAGTCAACTAGGCATCCTATAAAATTTACGTCCTGGTCGCTTTTGCGCTTGTAAAGCCAAATAATGAATAATTTTAAAAGCATTTGTCAATGAAAACAAACCCTGTATTGCATTTAAAAGTCAGCGCAAAATCTAATAAATTCATCGAGATATATTCTGAATCAACAGCTTAGTTCTATGACCTAGTAGAAATACTTTGAATTAAGCTCCTCGTTGAGCCACCGGCTGTTCTGAATGCAATATAAGCTGTGATACCTAAAACAATATATGAGGGCAAGATAGTTGCAGCATACAATTCTTTGCTATTTAACAAACTGAGTCCAGAAACAAAGAAATGTGACACTATGACCCATCCAACTTTGATGTAGTTTTTGTCGTCAAATCCACTGAAGAATATAACGCTCCAGAATGTGTTGAGTAATATCATGCAGAGGGTCATGGCTGCGCTCGTCACAAAGAAGTACTCTGTGCCGGTGTGGAGCCCTAACGTGCCTGGACCAACCTGTAATATGGAAAAAGATTTGGTGAAAACAACCATTTTTGGATGTATCCGGGTGCTTTGTAGTCTTACAAGTGCATTCACACAAAGATTTTAAAGTTATTCAAAGTTTGTAATGTTAAGTGTTATGTTCATTGTGCGCCTATCTTAAATCTCTTTGATTGTGCGTCTATTTGGCAATACCGTCCGTCATCCTACATAAATAAACAATTAAAAAGGTTGGCTCAAGAAAACACTGAAAAACTGTTAAAAAGACCTTTACTTTGTTTATCATTGATGGTTCTGATTTCCTATTCCTCTGTCTGTGGAATATTATGGTATACTTATCCTTGTAGTTACTATTTTTTTTTAAAGCTGTAGTAACTACAGCACTGTTTAGCAGCAAGCATGCAAGCAGCAAGGTTTACAGTAAACAGTATATCAGCGGTCTACTTCCTGTAACAATAACTAGGTTTTTGCTTTGTTGCAATTTTCTCAAAATAATCATTTTAATATAATTTTACTTGCTCCGTGCATGCTCACGCAATGCACTTTATATAGGTAAACTCGCCAATTTACCACCCTCACGGGTTGGGTACATTTGAGTAATGTTTTATAACTCTTTAAAAATCTAATCTTGATTATCTTTTGTGGACTGATGCTCTCATTTACATTGCCAATACGGTGATTATGAATGATACTAGCTGACCTGGTGAACTTCGTACCACCTCAGAATCAATAAGAACGAATGTATGAGGGAATGAATCTTATTTTTATTTTCTTGAAATTTTCCCATGTTTTAATAGTTATTCTGTTATTCAGAGCGGAGACCAATCCAACAAATCAAAGACCAGTCTTCCAGTGGTTCTTGGTGTAACTAACCCGACTTAGATTTATTTATGTAGATTGGGTACTAGGCTTGCACAACAGCGCTACCTATTGGGTCCAAAACTATCCTGTCTATCTTTGAAATCAGTTGGGTGGTTTCAAAGTTTAGCTTGTAGAAACATAGTGACATGATTATACATAAATAAGACTAGTGTATAAATAAGATTAGCCTTTGACCATTTATAACATTAATAACATTTGGAACTAGAAACAATGAAATACATACCGAATCAGCCAGTACGTTAATAAGGGCGAAAGCTCCACTCATGGTGCCGAAACCCAGTCCTGACACATAAGCCAACTCTAGCTTATTGCTGCCTATGCTGTGGTTCTCTGATATCTCTTTCAGTCCCGCTTCCGTCTTCCGTAGCAAGACATACATGCCATACCGGAATGCTTCCTGAAATTTTTTTTTATCAATTACTGATGTATGAATGAATGTAAACGAGGCAAAAGAAGTATGTAAGGATCTTAGCAGGTGGCGTTCTGAAATGAAATTGTTTATTCTGTAAATAGGACATTGGAATTACTTTTACACATCATCATTCTCCTGCCCTTATCCCAATTTATTTGGGGTCGGCGCAACATGTATTTTTCTTCCATACTTCTCTATTAGTCGTCATCACGGTAGTCACCCCCTTTCTAGCCATATCATCGTTCACACAGTCCATCCATCGTTTCTTTGGTCTTCCCCTCCTCTTATAGCCATCGACATTCATACTCAAAACTCTCCTCACGACATTTTCCTCATTTCTCCGTAGCACATGCCCATACCATGACAACCGATTTCCACACAACTTTTCGGTCACCGGTACCACTTTCAAACTTCCTCTTATGTACTCATTTCTTATTCTACCCATTCGTGTAACACCACACATCCCTCTTAGCATTCTCATCTCTGCTGCATGCAATTGCCTTTCGTTCATCCCTTTTGTGGCCCAACATTCTGATCCATACAAGACAGCAGGTCTAATCATGGTTTTATATATCTTCCCCTTGAATTACTTTTACACATCATATTATAAAAATAAGCTAGAAGTAGGTACATCAAAATTATTTAGCCTTTACTGTCTCACTGCTGGGCAAAGGCTAGAAGTTTTTTAGTAGGGTAATTTTAAACACATAGAGAAGAAAGAGATTTTATGAATATTAAATGTCATTCATGTTACCAAAGCATTTTAGCAATGAAACATGTTGCCCTTTTGGGTGGATAGCCCTTGGTTGAATATAATGTAAATCTAGAGCTGAGCAATATGTATAGCTCAGCTCAACAACAATAATAACTGTATCTAGCATGTTCATATTGCATATTGCCTACAGTAACATCACATGCGATAACAAAGTAGCTTCTTTATTAAATGCAATTAGACAAAAGTGGAACAGTTAAGTTTCACTATATACTAAAGACTGCTGTCAGTAAATAATATTGTCAACAGGAAAGGCCCATATTAAGATTATAAATGAAATTTTATCAGTTACTAATAATAATAATAAATTTATTTAGCTAAGTTTACATTCAAGTGGATTGAATTCCTAGACATCACACTAGGATTCCCTGTGTTGTGAGATCCAGGGTCCTTTGTTCCGTTAACATTTTTATATAATATGGTACATTTTTAAACTTCTATTCTATTTTTCGAGGTTCTGGCTCCATCGGTAACGTTCGATGATTTTGCCAATGTCAAGGTATGAGAAAATAATAGGTATTTTTAAACTTAAAATAGGCATAAAAAAAGAGTGGTTAATTGTGTCAGTTGTGTTGGTGTTGTAATAGTGTCTTCATGCTATAAGTACGTATGTAAGCTATGTATTTGCTTGTCAATCTGTGTGAGTTTTACATAAACTACGAGACTTTCGGTCATATCATAGTTAGTGTTAGTGTATGAAGCCAATTTGTTATCGTTACTTTGCATTTTTTTTTGTGTTAGTTTTAGTATTTTGTGTAGACCATAGTGAGTTTTGTGTATAGTTACTGACCTGGAATATGATAGCAAAGACCATCCCAAACGCCAAATGCGTTCGTAACGGCACCACTGCATACCACACAACTGATGAAATTAGAAACGATAGCAGCCATCCAAATGCTGCTACTATCATTATGATGATGCGCACAGGGTCATTGGCCACCGTGAACGCGAACATGACCAGTGGAGCTCCGAAGGCAAGGAGGGAACAGCTGAAGAACTCTGCGAGAGTCATCCTACGCGATTCTTAACAAGTTATGGACAGTAAACCTAACTTAAACTACCTAACAGCTGCCTAATGCTGTCAACTGTTTTAAACTAAGAACATTTGTACACGAATAAATTAATCATGAATCACAGCACAGCAAAGCAAACGCAGTTTTTCAGTGATGTCAGTTCAGCACAGAGTACCTTACAGTTTGACAACTTTGACATTTTTGAATTTTTGATGAGTCGCCGAGCGCCGACTCGCCGATGATGAGCATAATGAGTCGTTCAAAATTGACGTTTAGAAATATGGATATTACGGATCGGGCAGGAGCCCGGCTATGGGATGGGCCCAATGGGCCGGCCGGCCGGGATAATTTTAGTTATTTTATTTGTAATAATTAGTTATATTATTTGAACTCACTTCAGAATAGATGTTTGAAGTATTAGTTTTAATAATATTTTACATTTAAATCCGTTGATCTCTCTGCGTTTCGTTCGTTGTTGTTGATTTCGATGTCAACCCTAATTTTGTCAACAACACTGTCAGTGTTAACTTTTATATAAATTAGTCTAGTGTCAACGGCACAGAGTACCACAGAGTACTTTTTGATAGAGTGAGAAGGACCAAAATTGTGAAATTACTGCTGTCAGTGGCTCAGTACCTCAGTTTCCTATTAAATTTTTTCCTCTATGACCCAGTAGTAGAAATAACCTCACTTTTAGCCTGCTGCTGTGATCAAAATAGTCTCATTTTAAAACAACAAAGCAATATTTTTATCTTTACAAGCAGCTATGCCACCAAAAGGACCAAAGAAAACTTTATGGGTGGACTGCGAGCGATGTGGCTGCAGTATAACTTCAAACGATAAAAATATTCACATCGAATTGAGCTGCGGAAAAGATCAGTTGAAATGTCCTTATGTTGCCGATGGGAAGCTGTTTACTTGGCTGCAGAGGGTGGGGGCGGCGCCCGAGGGGGCTCCGCGGGACGCTGTACTCGTGCACCCGTCAGCTGGATCGCTTATAGGAGCAGTGCTCGGATGTCCCCTTCAGTTGAGCAGAGAGGGCGCTCCTATGATGGTGAAGCGGATGTGGCCATCCAAAGCATCTGCGCCGGCCGCTGTTATAGTACCGGCAGCTGGTAAGTGTGTCTATAGCCACTTTTCAGAATTATATGGTTGTAGTAAGAACATAGTTGGCAACAAGCCAGGGCAACAAGGACATCAACAAGATGGGTCATGACCCTCAGCACTGAGGCAACGAGTATAAGGAAAAAGTTTTTTTTTTAATTCAACATACAGATACACTGACACTCTTTACTTTACCCTACAAAAGTAATTAGTTATATCTTAGTAAACATTGATCAAACTGACAGCTGCAAACCCTATTTTCTAAAACATAATATTCTAAACATCCCCAGTATTTGCATTCTAGAAAATAGATTCTAGAACTAGATAAACAAATTTTATTACTCCCTAGATGAATATTTAAATGATAAACATAAATATAATAAAATAGTAAAATGAATGTTAATCATGCAATATATTGGTATATTTAAAACATATTAATGATATGAAATAATATAAATATGTTATAAATATAATAATCTGACACCGGCGGATCACTATTTTTTTATATTTTTAAATGTCTTTTTATACTTATTTATATATTTTAAGAAATATTTAAAAATTTAACAAAATGAGTTAAGTAAATCTCCTAAAACAGGGCTTCCTCTCTCCTACCCTTTTGCTGTGCCCTACTGGGTCCATAATGATGTAAATTATATAGTTACCACCTACCACATTATGGTAAAGCAATAAAGATATTTAGTATTGAGCATATAAGATTTATATTTGAAGAAATTAAACTTATTCAAAAAGTGTTACCTGCAAAGACTTGTTGAATCTGAGTTACTTGTGAAACTCATTTTGAAAGCTTGGAAACCAGTCCCTTCCTTTAAAACAATTTGCACAACAATAAAACTCTTTCTACATCTGGCCAATCCTTTAGATAGGCATCTAATTCGTCACGCCATCTCTTTCTGGGCCTACCGCGTCGCCGATTCCTGTTATTCGGAATCCAGTCAGTGGCTACTTGCTCAATTCTGTTGCGACATGCGGCAGATGTGGCCTGCCCAATTCCACTTTAGTTTGGCGAGAAAATTTTTAGACAGAAGGAAGGCCTTTGCCCTGCAGTGGGACATAACAGGCTCATAATAATAATAAAACAATTCATATCAAACAGTTTTACTTTTCTTTACAGATCTATCCAGTGAATGGAGTAATGACAGCAAGAAGGTGACAGTCTCTGTGATCAAAGAGGAAGTTCCAAAGGCTACTCGCCTCAAAATCAGAATAAAAAACCATAAAACGAAATCAGATATTTGTGATATTTTAAAACACCATTTTTACAATAATTTTGTTTGTATTGGTAGCATTTTAGTTTACTACTACTTTGGTAGGAAATTAGAAATTGAGGTAATTGACATAAATTCTGGGAATTTAGATTATACAGGGTGGTATGTTTTAAGTGAAAGTAGTATCTGGACTATGGAACAGGAAGCAGTTGCTAAAACTAAGAAAAAGCCACAGATACTGGGTGGTGTTGATGATATTTTAGAAGAAATACAGACATTTATCAAGATCTCATTCAATGTAGATGGTCTGACTGCTAATTTTCAACCCACAAGGGGTTTGCTAGCTTATGGCCACTCAGGGATAGGAAAAACAGCAATTTGCAAGTATCTAATTGAAAATCTCAACTGCTTTCACACAGAAATTAATGGCCCAGCCATCTTTAGCAAATACTTTGGAGAAACTGAAGGTACAATGAGAGGCCTATTTGAAAAAGCTATACAAAACCAACCAAGCATCATACTGGTTGATGAAATTGAAACTATATGCCCTAGGCGGTCTTCTAGCAGTACAGAACAAGAGAGAAGGATAACTTCAGCATTTGTGAACATGCTGGACAGTTTACATGCTGAAGAAAGCAGGGTTTTTGTATTAGCAACAACAAGGAAGCCAGAAAACATAGATCCAATGCTCAGACGTTTTGGAAGGCTAGACAAGGAAATAGAGATTCCTGTACCAGATAGAATGAGAAGAAAAGAAATTGTTTATAGTTTGCTCAAAAACCTGCCAAATAAAATATCTTCAGAGGACATCGAAAATATCTCAGACTTGGCCCATGGTTACGTCGCCGCGGATTTGGTCAATCTCTGCTCGCAAGCTACCATGAAATGTATAAAACGATCCAGTGATTGTATTGAGCGTGAAGATCTGAATGCAGCACTGACCATAGTCAGGCCAAGTGCTATGAGGGAGTTATTGATAGAAATACCCAACGTAAGGTGGACGGACATAGGAGGGCAGGACGACTTGAAGTTGAAATTGCGTCAAGCTGTTGAATGGCCTTTAAAACATGCTGAGAGCTTCCGAAGACTTGGAGTCAGTCCTCCGGGCGGCGTCTTACTCTACGGACCCCCCGGTTGTTCTAAAACTATGATAGCCAAAGCTTTAGCAACCGAAAGTGGTCTAAACTTCCTCTCCATAAAAGGTCCGGAATTATTTTCGAAATGGGTCGGCGAATCTGAGAGGGCTGTTAGAGATTTGTTCACGAAAGCTCGGCAGGTCGCGCCGTCTATTATATTCTTTGATGAAATGGATGCGATCGGTGGGGAAAGAGGGTCGGGTGAGGCTGGAGTTCATGAGAGAGTTTTGGCTCAACTATTAACAGAGCTAGATGGAGTGGTGCCACTAAACTCCGTTACAATCCTAGCGGCAACTAACCGGCCTGATAGAATGGACAGGGCTTTGCTAAGACCGGGTCGTTTAGACCGCCTGATCTACGTACCATTGCCAGATTTTGAGACAAGGTTACAGATAATAGAGTTGAAGCTAAGAAAAATGAGCATATCTGATGATGTGAATTCTCATAATTTAGCAACAAGGACTGAAGGGTTTTCAGGAGCGGAGCTGCAGGCTCTTTGTCACGAAGCTGCGTTAAGGGCGCTGGAGAAAGACCTGGACTGTAAAGAAGTAACTATGGAGCATTTTGAACATGTTCTGAAAGATTTTAAGCCAAGAACACCTGAGTCTCTGTTGAAGGTCTACCAGGAATTTGCTCTGGGGCAAAAATCTGGATAACTGTGTATATAATGTGCCAAAATTTACAAGCTAAAGTCAGCAGTCGGTAGCTAGCTCCCAAAATCGCCGCTTCAGTTGCAGTAGCTGAACCAATTTACTGCATTTGGCAGTTACTGCAATAAAATACAAAAAATAAGTATTATTTTATCTACATATTTTAGCTGTTGCCCGCGACAAACCAACTCACTGGCGCCAATTCCCTTGTTCACAAACTAAACTAAATTTAAGTTCAGTGCATCCTTTTCTTTCTATTTCATTAAGAAAAGGACAGAAGATAAATATTAGTTTAGTCCTGTCAAATTAAGATACTCCATAGACAGTTTAGACGTGATTAAAAAATTAGCTACTAAAAATACGTCAATTTACGTCAGGCGCTGACTAATTTGACAGGACTAAACTAATATTTATCTTCTGTCCTTTTCTTAATTAAATAGAAAGAAAAAGATGCACTGAACTTAAATTTAGTTTAGTTTGTGAACAAGGGAATCGGCGCCACTGTCGCATTTATAATAATATATTATAGTTAGGATTAGGTTGCATGACTATAAAATAGTTTTTGTTGGCTTTAAATCCGCAGGCTGTCATAATGACTAGAACGCGTCAAACTTTATAGCGGCTTTGAAGTGCGCTACTACTGCAGTACCTCGCCCCTCACCCACTGCTGACACATAATTTTTTTACTGCGCAGCGACTCGCCTCATGTTCCAAACCGCCATAAAGTTTGCATCATACCAGGGGAATTAAATGCAGTGTGATGTGTGCATTTTTATAACATTAGCCTAATTATAAGTGAAAGTGCCTTTCTAAATCATTTATTTATTTAATAAGAATTCTTACAGCTATTTGTATATAAATTAATATTAAATCTAGTCCTTATTTCAATCACATCAATTTTAATTTAATAAATGTGTTACCTCGTCTTTAGATACAACAAGTACAAAATTGCTGATTACTGGTGTTTAACAAAAAAAAAGAACATGGATTTCTTATTAAAAGTTTGAAATAAATATGAGATTATTATTATATAACAATCTATACGTTTTGTGAATCACTTTGAAATATGTCTAATAAATAAATTATTGATGAGTTGACCCATAATTTTATTCTGATTTTGCTCAGCAATTAAAATTTGGGTGTTGGAAGCCTATAAGCACACTTATGCAAGAAATAAGTGATGCGTCGTATTATTAAATGCTCTTCTTTGAATACAATGAATATATATAAATACACAAACAGCCCTACACACACGGGATTTTACAACACAACAGTTTTTGTCAGTTCGTGAACATTGGCGTAGCTAAAGAAATATGGATTTGACGTGGCTTTAGAATCGTGTAACTGACCTTTAATACTTTGTGACACTTTGTCTATCTTTTTTACTTGGTCAGCTTGAAAAAAAATAAGTAGAATTGATTCGTTGGATTCACGGAGTGAGTGAGGAGAGTGAGGGAAGTTAGTGAAGTAGGTAAGTACCTACACGCGACTATTTGTTCGCGTAACACAGTAGCACAATCTGAATAATTTTGAAGGATATTGCTAATCCATTGCTTCTTATGTTGGAAAAAATTGTCTACTCAACAACGTAAATAACGCAATGAATATTGTTGAACTGTCAAAATGAAAGACTGCTACGGTTAGTGTGTCACGCTATTACACTGCCGTATCGAAAGACCACAGAAAAGTAGTTGCTTGTGCCAAGTTTCTAAATCAATCTAAAGGTTAAAAATATCAGAAAGTCGTAAAATTTTCAATAGAACGCCAATGTTACTGAAATAATCACATTTTAAATGCACGTTTACACTATGTTTTCTAATACAATCAACTAATCCACGTTTTGTCTTTATAGAGAAGTCAGACGCATATTATTAAATACGCCGGACGTATTGCATATCCACGCTTTTCGATACGCCGACTAAAATTTTTTGTTTTGCTACGGAGAAAACAGGAATATTGCAATTGTTAAAGATAGACACGGGACTTATTATTACTACTTAGAAAGTTATTTTTACATACTTTTATTAAGTTTTACTTGCCTATAATATCAAGTAAAAACTAAATAAAAATGGGCGTAGGCTAGGTTTTTAGGTTAATGTGTCACCTGCAAAGCAGAACACTGCTTGGCGGCAGAAATAGGTGACGAGCTGTTTCTCGAGGGTGCTGTGTTAACACAAAAGCGCCAAGGTAGCCCGGGAAGTCAAATTTCCTTACGGTTTTTGCAATTTGCAGGCCAGTATACCTTGCAAATTGCAAAAAAAAAAACGTCAAAATTTGAATTTCATGAGCGCATCCTCCTTTTAGCCATTGCTTTTGCAGCGCGAAAGACAGATGGAGCTATACACTATCCCTTTTTCGCCAAGGCCAAGGAGGCTTAACACACAGTACGGCTCAAGATCTTCTTTTGCGAGTTTGTCTCCTAGCTACGACATAGCATATAAAATATTATAGTTTTTTTTAAATTTCCTCAGAATCTCAGGAAACTGTTAGTGAAACCTCGGAATTTAGAAATGTTAATTTTTCCATCAGTCTTTTAATAAAGAGATATCAGATAACATTCAATTAAGTATTTTTAATCACGATCTTTTTATTTGACAGTCGTTTTGGCAAACGGTTGTCGTTGTTTCCAATTTAAAGTTATTAATGCAAGTATTGCACATTATTTTTGTTTTTCGATAACCTGATGAGGTATTCGATCCATAATTATTTGGAATACCTACATAGGTGGCTCCAAAATGTACATCATTTCTTGGATCATGGTGGTCTATCCACCATGACTCAAATAATTTTTACGTTAAGTTTTTTAAAATTCCGAATTCATAAGGGTATGTTCACATCTACTCACGCACAGAACGCACCGTTTAGCCTTTAAACACGCTCCGGCTACCGGGCAATCGGCTCTTGGTTCCCGTAGTGGAGTGTAAATAGAAGATCTTTCACACTTCTTTGCACAATTTAACCGGCGTATTACACTTCGATACCGGGTACGGAACCGGAGCGTATAAAAAGGCACTTTCCGACTCGTTAAAGACTCGCGAAATATTAATCCAACCGCAAAAAATTCGCTACTACCGCACGCATACCATGTTCATACGAAGCAGCGTCACATATAAAGCATATCACTTCCATCGTATACAGCAAGTCAATACTCAAATTACCCGCGAACATTACTAACGTGCGCGTTCGTCGTGCGTACGTAGACGTGTACGCACCCTAATAGGAATTATAATGTGTAAGGGTACCCTTTAGGTACTAACTGATGTAACCACTAAGTTAATCAGATCATAATGGTTTCTGGTACAAGGAACACGTATTAGGGAATGAAACTAGCTTCATGATTTTTTTTTTATGACAGCATCTAATGGCTAAAGAAAATTTTAGAAGCCTGAACCTGCAATCTCTGTAATGAAATACAATCTGTTCGACAAAATTACGATTAGCATATCAGACGATAAATACTTATGTTAGTTTTGTCAAACACATTGAAATTTCATTTTCGAAAAGGAAATAGTAATGAAAGAAAATATAACTAAATCAGTTCAATAATGAGAAAAAGTAATAGAACGATCTACTAACAATCATGCTGAAATGTTAAGGTTCATAAGGCGCATTTCAACCTTTATACATAGAATAAGTTTTATCCTGAGAATAAATTTTGAATTTTGGCAGTTTTTACATACTAGGACTGTCACACGTCAATTTTATTCTACAAATAAAAGATATGGGGAAAATCAGCCCTTAGCAGCATAAAATGGGTACCATTTTCGCTAGTAATGGTAACACTTTGAGACAGAGAAAAGAGATCTTACTCCCCAAAAAACCCACAAAACCAGTTCCTTCAACATACAACCCTTATCAACCAGAAACCACTACGCAATCAGTTCATTCTTATACGCGCAGAATCTCCGTGTGTCTGTTATAACAGATGGCGATCCAGTCGGGCTGGGTGGCTCCCCACTGGATCTGGTTGACCTCGCCCTCGGCAGCCGTGTAGGCCAGGATGGGGTCCTCGATGGCGCGCGGCATCTGCTGGATGTCCCAGATCAGCGCCTGGTGGTCGTCGCCGGCCGTGCAGATGTGGCACGAACTGGGGCGAAGGAGTTCATACGTTAGTGGTGGTACTTGGCAAGGTAAAACAGGCGAATGAGGTATTATATCTGCACACAGAGTGAGTGACATAAGAATTATTGTATTGCGCAAGTTCATTCAGTGGGGTGGCCATGTTTGTCGGAGGACTGATGGCCGGCGGAGCAGACGAGTCCTGGAGTGGAGACCGCGTATCGGCTAGCGTAGTGTGGGACGCCCTCCAGCGACGATGGACCGATGACCTTAAGAAGGTGGCTGGGACAGACTGCAGCCGGAAGGCGGAGGACAGGATTTCGTAGCGCAGCCTGGAAGAGGCCTATGTGCAGCGGTGAATTGCGATAGGCCGAGTTGATTGAAGTTCAAACATCAGTGCGGGTTTTATCCATCGTGTATACTACGGTATAAAAGGTGTCAATGAAGCTACCGATTTCCGTGCCGAATGTGTAGCTTGCGCATCAATACCAGAGGCATAGCAGTTGCGTTGTCATCTCAGTGAAAAACCGTCACCATCTCTTCAACTGGAACGCAGCAACGCTGCTTGTAAGTACTTCCCTGAAAAAGTTCCTTCACAAAGAGCTTTGCAACTACTTTAGATGGGGTCCTATATGAGTATCATCAGGTGACATACCTGTGTGGGGCCCAGGCGATGCCGTTGACGCATGCGCGATGGTTGTTGAGCCTGGCTACTGGCGTGCAGGGCACCCTGACGTCCAGGATGATGACCTCGCAGGCGTCCATGGCGACTGTAGCAAGGTAGTTGGGGTCCTGTTTGTTCCAGGCTAGGCGGAGGAGTGGGGTGTGTTGGGGGTCCTGAAAAGATGGGTGTGTTAGTAGTTTAGTGTATCCTTTAATTGAAGTTTAACTGTTGCGAAGCAAATTGAGTTAATTGAATCCCTTTAGGATTAGCTATGCTAATGCAATTTTTTTTTAGCAAATATTTCTCGTTTGTCTAATTACCTCATAAATGATAGTAGAGTGTTCAAGATGCCGCAGATCGAACATCCTGACGGAGCCGTCCGCGCCCACCGACGCGAACATGTCGCGTCCGCCGCCCGCGCGGCTAAATGCTATGTCGTACACCTCCTGTAAGCAAAATGATCATAAATTAATAATGAGATTTGTAAGACAATCAAGATCAAGACGAAGATGGAGCGACGAACTTGACCTATACCGAATGTACTGGCGGCACAAACATTTGTGGAAAAGGGAAAGAGAGGCGTTTGCCCAGCAGTGGAACATTACGGGCTAAATAAATAGATAGATAAATGTAACAATCAAATGAAAAGAAGAATAATTCAAAGATCTGAGCATTATATTGTTCGGCGTTTAATGTCAAGTCGCCGATAAATATCTTACTGTAATTGTAACTTTGAAGCCGAAGAAACACTTGAAGTTGTTTGATAATTTGGGGATAGAAAAATAGAGATCTTGATTGAATAAGAAACTAAATAGTTCTGAAAAAAATCTAAATCGCCTTGATCAGTGCAATCGTGGCTAAGTGTACGTAAACACGAGCGACAAGCGTCGACGACAGAGACAACTGCAGCCGTCGACTAGCGTCGTTATCTGTCGTCGACTCGCGTCGTTATCTGTCGTCGATGCGTGTCGCTCGTGTGTACGAGCACTACGAGCACTAAGTGTTTGGAATCAAATCTCGCACGAAACAAATAGTTTATAGGCCTTTACAGGTATACCATGCTTTTGAAAATCTGGAAATTAAAAGGACAATTTACCTTATCATGAGCAATAAGCTGCGTCTTCACATGTCCTGACACCTCATTCACTCTTCCCAGCACCTGCCCAGTCTCCAGCCCCCATATAGTGCAGGTGGTATCAATACTGCTGGTCCCAATGAGGTTAGGGTCCACCTCGTTCCAGTCAAACGAAGTCAACGGGGCACAGAAGTCTGAGTTCTTATTGTTGTTGAGAACGCACTCGAACAGAGTGTATGGTTCACCGGCCCGCCATATGCGGAGGTAGTCGCCTGTATGAAATAAATAATTTTCATTAGATTGCGATTTTAGAGTAGTTTTTTTTTCTTCTGTGGCAACTGAGCCGATGTCAACTATTCTGCCTACGTCATGCGGTGACGGCAACGTAGCAAAGCGAGCCGTCAAAAGCTTGTAAGATAAACTGTAGCAGTATTTCTAAAGGTGTATTTAATTGTCACTCAGAACAGCATTCACAAAAGCAAAGGGTGAATATTTTCGTAAAATGAGTTTGTAATGTGTGCAAAAAGTAGCAGTTACTCTGCGGACATAAAATCTATGGAGCAGCAGATTTTTTTTTCTTCTGACTAGAATTTTCATTACTGCAGTGCCTAGCTACTGTTTAATTAGTTTTAAAAATGTAGAAGATATGCCACTTTAAAAATATCCATTTAAATATATAGTTTTGTCCATTACAAGCTATTAAAGACATGAACAATAAGAAGCTTAGCTTTATCTACTTACCGCTAGTAGCCAACAGGTCAGGGTAGACTCCCTTGCTGTCCGGAATCCACATGATCTTGGTGGTGGGGTACGGGTGATCGAAGGTGCTCTTAGCACTGAACTCACTTGTCTCCTCATCTAGAGATATGATTTGTACCTAGAAAATTTAAAATAAGTTTTGTGTTAACAATATAAAACTTGATCACAGTTTTTGAAAGCCTGAAAAAGCAATCCATTAACTGGTTGAATGCCGTAATTACAGACACAATTAAAAAGCTATTGTGTCTCGCGTAGATCTACGTTCCGGCATACGAAGGGTTAATCTGCAGTGATCTTAAATTGTTTTTTATATTTTATACAACTATCCTATACAGGGTGGCATGGACGTCATCATGCACATTGTAACCATGACACACACATGCTTCTAGATTAGACCCCCTAAAATGCATTTGAATAAAATGGTCTTATTGATATAATATACTTTGTCTTTGACATGAAAATGAAACATATTGAACATGAACTGAATAGCATTTTAGAAACTGGGTGTAGCTTTGGATGATTTTCAAGTATTATTACTTAATTTTATTGCAGCTAATGTGTAATGTAGCCTTCATACCATAAAGTGAGAGTACCTTACCCACCTTATTATTGTACTCTTCAACAAAGCTCCCGAGTGCAAGGCGGAACCGTTTGTCTGGTCTCACAGACCAGTTCATTGAGTACAGTGGCCATGGTGCCTGATATCTGTAGGTATTACAATGGCTTGTTAGAAACTTAAAACCAAGAATAAATGATGTTTTTGAAAGAAAGCTTGTGCCCTGTTTTCTACAAAGTGATAATGGTAAAGTGGTATGCTCATGAGCTTTTCACAATATTTTACATTTGAAATCTAGTGCACAATCAGTCTGGAACTTGTTACAATAATGTGTACCATTATTTACATCTGTGTTGGTGACATTATAAAAGAATAATGAAAAGAACAAAAACTACTAAAAGTGTGTCTTGTTAACTATAATGGTTAAAGCTATAATAATAATAATTCTTATAATAATTCTTTATTGACATAATAGGTTACAGAATCTTGATTGAAGCCTCTGACTCCCGAACTAGGTGTACCATAACATAAATGAAAAGTATAAAAAAAATATAAAAATTATAATTTATTTATTCTTAAACTATATTGTGCTGTGTGTGTGTGTGTGTGTGTGGGGATGAGTTCCTTTGTAAAATGAGATTAATTATCAAAATTTTCTCTACGTCCAAAAAGCTACAAACCATCATCCAAACATGATTTGACTTTGATTCACTTCATTATTCAACAACATACTGACTGCAAGCATGTTGACAATAAAGTTTGGTGCGCCTATGAGTAATCTAGGTTAACATGATACTCACTTGTATATTTCCTTGCGTTTTGTGCTGGAACTTGTGGTACTTGAGCTACTATGTGGCATCGACATCATAAATGCTAAATTTTAACCCTGTAAAACAATAACATCTGTTTAATTAATTGTTACTACAGATCTTGACGTTGAAACTGGTATTAAGCAACTAAGTATGTTGATTCTTATGTTTATATATGAAAAGTAAATAATATGATAAAAACAATAAATTCGCAAAAAAATTATGCGAAATGAGAACACAATATTGTTGCAAACGAACCTCGTTCTGCACTGAAATTAGCGCTTTAAGGTTTTAACACATGTGTCGTATTAACAAAGTTATAGATGTTTAAATAGGACAAAGCCTAGTTTGAAACTTTATTTATAAACTAAATTCCATGTGTAATGAACGAAAGCATTATTTTTGCAATTTTGACGTGACTGGTGACATTTAGATGTTAATATTGCTATAAGCATAAAATGTAGACATTGTTGGTTATCGATTTTAAAATGGTGTTGCCATAGGTGTCTTTTTGTTGCTTGGTGTGTGAAATGCAGGCGGGAATGGAATCCAGATTCAAAACCTTAATTTTGCAAATTGATAGTTTTGGGATTTTTCTTGCGTAAGTGTGGGATATTATAAGTCTATGGTGTTGAAAGATTCGTACGGCTACATATCAAGCTAAGATAACCTGACTAAAAAACTTTAGAACGCGAAGACAGCTAAAATTTGAAAAATTTACTTGGTTTACGGACTAAGATGATTTTGGAATCACAATGATTCAAGTTATCACTGACACTTATGTGGTCATCATTATGAAAATTCATGTCTTTTTAGGGTTCCTCAAAAGGAAAAAACGGAACCCTTATGATCACTCGTGTGTCTGTCTGTCTGTCCGTCTGTCACAGCCAATTTGCTCCGAATTTTATGGACCGATTAAGTTGAAATTTGGTACACATATGAATCTCTGTGACCCAAACACAGACGTGTAACGTAAATAAATGAGTTTTGAAAATAGGAGTCATTTTTGAGGGGTAAATAGACAATTTAAAAAAAAGGTTTCGCAATCTGTACCGTGTGACATATCAAATGAAAGGGCTTACCGTGAGGATCTTAAATATATTTTTTTCATAATTTTAAAATAAATTGTATTAAAGTTATTTAACTACTGAGCCTTAAATAAAAAAAAAAAAACGAAAATAGTTCTATACCTATAGATTACAGTAAAATTAATAAGAAGTCTATGATCTTGAAACAACATGGTAAATCTCTCAATATTGTGCGTACAAACTTACATTTTCAGTTGGAATGTATGGGAGAACATGTTTTTCAACTACAATGTTAAGTTTGTTCTTGGGATAAATTCATTCCAACTACGGAACCCTTCATTGTGCGTGGTCCGACACGTACTTGGCCGGTTTTTTAAAGTATATTTTACGCACCCATTCGGTTCTACGACAGAGATGACGCCACGGCAGTCTCCGAGTTATATAATAATTAGCTTGACGATAGGTACCTACAGACTATCGCGCTCCAAAGAGGACATCACGAATTCGAAATAACCGGAACACACCACCACCTATTTGACGGAAAAAACGTACCTACCTATTCAGTGTGCGCACTCGTATACAACCACGATCACATGTACGATACAAATTCGCGTCCAAAGTGCGCGAGGCCTAAGGACCCGGCGGTTCCTCTTGCTTCCAATGCTACTGGCCAACTATGGCTTGACGATATTGGTCTACTGAAGGTTGGTTGAGGTTTGGCCACCTTTTTAATTGATATACATAACTTTTATTTACCGCAAACTTACATCAAGTAGGTACAGAGTCTGACACTCCCTTCCGCGCCATCCAGAGCGAGAAGGGTCATTTGATGATATCCCATTCTTAAAAAAAAAAAGTAGGCTTTTATAGCATCATTAAGGAATAATGTACTTACAAAAAATAACTAATAACTATTAATTCAAATACCTACTGGAAGTTAAATAATAGAAAACATTATTCACAATTTATGACATGACTTATCCAATGAATTCTATTTTATATTTCTTCAGCAAAAATCACGAATCCTAATGTTTGTCGTTAGGGTAATGTTCTGTGATGTTTGTACGGCTAACGTTAGTTTTCCGGATGTTACGTAGGTATCTCGTGTCTTATTGGATAAAATAATGTTTATTACATCCAATAAATTAGGAAAGTTCTTACGTTCGATTTCCACCGACTGATATGTAGCTTTACTTGACAACTTTGTTTTAAACTGCAGTTAATATTTTTTTTGGTATGTAAAGTCAATTTTCATACCACTTGCTCAAAAAAGTGACATTCTATGCCACAAAAAGCGAACATAACAATAGTTATTTTTTCTGTTAAAAACAGGGAAAGAAAATTGTACTGAATTTCATTCATCCTAGGGGGAGAATGTGATTTAAATTTGGAATACTTACCGAAATTTATACTGAACTACATCTGTGTTTACACCATTGAGTTTGTATATAAAGCATAATAAATCTTTTTGAAAAAGGAATACGCATTTATTATGCAGTTATGATTATTAAATAAAATTACGAAAACCGACGAGGCCGTATGAGCTTGACGCCTTTGCTTTTCCGACAAAAAAAATATTTATCTAGGAATTTGCCGCGTTTTTTGTTTTCTTCAAATACATAAACGTTAAGTTTATTTTAATTTATTTTTATAAATAAGTTAATGTTCTAAAAATACGTTACGATGTTAAATCAAAGCGTCAGTGACAGTGAATTGTCAGATTCCATCAGTGCAAATGCTGCCGCAATTATAAATAATTTGCTTCCAACAAAATCCAAGGAAAATTATTTAAAAATTTATGAAGTATTTTCAACGTGGAGAAGTGCGAAAGGCCTATCAATTTCAGAATCAGCACTTCTTGTCTATTTTGATTATTTATCCAAGACAAAGAATTCGAATACACTTTGGTGCATATACTCAAAACTGAAAGCTACAATAAGCATCAAACACAGCATTGAAATAAATAGATTCACGAAATTACTGGCTTTTTTAAAAAGAAAATCAGAAGGGCATTGCGCAAAGAAGTCTAAAATTTTTACGACTCAAAATGTGGATAAATATAATGAAGCTCCTGACGAAATTTTTCTGCCCACAAAAGTAAGTATACATGATTTAACTATGAATATTTCGTATCTTGGTAATGGTAATTATTCTATATATTTACCTGTTTTTTATCTTTGTTATAGGTGGCCTTAATTTTTGGACTCAATTTTGCTTGCCGCGGATGTGAACTTGTAAACTTAAAGGTGGAGAACGTTGAAAATCATTCCAATGAGTTACTGTGATAAATGTAAAGGAAACTAAGACAAAGAAAAATCGGTCATTCATTGTACAAGGATAATATACTAAAATCATTCATAAATACCAAGCATTACGTCCCACCAACATGGAAAACAATAGATTTTTTTTATAATCTATCGGAATGGGAAATGTACTCGAAAAGCCATCGGCAAAAAAAAAATTAGCAATTTCCTTTGGCCTAAAGGAAATTGCTAAATATTTAAAACTTCAAGATGTTGAACTCTACACCGGTCACTGCTTTAGAAGAACTTCGGCGACGTTCCTGGCGGATTCAGGGACGGATATTACGTCAATAAAAAGACACGGTGGTTGGAGCTCAGGAGGCCTACCATGATCTATTTAAAAACGATTCAAAAGCAAGACATTTCAGTTTAGGTTCTTAAACTGCATCGTTCACAGTCGTACCATGACGTCCAATATACTCAGCGGCATTTGGATCGTTGAAAGTGAATGAGCGTTAAGAGCTCGTGGTAGGTATCCAGATGGCACGGCCTAAATTGAATCGTTAAACTGACGTCATGGTACGAATTAGCAGAACAGTTCAGTTTAGGTCCTAAAGTGGATCGCGTTAAGAGCTCGTGGTAGGTATGCTGATAGAGTAGCTGAGGGTTATATCGAAAGCTCAATGGCGAATAAAACCATATTAAGCAGTCAGCAGTTATGTAACTCTCTCTATCAATAATTGGACCAATGTTTCGAATGTTAACTTTTACTTTTAATTGTCATTATTTTTAATAAATGCTTATCTCATATTATTATTGTGTTAATTTTTTCGCAAATGGTACGAAAAGTAGAGTATTTTCCTCGGTGATAAAGCTGTCTTAGTCTTGGGTGAACTTAAATCCCTCGCTACACTCAGGACTCTTCTTAGCTCGGGAGTAAACCTAGAGTCCTTCGTTACGCTCGCGATTTAAATCGTCACCCGCGACAGAAGATACTGCTTTATCCCCTTGGTTAATAATCTACTATTAAAAGTGCATTAAACAATAGAAAAGCGCGTTTAGAAACAAACGCTGAAGTGAATGATCGGCGCCTGCAGAAAAGTATTGAACAACACTGGTCTAGGTACTACGAAGAACAAATCGTAGGCGCAGTCAGCAAAATAGTTCACAAGTGATCGAATTTGTGGTCGTGTCAGTCAACCTCGGAGCATAATCAGCCTATAATAGGTATTCCCAATGCTGGGACACAGGCCTCCGCTCTGTGAGAGGGAGCAACCTGAAGGCCCTGCATCAAAATTTCCACAAAATTTTCATACCATGAATACCAGACCCAAAATATTCAATCTTTGTTTCATTTTACTCGGGTACCTAGCTGCTAGACATACATAATTATAATAATTAAACATAGGTCAAACCTAGGTCATCTCAACAATAAATCGTTTAATTTGTTTCATTGCATGCAGCGCAGCATGGTATAAGAATAATAAATGCAAATGGTTCTTTTCTCCTTCTGATTCATGCCTAGATAATTTTATATCACACGTACACGTATTGAATATGATATGCATTGGTATTACATTAGTCACCTTAATCCGAATTTTGACCTACATAATAAATATTTCGGACGTGCGCCTAGCATTCCTTCTGCGCGCACGCAATAATAGTGTTGCTAGACTGAAAATGCTTCCATAAAATTGGGTAAACGGTGAGACGATGTAGTCTGATTTAAAAGAGTTCCCGTGGAGTTTCTTGCTCGTCTTCTCGATAAGAACAAACTATAGGTACCTACGCTTTGGAATCGGCAACTAGCTATATCTTTGTGACCGACCGACCCCTTGGCAATTGAAAACTGCCTATAATATGCTTTGAGTTTGACATACGAGTAGCTAGGTACTTGCAAAGCATAAATTAATGATTAGACATACTTCTGTTAGAGTCTGCTTCGCTGGATGACTCAGGTTCTTTTAATAATATTATGATATGTTTATTTATCTAAAGATCCTGTTTAGTCAGGTAGGACGATTGACAATGATAGGGGATTATAAAGCAACAGTTTTCCAGGCAGTATGAAGATCATGGGGACCTATTTGTATATGTTCGGCGGACGCCAATGTTTTGCCATGTTTTACAAAAGAGGGGTATCCCCAATGCCAGCGATATGATGTTTGTTTAAATAAAATTCTTTGATAGTTTGGGCGAATTTCGACCTCCACGCATGGCATATGGCAATCCATGGCACAACCGAGCTTATCATTCAGAGCGCATGCGCGTATAGCTCCGGTTAAGGACATCACTTTCTTTCTTACGTCAACATTCGTTTAGGGACTCATGATATAATTAGTGGCGCAAGAGTGTGGCCTAAGCGTTTTAAATGGACACAAGATCGATAATAGGTAATAATAGATAATAAAAACTCGGTTATGATTTAACCAACCATGAGGCATGGTCCCTTTGCCCAGGTCATTGTGTACAGCGTTGTAATTGCGTACCTAACACAGTAACAGTAGCAATGGCTTTGACAGTTTAACAACATTCATTGCGTTGTTGAGCAGACAAATATAAAAAAAATATGAAGCAATGGGTTGGCAATATCCTTCAAAATGATTCAGATTGTGATTGAAAGTGTATTTCGCAATTAGGGTGTTGGTTAAGTAGGTACCTAGATAAAAATATAGACCTCACAGCATCAGCGTTTGTATTAAGAAGTTATAATTGACAAGGTGCAAAATAATATCCTATGAAATTTAGCCTCTTCGACTCGTACCTATATTATTCTTTTCAGATTTGTGGTTCTAAAAGCTTAGGTAGAAGATTAACTTGCTTGCTTAGCTAGTAGAAGGACATAGGTAATGTTAAAACTACACAGGATGTTATGCAGGGCGACTCATTATATCTTCTTAGCGTGTCGATAGTAATCTACTTAAATGAACTCGGCCCAGAATTCGGTTACTTGTTTGGCGCCATCACCAGCGTCCATCAGTTCCTGTAAAGTGCAGCAGACAGGACACGCAGGACACGATATTATGTACAGTCCCATCGTTTGTGGAACAGCACCAGATTTACACTACAAGGCGGAATCGTCTATCTCGGACTCAATATAATGTAATATAACTCCATTTTGCGAAAGTTGTAGTAGGTACCTACTTAGAGCTTAAATATCTGTTGCAAATAATTATGGGAAATGGAGTAAGCAGTGTGCAAATGCAAGTGAAGGTCGACACTCGTTATCAGTGTTGCAGTCAGGTGCATTGAGTAACTTAAGCTTTAAGTACCTATTTCATTGGAAAAGCTTCGGTGAGAGGATTTGAGAAAGTTGTTTCAGACGCTGTGGCGCTGAAGATATTAATTTGATTCCTGTTTTTGGACAGGGCCCTAATTCACTATGACCACTCAATAATTCGGAATTTGGTCGGTGGTTTCGAAACCAAGTCAATTCTCTAGCTAATCACGCCAACCTCGCGTTCATTTCGCGCGGTTTCGTTCATATGTCAGAATACAGCCGCACAGGTGTACCCCCAAGTTAATTCGGAATTAGACCTGACTCGGCTGACCAGAATGAGGAATCGTTCCACTTGTGGGGAAAAGTGGAATGATTCAGGATGAGCCATCTAATATCTAAATAAATTGGTGCCAGCCCAAAACAGAACTACGAGATAATGACATTTTCAGTAGGTAGGTGCCTAGTGTCCATAAATCCCTTTAATATGAATGTTGTCAGCTCGCAGGGCAAAATGTTAGTTTTGTTAGTGTCCAATCGTTTGCGAAACAGCACAACATTTGTCTCGAAATTATTGAACGAAGGTAGGTAGGTATACTGCTTTATCAGAGGTGCAATCTACGAAATCGCATGAAAAATTAACCAATCCTTTTTATGGAAAGTTTTATCTTGCTAGAATTTCCAGAAGTTTTGAAAAATAATGCAGTAGAAAATTTATAAACAAGAATTTTATTTAGACAATACTTATTTTATCTTGTTTACATATTTATTAGCTAATAGAAATTCCCATCAAAACAAGCTTCCCGTTATTAATACGCCGTAATATGTTATAGGTATAAAATAAGCGACGTCCATATTAAATTCTATAGAACTCGTACTGATAATATCTTTGACCTTTACATTTATATGAACTTTACAATATAACGGACATTGCTTTATGTCTTTATCCATGACTACATGTTTCTTGAAGTACCCACCTACCTACAGTCCGATTAAAACTTTATGGCTCTGGGGGTCTACTCCCTAACTCTGACCGTCCGTCCGTCGGCCCGTCCGACAGTAGCCCGATACGACGGCGTGAACCCTACTCCCTAACGATTTCGGACTCATCAGATTCAAACGGAATCATAGACAATATTCGTGAACGAACGACGCATGGCGATACAGTTGCACTATTTTACCGGTCGATTACCGGTTTACTTATTTTGTAGTTTTCTAGCTTATTAAACAAAAATTAATACTTTTGTCGTTAGAAAATGACCACATTTAAAAAATATACCTTTTATTATGTCTATAAATATAGAATTGAATTATTTTTGCCATTTTTGTCTGGAAAGTGGCATCATCCTGTTATACCTTTGCCTGTTACTTTTTTGAAGGAAATTTTCTAATGAAATGTCAAAGGCCGCATTCCGAATTTAGTTTGTCTCATAGTCTCACATGCGTTCCGATTTAGTTATTACGATTATGACAGCTAAGAGCTGTCAACAATTCGAAACGCTCCTCGTGAACGCGCTCACAGTGATACTCAATGTCAAAACGATATTATTACAGTATTTCTTTGTATAAACACCACATTTCTTCTTCAGTTCTTCTTCTTTAGTTAGGTGGCGACAGCCAGCCAGAAGAAAAAAAAAATACCTCTACATTTAAAAATAATTTTGACACAACTAAATCGAATTTGACAATTTTCATTATTTTTACGATAGGACACACCGTTTTCGAGATATAAGCAAAAGAAAAGAAAAAAGATACAGTACTGTTTTTGTTGGTTTGCCAACTAATTTTATTCCACACCTTTTTAGTCGCGATTAAAAATAGTAAGATTTAATTAGAAAATCTAATCCTTATCGCGCACGCTAATTCGGTACGGGTTTAGGCACGCTCAAATTCCTGTAAAGCTTCTTTAATATTTAAAAAAACAGCCGTACTTAGTTTGAATTCTTTTAAATTGGTAACTTTCGTCGACAGCACGAGAACTATTTTGATGTCGTATCAACTGACATAAATATCCGTCTAAACCAGTGTCAACTTTAATTGTTCGGACGGGCTAAAACACATCGGGGGTAGGGACAACTATCAAATCGCGTTGTCATTCATTCTTCGCTCGGGCCTCGAACGAATCATCCGTCCGTAGGGCATAGGGAGTAGGAAACGCCCGTAACGAAGGCCGAAACGACGGACTTCGTGCTTAGGGAGTAGACCCCCTGAAGTGCGCTACTCGCTGCCACAGATAATATAAGTCGCTGCGCAGTACCTCACCCCTCATCCCCGCTGACAGGTGAATTTGTTACTGCGTAGCGACTCGCCTCATGTTCTGAGCGCCCCTAAAGTTTGAATCGGGCTGTACCTAACGCTGACTTTTGCTGATGCTGTTAAAACCTGCTAATCATGGCCAGATAGTAAATGGCAGTTGCCGAAAGTTCGAGTTCTCCGAGTCATTGTTTTATGAACACCATGTCTGTGCAGCGTCTCTGCAAAAAAAATCTTATCTCACCAAAAGACATCATGAATTTTAAATTGATGCAGCTCCAAAGAAAGTCATATTGAAATATCTCTATTTCAACGTGATTTCTACGAAATTCAAGTTGAAAAGAAGATCTTGAAGATCTTGTAATGAATGCGGTACAGACCTTTATACACAGAACTCCTATCTACAGTATTTTCCAGAGAATATACTTAGCTCTTTATAAGACCTTGTATGTCAATGTCAATGTCTTACACACAGACCACAGACAATCTATGGTACACTGTATTATCTGCCAGGCAAAATAGACAACACATCCAGCAAAAAGCTTGTCTTCTACATATAGCCCCAAAATCTATTAACATTGTACCCAAACAGTAAATGCTTGTACAACACGATCACAAGAACGCAACCAGTCCATTCATCTGGCTAAACCTTCGTTAGGTCAAGGTCTCTAATATTAATAGCAGTCTTTTGTCCGGCCGCAACATTCGTCATGTTTTGACAACTCACACGCAGCTCGTCAAAGGTTAATATTTAATAGTAACCGGTTAGATTAACTCTATATTGTGGTATTTGTATTGTTCTGAGAAATGCGGGGTTTCGCCTTGATATGATTGGTAGGTGTGTTGTTTAATTGGTGTTAATATCGTGATCTGGTTCGATCGTAGGCTTTTATGTGGTGTGTGGCTTAGATTAATTCGGTACTTGCCCGTGGTCCCCCAGTCTAGTCCCCCTTGGGGTACCACGAACAAATACAATGACTACATATTACAGTCTCCTCTCACATCCCGAGACTAAGGGCTTCAACCAGTGCGTCCTCCCCACGGAGTATATGGTCCTGCTCGTCAAAATCGAATCTATCCGAGTGTGCAAAATTTACATTCTCATAGTTGCTTGGGCTTGCCTGCATAACTCGTCAATGTAACTCCTATTTCGGCTTAAAAATATAAAACAAAAACCTAACCAAACCGAGGCTGGTTGTTAAAATTTTCGAGCTCGCTTCGCTCGCCCTTCCCAACTTAATCTACCGTTCTAACATACACGACCGAATTGTCAGCATTATGAAATACCCCGCCCCCTATGTAAAAGCTGCGTCCCTGAATTGCATAAATAATGTGGAGCTGGAGATGTACAGACGCCAGCACATCAAGCTACTACAATCTGTCAAAGGAGATGTTTCAAAATGGGCCAGGTCTATGTACAGTAACTCAAAAAAAAGAGAAAAATCCATAGAATTCAGGAAAAATACAGATAATTCAATTAAATGTATACTGTTCTGGTAGTGAATTGATATTTATCAATTATTTTTATCGACTTTCAACATGGCGTCTCACCGATTTAGTTACTCTGTGCTTAAAAACAAGGACAATTAACCATTGATCATAGAAATAGAACTGTTAGCTGTCACAAAAGTGTCACTTCAGTCACTTTCGTCTTGTCGTCGGTCGTGATTGTGTTCGTTTTGTTTTGAGTTTCTGGAGTTCTTTTTAACAGCCTCGCTTTCGTTTTTTGGATTTAATACAGTTTCTTTCCCATCTGTTTACCTGGCTTTCGTTTTTGGACTGTTACCCGGCTTGTGTTGTAAGGACTTCGACTTTCTTGTGTGGTTTCCTCCACAGAAATAAACATGTCAAACGTCATTAATCAATCAAAATGACAGTTTACCGCCATGACGGGTTTTTGTTGTGTGTTGCAATTTCAAGTGTAATTTCTTGTGTTTACCAGCAAAACAAGCCATTTTAAAGTAATTGGACAGTTGAGAACTGTTTTAAATGAATTTTCCTATTTTTTTGTATAGTGTACAAGGACCTGGCCCAGGCTCCATACATTTTGAAACATCTCCTTTCTTTGATAGATTTTCAACTTTATCGCTAAAGCACAAGGTCCAAAGTTGATTGGGAAAATCTGACAGTTTCGGGTAGGTTGATGTGCTGGCGTCTGTACATGAAGTCCCTCGTGGTCCTACTAGTAGGACAAAATAGTAGGACCACGAGAAAACGGCGAACCATAACATAACACCACGCCTTCAATCCCTGGAGGGTTCGGCAGGGGTGTACCTTCATATAGTACTTACACCCTCATTTCGCCAGTTCTGTTTAAGTCCCATGTCATAGACAGAGAGAGAGAGCCTACTGCCACCAAACGGGCACAAATCCAGACTTCAGGCTGCTTCTGAGTAATTTCTGATGGAAAAATCTGATAAAACTTCTCCTGACCTAGGAATCGAACTCAGGACCTAATGTTCAGTAGTAACGCTTGTAACCACAAGACAAAGGAGGAGATGTGCCTCTCTTAAAATATTCCTCTGTACCCATGGTGACCCCAAAATCTTGGGCTGCGACCGCGCCTGCAAGTTATCAAGTACAGACAAATAACTAGCGCAATGTCGGTGTATTATATGTAGGTGCACTTCTGGGCTCTGCCTAAACGTTTGGGAAATACAGGCGTGATGGTATGTTAACAATATCTATCGCTAGCTTAAGTAATAAAAACGGTCTCCAAAATTTTACCAGTCCTAATTACTCTTTAAGTTTTACCAAACACCGCCCTCCAATTCAAAAGCCACTCACTCAATTATTTCACAACTTCAGTACAGACCACCTACCTATCGAGCAACTCGATCAGTTGCGACTGAAGTCTACGGGAAGTGACCTCAGCTGATCAGATTAATCGAACAATGCCCATCAGTAGGTGCCTTGACCTGCGACCTTTCGCTCTGTGCTAAAACAATTATTACTCGATGAAAGGTTGACCATTTGTACCGAGATTGTAAGATTATGGTATGAAGGATTGTTGGGGTAATCGTGTGTTTGATACGGATTCGTATGTAGCTTGTAATTATCAATTTTAAATGGTGTCTTGTGGTGTGGTTGGTTTGTGCTTTGTTTGTCATTGGTTTGCTGGTCACCTATTGCAGCTACGATAGGGTTTCATACTCTGCTGAACAGTGTATTATTTTATTGATAAGCCAAAGTTTCATAAAAATTCGTGGGAAGAACCGTTGAAGTGCGCAAAGCCGAACTTCCTTAATTTTGTTTGTCCTTCTTTTAATCCCTGAATCCATTCACACTGAAAGGCACGCAGACAAATAAGAAGATTTAATTATTCATACTGCTGCAGATCCGGGCGCAATTTTCTAAGTAGCAATTTTCAATACTATACTCCCTACACAAATGGGTACCTACATTTTAGGCTGATTATTTATAAACACTTAAGTCAGCAACGATTACAGCTTTAACAGTTACCAAGAGGTAAAAAGGTCATACTGTTACTGCTTCCAAGAAATCTGTCTCAAAATGCCTCTCAGTTATGGCAACATCAGCAACCAAACTAAAGAATGTAATGTTTTAGGAAGTAACACAAAAAATTACGATTAACAGACGCCTACACGTCGCCGTCGGTACATATTGCTTAATTATTAATTAAGCTAGCTTTTATCTTCAGGATGTATGAAGTTATCTAAAGTTCAAGGATTTCGTGTGATCTAATCTGTATAAGGCGGAATGTTTTACTAGCAGGTACTGCTAATGTTTCGTTTGTCTAAAATTTTACACTAAAGAAGGCGTATCAGGAAAACTTAAAAGTGTGTACCTAAGTTTAAGTTTAGGTATCAATGGAATAAAATTACATTTACGCTCAAAAGTATTGCAATAAGCCGAAGGTTATGAGTTATTAGAAAATACGTTCTGGGTAACGTGAGTAACTTTATAGGGGTATTGCAGCTAAGTTAACCAGATCGCGCTTTGCTGGCTAAAATAAAAGGGTATTTGCACTAATCCTTTCAGATCTAAGAGCACTAAGGATTTATTTGGATTTTTGAAAGTTAGTTTACTTTGCTTATAACTTCTTGAATGTGTTTCTGGAATTAACAAGGGTCTTCAAATCCAGCTTAATAAAGGAATCATTTAATCCCGTAAGGTCAAAGAGAGGAACCAATTCAATACCCTTTCAAAGCCAGATAGGTAGAAGCTTTTCGGCTCCCAACACTACTACCGCTGTCGAAACAGCATAATGATACACCAAGTTGCTCTTGTGTTTGTGTCGACACACGCTAGACTAATTAAAACGCATTATTTATGACTCGTGTCGTGCGGAACGAAACAACACTTTTTTCGACAGCGCGGCAGCGCCGTAGGTATGTCGCAGCCAACTGGTTAAATTAGCCGTTCAGTTAACCGCCTAGCCTTTCAACTAAACGACGGCCGTTCAACTAACGGCCTGAATGATATTCAATTACAGTTTAGGTTGGAAGTCTGTAACCAATCACGCGCGAGCCGAATTGGTCGCAGTAATTAAGGCATTGCACACCGACCAAGTGGGTTAGGTTAGGATAGAACAGTGATGAACAAGAGGAAGGAAGCGAGGCGAGCACTACTTCTAAAGGCCAGGCAGTTAACTGAACGGCTAATTTAACCAGTTGGCTGCGACAGGTAATATGACGAGTCGTGTCATCGTGTCATTCATGATTTCCGATTAGTTTTGTAATTAGTATTTAGTTGTAATTTAATTGCTAAATAGTGCTCCTTGGTGTTTAGTAAACTATACTGTGTTTTGAGGATATTGTTAGGAAATATTTATTAAATGTGTTGTAATTGTCAATGATTTTGAGTTCTTCTTTTTAACTTTCTGGCCTTTTCTCAAAGTTGGTCGCACAGTAACTGAGCACGGGCGTCCTGACCAAATGTGTAAGGTTAGGTAAGAACTGTGACCAAACGCGCGCGAGCAAAGCGAGCGCTGCATCCAAGTTGGTCGTAATTACTTGGCTATTATTATTGTAGGTCACCAAAATAGGAACTATTGAGGCTCACAAAAAAAGGCGCATTTATTTTTTTGAAATTTGGTCTGGACTTCTATTTCTACAAAGCCGAACTTTTTCTGGAACTGTTTGTGTGTATGTGCATTATTTGAAGTTGCATAAAGCCGTGCCTGTAAAGAGCCTTTAATCACATGGCATCATGGCAGAGGTACTTCGGTTCCCTACAACATGTTTGCGCTGGATGGTGCTGATCCACGCGTTATGTTCGTGAACGGGCGCCGTTGTTGTTTTGAATTGTTTCTCCATTATATTTTTTAGACAAGAATAATAGGAACCCAGGATTTTGTAATAACTTGATTTAAAAGAGTGTCCATGGAGTTGCTTGCCCGTTCTTCTTCATAGAGGTCTACGTTTTGGAATGGGGAAGCTTCAACTTTCTGACTAACTGACCGACTATTTGACAATTCAAAAGGGCCTGTAAATTTAAATAAATGCTTTGACTTTGAGTTTGACTTGTTACTTGGACAGGCTTACACCCTCCTCCGCATACCTCTTGCCGGTTCTTCTCCATAGGAAACGACCAATTGGAATCGTGCACCTAGCTTCTGACGTTTCATAAGTGCCCATGTAGGTTTAGGTGAAATAAAATATTTTGATTTCGATTTGATTTCAAAGTAAGACTGTATTATAAAACTGCATTTTAAGTAGGTACTACAAAGTAAAACGCAAAACAAAAATCCAAATTGTATGTTATAAAAAATTATTGCCTAAACTGGCGGTGGCGCATCTCGGTGTTGTCGGTGTATATGTTATACTAAGATTGTGTGGGGTTCTGTACTTATTGTACAAGGTACGCATGGCGTAGATAATGACGAATAGAACCAGCCCGCTGATGATAATGACGTTGCTGTCCAGCTGGATCTTAGACACTTCATTCCACACGCCATAGAAGACACCTCGTTTGCGTCTGCCGCACCTCATGTGGATCGATTTCTTAAACCTGTATAGTCGAGTTGGCTTTGTTCGTTGAAAACTGATCAAGTTCTTCAAGAAATTGCTTATATTAACATTCTGGAATAAAGGATATTCATTAGAGATGCACCGAGTACAAGTTTTACCAAGTACCGACGCAGGTATTGGAAACGTTCGGGGGTTGCGGAAGAATCGTACGTTCCCGCGACCCACGGCGTAGGTGTGAGATGGAACACTGGGGTGGTTTTTAGTCAGTAAGAGTCTGACAGTCTGAGAGAAAAAAAAAGGTATTGGAAACGTAGGTTGCGGTGCCGCTTGGGCGACATCGCAACTGAGGCGGGCCGCGATGTCGTATGGCATCGCAGCTGAGGGTTGGAGGCCGCGGCGGGGGAGGAGTGCCAGTATTGTGGTGCGCCGCTCTCCCTACCTTCCGCGGCCTTGATGGGGTCGCCACCGTCTGGTGGTGGACGCGGTGGGGCCGCAGGGGAGGAGGAGTGTTGGTATGACGTTGGCCGCTCTCCCTATCTACTGCATTCGAAAATTGGCAGGTGGGGGGCCAATGACCTGACCCGTCGCAGGGGGACCAAGGGTGCCCAGACACGGGGACACGCTATGTGTTCTGGCGCGCCGGTGATGGGGAGTATTCCCCAGAGGAGGGTCCGGTGACGGACAGCCGCGGCGGGTTCACGGATGAGTGCTAACGCGTGCCCGTGTTCCCGCCGTAAGAGGCAGAGGAGGACACCGTGGAGTTTTAGTGGGTTATAGTCCCGCATAACTGCACTATCTCCCCGTGGTAGTGCAGAATGCATGAGTATTTCTCCACTTTAAAAAAATTAAAAAGGTATTGGAAACGTACGAAACTCTTCAAATATTAGGTTTGAGCTCAACTGTCACCAGTGAGACACAATAACTTTTTCTATTGTTTCAGAACTTAATAAGTCTGCCTAACAGACTATGGGGAAGTATAGAAGAAAGCCATGCAAGTTTTTGGCATTGCTACGAGGAACCAGTATCTACAGCGCCGGAACAGCATGAAGATCCAAAAAGTGCCATCGCAATATCTAAATGAAAATGTATTACCTAATAAATATTTACGTTTTTTTCCACGTGATTTCCTGACAATAATCTACATTAATATTGTAAAGAGGTGTTAAAGATTTATGAGTTCTTTTTGACTAATTCCGCAGTCTAACTGAGTTATTCGTCCAATAACGAGTACTACCAAACTACCGAGTATTATACGGATAGGTACTCAGCGCATCTCTAATATGAATTAAAAGTGGCGACAGAAAACTTGAAAGAAGATATAGGGGTGTATTGTGTGTCTTTTAGTCTGTGCTATATAAATGAATTTTCTTTCTTCATCTTTCTTTCAAAGAGAATCGCTTGTCTTGGTATGAAAATAAATGTGGATAGATGGAGACGGAGAGAGAGGCCATAGAAAAGATGGATGGGTTGTGTGAGCAATGATATGAATGTCCGTGGAGTGAGTGGCAAATGGTTGTGGCCTGATAAGGAAGAATAGAAGAGAAATAAAAAGAATTGCGGCGACCCCAAGTGATATGAAACATGGCCAGGAAGTAGGAGAGTCTTACACTTGGGAAACACAAAAGCAACTTACTACTGATATTCACAAATTCTTATAAATTCGAGTTACCCCCACCATTAATCGGGCCTCTGAGCAGTGTCCGATTTGATAAACATCAAGTACAAGGATCTAAGGACTATAGCGATGACGACCAGAGCGCCTGTCATAGCGACCACAGTGGGCAGCTGTGTCCCAGAGTTCCACCTGTCCTTCCTGTCCGAGCACGTTAAAGTCTTCACCATCGCCCTAAAGTGCTTCTTACATCCGCGCGTTTGTCGAAAACAGCACAAGTTCCACCCATCTGATTTCCGACCCATCGTATGGTTCAGGTTTATTCATCTCATTATCATTACTGCACCGAAATTGGATTTTTGTTCCTATTTCATTATGACAGCTAAGATAGCCATTATAGCGTTGGTGAGCCGATTGTGGCTGTGGGTGGATTTTTATTCATTTAACTGTAATTTGGGTAGAATTTGGTTCACGGCTTGTTTGGTGACATTTTGGAGAAGTGACGTTAGTTTTCGTTTTAAATGGAGGCTTCTGTCAGGTGGCAATGTCAAGGTTTTGATGAAAGTAAAATATTAGTATCCAATGCATTACCATCACTGACCAGCGGGGCAATTGCGTAACACATTTTCAATCGGAATCGGTTTCATTTTGACAGTTCGACAACGTTCATTGCGTTATTTACATATTGACCAAACAAATTTTACGAACTTATGAAGCAATGGATTACCAATTTGCTTCAAAATTATTCAGATTCCGATTGATAGTGTGTTACGCAATTAGGGTGCAGGTCAGTGATTACCATATGAAATTGTTGATCCAATGAAAACCAACAACTTTCAGTGATAGAAAATGATTTTTGTCGAAGATAAATAAATAGCTTAGTTGACTTACAGCCAGTTTGCTAATTTTCAAGATACATTGACTGACTACTAATAACATTTGAAGGATGCCTTATGCACGAATGAAGCAATGGACTTTGAAACACTTTTAGTGTGTTGCTACCGACCTTAAGGCCGCTTACACATTATGCCGTAGCTGCAGCGGCACCGCCCCGCAGCCGCGGTGCCCCTTGTTTTAGTTACCCTTGGATTTGAATGAACCCTTAGAGCGTTTACACATGGCGCCGCAACGGCAGCGTTTTTCGGCGTTGTGGTATCAAGATCTATCAAAACTCACCGCCTCCGCCGCGGCGTCACGTGTAAGGGTTCATACAAATCCAAGGGTAACTAATACAGCGGCACCGCGGCGGCGGCGGCGGCGGCGGCAAGTTTTGATAGGTCTTATTCAAGGGTAACTAATAGGCACAGCGGCACCGCGGCGCGGGCGGCGGCGGTGCAGCTACGGCATAATGTGTAGACGGCCTAAGGCTTACAAAGTTACGGTGACCAACGATGTCATTGTGTTGCGTAAATGAGGGTTTATTTGTACATAAAATACGTCGATAGAATTAAGAACAACGCCTTCTGCTTCTGCTAAAAACAGTACACTGTGATCATTTATTCATCTCGTGTGTTTCGCGTGGGGTCCTGGGTTCGATTCCATGGTCGGGTGAAGTGTTATTGGGTTTTTCCATTAGGAATTTCTCAGTGTCAGCCCGGAGTTTGGAAGTTGGCGATGTGTTAAACTCGTGAGCCTCCCTGATCTTTTTCCGCTCGTGTCGGATTGCCGTCACATCGGACTATGAGAGTGAGGGAAGAGAGAGTGCACCTAGAGGTCTGCGAACACACTTGTGTTCTGTAATAATATCTCCCGCGCCGAAGGCTAGTCTCCTTTGAGATTGCCCACCATGGTCGGAATACGGTCTGGTGGACTATTTATTCATCTCAGAGAAGAGAAAAGCATTGATCCTACGCTTGCTAACATACGCTTGCTAACATACGCTTGCTAACTGCGGATGCATTCAGTTCAGAGGCAGACATTTTTCGTCACTGTTGTAAATAATGCCAGTGGTAAGATTTACTTAGAAGGACGCTACATACAATGGTACTATGGCTGCTCTACATGGTCTCATTTGCAAACTTCACTTGCTTGCTGAACCAATGGCCTGATGGAGATAGTAGGAATCTGCTGAATGCAAGAAGCACAGGAGCAGTCGATGCGGCGATGCATACGGCAGGTCTATGTCCACTAGTGAATGTCTTTAGACTAAATGTTGATGATGATTAAACTTACCTATCCTACTCTGATACTCAAAATGCTAAAATGATTCTGTAAGCCATTAAAGCATCACGAAATTAAACGCTGTTTTATTATGGGAAAATCCCGAAAGTCTACGATCAATCTTACTAAGGGGTATCCTGTCATCCAGTAAATGGGTTGTGGAGCTCAGATATTAAATGGCTCCATGTAAAATTCTGGTATTCAGCTGCATCCGGTTAGACTGGAAGCCGTCCCAAGCATTGGGTAAATAAAGGCTATGTCGATGCAGATGACTGTTACTGTTTCAAGGGGAAAGGAAAGCGTAACGATGTAATACAAATAGGTACCTATTCTTTATACCGCAACATCCGTTGTGTGAACAATGCGCATACGCATCACCTTAAGTAGTTTGCTTACCAGATAGTGTTCAAGTGATGAATTGAGTCGTTTATTAGGTTACGTAATTGGAGTGTGTTAGTTTAGATTTTTGGGAAATAATGTAGTAGGTACCTAAAATGAATACTTTTGACTTGTAGTAAAAAAAAATATTTTCGTTCATTGGTAAAATGTCGTTTTCGCGTTTATGAAGTAAGACTTCTGGGATCGAACCAGAACCCCATCAGTCGCGCTTGATACCATTAAAATACCTAGTCATAAACAGTCATATGGTGTACACAATACCTACAGAGTATTATATTCTGTTCTATAGCCACTAGAGAGATGACAAGAATCTTTTGTTGCTTGAATGATACTGACGGGGCGCTGTTGGTAAACATTTGTGAACATTTTTGGCAGCACTGAGACTTCAGGCAGGTCATTCTATCACCTGTCAAAAGCGTCAAAGCGCCTTTTATTTCTTTAGTCGCGGCATGTCGCGACTGAAAGATGAACGAATGAATGAAACGAATGTTGAACGTCATCTTTATTGTACAGACGCCAGCACATCAACCTATCCGAAACTGTCTTCCTTTCCCAATCAACTTTGAACCTTATACTTTAGCGATAAAGTTGAAAATCTATCAAAGAAATTTGACAGATTGTAGTAGGTTGATGTGCTGGCGTCTGTACATCATATTTTTTAGTTAGTCCATGTTTTTCGTAGACAGAGAATAACTAATAGTTTACTCTGTCTACGATGTTTTTAGTATATTCACTGTCGAAATGCCTTGTCAAAGTGGCTCCAACTTCAACTATCATGAAAAACTCTTTGTTTTGTGACCATGGAATATGTATACAGTACAGGTGCCAGCACATCAACCTATAACGAAACTGACAAACTTTCCCAATCAACATTGATTCTAATACTTTAGCGATAAAGTTGAAAATCTATTAAAGTTTGACAGATTGTAGTAGCTTGATGTGCTGGTGTCTGAACTATTATAGTTTCCGATTTTGGCCACGTGCTAAAAGATGCTTCTACAGCTTAGAGATGACTATACTCCGACTTTTAATTAGCTGCAGTAAAATGACGCTTCTTAATAATTCATTTTGGACTGCGTTTAGAGATAATATATGCATGCCAAATAAGTTTCGTTTGTTATACCATTCTGTACTAGAAAAACAAGATTTGGTTGATGGCCGCGAAAAAACGAAAAAACTAAAAGAATCCAATTTCAGTCATTTTAGTAACACGTATGCTGTCATTTTACTGCAGCTTAAAAGTCAGACTATAGATCAACGAGACAGTTTTTATCGTATTTTGTGATTCGTCTAAAGTTATTCAATGTAGCATGGTGAAGACGTGAGATTTATGTTCAGTGTTTTCCCTGTATTCTCAAGTTAGACCAATTCTAACTTACATAAGTAATACGGTAATGTGTGAATGAAAGTATGTCCACTTATTGTTACATTAGTTGGAACATGAGAATTAAATGGTGTGATTCTCTTTCTTTCTTTTTTGCAAGTTTTAGTGGTTTTTATTTCATGTGTTCGGACATATATGTCATAAAGGTGTGTAAGTCTTGAGAGCAGTGGTGCCCCAGTGGTAACGGCCGCGACTTACGAGTTGTAGGTCGAAGGTTCGATCCCAGGCAGGTAATTTACTTTGTGTAAATTATTTCATCACCACTGCTCCCAAAACGGTGAAGGAAAACATAATGAGTAAACCTGCATGTCCAACGAACCAAATATTCGAAGATATTTATGTGATATCCGCCAACCCGCACTGGGCCCGCGTGGTGGATTACGGCCCACTCTCTCTCACAGAGAGGAGGCCTGTGTTCCAGCAGTGGGAACATTATAGGCTGATTATGTGTGGTCTTCAGGTCATGAATGAATAGGTTACTTCTAGGCAAGCGTCCATCCTAACCGCATCATTATCCCAACTTAGCCTATCGTACTACACTGCTGGACATAGGCCTTTCCCTGCGCCACAACACCCTGTCCTCCGCCTTCCGCATGCAATCTGTCCCAGCTACCTTCTTAAGGTCGTTGATCCATCTAGCTGAGGGGCGTCCCACACTACGCTGTTTTTACTCCAGCACTCGTTTGCTCCATCGGCCGTCGGTCCTTCGGCAAACATGGCCAGCCCACTGTCGCTCCAGCTTGCTTACCTACTCTGCAAGCTATGTCAGTAACTTCGGTTGTTCCAAATAATTTCATTTCTGGTTTTGGAACAGTTACTTCAGAGTTTCTTAGAAGGAACTTTTCTATATGCTATGGAGCTATGCTTTTTCGCTATGGAACCTGCTCCATAACGCGCTGAGCATCATTATCTACCACGAGGATATAGAACAAATTCAAGCGTAATTAAAAATCGGCCAAGTACGAGTTGGACTCGCACATGTACCACAAGCCAAAAATGCCGAAAAAAAAAACACGTTTCTTGTATGGAGACCCACTTTATTGTTTTAACTTTAAAATATTAGTTGTTGTTACAGCGGCTATAGAAATAAATACACTCTGTGAAAATATTTCAACTGTCTCCCTATTACGGTTCTTATGATACAGCCCGCTGTCAGTCAGACGGACAGACGGACGGACGGACAGCGGGCGCTTAGTAATAGGGTTCCGTTGGCACCCTTTGGGTACGGAACCCTAAATAGCCTTCTAAAAGGAGGATCCAATAGACTGAAGAAATCATTATTGTAGGCATCGATTCCCCTAACTAGCCTGATGAATCAAAAGCCAGTGGAAAAAACAAATTCCATTGGAGATTTTATCTGCGTATTTGCAAAGATTGTATTGAAAGAAAGTATTTTTACAAAACAACAGTCCTTGACACATCTGGAACAAGTCATACGTTGAGGCAACATGCATGTAAAGCAACTGTGTCGATTCAGAATCACTTTTTGCTGCAATACGACCTTTAACACCACAGAATAAAGTATGTTTTATAGTTTTGTAAGTGTAATAGTAACTTTGTACTGTTTCATTTGCGATGCAGCCCGCGGCAAAGTTATTCGATTCGGTTTCGGAACGCAGCACGTTATCGTAACATTTTACTGGCTGAATAACCAATGGCCGTTGCCTTGGTTTGTTTTGTTTGACATGTGTCATTGCGGTCGCTAAATTTGGCGCCAATTTCTATTTTTTTTCTATGCTGCTGCAATTATGCACAGATTATTTAATACCTTATTTGTTTTCGCTAGAACCAGTAATGGAGTCTAGTTTTTTTCCTGTGTGAGTAATAAAAGTGTTCCTAAATGCATCAGCGGCCTTAATATTTACAGATAATACGGAAACTGTTATATTCCTTTGTTGGATGCAGAAAAATGTTTTTATTAATAATTACGGACAATTACTTATAAATATGGTAGTCCGTGACAATAATTTTTTTGACATATAAGGATGTCCAAGGGTGATGATTGACGTCTTCGTTTTGTAAATAAGTACCTAACATGGACTTATAGTGCCAAAAGTGGAGATGGTTGATTGTTTTGGTTTAGGAAATACCTATCTAACTTTAAACTAGTTTTAATTATTGTAGTGTATCTATTAAATAGATATGTAAACACTGTCTCATTCACACAAGCGGGGTAGCTGCTGTCACTTATGTCATCTGTCAGTCACGAGGAATGGCGGGAAACAGACAAAGTGAGGCAGGCTTTAAACGATGGCGCTTGGTGTGGTAGTGAGCCAGTGAAGTGATATGTTCAACATAAATGTGGAATCAACAGGATTCTACAATTATGTATTATTATACTTACATAACATACTGTCACGCTTAGAATCCCTGAGATACCAAAGAGGTAGACCGAGTAGTAGAGGTCAATTGCTATCATCACCCAGTCACAAATCCAGACTCAGATAATAAAAGGTCTTCTTCTTTGGCCTCGCCTTCTTCCGTTACTCGGGGTCGGCATTCTCTATCATGAGTCGCCATTTGTTTTGGTCTAGTGCGTCATCTTCCGTAAGTTCCATCTACCTCAGACATGTCCCTTTGGACCTTCGTGTTCAATGTGGTGGAAGACCTCAGTCTTCCGAAGAGGAACCTCTTTTTTGTAGCAGTGGAAAGATACTTTTAGATATAACAGGTAAATTAAAGATCGATGGAAATTCCTTTTATCTGAAATTTATCATTTTGGGAACTCCAGATAAGTGCAGTGGCCAGTAGCAGATATTATCACAATTACAGAATAGCCAGTCATGCTTTTAATCCTGTACAAGGAAATAAATGAAATGGCAAATATTTTTATAACAAAAACTGGCATCACGAATGTGGCTCAATGGATCACGATTTAACCGAAGGTATCGACAAAAACTGAGGTGACGGGGCGTGGGAACTGAACACACTAAACACGTGCTTTTACGCCTAAATGAACAAACACTGTCTAGACTTAATAAGTATAAGATTTACTGAAACGGTTTCGAAAGATTTTTTTCGATGATATCCCGACCTTGCCAAAGTGCACATTGTAAGGAGTTTTCTCCACTTTTACTCAGTCTAGATTTCCTACCATACTATTGCTACCTTCCCCAAACCCCCTACCCTTCTACTTTTCCTAGAATAAAACCACTTTATTGTCTCTTCCACTTTGACTTCTCCCTCATTTAATTCCTTATTAGCCATCTAAAAATACAGAGAACACGGTTTTCTACATCTCTTTTTATCTACTCTCCTATCGCTGGTATACTGAAGAGATTTTTTTTTTCGAAATAAGCATCGATTTTGTACGTATTTTCTGTTCCTTTATACTTGTCTGTTTATATATGTGTCATATGGTTAAATAAATAAGTTAATCAGCGACAGCATAGATTTTGAGAACACGAAGGCCTTCTCTACTATCTATAAAAAGTCATGCGCCAGAGCATGACAATAATCCTTTCAGACCACCACGACAAAAACACTATCACTTGTAATAATCCACCATCGATAATTCCAGGACAAAAAATCAATAGAACCAATCTACGTGTCTATTATTAGATACAAATTATATTAAATAGACCAGATTGTAGATCACGACCTTGCAAAGTCAAAGATTGACAATATGAGTACTTTGAAGTGACGCACAGTCGGAAACAACCGGACATTTCTGACCTTCAAGTGGACAATAAGCTTATAATAGAAATTAATTCGTGGGATTACTTGAAAGCCTCTTTCTGCTGAGATTGCACTAATATTTGTTAGGGTGAAGGACGATTTCCGTACAGAGAAGGAATGAGGAAAGTTCATCACGCATTCCTTTTTCAGGATTTTTTCCCAGTGGTAACGGCCTCGATTTACGAGTTGTAAGACGTGAGTTCGAACCCAGCTAGGCGCTTTACTTTGTTTAAATAATTTGAAAACCGAACCGGTAACGAATATTTTAAATTTCGTCCCCACTGCTCTCAAAACGGTGAAGGAAAACATCAAGAGGAAACCAGCATGTCATAGAACCAAAAGTTCGAAGACATGTGACATCTACCAACCCGCACTGGGCCCGCGGGGTAGATAGCCCACTCCCTCTCGAAGGGAGGAGGCTTGTGTGCCATCAGTGGGAAAATTATCGGCTGATTATGTTATGCGACTTCAGACCATTTTGACTAGGTTTCTTTCATCACGAAAAATTATCGGAAAATTCACATGATCGAAATATACTTTAAAATCAAAATCAAAATCTAAAGTCATTTATTCAAACTAGGCTGAGAATCAGCACTTTTCGAACGTCAAAATTACAAAAGACAGTCCCCCAAAACGCCCGCCCTTCACCACTTCCTAGTGCTTTCGAAGCTCCTTAAAGATTCAAGCCACCAACAAGTTTTCATTACCAAGTGTGATCATTCTATCAGTAGGTGCTATGAATATGTAAGTAGTATTTGCCTAACTATGGTAGAAATGCAACAATGTTACACATACTGTGACAAATAGATGGAAAACCGGACCTAGTCGACCTTCTAAAGAATTTTTTGCATCAAGAAATCTTAAGTATTTAAGAGTGGCATTCATACTCCAACATGTTTTCAGGATACGTTGTGATTTCGTTTACATTTCTTATTGGCAAGTTCGCAGCTGCTCACAAAGATGCTGGTCATAAAGATGTCAATCTGCCTAGCCTTTTCCCAACGATATTGGGGTCCGTTTCCAGTCTAACCGGATGCATCTGAATGCTAGTATTTTAAATTGAGCCATTTTGCCTATCTGACCTTCAAAATCCAGTTACTGGGTAACATGATATCCCTTGTGTGGTAGACAGAGAAGAATATTAAAAAAGAAGAGAAGACTATTCTTTTCTACTAGTTAAACTTTTCTTACTAAAGCTAATGTATGGATTCTCCGTGGTCTGAAACTATAGGTTTATTATATCATAATGCTAAGCGTCATTACCGCCACACCTCCACAACATTAACAGCGAGTCATTCAAGTGCTCTAGTTGGAGCATTCACATACGTGGCCCAGTTATGATAGCTTGACAAAGGGCGCGGTGACAAGGCCGGCTGCCTCCGGTTCAGAACGTCATTACCCTCTGGCTATGTAGATTACGGACTAAGTAGGTACCTAAATACATTATTGTCTCGTGTCGAGATGATCTAAGCCAGAAAATCTCATATTGCGGTGGTTTGTAGCGGGTTTGACTGTTCTAGGGTTCGTCAAACAAATGCCTTCTTCAGTATCGTCACTCATCATCTGCGTTGAGGTCGGCTTCGAGTCTAACCGGATGCAGCTGAATACCAGTATTTTACATAGAGTGAATGTCTACCTGACCCCCACAGCCCATTTTCTGGCTAACATGATACCCCTTGTGTAGTAGTAAGTATGGCTGCATACTTACTACACTCATGGAGGCTTTTTCAATGCAACAGCCCGCCATCCTCTACAAGTCTACATTAACGATACCACAGATAATATAATACTGTAGACGATACTTAAAATGTGCGCATGTAGTAATTATTAGTTCATTTTATTTTGCAAATGGCTGCCGCTAAATGAGAAATAATAAAAAGAACGTGATTGCTTACTGCAGACATTAGTTATTCCGCTTCCGCCTACTGGAAAGTCTGAATAATTCGCACTTGTGTAGGTACGTAAGTATATAACATACGTAGATAAATCTATTTTATAAATCAGTAAGTACTGATTATTATTTAGTACTAGCAGTGCCCCGCGGTTTCACCCGCATAAGTGTCAATCCCGTGGGAATATCGGAATAAAAAGTACTCTATGTGTTAATCCTGCTTATAAACTGTCTGTGTGACAAATTGTATCTAAATCCGTTCAGCCGTGCGTGAAGAAGTAACAAACATACAAACACACTCACAACTTTCGCCTTTATAGTATTTAGTGTGACTCATAATTAGTTGAGGATGCAAAGTACAGAATGCTGTCTCATATTTTGAGAGTATTCTGAAAAATGGGTTAGGAGTGGAGGATAGAATAACAGCCTTTCTTTCTTGTACGAATATCAATAGAATGCCTGAAAATTATGCATAGGTTTAGCAGTCTGGCGACACAATTTCTGCGTACCACTAGACGCCAATCTAGCTGAAATTGCGTCGCCACTTATGGTTGTTTTTTCAAGTAGGTACGTCTTGCCCCCCACCCCAGATAATTGATAACGCATTAATGAGCAATAATGCAATAATGGGGGATTCTTCGACATGTTATTTGCTGAGATAATCATCAAAGTTGCCAGCTATAAAATAGCGACGCGAATGTGTGACTGGAGTTCAGTATCAGATAGACCAGCATAGTTATTCACAAGTATTCGATACGCTTCTGCACCGAATCGAACATAAATCAATGTAGGAGTCATCTAAACGCTGTTCACAAATCCAAAATCCGAAAATAGACGACAAGGAAATTCAGGTTATCGAAATGTGTCATTTTCGATACGATAGCCTGTCGGATGGTTGTGAATAGCTATGCTGGCCTGACAGTTTGCCTTGCATAGTGACTCAGCTACAACCAAATCCTTGGTAGAAAATCAATTTCCAGTAGTAAAAGGTCTTTATCAAAGTTAATTCATAAGTAACTACTTTAAATAGAGCTCATTAACACCACAAAATGGTAGTAACAGGCATATCATTCACTTAACAGTATTACATGTACACATCCTGTAGCCGTGAAAGGATTTAACCGCATATAGATGAAATACGGTATATGACCTCGTTGGTGTAGTTTTCGTAATAGCATGAGGTCCTGGGTGCGATTCCCTAGTCTGGCAACGTGTTATGGGATTTTTTCATGAGGAATTTCACAGTAACAGCCCGGAGTTTGGATTGGCAATGGGGTTGTCCCCTATTACATGGGACTTACCTATACGTCCTAATTGGCGAAATGTGAGTGATCTATAGGTACACCTATGCCTAACCTTTTGGGGAATACAGGCGTGTTATGCTATGCTATGAATGAAAGCTTGCTATTGGTCAGCAGCGCGACCTTGACAGCGTGCGCGCAACGAAAGTGAAATGAAATAAAAACTTGACAGCGGTTCTGTTTGAAGAGAAGCGCGTTATTTAAAGTTAGCATACACATTAACTTATTGGTTATCTTACTGCTTGTTTTTTTTTTTTGGTTTTTAGATTTGTTACTTATGTTTTTATGATAAAATTATCTGAATTTGTACTAATACTGTACTTTTATCAAAGGTATTTCTTCTTCATTTTCGTGTCGCTGGCACGACTGTATTTTAGATCTTGTTGACTCAAAACTTCGCCAATTCCACGGCGTCGTCGGTGGCAGCGCAGAGGACACTCTGACTGTATGTTTTGGAACACAGGGCAGGATAGGAGGTGGAGCATAGTTTGCGACGTAGTTCCACGTCCACCCTACTGCCGTACCAGACACAACTGGGAAGATGTAACTCCAACCCGGTAAAGTGGGGCTACCTCGACGGAACGGAACCTAGACAATCACTAACGTAAGAATTAATGATTTATTTCAGTCTGAACCCCTGAACCTGGCTCCACTCCCCCCCTGCATCCCCTGCTAGTTCTTCTGTTTTAATCTACAGCCTCGTTGGTCTTTAGTGTTCGAAAGCTCGCTATGTTATGTCGAATAAACTACTTTTTGGCGTGGTTCACAGAAGCCGCCAGACCTCCAAATTACGTGAAAACATCACTCCGAAGTTTCGAACTACCTTTGGATGAGCCCGTATCTTCGTTGACGGACTTAGAGAGAAGGCCACCCTGGAGAGATCAAAAGTAAGTAAATCTTTCGACGTACTTTATTTTACTAATCAGTATAATAAATCATGTCTGTTCTCAGATAGTCAGTTTATATTTCATTTCCACCCCGTGGGTGTTAAAAAATATAGCTTTGCTGTGTAAGCAAGAGGAATGCTGTCTTTTTCGACACCCACGGAATTTAAATGGAATAAAATAATCTGGCTGGTTGAGTACATACAACCTTCGCAACTTGACCTGGGTTCAAACACAGCATGTCCAGTTATTTTATTTGTAAGTATCGCTTCCAAATGCAACTGATACGTAATGTTCTTCTTTTCATCTCAGGTCGGATACTTTGATATAAAATACTGTATTTTTTTATAATGACACATAATTTTTGAGGCGTGAAGGTCACGAATGATATTACATTGTAATAGGTATTATATTTATTAGGTGTATTGTTATTTATAAGTTAGTGTCCGGTGTCTTTGTATTCGGATTGACATAGAAATATGATTAGAGCATAGTACGTTAATTACAGAATGTTCAAAGTCTTAGTAAGTGCGTAGCCTTTAGTAAATTCATGGGGAAAATCATACAATGTTATTATTACACTATTTAAGTTTTAAAAGGGTCATCCTCTGTTGCACACGACTTTATGGAACTGTGGAACAGGATTCACGTTGCCGTTGTCTGTAGTATCACTATATATCTACCAATTTTACAATAATTATTTTCATCATCATTTGAAACCTTATTCCATCTACTGCTGAGTGCAATGCTTCCTCCTGTTTGCGCCATGCTGCTCTGGTCTGTGTGAATCTCATGCAGGTCGTTCCCAAATTTTACAATAATGATCATAATGGTAACGACTTACTCTAAAAAGCCTTGCTAGGTAAGGACAGCTCTAATAGGAAGCCAGTAACCTTGAATCTCACCGCAAGTGACAGCCTCCCACCGGTAGTTCTCGTCTCAAGTGATAGGTGTCGCCACCATCGTCAGGGCCTTTTCTAACGTGGAGGCTTCCTCGCATTGTTTACTGGAGGTATTATTTTGACAGTAATTGGGGAAGTATCTACTTGTAACAATAGCTTTTTGGTGACCGTTAAGTCAGTGAGATGTCTCGCATCCTGGAAGGTAATTCGGATGTCAAGAAACATAAATTTTAAACAGAGTTTAATTTAGCAATGACACTTTCAGCCGTATAAAAACTACCTACTAGCTGGTATCATCATGCCTCAATCATAGCTTGATACATACCTATTATATTCAATATTTTCCGTCATTCATAGGTTCGCTAGTTCGCTAAGTTACATTCAAGCTAGCAACAAAGTTACAATCTATCACTTTAATTTAATTTCGCAAGAATTTCCTGGAATTTATAATCTGCATAATAACTAGAAGTAATTAACAGCCAACTCGTTTCCCGCGCTTACGTAAAGTACAACAGGTTCGATTCCGATCAAGTGAACTGTGGCAAAAGATATTATTATTGAGTGTTATGTATGTGCTACTCTTGGAATGCACCAGGCGCCTGATTAAGCAGAACATGTATTATTTTTATGAATAATTAAGAAACGAAGAAACAGGTCGCGTTTCTTCCGGTGAGTTTCATAAGGAGCTGTGCGAATGTTCCCACTGCTGGGACACAGGCCTCCTCTCGATGAGAGGAAGTGGGAGTGTGGGAGAGTTAGGTTGTGGGTTCCAGACAGCTTTGCGTTGAGTTATCGGTCTCTTGTATGAAGTGGCCAAAGGAAAACCGAGTTGTCAAGAGCTCTTTTGGTTTGTCTGCACAGCAAAAATAAAAAAGTTGGCCCACCCCGTGGATACTGAAATAATCGGTCAAAAAGTCTAATTTTCAGGGCATTGTCACTAAAAGCTTGAATAGTAGACTAAAAATCTGTCTAATATCCAAATGATTCCCCTAGTTATCTCTATGCGGATATGCCTGTTGACCACAAGTATCGGTAGCCAGTGGCGCAACTGTTGCGGTCAACACTCGAGTGGTATCTGTTACTAATTGAGCTGTAGCGGCCGCAAGAGAAAAATGTTACTTATAAAAGTATTGTCCAAAGTAATCGTGTTTGTTTTTGTGGGAAATAGAAATAGAAGTATTTTATAAATGGTGTGGCCCCTTTTTATATTAGATGTATGGATTGTGGGAATTAGAAATGTCACTATCTAAAGGTGCTTTTAAAAAACCTTTCACAATTAGTGTAGGAAAATTTCACGCCCGCGTTTAAATAAAATTTGAATATCTAAGCATTGAACTTTTACAAAGTAATTATTTATTTGTAACAATTTTATGATTTAAAAGAGTGTCCGAGGAGTTTCTTGCTCGATCTCCTCCACAGGTATCTACTACGCTTTGGAATGAGCAACTAGCTTCATCTTTCTGACTGACAATTCAAAAGTGCCTGTATTTGGTTTATTTGAAAGTTTGAGTATTTTATAAATCTTTAAAGACCTAAGATTGTTTATTAATCACATTCAGATTCAGGATGTGAAATTTAAATTAAAAATAATACAATCCTTCTAAAATTTCATAAAAAATAGAACATGATCTAAGTATAAATGATACTTATACAAAGATTTATTATTAACTAGCTGACCCGGCCACGCGTTGATGTGGCTAACGTTTTTGTAATATATTTTTTTTTCTATCCTATCTTCAAGTTGGATCAAACTGCACACGGTGTACAAATTTGATTAAAATCGGTTAAGTAGTTTAGGAGTCCATCGCGGACAAACGCGCGCGGTTTGTATCTTAATATTATTAAGATTACATTAAATCACACTAATATTATAAAGGCGAAAGTTTGTGTGTGTGTGTTTAAATGTTTGTTACTTCTTCACGCTCAAACGGCTGGACCAACTTTGATAAAATGTTGTATGGAGGTAGCTGACATCCTGGGTTAACATATAGGCTACTTTTTATGCCGATATTCCCACGGAATCGAAACTTATGCGGGTGAAACCGCGGGGCGCAGCTAAGTAATAATTAAATTTTTAACCCATTTTTTTTTACAATTAATTTAAACGAAACAATTTATTTTTAATTATTAAAGGAATCATTAAGGAAACTAGTTCTGAGTTTCATAAATAGCTTGTTTGATGAACAATTTCTACCAGCCCAACCTATCTCTGTAGGGCAAAATATATTAACTGGTAAAGAATGCCTTGTGGCATAAAGACCGTGCATGAAGACGTGTACCAGTGTGCGTGTACCAGTGTGCGTGTTTAAATAAAGCTAATATCTTCATCATCATCATCTACCTAGCCTTTTCCCAACTATGTTGGGGTCGGCTTCCAAAGCCAATAAAGCTAATAAACTAATATAAATTATTTTAAAGAGAAATGATTTGATTTTTTGTAAGTTTGTTTGTTACGCTTTGAAAGCGTAACGCGCTAAAACTGCTGAATGGTTTTGAATGAAATTTGGCGCATGGGTAGACAATGACCTGGATTATGACATAGGATACTTTTATCGTAAAACATAACATGTTATATAACTTAAAATTGTGCTTAACTGTTTGTATTCACAGGTCTAGAAAAACATAACATAGCCCAAAGTTTTGTTTTCCAAGTTTATTTTGTGTTTGCTTTAACTCTGTATTATTGTGGGCCTAAAATATCAAGTTTACAAGTTACTTGATAAATACAAACTTAACTAAGCAACAACTCAGCCATTTATCATTTTAAAAGTAGGTCTAAAAATAAATAAACGTTTTTTTTTTGGCTCTATAAATGTATCACTTAAAATGTGTAAGTAACCCACATAACTAAGTTGAATGTAATACGTTATGTAAGTCGTTTAATTAGTTATTTATTCGTAGGTAATAGTGTAGCGTAATTTTGTAAATTAGGTAGTAATGCCACTTTGTACACGCGAGTGATGCGGGCCATGTGCCTGCGTAGCGGGACGAAATCATCACGTGAACGTATTTATGAGATTAGCTAGTTTTTATACGTGCTATTAACTAGGCATAAATCCAGCATTCGAGCTGCTACTGAGAATTTCTTAACTCAGTTACAGTACTGCCGAACTTGGGAATCAAACTGATCATCCCATGCCCCGAGTTCAGTCGAGCTCGCAACCACTGAACCAATAAGCAGTCCACCTTCAATGTCCTAGTTTAAATTATTCTTCTTAAATATCATTTCTCTTTCCATGAACTATTTCAGTTAATATATTAATTCGAATGTCTTCCATCTTTAAATAAACTAGTTACTTTCGCCTTTAACATCTTCCTTATTTCCCGCCCCCCACCCACACTTTCTTTTGTTTTCCCTTTTTAGTGAAGATCGTCGACCTTGGGGGCTAAATGTTCATGAAACACTATCTCAACACTCATCACTGTCTTTAAAAACTTCCACCAGACTTGGCACCTAGTGAATTTCATACAAAATCTAGACCAAGGCTAGGTCTGGGTCTTGATGCAACATGGTCAATGAATCTAAATACTACATGCATAATATTACGGTCACTTTAATAAGCTTCGTTAGATAACTTATGTCAATTGAAGGTGATAAGTTACACAGACACGTATGTCACACTTTCAAGTGTGACATAGTCATCAAAATATGTTAATAATATGATAAACAGACTAAGAGGTATGAAAATAATTTTCTCATCATTTTCTTAATTTCCTGAAAAAACCTACATAAATAAAATAAGAATAGAACTATAAAATTTCTTGAGAAATGAGAAGAAATAAAATAATGAATAAAGCCCAGATTCTTTACAAAGCCAAGGAGTAATTAAGGTGTCAAGGACTTGATAACGTCTTATTGTAGGTTCTCCAAAGCTGCACTAATGTCTGACCCACACTTCCCTGTTTCCGTCTTTGCCCTGAAAATTAAAAGAAAGCTCTATTAGTTTTAATATGAAAATGTATCGCTAAAAGAAGTTTCCAGACTTACAGTGACCAACTCGTTTATTGAGATCTATGTTCGAACAAAACAGACCTAAATCGGAAGTAGTAGAAAATATAAAATTATACCTACATACACCTCGTACACTGGCCTGTGTCCGTTAATAAAGAGCATACGAGTACAATGAATAAAAAATAATAGATACATGTATTTTTGCGTCATTAAAGTTATATTAAAACTAAGTGTCTGTTGTAAATCAAATGTAATGTCGGTAATGTGTGTCGGAAACTTTCTTCGGCTATTTAAATTCCGTATTTCGGGATTATCGGAGTAGGAAGCAAATGATCCAGATCGATCCGTTCGACACCGTGCAGTGAAAACATTGAATGTAATTAATTTAATAATAGTTTGGGGGGGAGGTTATATAGTGAGCGCGAACTCACGGCGGCCATTCGGCGCGCGTACCCTTCGCGCATGTGCATGCCTCGCGAGTGACATTAGTGACAGTTTAACCCCAAAATGGCGGCCAAATTTTACGTAAGTGTCAAAATTGAGTGCAGATTTGTGGTTTTAGAACGCACCCTCTGGATTTCGGATTCGCGCTCGAGTGATGCTGTGTTTTTTTTAGTGGAACAAACGAGAATGTCTATCGTAAGGTGGTTCTAAGCCACATTTCTGCGTTCATTGTTTTGCATGTGAATAATTGATGTTGCAGTTTGATATTTGGTGAATTGTAAGAGTTGCTTGTATCTGTTACTTGTGCATAGTTCAATTAGTTCGAGTTTAGATTTTTTGCGGTTCGATTTGCTATTGTATAAACAGCGTTACAATTTGTTGAATGCTTTTTTCGTTAACACAAACGATTTTTTGTGTCACTTATTTAAATTAACTTTTTCCGAATCGATTTATTTATTTTTAAACTTAACTCTTTCGAATTTTTAAATAATAAGCGTTTGTGAAACAAACTTGTTTTTGGAATAGGTAGGAGTTAATTGTTTTTCGTCAAGCTACCAGCTTTTACTAATTAAAATATGCGTAAACTTTAACAACAAAACATTTGTAGAACATTTCAACTTTGAACTGATTTTACATTCAAGGACTCGAAATGAAATGAAAGTTAAACAAATGTGATGTATTCTAGAAATGTTAGGCAATAAGATTAATGCCTAGGTCTAGTCAGTCGCACTCAGAAAGGACAACTGGTTGTTCGGGTCGTTAACCTTAGGTATTCTGTATATTTGATAGGTCTAGTGATATTCACATACCACTTTTGTATTAAAAAATTGCATACATAAAAAATGCAATCAGCTTCGCGATGCATTTTATTAGTTAGTAATTTATTTAAATGAAATAGTAGTGTTATTTATTATGCATAATATTCATATAAATTAAGCAAAATGTTTATATTAGTCATATAAAATGCTTCCTATGAAATCAAAACATTTTAATAATTTCAAAACTTGACAAAGTGTGACAATACTATATTTTAACAATAATATTTCGAAACAGCTTGCAAAAAATAATTAAAAAGATAATAAGGAAATAAGTTCCAACTTACGAAAACTAAGTACCTACTTTTTCTACCTCGATAACAATCTCAATCACGAAGAAAATCAACACATAATTCTAAAAATAAACACGAAACTGTTCTCTATTAAAATTCACGCTTAAAAGAATTACCTAACAAATGTTAAAGCAATCGTTAGAGAAAACAACGAAAGTTAACTTGGATGTACGGAAAGTGAAACCTATTGCAGCCAGTGGACGGCGACCGCTACAGTACCTACAGCTGATGTATGTTGTTTAGATATGGGCGCGAAATAATTACTTATAAAGTTACCAGAGCTTCATTTCAAAGAAATAAAACTGTAATATATATTTTAGTAAAATAAGGATGAAAATGTTGTAGTTAACTGAAATCTCTGAAACTGAAAGCTCACTTCACCTAAGTTTTCACGGTGAGATTTTTACAGAATACATCGGCTGAAACAGGTTTGTTTTTAGATAATCTGCAGATCATTTACTTTTCGTCATTTAATTATCTATCATAATAATTATAAGGTCAAATGAAAATAGATTTTCATGAATTTCTGAAGAACTACTCTGATTTTCATGAACGTGGATATCCTATCCATGCTTAAAAATATTGTGAACTATTCCTGTAACTTCTTTTACTTAAAATATACAGATACGCGTGTAAAATAGTTCTATGTTAATAACACGAAGATAGACAGTTAAAAGCTTTCACGTTTGTTATGGTTAGGCAAAAAAAATCTCCACTACAATTATTTCATTATGAAAGTTTCAGTAATATTTTCAAGGCTACAGATCTATTAATATCCGTCACGCCTCCATAATAACTAATTAATCTTTCATTATTTCTATTAACCTATTCGCCTTACATCTAGATTAGGTCCGCCCATGCGCGTGGGCAATGCCTCAAGTTGTCGGCCATTGCAACACAACATGCCATTATCATATTAATGGCTATCAGTTACCAGCTGTAGCGTGATTCATATGATTGATATATAGCCAGTCAGTCATGGGAGTTGGGTGGTATTATTTGAAGGAGTAGGTCTTATTAACAATTTGAAATAGTTCAGAGGGGCTATTCTCGTAATTTAAAAAACGTTTACAGTCTTATTTCATTCTCAATGTGTCAAAAATATCTCTAAAATCCCAAAATTTTTGACAAGTTTTTGACATTGATTATCACTGAGATGAGATTGCGACTAGATTTTGAATTGGCTTTCAGGTTAATGCTGACGATATTGGAGTCACGGTTGTCGTCTCAATAATGACAAGGTGTATTGAAGGAAACGTTTTTGCTTTTTCTGTTACGTGTCAAAGATGGATCAGAGTTCTTTTTACCAGAGACCACTGAACCTCTGACGGAATTAACTATAAGAAGCGGTGCTATCCTCATTGTTACCCAAGAAAGGGTAATGAAAATGAAAACACAACAGTTGAAAAATAAATTGGAACCTTAGATAGTTGAATACAAACACTAGTTTTAGCCATTTCTCAATGTAAAAATTCATGCTGTTTAAACTAGTGACCTTATAAATATCTCAACGAATACCAATCCGCTGTTTTAATCCGATCCAGTCTGTCCCTTGCTACCTTCCCCCAGCGACGCCCTAAGCCGAGGTCCGTACCCCACAGGGGTGCCCTTAGTGTGTAGTCGCTTAGTTTTTAAGTTTTTTAAGCCCTGGCTGAGGTCTTAATTTATTCAGGCACCTACAGGCAAGTCGAGCCAAGGTTAAGCAGCCGACAACCTCCATAGTTAACATACGAGATGCCGTAAAAAAAACAATTAGCTGTCTTGTCAGTGGTTGTCCCTCCACTGTTCCAGAGTCCATCTAGTTGTAAAACTCCATCTCTACTTTACACTTCGAAACTTCGGGTCTGGAAACTTGCTGTTATATTTTGTAGACACAATATAAACTAAAACGATTCTAATCTCCATGTACCACCTTCGTGGTAGGCTTGTAGGTCAGGCGCGGGGGCAGAGGGGGACGGGGGGCGGGGGGTACTGGCACGCTCTGGCGCAATCGTCCTAGTTCCCAGCCAGGACTCGGAAGTGTACTGGCTCATATTATACAATTCTAGTAATTTACAATTATCTAAATTGAAATGGTGTTGCATGGTTAGTTTGTGTAAAATAAACAAACAATTTTCTTCTGAAAACATGAATTTATAAATTTGGCGAGACACTGAAACATTTTTCTGTTACCTAGTATTTACTAGCATAAAAATAATCATCAGCAGTGCTATAATTCTATCCAATAATTCTTGGGACCAAAAGGTCAGACTGACAGCTGTTTTTTTTTTTAAATTAGCCTTTGTTTTCAGTCATTATCTTCTAAAGTTTACTTTAAATCATCACGAGCTTGATCCTTCAGTCTCGTGTCCGTTCACATATTCTGTATAGTTAATTTTTAACAGACAAATCTTCGTATATCTGTGTCGATCTAATTTTGTATTCTTTACATCTATTACTACCGGTGCGCGCGCGCAATCACAACCGGCCTCGTTCTCAGATAGGACGCGGAAGTATCGATGGGATCTGTCCTTGCGAAATGTAGATCTGATAGCGTTGTAAACCTACATTCTATAGGTGTGATATATTTGCATAACATTAGTTAAATGGCGAGGACATAATTAAAAATTGCCAAACTGATTATTTTTTCGAAAGAGTGGAGTTGACTGCTTATGTCTAGTAAGATGGAAATAAAGTTGGATACAGAGTACTCGACAAACTTCAAGCGAAGTAGAACCTACTATTTAGCTAGTAAAACTGCACTATCAGCTAATTTAGTCGATATAATGCAAAACGATAAGAGAACTGGTATGAATGTCGACTTACAATGATCAATATTACCTATGAATTCCAAATAAAATCTAGCAACGTTTAATGTCTTCTTCGTTTTGTATCGACGGTATGTCTACATTATCCATCATTCGTCCATCCATCAGATCGTCGCATCTGAGATACCTATTCCAGCAGATGAGACACTTTCTGTGCAGGAGCACTACACTGGCACTGTTGAACTGAGTTGGAACAACGACCTAAGGCTGCATTTGTGATGCAATTTCGAAGAGCCCTTTATCTAGCGATAGATTGTAATAAACTGACCTGATGCATCTCCATTAGCATAATCAGCCTATTATGTCCCCACCTCTGCACACAAGCCTCCTCTCGGTGAGAGGGAGTGGGCCGTAATCCACTACGCGGGCCCAGTGCGGGTTGCCGGTTGGTATATGTCACGTGTCTTCGAATTTTTTGTTCTAGAATATGCCGGTTTCCTCACTATGTTTTCCTTCGTTCTTTTGAGAGCAGTGGTGATGAAATAATTTACACAAAGTAAAGTGTCTGCGTTGGAAGGTCTCCCACAAGGTGGACCGACGACCTTGTGAAGGCTGCAGGAACCCGTTGGATGAGAGAAGCACAGAACTGGTCGAAGTGAAGGTGCTTGGGGGAGGCCTATGTCCAGCAGTGAACGTCTTTCGGCTGAAATGATGATGATGAAAGTGTCTGCATGGGTTCCAACATACCTTTCATAAGTTGCGGCCGTTACTAATATTCAAAAATCTTCAGTCAACATGATTAAACGGCAGTTAAACACACAATCATATTTGACATTATTCTCGTGGGATCTGGGTCGTTCAGCGTCGAATGTGGTGCAGCTAATAATTTGAGCTTTTTATCTTACGCGTTATTATCATAAGGAGGTTACTGCACAATGGGCTCGCTGTTACTGTCGATGGTATCTTATCTTAGTTTTGTATCTCTTTATCTGTTTGGTGTTAGTATAGTTTTCTGCTAGAGTTTGTTGTGCTGAATGGTTAAGTGTTGCTGCATCTATTGCTGTTATCTTTTCTATTCATAATCAGCCTTGTTTCCACACATTATAGGCTAATTCCTCTCTTCTCCACGCGAGCTAATCTACCACGCGGGCCCAGTGCGGGTACGATTTTTTCCTTCACCGTTTTGAGAGAAGTGGTTATGAAATAGAAAAATAGAAAATAGAAAAATATTTATTGTCCAGGTAATACAATAAGCAGGTTCACTGGTTAACAGCAAGTTAAGACGACATGAGTAACTTAAAATATTACCTACAGCTAGGTTACAATATAGTATTAACTAGTGAGCCCCAAACTAGACAGTTAGTCTGTATCTTGGGGCTCGGAGTACGACTACCAGAGTGGAGACTAGAGAGGTGATTTCAGATTTGGTATGGTACATTTGTATGTGTGATCTTTGTGTGGTGTGTGTGTGTATGTGATGTGTGAGTGGTGTGTGTGCGTCTGGTATATGTGTATGAGTGTGCGTGTTTGTCCATTGTCCTTCGTTTGTTTTGGTGTCAGGTCAGGGTCTTTATATCAATTGTTCCGAGTCATCATAACCAGTGTTATGCAAAATTTCCTTAAAATCATTAACATAAACTAAAGCGCCTGTCTGGGTTCGAACCTATGACCTATAATAACTCTTATCTCGCGGCCATTACCACTGGGCTACCATTAATCTTTCTCTTGATACTTTCAATTCATTACGTTTAATTAAGTTGTTTATTATATCCAGATGTTGGACTGTCTCTGCTTCTGCATTTATTTTAATATTTCGACTTGATGTTTTTGGGTGCTATATTATTTCTGGACGTTTCTTTCTTGTAAAATTATGAGTTTAAGGCTCAAGATAATGCCCAACGATATTAAGATTGAATATTATAGTAAGAGTGGCTACATGCGTTTTAGTTAAATCAAGTGGGCTTATAAAGTGCAAATCAATTATATTAACTTCGCCATCTCCACTTATAACAAAGTGTAGCAATAAAGCAATAATGTGTAACTTTAAAGATCAGGATTGCTCACAAAAAGCGATGGTAGGCTAGTTTGGAGCAGTATTTACAAAAACTACGTTGACCAACTCCAGATTGATTCTCGCAAGAAGGTTGTAACAAGCGTCTCACTTACCTACCAAGTATATGTTTACACCGGGCTTAATTTTGTACATGATATGTGACAATCTTTACTTTAATACAAGTTAATATTGCCACACCTACAAGCAGATAACTCCTTATCTTCTACAGCCTTTATCCCAATTTCATTGGGTCGGTGCAGCGTTTTCTTCTTACAAACTTCTCTATTAGTCGTTATCTCAGTAGTCAAGCCGTATTTAGCCATTTTATCTTTCACACAGTCCATCCATCGTTTCTTTGGTCATCCCCTTTTCTTACAGCCACCAACATTCGTACTCGAAACTGCGAGTATCTGTGTCGCTCAATATGATATATGTCACATTGTTAAATTAATTAACATCAAGTGTCACTTAAGAAGTTTGCTGCGAGAGTAGTGTGCTGCGTGAAAACAGTAAAACAATTAACCTTGGTTTTATTACAATTACCATTTAAATCTTCAATCAACTTTTCCGATTTGGCCAAAACTGTCATTCCATTGATGCCATCATCCGAGGACAAATTCCTCACTACAAAAAGGCTTAATTCTCTAACAATTGGAAATACAACAAACATGTCATCAATTAACGATACCTAAAAAGACAAATTAACATAGACTATATCAAGAGAGGTACTCGTTTTTAGAAGACATCTCAATGAATGTGGGAACGCTCTAGCAAGCGAAACTTTGATAAAAACACAATGTAGACGTCCCGAGCTGTGTACTGAGACACATGAACTGTATAGGTAGCACAGGTCATGGAAAGAAATGACAAAATGTTGAGATAATCTGCTGACGAAAATGATCCAACGGTGTTCAATTTGTTGTTGGAGAAAAGGTCTGTGGGGTGTAAAAAAGGAGATTTAAGTTTACCCGGGGGTAACTACGTAACACGCATTAAATGGCAATTGAACGCAAAACTTTTTTTTTGACGGTTCAGCCATGTTCATTGAGCTATTTACGTTGTTAAGCAAACCAATTTTTCAAATATATGACCGGAATAAATCAATAGAAAATCGAAAAACCGTAAAGAAAATTACATGTAAAATAAACTGCAAAAGTGTAGCGAAAACAAATTCAGACATGATATGAATACCTACTTGAGTTTTGTCAACTTAACTTGGGTGCCAACAAGTTTCTCCTAATCTGGTTTTTCACAATTACCTACTTATCTATAACATCTTTAGTTTTCAATGAGGGAAATATCATACAATTTCATCACCATTATCAGCCTACAGCAGTCCACTCCACTCCCTGCGAAGATCGTCGCTCCACCTAGCCTGACCGGCTTCCTACCTTACGTTTGTCGTTTCGCGGTTGAGTGGAGACTCAAGGATATGTTAATGGTAAACGATTCTACGGCTAATATGGCCTATGATTTGTAGATACTTTATGAAATTGTTAATTCAACAATCTAATCTTTCTGGTCAATAAAAAAGGCAAAGACACAATCAAACTAATCGACTTAGAAAAAGAAAAAAATGTCTCGATTCTATTGTACGAGATTAACCGTAATCCGATTATCGTTTGAGAAGGCACAAACTGATCTTTTATTTTATAATTAGATATATAATCGGGCGACTTATCTCCGTTGTGAAAGCCTATAATGTAATGGCTATACTTATATTATTATTGGGCACAAAAAGGTATTATGTAAAATCGGAGAATATTTTGCAAACGTGTTGCCTTTGTACCCACTGTAATATGCGGTATGGGGCAAGATGTGCCATATTTGTACCTATTTTGTCCCAAAACAAGACTACATTTAAGGGGACACCTCTTAAGAATTGGACATGTTCTATCTTCATACTTATAAATATTTTAAAATCGTATTTACTTATTTATGTATACTTTATTGTACACCACAAAAAACATTACAAAACGACATAGAGCTCTACATAGAGCTCTACATAGAGCTCTACATAGAGCTCTACATAGAGCTCTACATAGAGCTCTATGTAGAGCTCTACACAACATACACTGGGCGGCCTTTGACTGTCCGCGATCTCTTCCAGGCAACCTTGGACTGGACAGTGATTTGCCTGGACATAAAAATCTTATGCTTTTCCCAGCAAGATTTTATGCTTTTAACGATAAGATGATCAATCAACTTTTGTTGCTAAAATTATCTTTTGTAACGAAAACTTTACTAATCCAATTATCCTACTAATATTATAAACGCGAAAGTTTGTAAGGATGTTTGTTACTCTTTCACGCAAAAACTACTGAACGGATTTCGATGAAACTTCACAGTAATATAGCTTATACATCAGAATAACACATAGGCTACAATTTATAAAGATTTTGTGTATTTTTTTTTTGCCCATACGATAAGTATCAAGTAAGTCGGATAAATTCCTGCCCTCTGAGAGCTATCTTGGCGTGCGCTGCCTAAACCGTTACAGCTACACGAAGATAATGTATCGTGGAACTGTTTGTCTTAAATAGTTCTAAATAAAAGTCCGCGACAGCATATATCTACCTTTTATGTGGAAGCCATTATATCCAAAATAGTGATCCATAAATACATTTAAATCGGATACTTTTTTTACAATGCACGTTTTAGAGTACTTAGTTAATTCTTATGAAAATTAATACATTTATCGCTTTCGGTATTTAATGTAGATAAACTTTGTCTTTTACACCAAGCAATTTGGACAAATTCTTTAAAAGTTATCACGATAAGATTGACCTGAGGTAGAGCGCCATAGGAATAGGTGGCGCGGCGGCGCACAGAGCGGGGAAGGGGGGGGGGGGGGAAGGATATCGCTAATTCATCGCTTTACCCGTATATGTTCGAAAAATTTGTCTGCTCAACAACGTAAATAAATAACGCAATGAATGTTGTTGAACTGCCAAAATGAAATGAATGAGTAGGCATAATTATAATTTTTAGGTAGTATATTTTAAGAAGAGCCCGAGGGGCCCGTAGCTAAATAATAAAAGCCGCACAGGTCGATCGGTAGGTTAAGCTACGCTTGCCGCGGTTGGTCTGTGGATGGATGACCATCTTTACATACCAAGACCCCTCCGTGCCTCGGAAAGCACGTTAAGTGTAAGCCGACCCCAACATACTTGGGAAAAGGCTATGCAGATATTTTAAAAAGAAATATCAAATCAAATCAAATCACATTTCATTACTTACTTAGATTATTACAATTGTTTTTTTTTTTTGTTTAGTTTAAGATTAACGTATAGGTTTAGGTTGTGTTGTAAGTAGGAAGAACATAGATTCGTTTTCCTCATAATTAGCTATTGGAATTGTTTTATTTAGTTTGAAAATTACTACGGATTTTGTGATTTTTTAAATAGTACTTACAATAATGACTCGAAAGCGTAAGTCTAATATTTCATAAAGCTCGAGCTATAAAAAAAGCTAGACTTAACGAGACGTCTCAACAAACTGAGCTGCGAAGGTTTGAGCAGGCGGTGCGTCAGGCGCACACAGAGCTACTGAGACAGACACCAGAACAGTTCCAAGATCGTCGTCAACAACATGCTGAGTATCTGGCATTTCAACGAGCTGCTGAAACTTCAGAACAGTGTCAACCTAGACGTCAACGGCATGCTGAGTATCTGGTGTCTCAACGGGCTGCAGAAACACCAGAACAGTCCCAAGATCGGCATCAATAGCATGCTGAGCATCTGGTGTCTCAACAGGCTGCATAAACACCGGAACAGTCCCAAGATCGGCATCAATAGCATGCTGAGTATCTGATGTCTCAAAGGGCAGCGGAGTCACCGGAATAGTTCCAAGATCAGCGTCAACAGCGTGCTTAGTATCTGGTGTCTCAACAGCCTGCAGAAACACCGGAACAGCCCCAAGATCGGCGTCAACAGCATGCTGAGTATAGTGGTGTCTCAAAGGGCAGCGGAGTCACCGGAATAGTCCCAAGATCAGCGTCAACAGCATGCTTAGTATCTTTGGCAAGGAGATAGATAGCATCCTAGGGAAGGACATGGGCTACTTCACCGGTACTGTCCCGTGGATAATTTCCGATATCGACGCGGGCGAAGCCGCGGGCAGAAGCTAGTCTTTAATAAAAGTAGCTCCTAGTCGTGTGAAATAATGCACTAAAATGTCTGTAAAACATTCTAAACGAGGTAGTTAATACCGAAACATTGCATATCATGATTTACTTGAGCGTAATAATCCGCCTAAACTGTGTGGAATTTGAATTAAGTAATTCAACTATTTTCTTTGGATAGAATCATGGATGTAGAATATTAGTTTTTTTTTTGTTGTAATTCTAAAATCCACTACGTTTTCTCATATCACATCTGACATTGGCAGAATTGTCGACATCGGCACCATTGCCATAAAGAAAAATAGAATAGAAAGTATATACGAATTCAAAATAATGACATTTACTGTGTGTTCATATGTCGTGTAATGTCTTAAGGATGACAACATTATCTTAAAGATGCATAAATTACATAAATAGTATTGACTAATGAGATTTTATCTTATAATTTTGTTCCCCAATCTAGCTCGGGGCAATTCGTGATACCAGCATATTAATCTGTCTCCAATTAAAATTTTATATCTGAATGTGGGGCAATTTGGCACCTGATGTCCCAAAGGTGTAATTTATAGATTGGCTCGATATATTACTGGCAACAATCTCTAGAGATGTATGTCAATTCATCATATTTTACTTACAACACCATTAATCAGTTGGTAAAGTGTGAAGTGTTACATTATTGACCCATTACTTTGTAATGATGTAGAATTAATTTCTGCATGTTTTTATGAAATGTTTTTATTGTTGTGATTGTGCTTTTAAGGATATCTTTCATAGTGTTGTGTAGTTAAAAGGTTAGTCATTTATCTTGATGATCGCTCGAAATGATTTGAAATCGTTTCTTGATGTCTTCAAATAAAAGATTCTTTATTTAGTTGGAATTTAATGGTGTGGGGATAAGATAGATAAATGTTTATCTACTCAAACATCGAAGTTGGCGTTTACGCTTCTAAAGTTAGTTGTATCGTCGTTTTTTGGTAGCTCATAGTTCGTTTTTTAGCTTATGAAGAAGAGATGTTTTCGATGGATAATCCTATCGGCTTATAACATACATATTTCGTAAGAGACAGATTACTTAGCAATAAAAAATCTAAAATAAAGAAACAAAACATTATTTTGTCTACAAGCTTCAACAACAATTAAAAATCAACTAAGAGCTGAACAAAAAGTCATGCCAAATAAAAACGCAGGCTTATCTTCAAAACCTTTTGAACTGCACATTTAAAGTTAAACCTGAAACGTTAAGTAAAACCCGTTGAGCATCAGTTTTCGTAACGGCGACATCTGCAAGGCTAGCTAGTGTATTTCCCACGACCCGGTTCGTTGCACGTATTACTTGCTATATGTATATAGTGCTACATTTGGCAATATATTGGGACATCTCTTAATGATCTAGATTTTATTTAAATTTTTAAAGTGACTCACCAGTCACTTAAAAATTACAAAAACCAGTCACTTAAAATAAACTCATTTTAATTTATCACCAAGTTTATTTTTGAAATAAATATTTAGAATTCAGGAAATAGGATTGTAATCACGACCTTTTCGATTGGCAATACTTAGTTTCAAATAGTTCAGCTTAATCTTATCCATAGTTTACGTATAGTTTTCGTATTTTTGATTATGACTTTTACGCTTCACAGACGTTCATCTAATCTAAACAGCTGTAATTTGTTCTCAAAAATACTTTATAGAAACTGCAGTTTAGAACAACATATTGAGTATTAGCTTCCGCCCGCGGCTTTGCCTGCGAGGTATGTCGATAAACACTATCCTATGTCCTTCCCCGGGATGCAATCCATCTCTCTGCCAAAATTTTATCAAAATCCGTTCAGTGGTTTAGGCGTGAAAAGGTAACATATAGACAGACAGACAGACAGACAAAGTTACTTTCGAATTTATAATATTAAGTATGGATAGTATGGATTTTCTCATGTTGGCTGGTTGTAGCATATAATTATAGCCATAATCTTAAAGTTGAGACTCTCTGCCCACTCAGCTGATCATCATCATCTGCCTGCCTTTTTCCAACCATGTTGGGGTCAGATTCCACTCTAACCAGATCCAGCTAAAACCAGTATTTTACATGGAACGACTGCCTATCTGACCTCTAAAACCCATGCAGTTACTGGGTAACACGATACCCCTTGGTAAGACTGGCTGTTAGACTTCTAGCTTCTGACTACCCGTAACGACTGCCAAAGATCTACAACCTTATCGAACTTAACCGACTCGTGCGGCTGTTATTAGGTGCTAAGCCACGGACTCAGTCAGCCCATTCAATCAAAGTCAAAAATCGTTATTCAAACAAAGAGCTCAACTGTCACTAATGAGACACAATTACTTTATCTATTACTTATAATTATTATTAAATACATTTCCCGTACGAATATCGGGATAAAAACAATCCTACGTCCTTTCCCGGGACTCAAACTATCTCTATACCAAACATCTAAATCAGTTCAGCGGTTTAAGCATGAAGAGGTAACAGACAGACAGACACACTTTCACATTTATAATATTATTATGGATTACCGAACTAATAAGCTTGCCTAGCAGACGAGGGGCTAAGCTATGAATCAGAATCATAGCATAAAGATTCTAGTTATAATAAAGTAAACAAATCTAACCCAATTTAAATAATAAACAGCTAATCGTGATATTCAACTGTATAATTGCATCACGAGACAAAGGTCGTAAAGGTCACGCAACAAAAAGATTCCGCCGTGACCCCGACTGCCCCTGACTAACCCCGAGTGACCTCTCGTGAAAAAAAACACGAATCTCTTCCACGTTTTTGTTAATTACTCGTTAAGTGGCCGCTTGCACGATTAGTAAACGGAAATCATGTTTAGTGTTATTGATATTGATCTGAGGAACTCATTTTGATAGTATAAAGGAGAAGATGGCCGGCTTTTTCTTTTAGTTAATTTTGTTGTTGCATTTGAGTTCTTAAATTTATTTTTTAGTTGTTCAGTGCAGTATATAGGGTTGTGGTGCCATCGACGCGTAAACTGTAACCATGAATTCAGCACATGATTCTAGACCCAACGTATAATTTTTTCGCATATTATTAAAAAAAAATCTGCTGTTTGGCAGAAAAGTGCAAAAACTACGCGGTTAAAATGTATGTAATCAGTAAATAATTGTTTTCATGACCAACGAAACATTTCAACGTAGGGTGTTCAGACAGGTTGTGCGTCCATGTTCACCCTGTATGTTAACAGTTGTGATTTTACTTCGTAAATAATTTTTGTTTCTTCATCAGCCTATAGTAGCCCACTGCTGAACATGGGCTAGTCCAATAACTCGGCCACTCTCTTCTAGTTGACTCCTTTTGATTATTGCTTAGTATCATGTTGTTACGACAATTCAATCCAATTTATTAAACGCAGTTTATGAAGCAATTCCACAAGTTTATACAAGTGAAACCGATGAATATAACATAAACTGCATTCAGATAATAAAATAGATAAAACAAACTTTCTCCGATAAATGTTAACGTGTGTTGTTAGTAGTTAATCTTAGATTTAAACTGCAGTTAAACTTTGAGGTTAACTGTTATCGGGTCAATTGATTGCCGATTTCATGAGTTTGTTTTATTTTATTGTTTGTTGTAGAAGAAAAAGTTGTTTTTATACTGTGAGCTTAATTGAAAGATCGCTTTTTTAATTCAGCACTTAAGTTTTTGCATAGCCATCCGGCTATACAGAGAAACGATGGATGGCCTGTGGGAGAGATGATATGGTGAGAAAGGGAGCAAAAACCGAGATGACGACTAATAGAGAAGTGTTGAACAAAAAGACATGTAGAAGCCCCCAAGTAAATTAAAATAAAGACAAAAGAATGATGATGATGATGACAAAAACCACGACTTTGACTTGCCAAGGCAATTACCTAATCAATACTGTAAATTTATAGTATCTGTGCCAATACTAAAAGTCTTTCTTAAAACCCAGCCTTTTAGTAGGATTGTGCAATAGATGTTGTTGTGTGATAGTCATGTTACTTTTCAAAAGGAGTGTTGGAAGAATTTGCTTCTCTCAAGAAGTATTAACTCGAGAGTAGGTAGTCGAGAGGTGGTATGACTTAAAGTGGATTTCACCAATGAAACAAGGCGATCAGCACATCTAAACCGCGTTCAAGAGCTGCCAGTGCAGTGTCATCATTGTTGTAGAATATTGACAGCAACACCCCTTGAACGCAGCTTAGATGCGCTTTCAGTTTCATTGGTGAAATTGGCACTTAGCCAAACTGCTCTTGCCATACTAAAAATAAGCCTTTTTAATACCTTGTTCAAATCAATCAGCAACAATGTACTGATATATTAATATAATAACGCCCGAAATATCATATAAATATCAACGAAATGAGCGTCTGTCTGCACGTCAATCGTGACCGACGCATAGGTCACTTGTTCATATTAGTTCATTCACTCATTCACTGGCATCTTGTCCACACTATCTCTTGTGAAACTTCGGTTCCTGACCTTCTGAGTTATAAATATTTATTGGCGATGTTTGTATTGCTTACCGGTTGAAAGATTAACAATGGGCTAAGTTGTTTATATTTAGTTGTTTATATATTATGTGGCAATAGTAAGAAAGACTTAGCAATTGCTAAAGTAAGGTTTAATGACAGCTATTTCCACCATCTTATCAAAATCTGCAGTTTTAACGATCTGAAGTAACCAATAGCACGTTGAGAAATCTATTTTTTAAAAGCTTGGTTTTCAATTTTCCAGTATCTGGTCAATAGCTTTACCTAATTTTGATGGAGTCAGATCATAATAAGCAATAGAATTTACTTGATGAATTAAGATTGAACGATTGCATAGAAAATCAGAATTGCTGGTATAATCGCAGTACCCTAATAAAACACTGGTGAGCAATAAATAAGTCTCAATAAAAACAAACACAAGTAGTAACATTTTCGCAGTACGCAACACTGGAGATGAATAAACGAACCTTAATAAACACTAAGCAAAGGAATACAATCAACTTGAAAGCATAAAATAAAATCAGAAAGAGACTACGGCTAGTAATAATAGTTCTATGAAAGAGACCCAAAACATACTTCACAATTAAGTAGCCACATAGTTCCCGGCCAAGCTAAAAAACCCCGTAACAAGTGTTACCAATAATTACATAAGCACAATTAGTTTCTAGAACGTTACAACATTCGCACATAAACATCACGTGGCTCTGCAGACAGAAGACAATATCCTCGCCTTCAGTAACAGCGCGTTTTTACGGCAAGGTTGATACGCAGATAATAGCTTTATTGCAATTGTGCATGCTACACAATGGCCGGCGCTGTATGGATCAAGTTTTACAATAATTTGGGATACTACAAGGTCGGTTTTGAAAGTTTATGAAACATTAGTTTTGTGTAAATGTTAATAGATGGTTTTTTTTGGGTTGAGTTGTTTTTTTTTGGTGTGTGCTCGATCGTCTTAAATTTCTAATTGGCTTCACAGTTTGCTTTCATTCTTGGGTTGTTTGTTTAAACATTGTATTTGACTCATCTTACGATCGTGGATGGCAGCTAATTTACCAAAATTAAGCCAGTCGATATCTAATTTAGCTTACTTTTTATTGTATTTCATAATGTAAGTTTTTGTACGGTCCAAACTATGCATCTTTCTTACGGCGATAAGGTGAACTTTATTTATTTAAATTATGATTTCAAAACGTATAATTTATAACATATCAAAATGTAGAAGAATTTATTATTCACACAAATTATCACCATTCATAATAATACTGAACATACTGATGTTGGCTTCTCCACTTCAGTCAACTTAGCGGCTGGGTTCAAGTAGTCGTGGCAAAATTCAGAGTGCACACTTTTCCGCGGCCAGCACTGAGGTACGAGTATTATTACGGTGGTTTTAAAAGGGCGTGGTTAGTATCTTACGCTCATATTTATCTGTGATTTTACGGATATTTGTAATATCTAGATAGAGAACTGATATTGTTACTTCTACAATTGAGAATTGAGAAGAAGCTGAGAAGTTGTCAAACACTGCTTTAGCATTAATTAAATTCATTGAGGAGTCATAATATAATTAATAAAAAAAGAACTCTTTGTTCTCTAATACGAGATTAGTTTAAAAACTCAACCTCTCACGATAACTGCCTCACTAAATCATACTTGTTGCATCCTCTTTAATATAATTACACAATGAAACAATAAAAGATGAAGATAATTAAGCCGCGGTAGGCTTTTTGAACGATCCGATTAGCTAATGTGATCTCACGAATAATCGGTACAATCAATTGTTGATTAAATATTGGTATCGATCATTTATATTTGTGGTTTAGAAAGTTTATCTTATGGAGCGGAATGCCTGTTTGATTTTGTTATTATTATGTCATATTTTTTGGAGTAAGTCATTTTACTTTCAGTGCTGAATTTTTATTTCGAAAAGATAGGACTAACTTTTGTCGAAACCGTACTTGAGAAATTTATTATTTTTGTTTACCAATATGACTTAGTTTTACTTAAGTTAAAGTAGTTTTTGGTCCCAATCGAACAATAATTGTTGACATGACTCAGCTACTTCAGCAAGTCTGCAGCAAACGGGTCGAGGTCACGTCCGTCTGATATCTAGTGTTAGCAGCCATTGTGTTGTTATCATCGTGTCGCATCAGTGCGGTAGGTACGCCTACGCGGTTACAATATTGTGTGAGGCTGTATTGTGGTTGTGGTGTGACATCGGATATGTTTTGCAAGTTTTACCATGTTTTTTTTTTCCCTCTTCTTTTTTTTTCTAATTCCTTCATTTAAGTGTATATAGTCTTGATTTAGTTTTTCTATAGATTTTGTCACAAATGGTTGACTAACTTTGTCACAAATGTACCGATAAACCAAGTAACATAGATAGTTTACGTCCTAATGTAATTATATAGGAATCCAATATCCGCGTGTTTATGCTTGCCTACAGCCATGTACCCTTTACTTAAAGTTAATCACTGCCTTTACAGTTAAGGAATGTAGGTATGAAAGTAGTTACTAAATAATTAAAAATCTTTAATAACATAAAATACATATAAATAGAATTTAAAATGAATAAATCGTTTAACTAGCTACGTTGCACCTTTTTAGTCGATTGCGTTGATGTCTTTTGTTCGCGCGGCCGCTACCGTCTTCATTTTATTTTATTTTATTTTATTTATTTATTTATTTTAGGATCTCCAACAAAAGATATACACTAAACATTATATAGTTAAAGGACGACAAAGTATTTGGTAGGTGTACTCTTTCAATTACAGGAGACCACAGCATGCACAATAAAAAGAACAACAATTTTAATTTTTTTATGTTTATTTGTTATTCAATCAATCAATATTGCAATAGGGTTAATAGTAAAAATACGAATGTCATAAACAGAAACACAATTTTCTTAATTTATCTGGTAGATATGCTTATATCCGGTTATTGTTCAGGCTTTTGTAATGACCAATTATAGCATTATTGTTATTACGATTATAACAAAACCAATAAGTAATAATATTAAATAGAAAATAATCCAAGTTGACGGCGCGGGCGCCATCGGTTACCTAAGTGTAAGCGATCGAGAAACGTTTCCTAGATCAATAATACTCACTTACAAACTATTTCAACTATCATACACTTTCTCTCGACAGTGAGTGATGTAATTAGAGGTAGAAATAAAGCTATGAGATAGATTTTCAGTCTATTTTTCTTTGTCTATAGAAGCACTCGAGTTGGGCAAACAGCCAAGACACACACATGAAAGCCGTGCTTTTGGTTTGCTTGTCATAATCTCTTTCAAACTACTAAAGAAGTGGAAAATTTTGCCCAAATTGTTTTTCTCAGTAAATAATAGATAATGTAATACAAGCCATTTCCTAAAAAGGAAATAACTTTCATTATAAAAAAGTGATAAAATGATTCGTTTTAAACAAAGAGTGTTTATGTTTAAAGAATACTCGTAATCCTAACCATTAATAATTTGGTGCAAATTAACTTATCAAAGTGCCCGTAGTTTTTGCAAGGATAGGCAAAGTTGTATAGTCCAGCCAGATTTCGTCAGCTAGGTATAGGTCACATATAATATGGGGCAGACCTGTTGCCCATTACACACCACAAATCCCGACTTTGGTCTACTAGTGATTTCCTAATGAAAAACCTAAATAACATATTTTTCCTCGACGTGAGGATCGAACCCAGGACTCCGCCACTTTCATCAATAGACATTAGATCAATGAGACAGGTAAAAGCAGCAGAATTTTGGGTTACTACAATATCGTGCCTAAAATATCTAAAGTAGATTTGGTATTAGTAGATTTTTAACCGACTTCAAAAAAGGAGGAGGTTCTCAATTTATTTGAATTTAACTGTGTAGTTCACACATTATATCACCTAAACCACTAAACAGCCACCTATAAATAAGACTTTTCCTTTTATTCCTAACTAAAACAAAGTCCATTACCTAACTCTGACCACATGTCTGCACAAACCGGTCTCTACTAACTAAGGGCGACATGTAGAGTGGTGAGAGCACAGCCTTCATGTAGAGTTTATGTAGAGTAGGTTAAGAATTTCGGGTGAGGTTCAAATGTAATGTAATGTGTACTTTCACTGAAACGGTTTTGTAATGTTAAGGTTAAGTAAGGTTTGTGATTGTAGGCTTTTGGGGTGGTTTACCTCAGCTTGGCACAAGGTCGGGCTTTGCAGCGCAGATATTATTTCTAAAGAGAGAATGGGTTTAGGTCGGCTTATCTTGGGATGTCACGAAATAATGGACCGCAGAGTGGCTAATTGTATTGAATTACAACCGTCTACAGCTGTTTATAGGCCTTTCTCAATAGATTTGTTATCCTAGCTTCCTGAAGATGCGTATCATTAAATCATGCTTCAAATATCTGGAGAATTGGTTTCTCCACATGTATTACCATAATATGAATACGTCGAACTGAAATTCCATAAAAATTGCTATAGTTAGTTTGTTTTTTTTTGAGGACCACCATATTCTATTAGAAAACTGGAAAGATGCTGTTACCGGCCCTCAAATTGACTATAAACAAAATATTTTCAAACAATTACACTTATATAGACCGGGTGGCCTTTTACAAACCAAGGACAAACGTTCCACAACCACAAACTTTCTTCTCCCTAATGTAATACAGTTGCACACTCTGCACAGTGGTCTATATAATGCCCTTAGGACCGGTTTATGCGCAAGCGCAGGACGGTCGCCAACTGGCACACTGTTACATAAAGCCAACCACTGAGTTCTTTGTTGAAACTTTGAAAGTATCCATGTGATTGTAGTTTGGTGAAGATAATTGTCTGGCAAATCGGCCAATGGTTCAATTGAAGGAAGCTGGAAACCGCGATTTATTTAACCATCATCACCAACTTTAAGCATCAGTTTTTCTTATGAGTAACTTCCTAGAATATAAATTTTAAAAGTTTCGTGTAATCAACATATTATTATCAATGGAAAGATGTTGAACTTCTTGTGCTTCAAACGTCCTTGATGCATCTTGTAAGTCTCAGGTAGGACCTTGCTTGCCGTAATGACACAGCTCATACTAACAGCTCATTCACAGAGACAATATTGTCTACGTGTTCATACGCATGAGCGCGGCAGAGATAATTTGACTACGGTGCTCAAATACACGTCGGCGGCTGCCGCCGGCGTGTGTCGTCGGCTACTGTTGCGTCTGCTGTTGACGCCTGCCGCTCGTGTGTATAAACACTGCTACTACTATATTCAAGATTTAAAAAAATATTTTCTAAAGTATAAAGTTTGACGTGACGATCTAGTTTTCAATAGTTATTACCAGGGAATTATTATGTCAAACTCATTTTAACGAACTCTCCGGACCGATGTTATAACATGTTGATGAACAGTGAATTAAATAACAAATTAATTAACCCTCGTAATGTATAAGAGTGTGATGTGATAATGTGTGCAAATGTGTGTGTGTGTGTGTGTGCAATCATGCGCATCATCACGCTACTTACGGAAATGGAACGTGATCAATTAATCAGCTGGTTTACGCATTATTGCTTTACTATCACGCCAAGTAATTAGAGGTTAATAATATTTATTTTACAGTTTATCGGCTGTTAACGTGAGGAAACTTAATATAAAAGTTATATTCATAATTGGATGACTAGTCGATTTGCACGTATTTACTCGCCCGAGACGGGCGAATCGACACTTTTGAATAATATTATTTCATCTATAGGCGACTTGCACGGAGCTAAATTATTTATTTATTTATTAAAACTTTATGCACAAGTAAAAAAACTGTACAAAGGCGGACTTAATGCCTTGGGCATTTTCTACCAGTCTACCTTAGGGTGATGCAGAGACAATACACAGTAGGTAGGTAAATTAATTAAAGGTTGTGAAAAAAATTGCAATAAAGTTAAGAAAAAAGTACACGTTTCATATCAGTCAGTCATACAGCATCTTATAATTGGTATTTAAAATTATGTAATTTGAACTACAAAGTAATTCACGATAAAACGAAATGTTACAGCTTTAGAAAATCACACAAACATTAATAGTGAAATTCAATTAGCTACTGAGACCGAGAAATTATACACCAGCAGTCGGCAGCACTCATTATTTGTTTGACCTATTACCTATTGCAATGATATAAATATAGCTAGAGCTGAGGTGTTGGCAGACAGACTTACTAAAGTCGGACTGACAGTTTTCTGGTCTGGTCATTATGTCTTGGATGCAAGTTTCAAACCTGACAAATAAAGTTAGTGCAGTGATGACCCAGTGTTAATAGCCGCGACTTACGAGTTGTAGGTCGTAGGTTCGACCCCAGACAGGCGCTTTACCTTGTGTTCATTATTTCATCACCACTGCTCTCAAAACGTTGGAGGAAAACATCGTGAGGAAACCGGCATGTCCTAGAACCAAAAATTCGAAGACATGTGACATTTATCCGCACTGGGCCCTCGTGGTGGATTATGGCCCACTCCCTCTCCGAGAGGAGGCCTGTGTCCCAGCAGTGGGAACATTATAGGCTGATTATGCAAGTAAAGTCGGGGAAATTAAACTGACTACCAAATTATATTGTCCATATATTCAAATCACAACTGTCATTGGTTGATAGATTTATGAAATGGTTATATGTAACTCAGAAAATTTAATTAGTGTGTCAATTTGATAAACGATACGGTAGTAGGTATTGTATACAAAATATTGTAAAACATTTTAAAAGAGGACTTTTGGAGTTTCTTGCCCATTCTTCTCCATACGAAGCTACCTTTTAGAAGGGGCGACTAGAGTCAGTTCTATTTATTGGAAATGTTGACGTTCAAAAGTGCCTTTATGTGCTTATTTGAAATAAATGCTTTGACTTTGTTCTAACGTGATGATGTCTCAGATCTTGGACCTCCTGTTTTCAAATTAAGAAAATGAAATAGAGGAAACGTTAGTCATAGATGCCTATTCTTAATTTCCTTCCCTGTGTGAGAAGAGACCACTAGCTTGAAGGAAGGCAATTACTGGTTGATAATGAAAACATTATTATAAATGTTTGCATTCCGAATGGTGAAACATGACTGAATTTAAATGCATCAAAACGCCTATTGTGTAGTACCCATATTTGCAAAATAAATATCTCCTATTCATTCTATTAATGAATCATTACTTTAGAGAAATAGTCAGTGAAATAGTTTTTAAAATTGGCTCTAAAATTGTCTTTGTAATTTTAATTAAATGGTATAATAAAGATCTTCACTCACTGGACGCCTGAAGGAGGACATCGCCGACGAGGTAGACGTCGGTGAAGGTGGTGTGACGATCTGATGAAGCTTGCAGGGCCAAAATGGCCAGAGATCGCTCAAGACATGGAGGTTTGGAAGGAAAGAGGGGAGGCTTTTGTCCAGAAGTGGAACACAGTATAAGCCAACGTAAAAAAATGGTGTACACAATAAAGAGTATTCTATTCTATTGGCCTAAAATCTAACTATGACTATCACATCTGACCACAGCCTTACAGTTAGCACATGCAACACTATAGCACATGCTCCTTTGTTTACACCATCATTCAAAAGTGAATGATACACACAACATACATTCACTTTTCATTCATAAACCTACATTACCGTCAACTACTGACCCTTATCTCCACTTCACAAGGTTCATATTCCCGTATTTACTATTTACCTGGGTAATGTGTTAACAATAATTTGATTAGCATACCTTCCTTATGAGGAGTAAACGTTAGTTTCTTAGTTTTCTATTGTGACTTGTTGCGAAGGAAATGTCAAATTTATTAAAGTAGTTATGCAAAATGTTGCGTTTCACCAAAATGGTTGAATGTTAATTAGGGAGTGCCGGTCGTAGTAGGTGAATGTACTAAGTAGGCACATACTAGTCTTCCTGGTTTGATTTCTGAAAAAGGCTGTAGAGTTATACTTGAAACTAGATTCTGACCGCGACTCGGTCCGCGTGGAAGCTAACATAAAATATCCAATAGCACTCTGAAATCGTGTAGCATTCTATCAGTGAAATATTTTTTTTAATCCGATGAGTATTTTCGGAGATTACCTCCTACATACAAACTTACAAAGCTTCCCTCTTTATAATATTGGTATAGATAAAGTCTGCACTATGGTTTACTCTTTAGGACCCCCTTGCCATAAAATGTGTGTACATGGGACATTAAAATTACTGCTTGTAAGTATCCTACTACAAGGTAAAAGTCTCCTTTTAACAAAGAATATACCACCATTCACTAGCCACAAATAACCAATCTATTACAAAACCAAAACAAACGTCCCACAATTCAAGATCAAACAAATAATGATAGCGTAGTTAATGTTAGTCATAACTCATAAGCCTTATGTTATCTCGTGTGCCAAGATCGCATGGGGCAATAGAAATCACCTGGTCACTGTAATGACAGGTTTCGTCATAATAGTATCATGTCGTGACCTTCGAGCTAGCATCTGTTTCGTACAGTTTCGGGTTCACTTGGAAATTATGATTGTAGACTTACGATAGACTGAGGTTGTTCTGACCTCAGTGAGGTTGAAGTCTGGTCAGCAGTAAAGTCGGGTACTTGATCCCCAGCTGGACATAAGCCTCTCTCTGCTTGTGCTAATATCCCCACGCTCCTGTGCCAGTCTCATCCAGGTTTCCATATGGAAACCTGGATGAGACTGGCCTCTCTCCTCCGTTTATTTCAGTTAGTTGATATTAATTAAATCTTTTGCTAGCTTTTACTTACACGTAGAGTGCTAACCTTTCTTTCATTTTGATGGATTTTCACAATAAATTAACTGCGATTTCAATACTTATTCTGTGTATTCTAAGAAGAAAGTTTTAGTTCAATATAATTTGAGATTTAAATTTTTCTTCAGAGTATTTTCATTTTTTATTGATGGCAATACTTTAGTTGTAATAAAATTGTATCCTTACAACTAGCCTTCACTCCTTCCTCCCTTTTTTTCTTTCATTCTTTATCCTTCTGAAAATGGCTTTTCCCAAAAGTTTGTAGAAGTTTCACCATTCAAAACATTTATTTTAATAGACTACACAATTAATATGTTTCTCAGAACTTAAAGCAAGTCCAGTTTTCTCATCAATTTCACTGCGCATGACTGATGACTCGAGGTCGAAATTGAGAAACAAAACCTCTATAATACACATACAATTCACTGACGTAAGTTCAAACAATAGGGACTTAAAAATTCGCAATTTCACACTTAATTTTTAGCTCCTTAATTAAAGTTTAGTACGTTATTACAACAATGGTATAAGTATGAATTTCAAAAAATAATGTCACCAATGTTTTGGTTATTTCTCAACGCGTTTTTATGATTTTAATGTTTATGCCTGTTCTGTTGAAGTATTCACACGGATTTGTTTTGTTTATATATTGCGTTATTGTGATAGGATTTTCTAACACAAGTTATCGACTATTGCGTTTCAGAAAGTCGTTATAGCGTCACTATGGGGGTGTAGTAAAATAGGGTTTTCCCATGACCATACACACACACACACACACATGACACAAGTTTTTCCTATGGTGGTTTTCAAGAAAAGTTTCTATAAGTATTCGGAAGTTTGTGTACGTTAAAACTAACATATTATACCATCACGCTTGCCAGTTTGCCAGTTCTTTTATTAGTCCCATTACCTAGTAGGGGAAGAGCCTATTGCTAATAACGGGGTACAAATCCTGAGCTACTACTAAACTCTCAAAAATACAGCATCTTTTCGCCAGAAACACTCCTGTAGTCACCGTTCACGACAGGCACAGTAAATGATACGGTTGTTTATTAATAACCCGATATCACGCGACATTCCGCCTCAATAAAGAGAAGCAAGGCATTCCGCATTCCTTGTGCGTCGACAGATCATACAATCTAGGTATGTTATTTAATTATGAATCAGCATAGTTATATAAGAAGTATATAGTTGTATATATAGACGTTCTTGAAGTACTACAAACTTCAAATTTAGATAATTTTCATCACTATCAAAGGTTAGCATTCGTTCATCATTGTGTCTTTTATCCCCTTCTGTGTATTTCAAAAAGTTACAATTTAATTCATATCTTAACTGATAATATCCGTAGTAATAATAAAACTGAAGTTTGTTTGTTTGTTTGAACGCGCTCATCTCTGGAACTACCATAACTCTCTGGGACTGTCTAGTCAGATTTTATAAAGATTATTTTTGCATTTGATAGTTCAATTCTTGAGGAAGGCTACTTAACATCACGGCCTTATAAACCGAGAAAAACAAGCGATGCGATGCGATGCAGTGGGTTGCGGGGACAAGAAATTTCACGCGGACGGAGTCGCGAGCAGAAGCTGGTTCAAAATATTTTATTACATACAGGGTGAAATTTAATTCATGGGCATCCTTTTAAGGGGTCATTGTAATCATCATTATGAACAACTTTTACTATGGGACCAAACCTGAAATCGCGAAAAATAAACAGCTGTTCCTTGCATTTATGTTCACATAACTGGTCAAAATGTAGGGAAGACCTGATATTTTTTTCTGATAGTAAAATTTGTTCATAATGATGAGTACAATGACCCCTTAAACGGATGCCTATGAACTTAATTTCACCCTGTATAAACCTATACGGCCACTTATGAAATGTCAGAAGCTGAAGCGTTCCAAGTGGTTGTTTCCTTTGGAGAGAAGCCGGCAAGAAACTCTACGGTTACTCTTTTAAAAATAATTACGGTTCCGACACTCTGAGACCGAGGATAAAGAAGATGCTACCAGCTTCTTTCCATATAGGCTTTAAAGACTCGCTTAATATAAGGTTAGGCCAGATTTTATGCAAAATCCCTTACATCACATACCTTCGCCAGTAAATAAGTAAGTAGACACGCGAATCTACATGTAAATAGTACTGTGAACCTGTTTTCGAGTGCGTCCATATACAGCAGTGCCACGAAAGGTCACAGCCGGTTTGCCTACATTACCTTTTACACGTTGCTCTTCTCATAGTAACTGCCATTAATTCTGAGATTCTAATCAGTGAATGAGGAGGCATATAAGCTGATATAGGCTTCTGAAGTATTTGGGAACTAGATGAGTCTTGTTTAATATATTATGTTTATTTGTAATCCTCTACCTCTGAGAGGTAGGTTGAATATAGTTAAGCCACCAACAACCACCAGGCTTGTAGTTATTGCAAACTAACAGCCCGATGCAATAGGGGCGAGCCAATTGCTATTAAACAGGCACAAATTCTGACTCCAGCCGTTACTGAGATTTTCGTTAAGGAAAATCCCATAAAAAGGATCTGGGTCTGTCCCGGATCCCAAGACTTTAGCTGATGCACAGTGACTATTTGAAAATAATAAATAATAGTTTTCCCGACGATTAATAATACCTACTATTATGTATTCTGTGCCAATACAGAAAGACGTACGAACCTTGTAGAAGTTTTAAAATACCAGATGTTAAAATACTCAACTTACGAGTAAAAATTTACCTACCATGGCATATTGGTATTTAGTAGGTACCAAATAATCTCATAAAAACTACTAGGTTTTATTGATGAAAATCCTTCCACTTTATTTACTCAGCAGGCCTTGTGTACTACATTAACCTATGTTTTATCTTTTAAATGAAGTAATCTGTAATGTCAATGGCCGGAAATGGGCCTGTTAAGAGCGAGGGTTGCTTATCCGACGATCGTAAGTTCGAGTTTTATGCGTATAAACTTTGAGAACACAATACATGAACCGAAGTTAATTATATTTTTGGGGCTTAATTTGTAACTACTTATAAGTATTTTTTTCAGTTAAGAGACAATTAACCTTCTTTATAATTTTAATAAGGTCTGAAATCGACAATCAGTCTGTACATAGTGACCAAGCTTTACCTTGCAGTTTCACTGTTTCAGGCTGAAATTATTTACATAAATTATGTAATGCTTATAAAATAATTATAGTAACGTTGTACTAATAATTTTTCTTTTATATTTTCAGGTAAGTAGCTACACCAACCAAAAGTAAAAATACTTCCATGCCTTTTTAAAGAGTCAAACATGGAGAAACTACATACCGTGAGCCTTCATTTGTCTTTTCTTAACATTGCAAGCGATACGCACATTCTATTCAACAGAATTGCAGCTCGAATAGAGAATGTTACAGTACTTAGTTTTAGCTTAGTACATAAAACTAGGTATATAAAGGCATTTTAGCCTGTATGTCTCAAAAAATGGATCAAATCTGGTTTAGCTAAAGTTAATGCTGAAGTTTAGGACTTCTCAGTCGTCTCACGGCCTTTGATAATGGGGGTTAGGTTAGTTCATCTCATGTACCAAACGGCTTTACAACTGTATGGGGTGATTAATTTCATTTTTCTAATTATCAAAGTTTGAACTAGCTACCTTTTTGATTATGCTACTAAAATTACTACACCGTGGGAACAAAACGATATACTTACCTAGATCTTTCGATAAATGAAACTGAGCAGAAAGTGTCAGATGCAAAATTAATATTGATAACGATTTCGATGGTCAATTGATCATGGATCTGTTGGTTCATTATTGACTGATATAAATTCAAAATTAATCTCTAGCTTTCGGCAGGTGTCTATTTCAATGACAAACCAATGTCAGCTAACCATTAACCTCATAAGACCAACCTATGACACAGTACCTACAATGTGTAGCGCCACTGCAGCGCCGCACCGTGGCGGACACGGTCCGACCTTGCAGGGATCCTTTCTAATGCCATTCCTGCGCCCGCGCCGCACAACTGTTGGTTGTTAACCTGTTATTTGTTTAGGGTAATGTGTGGTTGGGTTTACGGTTGCCGTGAAATATGTATCACGTGGTAAATTACATGTTATCTTAGCCGATCCTAAGTAATTTAGCGAGGTATTGTTTGGTAATGGGCAGATTTTTTTTTGACATTTACTGTTTTTGTTTACAGTTTTTAGTACATCTAGATTGTTAACAACACCAAAATGTACATTTAGTATGCAAATTAATCTTTGACTTTGACTTTGTTATAGGAAACATTTTCTAGTTTTAAATATTTTTTTTTTAAATTGATTATTTATTATTTTTAGCTATAATAAATTAATGAATGTACAGACGCCAGCACATCAACCTACCCGAAACTGTCAAATTTTCCCAATCAACTTTGAACCTTATGCTTTAGCGATAAAGTTGAAAATCTATCAAAGAAATTTGACAGATTGTAGTAGGTTGATGTGCTGGCGTCTGTACTACATAATTTAAACGCAATGCGAATTGTTATATGAATAAATAAATTCATTTATCAATTTGGTGGGTAAATACCAACATTCAATTGAAATATCCACGGTTCTGACGGAACCCGGCTCACGTAAGACATTCGTCTATTATCAAAACAATAGCCAAGACATAAGCTTGATTCCAAGCAGCTGATACCTCCATAGGTCCATACATAAATTATATTAATCTTATCACAGACCATAGAGGTTAGATACCTTTAATTAATCTCCGGCGAAAACTAATAATACCACGACCTTACTACAGTTGACATTTCGCTTCCATTTCGACACTCGATCTAAAAGTCGTCTCTATTTAGTTAAATCAATAAAGATTAAGGTCGGTATTATAATTTGTTAATTAACCGTCATTTAGTGATAGGGATCAACGGGGTTCAGGGTGCTGTTTGATGAAGTAGAATCGTCTCGCTAAGTTTCAAGGACTTGTTGGAATGATTTATAGTTAGACACGTCTGTTTAATATAAGTATGTATGTGGATTATCTAGGATTTAAAGATGATCTGTAGCAAAGCTAACATTTAATTTTCAGATCTTTAAAAGCTTATAACTAGCATGCAAAAAACTAGGAATAACTTCTAGATAGTACAAAAGAAACTGCATTAGGTCCTCGTGAAGGATTATGGCCCAGTCCCTCTCACAGAGAGAAGACCTGTGTTCCAGCATTTGTGATATTTGTTTTAATTTGTCTGGCTCACACGTCGAGAGAGTTATATAGACAGATAGATAGAATATTCTATTATGTACACCATAAACTTTAGAGATATACGATCCAGACATTTATACAAGGAGTGACACAATGGGCGGTCTTATCGCAATAAGCTGTCTTTTCAAGAGAGAGCCATTTTCCTTGAAAATCTCTGTTCTCCGACCTAACTCAGCCTAATTTCCCACTTCTAGCCATAGGCTTTTGCAATACATGGGTAATTGCTCCCTCTATCTTCTAATTCCACCTCAACCATGTTGACATAATCATTACTACTTTATTCAGCCCCATCAACACACAGTACACAACGTTTATCCCACACACATTCGTCACGGCTCATTACACGTACCGTGACGGTTATGCAACGACACCGTGACGTGTCGTGACAACGCGTTGCTACACGGATGTGTGTCTGTCTGTCCGCTCTGCGCCGTGACTTGACAGCACGCGACGATGGTAATGTGGCTTGTTTGTACAAGGGTTGCAGATGAAGAGTAGTTTTATTATATGTTTAGTGTGCAAACATGTTGCTTTTGCTGTGATTAGGTACATGTCGTAATAAGATAGGGATACTGCAATATCCATTCATGCTTTGGGTACAATTTTGTGTCAATCCGAATCAGGATAAAGTTTACAAAAGAAAAAAAAAGGTTGTAATTAAGTTAGGTCGCTTCGCTAAATAGTACAATATATAGATATCGCATGCCAAATGGAATATTGACCCATTAGTAGATAGGTCAGAATTATTTCCGGATTTGTTTTTACTCAGATCTCATCAATAGTTAATCATATAACCTAACCAAACCTAACCTCGGGGTGCCCTTCGCTCTCTCTTGCATCCTACGTTGCGCTTTCTGTGAACCAAAGTATCTGGAAACAGTGGTTTCTATGAACAGAGATCTCTGTCAACAATGCTTCATATGGACCGACTCGTACGTTCAAAATTCAAGCATTCATGATTAGTTAATCTAATCAAGTCAAATCAGTTGTAATTTTATGCGTCAACAAGTAGGTTAGGTTAGACTTTGCGCTTTCCTTTAAATCGTCTGTTTTGAGTTAAGTCAGTATTCTTAAGCATGCGATATGTAATACACTTACATTACCTACTAGAATTTATTTTAGTAAAGGCATAGCATTACAGGTCGTTGAGGAAAATAGAACCATAAACTAAAATAAAAAACTCATTGAATTTTGTTTGGTCATTATTTCAGAAAAACGCGCAAATCATTTCCACTTTTACCCAATTTTTCATATCATTCTATCTTGCGGTTACCCACGCATAAACTTTGAATTTTTTTTTAACAACGAGTATTTGTGTTTTTACGTAACTTAGATTAAATTATAGATTAAAAATCTTATAATCAAAGCGTACATGGAGAAAGTTTTAATGGTTATCGCCATAATTACGAATTGGAGGGAAACCCATTATTTTCTATGTGAAGAATAATGAGGAAATGCTGATACAGTAATTATTTATTACCTTAACTGCCTATTACCATTTTTAATAGTAGGTAAAGGAAGTCTGCTGGGACAAAAAAATCACATCTGAGAACGACGCGACGGCTCAGTCGCCGAGTTCTATGGCAATGGTTATTTTGCTAAGGTCAGAAAAAGTGTTATTCCGTTTTTTAAAGTGTCAGATAGGCAGCCGCTCCATGTAAAATACTGGTATTCAGCTGCATCCGGTTAGACTGGAAGCCGACCACAACATAGTTGGGAAAAGGCTAGGCATATGATGATGATAAAGCCTATATAGATCACCAGTACACCACATCCACATCGGTCAGCTTATTCTAAATATCAGTATAAAATATTATGTTATTAATTTATAACAGTATTTCTGATTACACAGGCTTCTTATCACCAAACAACCACTCTTCTTAACCCAAAGCTCTTCATCATCATCCACAGCTCTACGTCACCCACTGCTGGGCCTAGCCTCTCTGTTCTTATGGCATTCCCCACGCTCCTGTGCCAGCCAAATCTCTAACTTACCTCAAAATAATCGGCCTAAACTACGTGGGAGGTCGTGCCAGAAGTATAACGATTAATGATATAGTAATAAATCATGAAGATGCTACAAATAGGAATCGCAATCAATCAGTGTAACGATCGTGCCGGTGACCACTTTCGCTGGATCTTGACCCCGTGCGACTCGGAACTGGTTCTCACGCGCGTGTCATGTGCTGCTGGGCATTCAACTTTGTGGGAATAGGGGAATGGATTGAGTCGTGTTGGTTAACATTTTGTGGAAATAATATTTATTTACAAGAAATTTGAAATTAATAAATTCTTAATCTTTGAATGGCTGACTGACTGACAACGTAGCTACAGTCTAAACAATTGAAGAAAGAAACAAAATGAATATTATAATTACTAAAGATTATATTTAATTAATGGGTCAAAAGAGGTGAACAGAGAAACGAATTTCCAAATGTCAGCGACGGGCAGTTTAAAATATATATTTGCGAACAAAATTGCGGACCAACCATTTATACCTAATTCAAATCTAATAAAACACTTCAAAAAACAACGACACCTTGAACTCACATAATCAACATGTAAATAGAAACGTAGGTAGGTAATTATCTACAGACTATCACGAAAAATCATGACATTAACAGACAGGCTCCGGGTAACCCTAGCAAGGGCAGGCCGTTCACATCAGCCAGGCAATTAATAAAATAGTGACGTTAATTACAAGATGGCGGCGGCGGCGGGAACTGTCAAGGTCGGCTGTCAAGTGAAAGTTTTGGCGGGAAGTTAAATTGGCGAGATTATCTGAATTGATATTGTTCTACTATGGTTAAATTGATTGATTTGGTTAAAGGTCGAGGTTCCTGCATAGGTGATAATGAGTTTAGATTAACTAGAGTAGTTCGGTGGGAGTTTTTTTTGCATGATTGGTCGTAGGAAGTTATTAGCGTTCTACTAATAAATACGTCCTGTAAACTTTTTATGGTTAGTATTCAATTGAGTTGCACTTGAATGTGAGTTTTAACGGAATTAGACCTGAAACTTAGGTAGGTACTTCGAGATTTTATATATTGTAAAAAAAGAGTTTTATAAATTGTAGTTATAAAACGTTTAAAAGTAACAGCAATAAAAGTAATTTATCATTGTGGAATTCTTCTTATGAACTTAGTTCTTCCATATGAAGTTAAGTTTCTAGGAAAATACCTCCATTTTATAAACCACAAGGTGACCATAGAGCAGTAACCTTGTCGGCTAATCAAAAGTTCACGTTGATTGATGTTGCCAGCTACGAATGTATGAAGACAATCATTTTTGCTATTGGCTACCCTTGAATCTGCTGTTTTGATGGAAAGCCTGTATCTTGCCAACAAGTAGGTAAATGAGTTTTGTATGCTTGGACTGGACAAGTTTTTTTGTTAAAAATATAAATGGGATCTTGGTAAAAAGATTAAGTAGCCACAGAAATCCAATAACTATTTTAAATGACGAATGTAATTTGTTCTTAATGAGGTGGGCACTTCTTCTGGTAATATTAACATTGCAACATTTCATTGTTCTAGAGTTTATTCTGATCCTATTTGCCATCAATTTAAATGCCATTATTAAACTAAACAGATTTGAGTGCCTTAAAAAGTTTCTCAACAATGCACGTGATGGAAATAAAATACCCTATAATTCTCCACACATCGCGGCATCGCGGAGAATCGAATAAAAGCAAAGCAATTTAAGTCGCAGTATCGGTTCTAAGTGCACGCGCTACCGATTTTTCAATAGTGCGCGAGCGTTGCGACACGTTTTTGTTTCGTAACGTTATTATTCAATGTTTTTGCTGACCGTACTGAACGGTTCACACATGGATTTTCGTTATAAATATTTATTTTTTTATCGATTAATTTGTTGTTAATCGATTGGAAACAATCGGAAATTGTTGCGACTGTATGTTATGTGTGGATGACCTGCATGTTTGATTTGAAACGCACATTGTCCTTGTGGCTTGAATTGAACTTACATGGTGTTATAAATGAATCAAATCAAATCTTTAAAGGCTCCCGCAGGCAGTCCCGATTCTAGTAGAACAATTTCTAAGTAAACTTCATGGAAATTGTTGTACCAAAATCGCGTCACACCATCGCGTCGCGCCTAGCTGCGGGAGCCTTAAAAAGTAAATTGGCTAAATTACATTATTTCTCTTGGGGATGCAAGTGATATACGTCATTTGTCATTTTATTAAGATTGTAGGAAGTCGCTCATGAAAAATATTGGTACCTATTCACGTTTGACTGCAAACCAAGCTTAACACAGTAAGAAAAAGGTTACGCATGATGATGATCTTGTGGTGACATTTTAATTATTTATCTAACAACGTTACTTCTTTGTTCGTGTCTGCTAATAAAACCTCTTTTTTTGTTTCTAGCAAAATTCTTGGCATTATAAAATAGCGAATGGTGTCTATAAATCATTGCCATCATACAAGGAAGCCCATACATCATACAAAACTCATGTATTTTTTTAGATACGGATCTAATAGTAGCTTAGTTGTTAGTATTGTATGTAAATGTTACAAGATTATGTTTGTAGTCTTTTTTGATGATTATGAAATCATTCTAGATTTTTCTAAAGTGTTGAGGTCGGCTTCTAGCTAAAATAGATTGCATTTGATCTTTTTAACCTAGAAACTAATGAAAGCTACTAGATTCGAATTGATTTTCATTCTTAATTATTTTGTTACTGTAAAATTTTACAGTGTCAGTATTGTATACAAGTGTGACCATGTTAGGTTTTGTAAAATCGTGTTGTGTCTAAAAGTATTATCTATCTATAACTTAAGGGAGGCCCACACTGCACCGCATCACGCAGCGGGGCGCAAATAACGCATCCTCGCGCGTGATTTTTTATTTTACATGCGTGGATTTTGGCTCCGTTTCCCGCACACCGCTGCGTGAAACGCTGCAGTGTGCCAATCGAATCGCCTTAAACTTTTATTTAATAACTAAGTCAAAACAATATCTAAGTAGTTCATTACAATTACTAGGTACCGAAAGATATAGACCCCAAAAACTATAGTAGATAAAATGCATTCTTAAAGAACTGTTAATGTAAATAATTCGATTCAATTAAATATATCAACTACTTTATCTACAGCTTTATTCGTATGTAGACAACATTCGGATAATAGATCTATAGATTATATTATTACATTCATGACAGCTGTAAAACGTTATAACTAAACCAGACATGACAGCCAACCAACTCGATATTATTATAATAAACTAATTTCACAATATCGATTCCTAAACCGATTATCGAAAATCGATTCCGTCTTAGAATATAATTATAGTTACGATGGCAGCTTGTGAAATATACGCTCATTCATTAATAACAATTTCTTCAATTGTAGGATGTTGTAAACAGATGAGGTTTTGAAAGAAAACATTGAAACAATGCCCGCAGCTGTGTTACAATGAGACCACTTTGATTAATATGTTTGGGTGAACCTTTATTTTGTCTATAATATTGAGACTTTTGACCTTTATAGACCCTCGTTCTCTATACCTCAGACCAAATAAAAAACCAAGACAGAGCGCTAAGAACGATGCAGTGAGGCATGCCAAAATTACGTCTCCGCTCTGTGCATACACGCCCACACGCACACATTTACAACTATTTACAATCAAACTACGTCTCACTAAGTGCACACATATTTATGAAACCGGCCTCACTTTACTGTTGACAGCCCTCTGTCTTGGTTTTTTATTTGGTCTGAGCTCTAAACACAGTAAATGTTATTAGTAGTAAAGACTTCGTAAAGGAGCTCGTCTGTGCAAGTCATCATCTGCCTAGCCTATTCCCAACTATGTTGGGGTCGGTTTCCAGTCTAACCGAATGCAGCTGAATACCAGTATTTTACATGGAGCTGCCTATCTGACTTCCATAACCCAGTTACCAGGTAATATGATACCCCTTGGTACGACTGGTTGTCAGACTTTCGGGCTTCTGACAATTAACCCGTAATGACTGTCAAAGATGTACGAATATGACAGCCGGAACTAACGGTTTAACGTGCTTTCCGAGGCACGGAGGGGTCTTGGTATGTAAAGATGGTCATCCTTCCACGGACCAACCGCGGCAAGCGTAGCTTAGCCTGATCGTTCGACCCGTGCGGCTGTTATTACTTGGCCACGGGCCCCTCCAAATACTATAAATATTTCTATTCACCATCCCTATACTATTTCTGGAGCATGCCACCAATTTCTACTGCATTCCTGGTTTGACGGTAAAGAGTGCTGGTGAAAATGCACATGATACTTGTAAACTTTGCCTCGAGATCTTTATATGACGGTTGCTATGCTCTCTATATAAACTTATTGGCTCTGCCCAGTTCTTTTAGGTACCTAATCACATAAAAATAAATTCATAGGCCATAGTTGGTTTAATGCAGATTAAAGATCCTGATCTAGAGAAATTGCAATTGTACTCACACGTTTCTCATGGGTATCTAATCTTTAATTAATCCTCAAGATCTTTAATTCAAAACCTTTATCTGCTTTTATCCATATTAAACAGCTGTTAAATAATCAATCCCAATTAATGTCAAGATGTGGTCCATTTGTCCATCGTAGTCCATCGTCCATCGTCCGTCGGCCATTGGTCAGTGAAACCGTTTGCTTTCTAAGTCGCGGCGCGCATGCGCGATGCGAGCGACTCCTGCGCCGGACATTAGTGAAAGCGACAGTGATCTAGCTTATTGACTTGTCATGTTTTAGAATAGGAAACTGTGGTAGTGCAGTGGTTAAAGTGGGGCGTAGTGGGTTAGGTTAGGATTCAATTCTCAGACTTTAAAAGTACTCGTAAATATTTAATTTTATTATAAAACGTTATCGCATTAATAAAACATTTCCGGACTAAGATAATGTCCGTTTCGGAAGAATCTACATTATTCATAAACAACATTCCTCTACCAAATTAATAGGTATTCTAACTACCTACATTACAGAGCATTACGTATGTAAGAGTATATTTAACGCCAGTACAACGGCCACCACACGATTATGTGGCGTGTCATACATAACCAATGAGTTACGGCCATTATGCGCAGGCGCATGATATACTTGTTGGTCATCTGGTGCACTCAAACTAGATTAGTAAAAAAGTGGCTTGGAATAATGGTGATGTGGTTATAGCGTGGGGCATCTGGGTTGTTATATCGTCGAATATAATTGAGTTTGATTCGAATGACGCTAACTATATAAATTATAGCCACAAAACAGGGCTAGGTAATTTTGAAGATGTCTGGAGTTACCGTTTGCAGGTCTTTCAAAAGGAATACATTTAGGATCATTCAGGGAAAAAATAAAGCCATTGTTCTCCTGACTATTATAATAACAGATTCTCAAGCACCCGAGTCTCCTAAGCGTGTGAATACAATGCGAGATTAGGTAGCAAAATTAGTGGCCACTTATATCCTCAGAAGTTATATGTTCATCAAAGCAAACCCAAGTTTTCCTGCGATAGTTTATAGAGGTGCAGGTGGTTATTAACGGCCCCGAACCCAATAATCTACTGACAGATCGCTACTGATGGGTTTGGCCGTTAGTCTGTTACGATAGTAAAATGTACAATAGTTTTGACCACTCTTAATTCTACTACATCTGTTTCTTCTTCTAATATTTAAAATTCTCGTGTCACAATTTTAGTTACCATACTCCTCGGAAACGTCTTGACCGATTTTTATGAAATTTTATATGCATATTCAGTAGGTCTGAGAATCGGCTACTATCTATTTTTCATACCCTTAAGTGATAAGGGTGGCCCTCTTCAGAATTTTTTTGGAATCGAATCTTACGCGGGTGAAACCGCGGGGCTCAGCTAGTAAAGATATACGAATATCTATCACAACAAAAAATACTTCACACTATCAAATTCGACCTACACTAGTCGCTAGCTACTTTACTTTAAATGGTGTAATTTCTATAATCATGCACACTTACTGTCAATGAATCAAACGAAGTAATTCGTGGCCGTAATAGCCTGGTCGTGTGTAGCCAGCATTTGTCTGACTTGTCAGAACTACGATAAGTGGGTTGAACGATTTCGATTTGTCGCTAATTAGGGGTTGTAACTTGTAAGCCATTTTGTGAATGTTTGTTTGAACGGTTTTGTTTTGTAGTGGCCGTGGCTAGGACAGCCGTTCTCTTTTGTTGTCCTTTCACAGTTGTAGGCCCAAATGATTAAATTATATTAGGTATACGCGAGCTACAGATAGGATTGGTTCACACTAGCTCAAGACAGGGAGGAGTGGAAAGGAGAAAAGGACGGCTTTGCTCTGCAGTGGGACAACATAGGCTAAAAATAATAAATAAAATAATACGGGACCTCACTATTATCAATACTTCTTATGTTTTATAGAAGGCGGGCATGTAGCTATGTAAAGCTTTGGTGATGATTTTTTTTTTTACAACATCTTTGTTTAAATTTTAGATTGATCCCGAAAGTTGCGCAGTATTTCAATAATTGTAATATGAAAATGCCGTGTTAAAACTGCTGCTTTATAAAAAAGTGAGATTCAGGTCTCTTAGGCTATTTATTTCCATCCGAAGTTTCAGTAAACAACTGCATATAGTCACATGATTCACAATGAGGAAAACACTTAAAATGGCACCTCCCATTCTTTTAATGACCGAATACATGCAACAGCCTAACAGAGACAGTGTCGAAAGTATCAGAAATTGTCATTTGATTACATCTATTTATATGTCGTTTGTACCTTTCATGTGTGGCACTTGCGTATAGGTCGCCTGTCGACACACTGCACAAATTACCTAGGCTGTGACGCCAATGTGCTGAAATATGAATGAATGTTGTCATGACATCCCATACGAGTACTTTATTATGGAATCCTACCAAGACCTCTATATCAGACAGGTGATGGACTATTAATTCTAATTCAAACTCAAAGCATTTATTTCAATGAAACCGTTTACACTTTAGAATTGTCAAGGAGTCATCCAGTTAGTCAGAAAGTTGAAACTAGTTGCACGTTCCAAAACTTAGATCTCTCTATAGAAGAATGGGCTAGAAACTCCATTGACAGTCTATGGAGATGTTATTTTTTTTTTTTATATTGAAATGAGTTATGTATTAATTAATAGTTCTGCCTCTCGCAGTATCAATGCTTAATTGACTTTCCGTTTCATGGTCCCGCAACAGTGTTTAAAACCACAACATGCAAAAACTACCTACCTTGCCAACACTCAAGTCGTATTTGCTTAAAATAACAATAGACAGGCTCAATGTAAAGACTATTCTTTTGAAATTAAACTATTATTTTAATGAATACAAGGTTTATTGAATTTTCAGTAGCGTATCTTCTCCAAAGTTTACTTAATTATTATGCTAATGAGAGCGAAAATTAAATAATAAATCACATAATCATGCTTCCTAAAACAATCTAGATTATGATTTCAGTCTAGCTAACCGCCAGCCACAAACCTCAACCTTGGCCAGATAATTACTAGACCGGTAAATATTTTGTTTTGGAAGATTTTTTACTCTTTTTAAATTCGTTCGTATCTTTTGTTGCATCTGTTGAAGAATGTTACATCTACTGTTGCATTTAAGGATATCCTAATGTTAGATAAGACTTTGTTTATTGCTTTATTCATCTTTTGTTATAAGAGGCCAGGCAATAATAGGCTAGGATTTGGTAATGATGAAAAGCTTTTCATAAGTTTTCAATCAAGTCTAATTTCTGATTAAAAATCATTTAGGTATGCGTTATTCATAACAGTAGAACCAAAACTGCATTTATGAAGTGCAAAGTAAACCTGATTAAAAAGTCAAAAACCAGCGCCAATGTCAGAAACCCAGCATAATCAGCCTATATACCTAATGTTTCCACTACTGGAACACAGCCCACGGGCTAGAAACTCCATTGGATACTCTTTTAAATAGAGATATCCTGAGGATATTACAAAATACAGAACCAAATAACCATAATCAGCCTATAACGTTCCCAGCGCTGCCAGCTGGGACACAGGCCTGTGAGAGGGAGTGATGTGTGTCAGAAAGCCAGCTCGTTGTTGAAATTGTATTATAATTTTCAGGAAGGTGCACTGAGCCATAACATTAGCACTATTCATAAAAGCAAAACCTACTTTCTATTACCATATTTTTCTCAATACGCCACCGCAAACTATTAAACCAAGCCTAATGTAAAAAAAAAGATATAACTGTCGGCACCCAACCATTAAATGAGCCTCGAAGTTACACTTAACATGAATAAATACTTGATTACATCATGACATTACACTCATTACAACTTACATTACATTATGCTTATGATATATTCGCTCCAGTTTTTTAAAACTGACTTGTTTTTCTTGTTGCAGTAAATTATATGCAAATGAATTATGACATAGTGGTTATGAGACGCTGCCGTGACAAGACTAGTCTCAAATGTTTGTTGTGAGAAAATGCAACGAAACCTGCGAAATATCACGCTGTCTTGTCACGTGCTTTCAGAAGATCATATACATTTTCCAGTACTCTATGAGAAAAACTTTCGTTAAAAGATTAGCTAGTTCACAAGATAAACTACCCAGTGTGCTAGGTCCTTTATCTGGTGGTTTTTTGGCCGCCAGATAAGAAAATAAAGTAAGTTGATGATATCAATCGATCAATCCGTCTCTGAGTGAAAATAAATGAGCGTTTAAAAAGCTTTCTGGACATTAAGCATTCATCATCATTGGCTGGCTTGTTCCCCCCACTGTTGAGTATAGACCACCTCCCCTTTGTGCAATGTTTCCCTGGTCTGTGCGAGTTTCATCCAGGACTTCCCTCTATCTTGCTAAGTTGCTGGTAATATTTTTACCACGACATAATCTTGTGTAGCTCATAACGACACGAGAGAATATAAAACTTGCACTTCAAATACATGAATCTAAATAACACTTCATAATTTTCATTTCCTCAACGTTGCGAGACATCATAAGTATCATAAGCAGCTAATTACTGCAGTCAGTTGTTTTAACTTCCAGATCAGTGGGAAGTTAAGAGTAATTAAGAGATTATAAACAGTTTTAAATTATATCTTGCATGCTCTGGTTAACATAGGATATGTGTTGAATTCCACGCGGTCTAAGCATAGTCTTTATGAAGACATTGTAGTCTACGTTCATGTAGTTACTAGAATATTATATTATACTACTACTACTTTACTACTACTACTAACTTTACTTACTTTTTTACTACTACTTTTACTTTCAGAAAATTTATTTCGGTAGATGTATTCATCTACCAAAATAAATTTTCTGAAAGTCGCCTGTGGTGGCGGTGTGGTGGTGGTGGTTATTCTTATTTTATTTTGTTATCTGCATAAGGACGTTTAATTAATTAAAATACATAATTATACCCACACAAGTTTCGAATCCATGAGAAAAAGTATACTATGTGTTAATCCCGGTTATAAACCATTTGTGTGCCAAATTTATTCCAAATCCATTCAGTAGTTTTTTCGTGAAAGAATAACAGACAAATCCATCCATCCTCAGAAACTTTCGCGTGTATAATATTAACATTGGTGGACAAATCCTATTCTACTATTCGAATAGGATTTGTATATTTCTTTGAATTGTTCGTTTCTGAATTTTTGTACTTGCTTATGCATAATTGCAATTTTAAACTTTTATTACCAAATATTTCGATTCTAACCATTGTGTAAAGTAATTTGTCCTTACTAAGAGAGTCGGGTTATCTGTAACTTAGAACCCTCCTATCTCAAACACCTCTCTCTATTTAAGATTGTGCATTATCATCAGTGCCTGTAATATGTTGTTGAGATAAATAAAGATTTATGATTATGATAATACCTGTGTAGTAGATTCGATCAGCGATTTCCAACAAAACTTTTTTAATCACCTTTCTATTTCTGACCACCTACTGAGTTCCCTTTATTCAAACTACCAGGGCGCCAGAAACCGATAGAAGATAACAACATGAATGAATGACTCAGAGAGACACGACAATCTCGTGACTTAAGTACCCACCACCGGTACAGTCCACGACGACAGACGATTTTCATTTCGTACCATAGTTTTGAAAGTAATTCTTATTAATTCAATCTTTTTGTTATGTTTTGTTGTGCTGAGCGTGAGGTCTTGGATTGAATCCCGGGTCGGACAAAGTGTCATTTGTTTTTTTTCGTCAGTAATATCTCAATAGCAGCCTATAGTGTCTGGATGTGTGCCCGGTCGAGCTCGCCGCTTGAATATACCTGACTAGCGAAATTTACCCACATTACTATAGACTATAGATAAGCTCTAACTTTTTTTTTTTTTTTTTTTTCGGGGGGAAACCTTCAAAAGGCGCCCGACCTCTGGGGAAGGAGGTCGGGGCGTGTGGGATTTTTACCTCACTAAAACCACCCCGGTGATCACCATCAGCACATAAGGGTGGTCCCGGTTCCTCTTAAAAGACCAATTCCGGAACCCCCCCGTGCAACGCCTGTAAGGCACATCCCTGGGGAGACCGTAAAGGGGCCTCCCCTGAGCCTCGCTATGCACGGCAGCACATGACCACTGTACCACCGTCTTCCCTGGGGCCACTTGGTAGGCGGACAGAGTCCCCACTCTGTGCGCCGGCGACCCCAAAGGCCCGCCTACTTTTTTTTTTTTTAGTAAGCGCGTTTCGGCGTGTTAGGCGCCAAGGCGATTGCCAACCAGACGCCTCCTTCTCCGAGCAGATAAGCTCTACCTAAAGGCGTGATGTGTTCGTGTGTGCTACGTTTGTTCCACCAGTAAGCTAATTTTAATCAATAAATCTCAATCATAACTTTCGTTCCTAAGTATCTGACCGGAATCAGGACTTACACCCGTCTGATCGCAATAGATTCCCCCTATTACATGGGACTTAAACATAACCGGAGAACGTTTTAATGTGGATGTACTAGTTAAAAGCATGCCTCTGTCTAACTTTTTGGGAAATAAAGGCGTGACGTCACGTTATCTCAATCTTCGGATACTTTTGTCGCCGTGTGTCTGTACCAGAACTCAAGACATAATTACTTGTTAAGTAACCCTCCCTCGGTCACGACTTGTCGAACTTCGTCAGGAGACCGGCAGTAATGTAAGTGAGGTGATGAAATTGGAGCGGTCCGCAGATCTTGTTAGCTGATAGCCCTTTTTGGTAGTGACTGTGGAAGTGGGTTTAATGGTTTTTATTACTTTCTCCCTTTAGATATGAATGATTTAATACTACGTTTATGTAATTTTTGATAGATTAGTATCACTTTTGTTGCCAAGTCGCTGTTGTCTGAAACCCATTCTCTCACGAAGAGACGGGGCCTGTGTCCCGTGGAAACACTATAGGCTGATTATGTAAGCTTTCGAAAGAGCTGGAAATCATTGGGAGAGGTTTTTGCCCAGCTGTGGGATGTTGCAGATTAACTTGCATTTGAGCACATAAGCGACTGTGATTTTCTTGTCCCGTAGCATTTTTTTGCTCCAGCACCTAAATTTGAAAGGGATTTTTTTTATCCATCAATCGCCTATCTGTTCAGAATAAAATATAGTCAACAGAATTACGTATTGTGAACATGTCGTGAACTTGATTTAGATAGTAAGTAAAGAAAAAGTATTTATTTATTTTAAAACCTGTTTCCGTCAGGTCGAAGTCAGCAGCTATTTTATGTAAATAATCAAGTTATTAGTCACACTCCGTATAGATTTATTGTTGAGTTTATTTAAAGAAATTGCACTTTTGATTATTTCCTTCCAAAATTGGAAAAAAGAATGGAATCACTCCGTCTGTCTGTCATAGGGGTTTTTGTTTGTACTTATTTTTAAGAAGTAAGAATTTTTTGTCGCGAAGTAGGTAAAAGACTTTTATATTGTATGGTGCATATTTTTTCATTAATAAATAAAAAGGAAAGATTTATAGGGCATCAAGAAAGGATGCATTTCAGGGGACATTTTTGAGAAAATGGAAAAAACCTTATTCAGACCAAAAGCGCTACCGGTCGTCCCCAAAGTAACAAGTTCACCTACTTCCCTGCTTATCCTCCAAACCTTTCTGAAGTAAGTGGCTAATGAGGCATTGTTAACAAAACGTTAGTTGAACATTGCACAACTTGCTAAGGACGATACACACGGTCCTTTCTAAGCGCCGACGCGCGACGCATCGATGACGCGCCCTTAATGTGTAATGGATCAGATAACGTGATTTATGTGCGTTAATCATGTCTGTTTAACTTTACATTGGATGTGCTTGGATGTTAACAAGTAAAACTAGCTAGACTGCTTGATAGTGCGGTGGTTGAATAATTTGTTTGTTACGGTAAGGGTCACTAGTTTGATTCGGGCCGAGGATTTGTATGGTCTAAAGATAGTTTTTCTGGGTCTGGCTGTCTGTCTCTGTGAGAATTGTGTCTGAAAACGCATTCATCACAAACAAATGAAAAAAAAAAATTTAAGTAGATTTTGTTACAGACGGTTATATCACTTAGGTTATGGATTTGAGACGAACGTAGGTAGCTGATTAGAGGAAGAAATGGATCCATAAGCACGCCTTCTTCCGATTTTCCTAAAATTACTACCTAATAAATTTGAATCTTTAACAGTGAGTTAAATACTAGATTCTAAACTCTACGGCCACACTAGAGCAACCACCATCAAATGCAACAGAACTGGGGGCCTAAAAAGGCCACTTTGGCACAATCATAAAACAATTCCTATCACGCAATTCATCTGTTTGACAATTTCACTCCTATATGTATATCCCTAAAGGGTCAGGCAGAGGAGTACCTATGGCATTTTACGAATCTCCATACAAAACTGTCATACAGATGAAATTGCGTGATATGAATTGTTTTATGATTCTGCCAAGGTGGCCTTTTTAGGCCCCCAGATCTTTCTCTAGTTTTTTTTTATACATGCATACTCAAAACGTTTCTCACGACATTTTCCTCATTCCTTCGCATCACATGCTCTTCTTTGACAACCGATGTCCGCACAACTTTGATGTCACCGGTGCCGCTTTCAGACTTCCTCTTATATACTCATTTCTTATATAGATACACTTGTAGCACAATAAAACCACCTACATTTTTATACTACTATAACAATCGTAACTATTCATAACATAGCTCTATTTAATATTACTATCGCGTAACAAACTTTCGCTACATTAAGTAACTTAGTAACTATGCTGTATGTACGACATTTAAATGTGGTCCGCTTTTCTAAACATGGCTGTGTTTTATTGTCCCCTGGGGGGTAGGCGCGCGCGCAGCATTAGTGGAAACGTGCTGGTGTGTGTCAATTTTTAACTGACTTGAAATATGGATGGTTATGTTTTTATGAGTGGTATTGTGAAATTAAATGGGGGCCTTGTTTTCCCTAGAATGGACGGGGATGTCTGTTCACAGGACAGCTTGGCAACCGAATGAGATTCTGTAGAACCTCAATGAATACAATTGCAGGCAGGTCATTAAATAAGTAAGGGATTTTGGGGCCTTTTTGAATTAGTTTTCTGCAGTAATATGTTAAAATATTCAGTAAGGAACAATGTCGTATGTTTCTTTAAATATCTTTCACCAGAAAGGCATATTAATTTTATTACTTTGCATACCTACTATTGAATAGAAGCATGTTTATCTAACTGAACAGACAGCTGTGCTGCTGGGGAGTGGGGAGTTTATTGCGCTACTTCTTCCCAGCGAAAGCTTTAGGAAGTGGTGAAGGGCGGACGTTTCGGGGGACTGCCTTACGTAATTTTGACGTTCGAAAATTGCTGATTCTCAGCCTAATTTGAATAAATGACTTTTGATTTCGATTAGTGTCTACTATTATTTTTGAAGAAAAGTTGCCACCAAAAATTATTTATTCATACTTATTCCATGGCCGGAGAATCAAACCTTGTCGCAAGCATAGGTCGGGGCGTTAAATAATATATTAATCCCACATAAACCGTAGGTCCAACCAGTTCTACTAGTTATCCTTGCAAACGCCGTCTTTAAGGTCTGAACACACTGTGGTGTAACGTTTTCTGTTTGTTATGTTGAGTCATGGGCACATTTACATTTAATAACATAGTGATAAATTGTCACACCAGTAATTTCTGACTGTTAAGTAGATTGTACTTTTGTACTAGAAAATTGTGGCTGGTTAGCGTAGGGTACTAATGTAGCTATCCTTGGATTCCGAAAAGTCTTGAAATTAGATTTTTTTTATTATGAAATTGCCGGTGTCCAGTGCCCGGTTAATGGAAAAATGCGCGTCTCTCTCACTTAGAAAGTTTAAAATAGCTTGTAAAATGTAAGTGTAAATAATCTGAACTTTTGTTTGAACGATTTGGAACAGTATTTTTTTTTATTGTGTGAATTAAACGATCTTTATGATTTCAGCTTGTTTGTATCCTCGAACCATATATGCTGCTTGGAAAAGTTGTATCAATTAAACGTTTGTCAAATGTCCTTAATTAAAACTGTTTATAATTAAATGGATAAGCACCTTCACATATAAATAAATTACACATAAATTACAATATAACTGCTTTGATTTGTAATTTAACACTAACATTATTAAACCACTAGAAGGCGATTAATTAAATGTTTATCATTAACTTTGATGTCATTTTGAAACATTAATGTTTAAGGAGATGTAAATGATTTAAATTATGACACAATATATGTTAATTTATGATAATTATGGTGCTTAAAGAACTATTGTTTATTATTCAATACTATAATGCTTATGTTTTCCATTGCTTTGAATTTTAAGAGCTTTTCACATAATATTAGCAGTTCCATTAATACAATGACATCACCCACAGACATGCCTACTCCTTCTCTATATTTTGCCAGTAAGTTTTAAGTCCATGGAAGCGTTCCTTTTCGATTTATCGTGCACGAATCTAAACTGCAGGCTGTCACTAAAAAAATTCATAATGGAAAAGCCTAATACTTTTCCGACCTGAGAATCGAACTGACCCCTCCACACTTAGCAATTTCTCTTCCAACTACTAGTAGTTGGAAGAGAAATTGCAAAATAGATTGCGGAATAGATCGGTAGGTCTAGACCTACCGATCTATTCCGTAAAAATCTCATTGTGAAAACTTCGGTGAAGTGAACTTGACGTGAACTGTCTCTCCACTTTATGACACTACAGATCAGAAGTGATCATATCATCTAGGTTTGTGATATTTGTACTCAATATATCGGCAGTAAGATCGTGAGAAAACCGGCATGTCCTAAAACCAAAAATGCGAAGACATGTAACATCCAACCCGCACTGGGCCCGCGGGGTGGATTACGGCCCACTTCCTCTCACCGAGATTAATCCAATTTCCTTAACACACGCACATGCAGTGAAAGCTCAAAATGTAACAATAAGAGTAGGCAATTGTCATTATGACTTCACTTTATCTGCATTTTTTCCACCAAACGTGTTTTACAAAGACTATTACCGTGAAAGTGTCATTGTGTTCTTACGGCATCCGCTGTGAATATTCTAATGTGGGCAGTCATTTGAGATGAAATCTTAATAGGCAAATAATAGCGAGTGATGAGAGAAGTTAATGTTTCTTGTGTACTTTGATTTTGCGCTACGTTTATTTCTTAAATCCTATAGACTGCCTAAGTAGCTGCCTATCTCGCAGCATACACAACCCAATCAGCCTATAATGTTCCCATGGCTGGGACATAGGCCTCCCCTCTTGCGCGAGGGAGGTAAATAATCAAATTCCAACTACGACCTATACAAACCGCAGTACAGTGAGCACATCATAAACAAAAATTAGGACAGCACCGAAGTAACTCAATTAAGTTTTAAGTACAGCCTTTTTCGGACCGAAATTATTTCGCAGTATTTTCGGTAATTCGTGAGAAACGTTTACCATTTTCCTAATAAAGTTCGTCTTAATTGAGCTGTGGTGTGGTGAGTGACAGGTGATCGGGGCCTTCAAATACCATGGAAACAATTTGCCAGTTTAATTACTTATACGTCTCAAGGATAAATTATGTTTACGTTTATTTAATTTGTAAGGTGTGGATGTAAATAATTTGCTGATTTTTAAAGTACTGTCCGTTAGTTTTTAGTACAACATGGGCAACACAGAGCAAGCTTTATAACCTAGTAGGCAAAGTTAAATACGATTTCATTTCCAGACGTTACGACTGTCCCCATGACTTACAGCTCTTTCAATCCATTGCTGAAATGGACCACTGGTCGTTTGTTTTCTCCAGCTCGTACCGCCATCTTCTACGAGGTCTGTTTCTAGACGTTACAAAAACAATACGTAATATTAATCAAAGCAACAGCACACTACACTTTCCAATTCGGAAATTAAATAATAATTACCTACATAAAGTTTTTATACATCGTTATCGTACCACATTTCTTTGCGTCATGGTCTCCCTGGCGTGCAAGTGGGTCGGCAGTCGGCATGCGGCCAGTTTTGTAATGAACCACTGTTACAACAATTGTATCATAATTACAATTACGTGTTATTGGATACCCTACTTATTACCTTTCTTTGTGGCCTTTTCTCTGGTTAGATATTTTGCTACGAAGTTATTATCGCCGTTCGTATTTTGGACACAAAATAAACAAATGAAGATATCCGTTATTTTCGTTGCATTGAATCTACTCTGTTAATATGTCTATCTAGGCATTGTTAATATGTCTATCTAGGCATTGTGGTTCATTTTAGTGGAAGTAACTAATAGGCATGACGAAAGATTTTGAAATCCTCTTCCGTAATTTAGGTACACATTTACTATTTACGAAAAAACCTTTATTTCGGTTATAAACTAAAGTTTAACGAAGTATAAAGCCATTTTTCAAATATTGTTTCAATAGTGTGCGAAAACATGTAATGGCGTCGGGTTTGACGTCACGCCTAGGTAAACGTCAAATGTGTCTACGCGCAGTCAGAGGAAAGAACACACTGAAGTTTACAATGTTTACATAGGCGTGACGTCATGCGCTGTGATTGTTGTTTCAGACAAAATGGCCGATTGCAGTATTTTAACCTTTTATTTTAATGAAAATCCGATTAATCTCAAATTTTTAAATAAAACTAAATCAGTGTTTTAAATCCTTTTAACATGTATTTTCCCCTAAAATCATTAAATCCTTGATTATTTGATACTGTCGTCACGCCTATTGCATAGATAACCCTCACGCCCCCCATTTTTGGTACATTCTTTTCTTAGATTTGAGGGCATAAGCTATTCATGAGCCATCTAGCAAAAGGCTTTATTCGAAGCGACTCCAATCTAAAACAACCAACCCCTGAATTAAAACTACTTAGGTAAGTAGGTACCAGATTTTCAGCGTAGTTTTCCTCTAGATAACATAAAATTAATTTGTCTTATAGAAAGAAAAGGGCTACGTCAGTGTATTACTATTCTAAACACAACGATTTATTGTCACCTCTTGGCTCTTCTTAACTCTTCACAGAAACTCGTTAACGATAATCTGCGAGTGCGCATTACATAAGAGTTGAATGTCCGCGATGAGCCTGACCTCAGCTGTGGGTCATTATCATTAACGAAGGGCTCATGTCATCACTATCGAGTTATTATAATATTGTAGTAAATATTGATGGTGTTACATGAGGTTATAGATGATTGACCTCTGGTGTTATTAGTTAGAGTTGGTTAGAAAGAGGTTCGGTGTTTATCTGTCTATAAACGCGGCGTTTTGTACTCGACTGATTTTTGGGCAAGCAGGTACAAGAAAGATAATCTACCTTTCTGCCCATTGCATTTTTGATCCAACTAAACTTAAAGAAAACGAAAATACTAATAATTTAGTTAAGAGTATTGGCATAAACGTTTTAATGAAAACATACTTCATCTAAAGTTTTCGGCCGAATCGAATAAATTGATCTCGATTCGTGTTTATGTATACACAAATTTCATGATCACCTAAAACTAAGTACATACTGTGTCGTTTATCTATTTCGTAGCTTTATCCATTAATACATATTTCAGCGTGGAAATATTTCGTTTCAAAACGTTTCACGTAAATCGGATACACACTTGAACTAAAGTTGGTTATCGTTATAATTTGTTCCGCCAATAAAGGCCTTCTTTTAAAACAGAAATATTTAGTTTCAAAAGAGCGTCGTTGCTAAATATTTAAGCATTTTTCAGCAATACGGATTTATGCTTGAATGGCAGTTGCAAACTTCTACGTTACTCACACTTAAAGAGTTGTAGGACACACACACACAAACAATAAAACTAACACTTGTAACAAAGCTACGGATGATAAAATAACCCTACACTCATTTTGAGACACCCAAAACCATGGAAATATGATCTTGCATGACCAATCATGTTTAGAATTAGGTTCAAATCTATGATTAAGGCAAATAACATGGCCTACGGAGACAACGGGAATACAGGTTTCAATCACTTAGAAGAAGATCTGACTACAGGAAATAATTCTATGTATAATTCCCTCATCAACGGTATTACCTACTGCTGTCTGGAAGCTCTCTCTAGATTATATTAAATTATATAGGAAACCAGCTTATTTACCTAACTTAGCAACAAGTACAACGACTTTGCAAACACAATAGAAATAAAGCTGTAATCATCAAAGTTGCTTAATGTTAATTAATCCGAGCACAACATCCAAGCGATTAGTCACCTGTCCGTACAGTCTAGAACAAAATAGACACACATTAGTTAATTTTCAGTTTAGTTGGTGTCGAAACTTAGGAGATGGATTATATGAGACCGGCCTTGTGTGCAAATGTCGTTGCTCTGTTTTGTAATGTTGTAGGAAGCTCACAAAAAAATTAGTGCAACTTTTTTATTGTGTAGATAAAACGATATCGTGCTTTAATTGTATGTAAACTTTGATTGATTGAGTCTGCTTATCCACTAAATTAGACTAGCTTAGTTTTAGACATAGGCGTAAATAATATGCTGTCTACCCAGGTACATGAAATAAAGCATCTTGCTACTTATCCTAAACATCTTCATTGATTTTCGCTCTAGAATAGAATAGAATATTCTTTCCTCAAGACAAGCAAACAAGATCCTTTCTTGATTGTTGATGACATACATAATGATTAGTTAAAGAAAAGACAAACGAAGGACTTTATGATAAGAACTGAACATCTTCCCTGACAGTAATAAAATCTTCAGCTAGTAAAAAAAACCATATGCTTTTACAGCCAAATTGTTTTGTTTCAAACGATTTTGTAACTCCGCCCAGCTAACCAACCCCCTCTTCTTTCCAGATGCTGTGCGTACTTTTGAGTGTGGGCCTGGCAGCAGGCGCTCGTCCCCGGCCGAGGCTACAGCAGCCCATCCAGGATGAATACGACTACGAACCGCAAGCGCAGGACCGCGCCGCTGGTGATCAGGTGAGAACTACTTGTGATATAATGTTATTAGAAGATCCCTTTATGTAATTCAGGTCTATAGATAATCTCTGGAATGGCAGAGAGGAATGCTGGACACGGACATCGACCGAGATGAAAGGCCTGAACACGATATTAAGCTCGTATGGAGTAGTTTATGATCTCCGGTTCAACTTAATTATGACGCCCTTATTGTGCTTTGATAAAATATATTATATGTATGAAAGAATGACCTGTTGATGACGAAATTAAGTATATATATAATAAATCTCGTACCTATACTATGGATTTGGAATTTTTCTCTATAATATTATAGTATAGATTTAGATGAGTTGGGCCCAGTAGTTAGCCCCGCCAATCGAGACATCAGGGAACAATAATATAGTAGGTCTACAATGGGTCTTGAATGTAGTGTATGATAGTAGCCATCTTGAAAAGAATGAGATTTTACTTGCGAAACACCCCCACTTGTAAAACCAATTAAACCTAAAAAGCCAAATCTAACCACTCCACTGCTTCCAGGTGGTGCTAGTAGCAGCGGATTCGTACGACGGCCTGTACCGAGCCTCGGACCGACTGGACGAGGAGTATGAGCCCAGAGCTCTGCAGCGTCAGCCCGCCCCCAGGCTGAAGCAGCAGCAGGTCCAGGAGGGACCCAAGCAGCCGCCCGTGCAGACTATCAGGAACTACAACAAGGTAAGATGAAGATTTTGAAAATTTTCAGTTTTAGTTTACACTCTAACTCTCTGCTCTAATTTGACAAAAACAGTCACAAAAAAAATTTTGTAAAAAAATATCTGCCTTATCAGCTGTATTCTGGTACTCCTATTAAAACAGTTTTTCCCATTTTGCAGGTCAATGACGACGGTAGTTTCACATTCGGTTACGAGGCAGCCGACGGTTCCTTCAAGGAGGAGACGCGGGGCACCGACTGCGTCGTCCGCGGCAAGTACGGCTACGTCGACCCCGACGGCAACAAGCGAGAGTTCACCTACGTCTCTGGCAACCCCTGCGATCCCAACAAGCCTAACGAAGAAGAAGACGATGAGCCCTCAGCACCCAACTCCGCCGAAAGGGACGACCCCGAGCCCAACTACCCCAGACGACCAGTAGCGGCTCCCCGCCCCACGACCCCACGACCCCCTACGACCTTCTTCCAGAACGACTTCCGTGATGCTGATGAAGATGAAGTTGAAGAGGAACCTCTCCAACATATTAGGCAGAGAGTTGTTCAACGTCCGCAGCCATCCAGGAGGCCTGCCTACCAAGCCCAGCCTATCGCTATCACTCCTCGCCCCCTACAAGTGACATCGCCTAGGACTCTGCCCCCAGCGACTACGTTCAGGCCACAGCTCATTCAAGTGACCGCTAAGCCTCAGATTCAGTACAGCCCTCAGCCGAACTACTCGCCAGCTCCTGCTGTGATCACCACCGCTAGTCCGTCCAGACCTGGCCAGATCGACTTTGCTGCTGAATTCGCCAAGTTCCACCGTGACAACCAACAACAACAGCTGCAGTCGACAACGTCTGCTGGCGCCAACCCCACGAAGGCCACCTCTCTGGCCGCGCCCGCTCCCAGCAGCAACCCTCTGTACTCCACCGAGCTGGTCTACGACCCGTCAAGTGGCTCATACAACACCCAACTGTACCAGAGCTTGCCTCAGACTAAGGGAGAGCTGAACTTGAACCAGAGACTGCAGCCTTACGTCGCTACTCAGCAGCAGCAGCCAAGGCCGTTCGTGCCCTCTCCTCAGCTGCCGTCAGTGCCTTCCTCTCCTGCGTCCAATGGGCCTCTGTATAGACACCAGCTGCAGAACACACAACAAGTGTACCAGAGGCAGCAGTCTGAGAACCAGTTCCAGAACTCGCAGCAATTGTTTGCTCAACAGCAGCAGTTGCAGCAGAGTCAGCTGCAGAGAGACCGCGCCGCGGCGAGAGCGCAGGCCCAGAGGTTACAGGTATCGTCGCAGCAGCAGGAGGGCTCCCCACAGTTCTACTACGTGGCGCCCCGCGGCGAGTCCGCTTCGTCCGGACAGATCGACGCCTTCCTTAGAGGGCACGGCATCCAGTTTTAGTCCGTAGAGCTAAACTTAGCTGAGCTAGTTAATCGCTATCGACCAGTCAGCAAGTCTCTCAGGTAAGGCCATAAGCAATGTACAAGTCTCCGATTGGTCGAATAGTAAAATCGAGTGCGAAAGTGTGTATGTTTTATATCTAGTGTCTATGGACGGACAGTGGTCGTCTCGTGTACATAATACGCTGTGTCTAATCAGTACCTTAATGTAATTCTAGGAAATAGTGTTTTAGGTATAAAATAAATATTGTAACGTATGGAATGACTTTCGTGCGTGACAGTCCCCGACGCGCGTTATTGTAAAAAATTACAAATGTTCATTTGTAAAATTTTTGTTTTAATAATAAATTATATTTTTTATAACATTGTGTGTTTATTTGTTGTTTGTCTTCACGTTACTGTTATTGTAACAACATCAAATTATAGGCGACCAATTAACTGAGACGTTGCTTGAGGTAGCAGCGTGATGCGGGAGGGGTGTATTGATTTCATACGTCAACTTGTGACAACTCTCACCCCTCCCGCACCGCGCAGCTACCTCAGACAACGTCTCAGCTAAGCGGTCGGCCTATAGTTTGTTCGCTCAAGCGAGCAGTGAAGGTGAAGGTCATTAAGCAAGTAAAAAACATTAAGAAGCGCACGAAACTGTTACACGACATAGAACCTTGTCGGTAGCATAAAAATAGGAGAGCCACAAAACTTCTGACAGTTTTTACAGTATTTTCCTGTGTTCTCTGAAAGTGATACGAAATGACCATGCGAATAAAAAGCGATTCAGACGTAAAACATTTAGGTGACCTACTCCACTCACTCCACTGAAAAGTACAAAAGGCTATAGCTTTTTATAGATCAATGAAAGAGTTAGGTTCCCAATTGAAACTTCAAAAAGATGTTTCTGAAAATGTAAGCTAGTCTATACAAAAATAAATTATGGAATAATTAAACAAATTACAGTTTCACGTACAGACGCCAGCACATCAAGCTATACGAAACTTTCAAGTTTTCCCAATCAACTTTGAACTTTAGCGGTAAAGTTGAAAATCTATTAAAGAAATTTAACAGATTGTAGTAGCTTGATGTGCTGGCGTATGTACAAAACAAGATGACCACAACGAAGGAATCTTACAGTTTCATTCATACAGATACATAAACATCCATGGGAAGACGGGAAGTATAGTACCTACAATATAAGTACCGAAAATAATTACCTGTCGACACCCACCTTACATAACCAGATCACCACCGTGGCTACTTCACCAGAAGACTTACAAGTCAATAATTAACTCGCTTATAATTATAATTTACTAGTTGCCTGCGCCCGCGCACCGAGCCTTCCGCATTTTTATTGGAGAAAACTCGATAATAGTCAAATGAGTTGCCACTTTCATATTTCTTAGAAATACTTTTCTATTTACTTTATTATTATCACGTACTCTGTTACATTTATGATGTTAGAAATACCTCAGGAGTGTGCCGTAGACCACAAGCGGCAAACAAATAAAAACAATTCAATTCCCATCTACATGTTAATTATTTTAAGACCCTGTAAGTGAAGAAAAAGAAAAAATAAATAATGAGACATTTAGTCGTCATCATCTGCCTAGCCTTTTCCCAACTATATTGGGGTCGGCTTCCAGTCTAACTGGATGCAGCTGAATACCAATATTTTACATGGAGTAACTGCCTGTCTGACCTCCACAACCCAGTTACAGGGTAATACGATAACCCTTGCTAAGACTGGTTGCCGAACTTTCGGGCTCACTATGGCGGCCATTAATTTTGTTTTTGCCTAGATAAAAGTTATGCAGAAAAATCTAGAATGAATGTAAAAAAAAACCGTGAGTAGAAACATCACAGAAATACAGAAAACAAACAACAAAAATTACAAAAAGAAAATGAGAATTTACTTTGAAAAATGCCCTATCCACTTATTATCAGTAGAATACAGAATACAGAGAAGAGAAATAAAGAATGCAGTCGTATTATCACAGTTACCTAACAGCAACACAAGCTGCAACACACCAAGAACCTTATTTTAACGAGAACAAAGATCAAGCACTGTGATTGTCGCGGGTTCGAACCGAGGGAGGCGCTTTTCTTTCTGTAAATAATTTCATCACCACTGCTCTCAATAGGGTGAAGAAAAACATCGTGAGGAAACCGGCATGTTCTAGAACCAAAAATTCAAAGTCATGTGACATCTACCAACCAGCACTGGACCCGCGTAGTTGATTACAGCCCACTCCCTCTCACAGAGAGGGGGCTTGTGTCCTACTTTATCATGGGAACATTATCGGCTGATTATAGGTACCTACCTGTGATTTTGACAATGATGTCAAATCAGAGAAAAAATAGAAAAACAATAAAAAAGAAAATGAAAGTACTGTTGATGACAAGAGTGGGCTATACAAATCGAAGTGCCGAAACGGGAATCGAAACTGTGACACATCAATTTTGTAAACCGGTTCGCCACTGCGCAAAATAGATCGATATTATTCACGCGCCCTCTAGTGTTATGTCTTTGAAACTCTTTGTAACCAACATAGCATGCTCAATAGATACTTAAAATGTTACGTTAACTTTAAGTAGTTGCAGAAACTTTCAAATTCTTCACTTGGTTCTCGAGGTTGAAACCAGATGGAGCTGTTTTGCAAATGGCAAAAACTGAACCGGGAGGGGTTCAGTTTCGATGGAGAGATGGACATGACGATTATAATTTCTTTAAGTCCATCTCTCCATCTATCAGTCTGTCCGTCCGTCCGTATTTTACACCGCCATTCGCATGTGCATTCGTAAATAATTAATCCCAACTATGGAACCTTTCACTGTGCGTGGTCCGACACGTATTTGGTCAGTTTTATTTTTGAAATTATTTACGTGTAAAAATATCTTAACGAAAAAAAACATAAACAAAATTGAAAGCGAGGCTAACAAAATGAAGGACTTTGAATCCAAAGCGGATTCCAATTTGAAACAATATTTAATAAGTACCTAATTGAACATTTTCTTTTACATGAAAATGTGTCTTGCCGTCTTTCCTTCCCCTGCAGTTTTCTGCTGTAAGTTTTTATTTATGGCATGTATTTAACTGACTTCATTTTTGTGAACCAAAAATGAATTCCTATTTTGCCAACGAACTTGGATGTAGCGCTCGACGGCCGCCGCTACCATGACACCGGTCAAAAAAAGCGTAAAACAAAAGAAAACTTATTGTAAAGTATATTAGATAATCAGTTATTTATTTTCCTCTTTCAACGGTTTCTACAGACCTTCGACCTAATTCGTAATTTTGCGTACTTACGAACGATCACAGAATCCCTGTTACCGCAAAACCACTTCTTACACGGGTTTCGCCCCAATTGTGAACCTTCAATGTCCTCGCGGTTTTCACCATATGAAGTAGAAACAAAATTACCAAATTCATATTAAAGACCCTTCACTAAAACTATACCTATTTGCAACCATTCCGTGGGACCCCCATTTGTGTGCACAATCACATGTAAGCCACAACCGTCATTGTTAATAGTAATACACAGATTTATTATGTGCTTAATAACTTGTTGATGTTTTTATAATGATCCCTAGTTTTAGTTTTCGTTATTAAGTTCTACTTTTTGGTATAATGATACGGATATTTAGAATACTTTCGCAGAATTTGGGGGCTAATGGGTTTTCTCCTTCTAATTGAAACTTGTCCAGTACACCTATAATAATTTGTGTATGTATTTGATGTAATACGTTTCATAATTACTATTGAAAGCCAATGTTGAATGTATATGCTGTTGGTGTTCTTTATTAAATAAATTAAAAAACACAGCCAGAAGGCGTCGCGGCAGACCCCGTAGAAAATGGCGGGCGAGCAAGAAAAAACTAAACGACCAGTGCCTCACATTAGCCTTGGATCGAAAGAGCTGGAAGTCATGGGGAGACGCTTTTGCCCATCAGTAGGATGATGCAGGCTAACAGTAAATAATTACTATCCTGCGGCAACATTTGATTCGATCAAAAAAATCAAAAATCAAAAGTCATTTATTCAAACTAGGCTGAGAATCAGCACTTTTCGAACGTCAAAATTACATAAGACAGTCCCCCAAAACGCCCGCCCTTCACCACTTCCTAGTGCTTTCGCTGGGGAGAAGAAGTGGCGCAACAAACTCCCCAGCAGCACAGCTGTCTGTTCAGTTATAAAATACTCGACTGTATACAAAACTAGATCTGCAAAGTATCTAATTAACATTACAGGACACAGAACATTCGATAAAATTATTTGCCATATGTTAGCTAGCCACGCCAATATACCAACAAATACCATAAAAATCTATACGTACTCAAGCTAAAATAAAAATACTAAATCAAAAGTAATAACTACCTAAATAAAAGCCTCCAGGTATAAAGGGCGTGACAACTTACATATTTATGCAATGCTGGGTTCTGTTCACGAAGCTGTCACTTCGAATCGTCGCGAAAATAAAATTTTCTTTTTGTAATACCAAAAACATGTCACTTGTCTACGCGTGTCTACGCAGGTGGCTCTGAAAGTAAGAGTGTATCTACTTTTATAACCTACACTTTCAAAACTTTGCATGACTGAAATTCGAACCCAAGACTTCATGATCCATAGCCGCACTTACTACCGCTACACTAATGAAGTGATATGCTCGTAATAACTAAGAAAGACAATTGAACAAACGCTTAATACTGCCCGTGAGAACACTGATTCAGATCAACTGTCAGTTTGAGCAGCAAGGTGAATGAATTGAATCGCCTACAAGCGGAGTTTCAGAGGCCAATGGCTACTGCAGTGGTATTTGATGAAGCTGGTGAAGATAATCAGAGTCAAGTCAAAAAAGAGGACCGTTAACAGTAGAATGGAATGATGAAGAAGAGAAAAAAGTGCAAAGACAGATAGAAAGATATATCTAAGACAACCTTGAATGTAGATTAATTTTTGCAAGAACAACTATTACTGAACTTAGAAGCTCTGTAATATTTAGTTGATACACACACTCCACAGGTATGGTAGTAATTAACATTGGCAAACTGCAAGTGGTTATTACGAATTTGACTTTGACTACCGTGGGAGCAGACAGACAAACAGACTGCCTTCATCCACCCATACCATACGCACAAACAATCTAACAATTAAAATAACACCAGCTCCAAAATCTATAACGCAGTAAAAAGCGAATCTGTCCACACACAAGTAATTTAACAAAACTATTTGGACAATTAAACAATTGGGATCTTACGGCACAAGTGTAGCTAAAGAGAAAAAGATTTTCCGTTTCAGATAATGAAATGACAACAATAGTGGCGCTTGCGCAATATTCGCACGGTGGCTTTGAGAGTGGGGCGATATTTTTATATAGGGGAGCCGCGGGCGCGGCGCCGCCGTACCGTCGACATGCCGACAACCCGCCTGACGAGATGATCGTCCTCATCATCATCGCGTGCATCACAACAGCAGCTGCGACCAACTCCACCGAACATGCCACCACAGAGTCACCAACCAATTCCACCAAAGAGATCCTCAAAGCAAGCGAAACTGCTGACCCGAAAAAGATTCAAATAGTGAAACAGATCCGACGCTTGAATGACGATGGATCATACACCATCGGTTATGAAGCCGACGATGGCACCTTCAAGATCGAGAATAAAGACGTCCTTGGTAATGTTAAGGGCACTTTCGGCTACATAGACCAGGATGGCGAGATCAAACGTGTGACGTATACATCTTCGAGTGATAGTACACCGGTCCCAGTCAGCACTAGTACGACGCCAAGTACTCCGACTATGATAGTGAGGGTGAATAAAACAGTGTCATCGACCACGAGAAGACCTTTGCCTACCGTTGTGTACCCTACAAGAGGGTCGTATACCACGCGAGGGACAGTGATTCAAGCTATACCAAGGAGACGAGTTCATGCCAGTTCAACACGAGCCCCATATGTGGAAACCACAACAGACACTCAGAAGGTTGAAGAGACAACAACAAACATTCTAAGTTTGTACAAAACGAAAGTCGACGATATGAAAACTCGAACGCAGATCTTAAAACCGATGTCGGCGACTGTGAAAGATGACTTGATTACAAGACAAACGACTACAAAGATTCCCGCGACGCTGAAGCCAGTGTACGAACGTGTTACTGAGAAAGATCAAGAAAGTGATGCGAATAAAGCTAATACTATCCGGCGCGAGCTAAGTGGAACCAGCCCCAACCCCCGCATGATCAGCCTACAGCAGTCAGTGGGGGATGATTCAACTGATGTTTATGGAAGCCATCTTTCTATGGGAACTGTTCGACCTTTGTTCACAACTACAACTCCTCGACCAAGATTAGTGCCTATACACTCCTTAGTGGCTGCCAGACAGAAGATCCATCAACAATACCAAGATGTGCCTATCCAAGAACAGGAAACCACAATTGAGGCTAGTACGGGTCGCGTGTTTGATCAAGACCATGTATTGACCACAAACGCAGTGCCAGTGGTTCATATTCAACCTCAAAGACATCATGATGACCAAGACTACGACCACCAGCAGCCAATCTACAGACGACCATCATCAGCCATCCAGTTCCGCACACGAGAATATTTGAGAGACAACCCTGGCGCGCCGGTGCCTATTGGGAACACTCGACCCTTTATCCAATACGAATTCCAAAATAAAGTATTGGAGCCTCAGTATGTGAAGGAGACCTCACAACACCCTCAAAGACCTCAACCGACTGCAGAAGTTACACAAGAACCTTATGAAGTGAGACCGGTGACCAGAATCATACCAATTCCTGTAGACGACAGAGGCGTGCCTCTTCAGGGTTACCAAGGACGCTTTGTGAACCCCTACCAGAGACCGGCCCTCTTCCAGCCAAGATACAACCCCGTCGAGGAGATGACTTCCATCGCCTCCCCTGTGAGTACCAGAGATTTACGTCGCTTGCTTCACATTCTGATATTACGGCAGAATAAGTTGCAAGTGTTAATGGACCAGATGATGCCTGGACCGTCCTTGTATCGTCCGGAGAACGAGTACCGGTACCAGCGGTACCAGGACGACGACCGTTACGATTACCGATACGACCAGTACAGGCAGGAGTATCAGAACCAGGGTTACGAGAACCAGTATGAAAGTCAGCGGTATGTTCCCCGGAGAAGGTTGTACCCTCGGCCTTATGATACAGCTGGCTCCTCCTCCAACCATATCGAGGAGATGCCGGAGTTCCTCCCACCAGAAATAAGAGAGGCTTTGTTGTTGAAGATGCTGATTCTGGCCATCAGTCCTGACTTCATGCCCACGGTGGCGCCCCCCACTGAGCTGACCACGGCCGCTCCCCCCAGGAAACAAGTGAGGAACATTCAGATCCTGGGCGAGGAGGGCTCCATGGATGACAAGCGCCAGAGACACTGAGGTACATATTTATTTTTAAATGTTTTAATAGAAATACTCATATAATGTAAATAGTACTTTTTTATGTGAACTTTATGGTAATGAAACGATTTAAAAATTTAGATTTGCTGTTTGATTTCAAATATTTTGATTGAACCCACGAAATGCACTGTTAATAAGTTGTAGAGTCAATTAAAATAAGCTACGACCTTACTGAAAGAGCTTACTTAAAGTACCTAATCACTACAAACTATAGATTGTTAATATCTAAACTATGTGATACCTCCATACATAAGACAACGCAATTCCAAAACAACGGGATGTGTCCCCCAACCATGAAAGACAAGTTATAAAATTGTCCAACATTTATAATCGTGTGTGTAATAATAATATAAAATACCGTATCGCAATATCGCAACTTCCTGTGTACGCATTTAATAAATGCGCCTCATTAGATACGCTTCCATAAAGATCTAGACAACGAAAGAAAGACATGTAAGGAACATATTAACGTAACCCTTAAACAGACTTAACAGTATCATTGCCTCATTATATCTTCACATCATCATCACCTAGGTACTACGAAACAGACCATCCTGTACAATAAAACAAAAAATTGAAACTGCCCTCATCATTGATCATAGGTGTAATTTTTAAAAGAAATTTTTTTCCCACGGATCCGCTGCCAGAATTTCTTAGTTGCTTTGTATAGTTCAGTAGCCCTAAGTAAGATGACTTGTCTTTCCAGAAAAAATTTAATTACATAATATTGTCAAAACGTAGGATCGGCGCACAGTGGAACGAATGTATGGGAGCGGTTGGACGTAGACATGTCCGAAAAATAAGAGTAAAATTATGACAAACTAATGATGCCATCTTATTCGATTACTTAATGCCTTCATAAATTGTGGTGATGAATTTCTTCATAACTCCCATATTTCGGGAGTAATTTGAGAAAATGTGAAATTTTACTATGAAAATGAGTGTATCGAGCTCTCTCCCTCCTGATTCCGGGCTTGTTTCAAGTAGCGGTCTCTAATATCGTAATGCTATTACTAAGAGCTATATTTAATACTAAGACACATAGTGCGCCAAATGTGCACTTTCTGGGATAAAAGGAAATGAAAATTTAAAAAAAAAAAACGTTTTTTCCCCATTTGTATTTACTTTAAACCGCAGACAGACTTATTAAGAGGTCTATAAATATATTATATATATACAGAAATATATATTAACAAAAATATTCACAAGAACTGATGAGAGTATGACTTTTAAGTAAGTTGATAATAAATTACCTAGTTTCATTAAAAGTACAATAAATAATTAAGATGTAAGCTCTAATTTACTAAGTTACACATTTTAAAACAATAACATCATTTAATTATCTTCGTCATCATCATCATCATCAATTAATTCAAATTCAGAATCGATGTCCGCTAAATCATTTATGTTAACAAATTCGATATCACTTTTCTCAGAATCCGTAAGCTCATAAAATTCCTTAAAAGAAGATTTTTTTACAAACTTATTTCCTTTTGGACGGATACTTGTAACAAGTGGATCAGAAGACAGTAAAAGATTGTGCATAATATCTTCATTGCATGAGATACTGCTATGCTTTCGAGAATGCCCCTCTCTATATTTTCTAAAATCTTTATTTCTAGCCTCAGATGCCTCTTCGGATAGAAAACCAATGGGCACAATTGACATGTTCTGAACTATGTCTGGCCCATGCATTAAAATTTTATGAAGTGAAGAAGGCATATAATACCATGGGTATAACTCCACGTAAAGCTTAGCAGTATCAAAGCAGAACTCTCGGAATTTAGTTACGTTGATCTTCTCTCCTGATGAAATACACTGCAAGATCACACAGATTTTTCTTAAAAGCATAGCATCTATTCCGGTCAGTTCAGCAGATTTAGTGTAGTTTTCAAAAAATCTCCTTGCCGAGTTGCCATTGTTGGTGGATCCACTGCCTTGTTTCACAACATCGAGAAGTAAGCCCGTTTCTCTTCTTACAGCCTCTTGAACTCTTTTCTTCCTGTCATCAACTTGCCTTTTTGCTATATCACCCCTTACTTGCCATGATTTTATGTCTAATTTGTAGGAAATGTGTAATAAGCATTCCATTGAGCGAATCCAAGCGTGAAGGGTGCTTAAGCTATATTTATACATGTCCTCGTTTGCGTGTTTATCTTTGATTAACTCTAAATTATTCATTTCTTTAGGACAAGCCTTGCATATGTCACACACTGAAGCTGCTGTATTGGATATAATGGAATGAATTTTACCATCAATCATTGTCAACAGCAGTTGGTGTTTGACACTAATTCCATCAGTGATGGTGGATGGAGTTAAGGCTTCAATCTCTGCTTCGATTTCAGCCATCTCTCTCTGCACATTTTCTTTGGTTTCCTTTATAAACTTAAACAATATTGGCCGGCAAAATGAAGTGGAAGATGGTCGCTCGTTTTCCCAAATTGTTACACCTTTTGAGACGAGCCGCAGTGGTACAAGACTAATCATAAAATTACTAGCAAGATCGATTTGCTCATCTTCACTCGTCCTTTGATGATAAATGCTTTGGCTAGATGATCCGTCAAAACCCCATTTGCTGGTCAATACGAGCTGTTGATTGGGATCAACAGGGGTTTCTAACGACCTAATAAGTCTTCTTGAGGTTAAATCCATCAAGGCTTGTAATTTGATTTTTGCAGAGCTCTCTGTAACTGTGAGATCTTCTTTGGCCGGATAGCACTTAATTTTTTCTTTAACCAACATGTAGTAACTCGGGTATTGAAGAGCTCCTTCTTGAGTGTTGAAATCCCGAAGAGTGTTATAGCGCCATTTCGATAAGTTCATCGATACATAAAGAGCCAATGCCTTCAAAGGGGATATTTCCCGTACCTGAATTGATTTACCTTCAATGAAGGCTTTGATTTTTGAGGCCTCTTCTGGATTCTCCGTCAAGTATTTCATAACATAAGCTGTATCGCTTTGTCCTGCCTTTTGAAGCGCCCTTTCGGCCGAAAACATAATTTCAGCGCTGCTACTGCTGCATGAAAGACTATCTTCAGTGCGTCTTCTTTTTTGCCGGTTACTAAGGTCCTCAAAAGATTTACGAGGACTAGGATGTGTACAAGTTGAAGCATCAGATTTAGCAGGAGAAATTATGGGCTCGATGACGTCACTTATATTTTCTGTAGAAGGTTCCATATTTTCATTCTGTAATTCCGGCCATTGAATTGCAGCCTGTAGCCAAATCTCATGTTTCTTCCGAAACTTATCTGTGCTTCTTCCAGACTGTGTCCATTTTGCATAAATGCGGTAGCAAAATCGACGACACCAGTCTTTTAAACTTGTTTCAGCACTTTCACATAACTGAACACAACTGTTATCTTTTAAAACACTGAACAAATAGTTAAAGTCGCGTAAATCTTTATGTGCGCGTGCGCATAAAGCAACGTGAATATCAAGATTTGTATTAAAATTTGGAAAATACATTGCGAGATTAGCTTGGATACAACGAGGTGTAAATCAACACTGATTTTAAAGTTACTAATAGTGACCTATTTATATAAAATCCAGGTATCCCAGGTATCCTTTGTTAAATATTGCAAGGTAATTAGTTATTGTGATAATTAGTAAATGATGCATGCTAAATTAGTGTATTAAGAGCCATTTAGTAATTAAATAATAGCAATGTTCTTATCAGTAATCATTAGTGCATCAGTTTTATATGTAAACCTTAAGTCCCTAATTATATATCCTAATTAGCTTATATCTTCTCTAATTGGCTGCTCAGAAATGTTATTGTAATAAGGTAAACCTTTAGAAAAACGGTTTTAATCAACAAAATAAACAAAAAATAAAAAAATTGTGTTATAAAATAAACATCACTCTTTATCCCAGAAAGTGCACATTTGGCGCACTATGTGTCTTAGTATTAAATATAGCTCTTAGTATTAGCATTATGATATTAGAGACCGCTACTTGAAACAAGCCCGGAATCAGGAGGGAGAGAGCTCGATACACTCATTTTCATAGTAAAATTTCACATTTTCTCAAATTACTCCCGAAATATGGGAGTTATGAAGAAATTCATCACCACAAGTTATGAAGGCATTAAGTAATCGAATAAGATGGCATCATTAGTTTGGCATAATTTTACTCTTTTTTTTCGGACATGTCTACGTCCAACCGCTCCCATACATTCGTTCCACTGTGCGGCGGGGTAATTGGTGTAACACACACACACACACACACACACACACACACACTATAAGTAGCAATGGATTTCATTCATTGCGTTGTTGAGCAGACCAACGAACATATTATAAAGCAACGAAGTAGCAATATCCTTCAAAATGATTCAGATTGTGATTGATGTGTTATGGAATAAGAGTGCTGGTTCTCTAAATTAATTATGCACCATCACATAGCTAAATCCATTTAGCTATTCTCCTTTTTGCTGCACTCTGAACAGAATTATTTGTTTATTTTTATTTAACAGATTTATTAAATTCTACTATTTTTGTTTCAATATAGTGCTTCATTCAACTATCACCGGTATAAACTGTTCTAGAAAACGTATTAGCACATCTACATACAATCTTAACTAAATTGCGACAATTTCCAAGACCCTGTCTACCCTCTATTTGCCAAGAGTCGCAGGCGTGAAGGTTGGCTATTGTTTGCACACCTGCAGGCAATATTTTGGGAAAAAACCTTGGAATACAACACACTGTTTCTCTAAGATTAATGAATGGTAATTACAAACTTTTGTTTACTTTTTCCCATGGATTGGGTATATGTCATATGGAGACATGTGTCTTTGAATAAAGTGGAGAGTGATATAGAGTGGACTGCCTTATCTTGCTAAAAACACCTTTAGAAGGGCAAAATCTACTGTTAGTACGCTGATAACATCGACTGTAAAAATATCTTACTTTTTCTCATTGTGTGAAAAGTAGGAATGGCTAATACCTGAGGGGCAATTCTAAGAACGTTCACAGTCTGATCTCAGTCTCAATCTGTCAATAATACCTCTAATTTCCCTGCATTTTTGACAAGTTTTTGACATTCATTGTCGCTGCGATGAGATTGTAAACGATTCTTGATAATGGAATACCCCATAAGACATAGTTTCTGTATTTCACTTTAAACGTTCGCTTTCATCAAATTTCGTTATATCAGCTAGTGCCATGGCTCATTTCAATGGTTTTCCCAAAAATAGCTCACTGAAGGAATAACCGTGACCTATCTTTCAAAGCTCATCAAACACAGCTCAACAGTTAGAATAAAACGGCAAAAAGAAAACCGGATTTACTTTCAGACAATGACATGACTTGACATGTGAATGACATGACACATTGTGTATTACATGCATCATCAGTATTTAAGTATTACATGAGATCAAGAGAGCGTACAAAAATAAACATACACGATGCATGCAGTTCTGTCTAAAGATAATCATCATACACAAACAAACTGCACAGCATGAGAACCCATTAAGTAACGCATTTCCTTGAGATGACTTAACTTGGGAAGATATAATCACAAGTAGGTAGGTACATATGAGCGCGTGACGTTTCACACTTACTTAAGTTCAAGTTAATGACCAGATTTCCCAAAGAATGCGGACGTCTGATTACATTTACTTCATGTAAATTCTGAAAGGCATCCGGCTAATCAAGATGTTGTCCAAAATGTAGATCATTTTAAGGGCAATTATGTGTAAAGTCACTAGTTTTAGCCTGTAAGCATAAAATGTTAAACATAATCAAATACTTATGTAGGTCTCCGATTGTGTTCAGCGTGAGATAAGTACCCAAAATTATTGATAGATAAAAAAGTTTTTCTCAAATCACCAGAGGGGCAATTCTCTTAATTTTAAGAACGTCCCTAGTCTGACCTCAGTTTTAATCTGTCAAAAATACGCTTTAATTTTCCTACATTTTTGACAAGTTTCTGACATTGATTGTCGCTGAGATGAGATTGCGACTATATTTTGAAGTTCGAACGTTTTTGATTACGGGAATTGGCCTTCAGATTAGTGGTGACAGTGCCTATGTCTTATACAGGAGGATACTTTGCTTACCAAATGGACGCTACGGGTCTGAAATTAAAGACTTTTTTCTTAATTGTGAAGAAGATTGGAAGCTGCTACCGCGTAGTCTAGTCGCGTAGAACTTAGAGAGTAAAATAATAAACCATTAAACGTTTACCATCTACAACCATTAAAACACGTAATAAACTATTAAAAACAAAACGCTAAACAATCAAAAAAATCCCATACACAACATTCTAAAGTAATGCATAACAACGCTTGTAAATTGCGCAACGTTCTTGAGAAATATACCACACATACGTACATACACACGAGGCTCCCATGCGTACAGAATGGTGGGAATAAGTCCCACGTCCCAGATGCGGGGAACTAAAAAATGACACAAAGGTGCATTCAATAATGTAAGGTGTTTCATCATTGTCTGTTTTTGAACTGAAGCTGTGTACTTTGTGGCTCAAGGTCAAATCTTTAAATATATTATGTATGTAGACTATTAAGTAAGTTTTGGAGCTTTCTCTCTCCTACAACTTTGCTGTACCCGACACTTTACTTTGTGTAAATTATTTCATTACCACTGCTCTAAATACGTGAGGAAACCGGCATGTCCTAGAATCAAAAATTCGAAGACATGTGACATCCACATTACGGCCCACTCCCTCGCACAGAGAGGAGGCCTGTGTCCCAGCAGTGGGAACATTACAGGCTGATTATGCTGTCTTAGTTCCTTTTAAACATATCATTAGTAGAAGGACTATTATAATCTACTATTCAATTCCTGACTCTGATTTTAAAACGTAGTGCTGTATTCCAATTTTGACGAGTCTATCGGACCAAGGATCGGCAGCCATTTTAATATTTCGAACCTTATTTCGACTACCTTACCTAGAGTTCTGAATACGAAATTGACAACTTAAATTACTTGAGGATGTGCATCATTTGCTGATGGATTACGTCAAGAACCAAGAGGAAAGGAGAATTTAAGTTAATGAGTTTAATTTAAATATATCACAGGTAGGTTTAATTCAATCAATTTTAGCACAACCGAAGTCAGATGTAGCGAAAAGATTTAGCGAGTTAGTGTACCTACCATATTGATTAAGATTCTCCTTTTAATTTATAAAGAATTGTATCGTAGTAGCCTGTATAAGGCATGATGGGGTTGGCGTATCTATAAAAACTTTTTTACAAAAAAAACTTCCAAAAAAAACACTACAAAGTGCTAAATAACTTTAATTTCGGAAGTCGGTGTCAATAAACGATAATGCAGAACCAACGACACCGACTTCCGAAATTAAAGTTATTTAGCACTTTGTAGTGTTTTTTTTTTGGAAGTCGGTTGTTTTTTTTGTAAAAAAGTTTTTATTTTGTACTTTTTAGTGGGAGAGTTTGTAATTCATCTAAGTTACAATAGCCTAATATCAACTGCTGATCACCTTTTACAAAATATTGCTTTTGAATTTTTAGATTTTTGTTGATTTTTCAAAAACCGCTTGTCAGATTTCGAAAAAAAATTCATGGGACCATTTGGGAAGTACACCCTTTCCAACAAAAAAATAATTTTTCAAATCGGTTGGCAAGCGACGGAGTTATGCGCGAACAAACATAAAAAACTCCTCCTTTTTTAGAAGTCGGTTAAAAAGGTTACATGCTCTGTGGGTGTATCCATTGGGATAAAAACTCCAATTAATCATTAAAGAGTCTAAAAAAAAAATTCGAAATTCGAAAATGGCTCTATAGTTTCAACTTGGGGTAAAGATAAATCTGGTTTTGTAATATGGCCGTTTAGCTATAGATTTTACGACTTACCAACTGAATTTCGATAAACCGTAATACGACAAGATTTAATTTCGATAATACCGAACTCCGACACGTCTTCTTTTCGACTTCCGATAAGTACTGGCCTAGCCATGTCAGGTGCAAACAAGGTGCACTTAAGAAATTGTTCGTGTCCAGCTGGGCAGCCTACCACAAGGCAGCCGCATGAAGTTTCTCCACCACGTGTCACTGATCTCTTCAATAGTCTACTTAGTATGTAAAGTTCTTGGAACATTATCACCATTATGGCCCCACGACGGCCATTAAAAACTTGATCAACTGAACAAGCCAAAGATTTTAAAGAGGTTTCAAGAATCAATCTTTGGAACAACCTCAACATCCCCGTGCGTGTAACGAACGGCGTTCCTAGTTTCAAATTTCGTACATAATTATTTAAGGGATGCATAGATCGCTACTCAAGTATTGTCTATGAATAGATTTTTGGAACCCAGTGCGTCCGCGCGCACTGGGAGACCTCATAATAATGTTTGTACGGGTATTAAACTAGTTAATCATACCCATGATTATTTAACTGAATAAGCAGCGGGATTTGCCACTTTAAGTTTCAAGGTCACCATACAACAAACCAACATACACAATCAATTATTTTCTTTTACCAAAATCAATTGATAAAAAAAAAACAAAACAGGTTTGTTTTTAATTAATAAAAAAATAGTCTACATATTTACAAAATGAGAGTGAGATTTATTCTTAACCTAGTAGGCGCCAAACGAGATATCATGTAGGGGAGCAGCTCCATTCTTCGGCAAGCCATATTCTTTGAGGAGTTCGTCTAACATGGAGTATGGTTGGTTCTGGTTCCTCTGGGGAGGTTGAGGGACGTAGTCTGATGGATTGAACTGGTTGCGGGAAGGTGCTGCGTCTGTGAAGTCCGGGAACTGGACAGGAGGCCTGTAGGCTTGCTGCTTGTTCTGCTGGAAAGTTCTTCGCTGAGGAGCTGGTTCAGGGTTGAAGTAGTTGTCCTGTGCAGGCACTGGGGCGGCGCCGGCGAAAAACTGGGGCTGGAGGAGGAGCGAATATCAGATACACTCCAATTATTGCACAGCATACAGCTTATGTGTTAATTAAATTACTGAAATTGGCGTCTTTTTGTTTTTTTGCGGCCATCAACCAAATCTTGCTTTTCTAGTACAGAATAGTGTAACAAACGAAACTTATTTGACATGCATATCTCTAAATGCAGTCCGAAATGAGTTATTAAGAAGTGTCATTTTACTGCAGCTAATTAAAAGTCGGAGTATAGGTGAAGGGCGCGCGTTTTGGAAGTCTGTAATTTTTATCATATGTATCATATGTCCATAAAGTGCTAAGTCTCAGCCTTGTTTGAATTTTAAATGACTTGGTTTTGTGAACGTGAGTTAAGACTGCGATGACCAGTTAGGATGACTTCTAATACTTTACCTTCGGCGGAGTAGGGCTCTGCTGAGGCGCAGGTCTGTACTGCGGCGCCTGCGTGGGCGCCGGCACGCCGAACTGATGCCTCGACTGCTGCTGTTGCGCTCGGAACTGCTGCAGCAGGGCGGCCTGGGGACGGTTCTGAAATTTAATTAAATTATGTTTATTTCTGTAAGTAGACTTTTTAGGGACTGTTCAAGTTAATTGTTTGGTCAAAATTTTAAAACTATATGGCGCCGGCATTTCCTGGTTAACTGATCCCTGAGAAGAAATGCAGTAAGGAGCTCAGATGTCATGGTCTTTTTTAAAGTTTAAACATGGTACAGGGTGGCAGGAAAATCGGCGCGCGAACTATAACTGTGCTATAACCATAAATTCAGCATCAAGCGTAGAAATTATCATCGGTAAACAAAAAAAATCTGAATCATGGGAATAACTCACTGAATCCTTAACCTTTTGACCGCCACACGTCAAAAAATAAAAAACGTGCCCTTGGCGTCAAAGTCTGTCATGTAGTCGAACTGTGGCGTGCTGGGCACATTTTGGTTTGTCATCTATACATGACTGTGGCGGTCAAAAGGTTAATAACAGGTAATTAAGATTTCATGCGAGTCTGGATTCTAGCCCGGTTGATGGATCAATAGGCTCATCTCTTTTATCTGTCCTGGGGGGTCGCCCCCTGTTAATTGGGACTTAAACATAACTGGCAAAAATGTGGATGTACTATAGGTACTCTGAGGACGTACTATGGAGAATACAGGCGTGAAGATGTAGTTTTTTATGTGAGCCTAACAATGCAGGGCCAGGTCTGAAAGGGTCTTTTGAAGAAAGAGCCATAGCAGCTTTGAGTTGACCTGTCCCGTCAGACGGCATGTATCAGTCATCGTGTAGCCCAACCTGTTGCTGTTGCTGTGGGGCCGGCTGGGGCCTGTACTGCTGCTGCTGCTGGGGCCGCGGCGCCGGGCGGGGTGGCGGGGCCGGTGCGGGCTCGTCGTTGTAGTCGTAGTCTAAGGCTTGCGCAGGCGCGGGCTGGTATTGGTTGCGGCGTGACTGTGGGGGTGATTGATTAGAGTTAGAAAATGTTAGCTTTTAGCATTGTTATAGTATTTACGAGCGGCGATACTTTGGTAAATACACGTTTGGTGCGGTCAGTCCCGCAACTATCTGACTGATAATAGCTACGATAAAATTTGCTGAGTGAAAAAAATCATGTTTTCTTTTGTTTATACATCGAAAACATAACTTCTCTACGGAACATTTGGAAATTGCGAGACAAAACTCTCAAAAAGAGCGTGATGTTTGATCAAATCAGATAATTTATTTTCAAATAAACAAACACAAGCTTCTGCTTCTGCATAGTTTGTAAAACTCTTCGTAAAACGGAATCTTAGCAGCTGTCTTCACTCTGTATGGCCCTTGTTCTACAATAGTGTATACCTATAGGATAGCACTTATAACAAATACTAGCAACATGTCTTACCTGAGGTTGCTGCTTGTTTTGCCTCTGCCTCTCGTCCCGGGTCTCGTCCACCAGCGTGGGCGGCGCCACAGTGATGCCCTCGCCTGATGGCTGGAAACCGAACTTGTTCGCTCCGTATTCTATCACTCGGACCTGGAATTGATATCAGTTTATTGTTAAAAATCACGCAGAAATATTTTAAGCCTAAGAAGAACATAACAATATGCCTTTAGACTTTACCATATGTATTGGACGACGAACGTCCTGCGTTCATCTAGCTCCTGGCTGGTACAAATAAACTAGCTTGTTCTAATGAACTTAACAATTACATCAAAGACATGGAAAGTTGTGATAAAATACAAATCACCAATAAACTGGGTCATACTTCAGCTACACGATATTAAAAGATGATGTTAAAAAGAAAAAAAATAGAGTCCACACTTTGGTGATCGACCAAAATCTGTGATCACCAAATCGTGGAACCGGCCACAAGTGGGAAGATGTAACTCCAATCTGGTAAAGTGGGGCTACCTCGACGGAATGGCAGCTGGTGTGGTTGTGGAGTTATGTCGCAAACCATGCTCCACCTTCTGGTGGACATAACTCCACAACCACAGAGGGCAGGATAGAAATCCTGCCCTCTGTGTCCCAAAACATGCAGTCAAAGTGACCTCTGCACTGCCACCGACGACGCCGTGGAAATAGCGAAGTTTTGGGTCAACAAGATCTGAAATACAGTTGTGCCAGACTGCCAGCGACACGAAGAAGAAGAAAACCAAATCGTGGTTGGCCGTTCTTTGGAGGTATGACCATGTTCAGCACTAAGCTCAGGCTAGAAGTGGATTCTTGTCAATAGTGTAATAACGTCTCACTTGAATGTATCGGGACTATTCATAAAAATCCAGGTTATGTATATGCCTATATTATAAGTAAATAAATGGTTTAATTGCCTTTCCCGCTTTAATTTTTTTTATGCTGTAGCCATTTCTAACCCAACCTAACTTATATCTACTTATATGAAAGTAATCAGGCAATCCTTACCTTGCCAGTATCATCTTTGTATCCGTATTTGCCCTTGACCTCTCCGGCGGGGGACTTGGTCTCGATCTTGAACGATCCATCGGCAGCCTCGTATCCGTATGTGTAGGATCCATCCTCGTTGTGCCTGTAATGTATGACGTACAGCGTTAGATATGTTTGGTTTGTGCCATTGGTACAGCAAGCTGCACGTCAGTGGTATCAAAACCGCTATAAGCTGGCCTCGTATTCTATTGTAACTCCCTACTGTGTTAGACCAGCAATGTGCGGTCGACTGTATAGTTTTAAAATAAAAATACCTATATTAAAAAGTCATAAGTAATCACTGGCAGGTTTTGTAAATCTCGTTTGCAAATCTCCCTAAAAAATTCGTTCTTCAATTCTTGTCCTGACATAGAACTTTCATTATCAGATCTACAACTATTCGGGAAACGTAATTCTTCCGCCCTGTTTTTGTTTGGTTTTCTATACAATCTTAAGTACTTGCGTCAAGTTTGTATGCCAAAAGAAATATTTTAATACTTCAACAACTATAACTATGTAGCAGATAAATAGATTCTTTCGCCACAACGTATTTTAGCAACAAATAAAGGAACAGAATATAACACTAACAACGATCAACTGCAATCAAATTGTATTATGACTGCACTTACTTCTCTATAATAAATAACAAGTTAGACTTGAAACCAGTTCTCTAAGTTTAGGTATTTTAGAACTACGCCTTGCCCAATTCGCTGTACCTAAGTTTAATAACAAATAGTGAAGGTTTTAGGTGGTAGACTAGGCTCGGAGGAAATGTATCAATTAGACTAGTATAGTAGTCAGTATATTACAACATTAGGTGCGCCCCACGGTTTTAATCGAATAAGTCTTGATTCCGTAGGAATATCGGGACAAATGTATACTATGTCCTAATCAGGTCTTGGTCTCCCCATGTGCCAAATTTCATCCAAATCCATTCAGCTATTTCAATGTGAAAGCGTACCTAACAAAAAATACAAAAAAAAAACAAATATTTTCTCTCTAGAATATTAGGTTAGATAGATATATGTAGATTAGACAAAAGCTGCGCAAATATTAGCTTTTAAACCTTTTCTTTATAAAGTTTTAGCATCATCTTTATGCCTAGACAAGTGATAATCGCTTTCAAAGCGTTTCGTTTTTCTACAACGACTGTCAACAGGATTGAAAACGTTTTCGGTAGACTACGTCAATCCAATACATTTTTGACTTTTCTATCATCGTTATCGCTAAAAGAATGTCATTTTTAGATCCCCTTGACTGTCGTAAAGGTCAACTAAGTGGAATCCCTGCTGGAGGCAAAAATATTTTTAATTCCACATTTCTTCTTGAAATGGGTCATAATTATAGACCATTTATAACTACAAGAACACACTGTCACACAATGAAAGGAAAAAAGAAAATACTTAAATGATTCTGCTCTTGCACAGTAAGTGCGCCCAAAACCGATATTTTTTACTTTGTGCTACAAAGGTCGATGTAGATACGATCACGGAGTTGCCAAAAACTTTCGCATTCACAAGCGTCTCCAACTAATATCATGTTGGACTGTACATTTTAGCGCACTGAGCATCATGCCAAATCACGTTTTTTTTTTTTCGGTGACCTTTATATTGCTTTAAGGCTTCTTCAAAATTTGTGGGGGAAACATAAGATTAGAGTAAAGATTTAAGAGAAAGATTCTGAGGCCCACAATCGTCACAAATCACTAAATGCGTTTAGCGCCAAATATAATTCTGTGTCTGTCAACTTCAAACGATATACAGCAAGGCAACGATGTTTTAACTTCGTTTAGCGCTGAATGAATTTAGTGGCTGGTGGTGCAAACAACTTTCAGTATAAAATAAACAACAACAAATACCGCGATTCCTTTTTTATAAGATGCATAATTTTTTTGAGATGGTCGAAAAACGATGTTCGCTTCGGGTAAGCAGCTGTTGTAACATTGTAATCCAGTTCCTGTTGAAGCCTTGAAACAAAACCCATATCTTTAGATATGATCGGTTATACTAATCAGCATATAACGTTCTCGCTGCTGGGTCACAGGCCTTCTCTCTGTGAGAGGGAGTGGGCCGTAATCCACCTTGCGGCCCCAGTGCGGGTTGGCGGATGTCACATGGGTTCGAATTTTTGATTCTATGACATGCCGGTTTCCTCACCATGTTTTCTTTCACCGCCATTTTGAGAGCAGTGGTGAACTGGTGACGAAATAAATTAGACAAACTGAAGCGCCTGCCTGGTTTTCTTAACCATTTGTTTCTTTAGAGACAAGTACCTAACTTACTAGTCCATTTTTTCGGAACAAATAACCTCAGACGTTGTAATGCATTCTCTCTCAAAGAATAAAATTAAAGAATTGATAAGTATGAAGATGCAATCCTACGGCAAATAAATCATCATCATCAGACTTTTATTTGAGTACCGCCACTAGCCGTGGATTCCGTGGAGTCTTATTGACTCACCTCTGTCTTCAGGACCTCAACATTGGCAATTTCGTCTAACATTTTACATCATCCACGATATCTTCAGTAGCACCCAACATACGAGTATGTCATCATCTGCCTAGCCTTTTCCCAAGTATGTTGGGGTCGGCTTCCAGTCTAAGCGGATGCAGCTGAATACCAGTATTTTACATGGAGCGACAACATACGAGTATGTACAGACATAAATCAGCCTGTGTTGTTCCCACTTCTGGGACACAGGCCTCCTCTCGGTGAGAGGGAGTGGGCCGTAATCTACCACGCGGGCCCAGTATGGGTTGGTAGATGTCACATGTACTCGGTTTTTTTTGTACCTGTAACCCATAGTCTGTTCTAAGAGTATCTATCTAATGATGTATCAGAGAATTGACCTGACATCTGTATGTTTGACATTACCTATTTATCTGCTTGAGGATCGACACGGGGGTGGTGGCGGACACCTTTTGCTCGGACGCGATGTACCGCGGCGCGCGCTCGTCTGAGTACTGCGCGTGCGCACACGCCACTAGAGCCAGCACCGCCTGCGCAAGAAAAAGGGAAAATACTACTTTAATAAGAGAATATGAAGGTTTTGATGGAGTAAAGACATTAAATGAGCGATCATTCTTAAGAAACTTTCATTATATTTGATGAGTGCCTTTTTAATTTTATTTTTTTGGGTGGGAAATCATCAAATAACTTCTACCGCTCTGGACGGAGCGGCATGTCAGACTTTTACTGACCAAAATCCACCCATGTTCCTTCAGTTGCCTATGCCAGGGCCACGGTAACTCTTTCCAACAACCCGCGACCTTTTCAGGCATCGGCCCTAGCGGACCCCGTCAGTTAATGCTGACATATCTTTAAGGCGCGCGTGGAACACAACGCGTCGTCGACTCGGTCCTAACCGGCCATCTCGTAGCTCGCCGTCCGGCGAGCTACCCATTGCTCGCCGCGAGCACGCGCCTACAGTAACCAGGAATCGGCTCTCGATTCTATCTGATGAGTGCCTCGACCATGCACAAATCAAATTAGGGACAAAAGTAGCAAAATAACTGTAAGCTGCTTATAGGTATAACGTTTTTAAAATAGTAAAACACATCTTCCAATATATAAATAAAATGATAATAAACGTATTATGAAATCCTTAGAACGGCCTTTCCTTCTGTGTCCCCCTATATCCCAAACAGGTTATGGGCCCAAAGGAAAGGCCGTTTAATAATAGTTTGATTAATTTGTAGAATTGAGTAGAAAGTAGAGCAAGCATAATAATATCAAAACAAAGTGCTTAGATAATATCGAAATGAACATTTTCAATCCAATTTCTTTTACTGCCATAACATGAGTTACAGTCTAACGAAACACCAGACACAATTGAAACGATATTAATTAAATTGTCTAGTTCGTTACAATTACTTTGTTGAGAAATAAACAGCCTTGACACCCGCGTTTGTTATATTAAAGTGTAATGTGTCATGTTGGTAATTGGGGGCTGTAGCGGAATTTATACGCGAACGCGATTAAGGAAAATTTTTACGACTGTGGTAAAAATATTTGTGGCTTGATTATTAGTGATGGAAGTTTTTAGGTCAGAATTCATTAAAACAGTATTGATAAATGATTTTATTTCTGTAAGTAGGTTTTTACAAATACTTATACAATTCAATCATATTTTTAAAACTAGATGAGGTAGGCGTTATTAATGGAGGACACATACATAAAGTCCATTCTTTCTGTTTCAAATTGATGTTATTTCAAGTTCAACTAATATCAACTTTATATTAATGAAAATTAAGTTAATTTCAGTGTGACTAGCACTATTGAAAAAGTTATAGAAATATTTGAAGTTGTAGCGTAAACCGTTATTTTTCCATTAATTCATATTTGTTTACATTTTTGGCAATTAAATCGGGAACACAGAATATATACATCAACTCACGCCTTTTTCTCATACAGGTAGGCAGCAACTGCAGAAAACCACTTGCTATGATCTTTTGATCAATTGATAAGTAGGTACTTCTAAATAATTGGTGTAAGTAGATTTATGAATCGCATTCAGGTTTTTGTAGGAAATCAAAAGAAAATCACAGAGCCAAGCTGGTTTTGCCGTGCAATATGTTCAGTTTCAGCATAATAGGCTTTAACATGCGGTATTCCTCCAAAATATTACGTCTTAAACCCATCTATATTTATTGGCTTTGATTGGCCTGAAACTTATAGAACTCTTATCAATAGCCTTATCTAATAACACCGACTTACTGACCACTCGTGTTAGTAACACGCCTCATTTTCTACCTTGTACCACATGACAATGACGAAATTTCACGCATAGATGGATTAACGTGTCAAATATAACAGTCTGTCACAACGTATGTACTGATCTAGACTTAGGTCCAGCTGTAGCAACAGTAGCTATTTGTACCTTAAAGCTGTTGCTTCATGTAGTTGCACAATGCAGCTGTTTCTTTGATATATTGCAGTGATCAAGACGTGAAACTGTTTCGTTGGTCTACTCATAATTGCTAATGCATAGCATGAGGTCTTGGGCTCAATTCCCAGGTCGGGACAAGTGTTATTGGGTTTTTCTATCTGGAATTTGTCAGTAGTAGCCCGGACCCTGAATTTGTGCCCGGTTAATGGCAATCGCCCCCATTACATGTGACATAAAACATAACTAGCTAAATGTGGGTGTAGGTAGGTAGGTACTATTAGTACACCTCTACCCAACCCTTCAAGAAAACAAGCCGTCATGTTATGTGTCGTTAGTCTTGCGGTCGGTAGAGCAGAAGTTTCTCTTTTTGTAGCAGACCATATCTACTAAAGACTGATTTAAACGATGCTATTTAATTGGCTATGGCATACCACAAAGGCTCCCGCAGACAAGCATGACAATGATGCGACGCGATCCCGGTAGAACAGGTTCCAAAAAGTTTTCATTAAAATTGTTGTACTACAGTCACGTCGCGCCTGTCTGCGGGAGTCTTAAGTTGAACCAACCATAAATATTTCACAATCTAAACAGTGTTTACAAGATGCAAGTCATTTGCTGTTTTAGTTTTATTGTATGCCACAGGCAAGATACTTGCATCGTGTACGAGTATATAGGGCTTTAGTTTGAATTAGACTTGGTGTAAAGCATCATCTGCCTTTTCCTATGTTGGGGTCAGCCTCCAGTCTAACCGGATACAACGGAACACCAGTATTTTACATGCAGCGAATCCACAACCCAGTTACTGGGTAATACGATAACCCCAACCTTTTGCCCTATTATACCTTTGGTAAGACTGATTGTCAGACACCCCCATGTAAAGATGGTCACATGGTATCCTATCTACGAACGGACCGCGGCACTGCGGCTGTTATTATTTAGTCACGAGCCCCTTACATTAAGAAGATATGCCATAATGGCAGTTAGCACACCCCTATATACGAATACTTAGGTCACCTTAAAAGTATTCAATCTTGACACTGCTTTCATTCGCTTTGTTTTACCAATAGCACCTTGTCGTGTTACCAAATTACTATTATGTTACTCAACAATGTTATGCGTAGTTCTTTTTACCATAAAAATAAAACGCCAATAAACGATTCGTGATAAAAATAATAGTGGTACGTGTTTGTTGCGTAAAATCAATTTCTTGTTGTTACAAATAGATTTTTGTTACAAATGACAATAACTTGTAGCTTAGCTATGTTTATCAAGTGGTTAACTTTGACACATTCTTTTTAGAATATAATAGTTATTATTTATTATTATAGCGAGGGTTTAAAAAATAAAATTGTTAAAAAAAAAGTATCTAACACAAAGCATTTGTTTCAATTAAACCATTTACAAGCACTTTTGAACTGTCAAAGAGTCGGTCAATTAACAGAAAGTTGAAGCTAGTTGCCCATTCCAAAACGTAGATCTCTATGGTGAAAAACGGGCAAGAAACATTAAGAACACGCTAACGCCAAGTCCTTAGCGTGAGCGGGAAACGCTTGCACGGAAAACGCTTGGATTTTGTCTAGGCTCCAAGGACACTCTTTTAAATCAAGATAATACAAAATTCTGGGTACATTATTTTTGTTCTCAATCTGTATCTACAAGACACTTCTCGGGTGCTCAGTACCTAATACGAATCTGTCATTGTACTAAATAATTAAATAAAACTTTAGCAGCGTAATAATCCTTATTTAATTTAAGTAAAAATGCATAATTTCACGCCCATTTTCACGGTTGATTAAACTTTTCACACCATTCAGTCGGTTCATTCACAAAAAATCCTGAATATTTTAATCGTAACTTTAGAACGACATGCACGACTCCTGCATAATGAAGAACCGTGACATTTTATGTCCAGCCCGTATCAAATGAACGCGGCATAACTGGATCCAGTTTCAATAAAGCGTTTTTATTTCCTAGTGTACCTAAAGGTGGACCAGTGTAATATTATAAATAATTATAATACGGCACAAAGGGGCTAGGAAAGTAGTCGTTAGAGGCCACGGTCCGTTCACTGGACACAGGGCAGTATATCCAGTATAACAAGTCTGCCACGCCATTGGATTGGCAAAGATTGACAATAAGTTTTGAACTTTATTTAATTAGTATACGGTTTATAATCATTTGGCTTGAAGTCGGGATTAGTTTGCAGTCGTTTCCGATATAATATAGTGCATATAAGTGTCGTGAGTTTTTAAATCTTAATTCAAAGGCGTAAGATTAAGATTCGTCTGTGTTCAATTGGATATATTGCAAATAAAGTATGCGGAAATATAATGCATGTATCGAGACAAGTTAATACTTTTTGCTTTACTGTCAAGGTCGTACTTAATGTTGTTTCAGAATCATTTTGTTTTATGTTTATAGCCACAGATTATGTGATGATAAAAACATTTATTAATGTCATAATTTAAGATTATAAGTGGTTTACTTTATATTAATGACACAAAAGTTAAGTTGAGTAACGAAAACTTTAGGTAGATGTAATCAAAATAAATGCACAAATGTTTATCATTGTGCATGCTTACTTGACTCACATAATTTATTAGTAATTATTGAATTACACACTCTCTTCACATTTAGATTCCTTGAACGCAACACAATCGCTAATTTTAGATTCCTTGAACGCAACACAATCGCTAATTATAATAATATTATGTTATAACTGCTTATTTTTTATGGCAGTCACAAATTCTGGTGAATCTAAAGGTAAGTATAGAAATGGACCTAACTTTCTTGGTTGACATTACCGTGAAAGGTATTACACAATTTTTTTCAAATAATTCTCTTTATACAGCTTATTAACGCGGTTGCCCTACTGCACATCTGCCTACACTGTGACACAGCGCGCGCGCAACTCCCCGGTAGTATGGTATGTCGCAGATTGATTTACAGCTTATTGCCACCAGTAACCTGACCATTGGCACTGCATTGATTATAACTCGAGGTCTATGGAATATGACGTGGTATTTTGGCAATGAGTAAAGAAATTATAATTTTTAAACCTTTTATAATGATATTATGCTGCTAGTATTCACAATTGAATTGTAAGATTTAGGTGATGAAATAGTTGTACGAGTCTTACCTATTTCAATGTTTTGTATTCAATTTGGAGACAACAGTACGATATTAAATGAAAGCACTGGCAATACTAATGCATTGGATTGTTTTGGAACACCGAAATAAAAAAAAGTGATTTTTTCAAATAAACTAAACAGTGGTGATGGGCTGACTATGGGTTTTGCTAATCTTTGAATAGCTATAGTGACTAAATTATTTGATAATATTTGATTGAATTTCCTTATGCAGACTGGGAACATCATTAGTTAAACACAATTAATTTTTTTATCGTATTGTCGTCTCTGGTTTGTATGTATAATAACTAATAATTTGAAACATTGGTTGTCTTCATTCACATAATCATCATTTGTCTTAAAACGAAACCTTGTAAAAATACTATCGTTATCTCTTATCGCCAAGTTAGCATTTCGCAATTAGGTAACTCGCTAAGTTTGAAACAACTTTAAATTTACCAACTCCTATCAGAAACTAGCTCAAAACTCTAGGACAACTGCCTTTAACACTACACTACACTGTCTTGTACATACAAAGTAATAAAAAATAAGAATATTTTTCACGTAAATTAACAAACAAATTAACATTCGGTAAATTAACAAATCAAGTACGATTTAAAGAACTTTTAATACGTGCCTTACAAACAATAAGTTAGCATTTGCTAATGATAATAATATGTTGTAGTTTTCATATCAAAAGTTTCATCAACCTTTCTCATTTGTTGTTCATCATAATTTCATTACATTTTAAAACACACGCGACTCTTATCAAACACATCACTTAATTGTTAATCAACTGCTTAACAAAGGAACCAGCACTTTACGTCACTTTTCCATTTTTAACTTTAACTTAATAACAAGTTAAATAACATACACTTACTGAAATAAAACAATTATTAAAGAAAAAGTAAATACAGTTATGAAAAACAATGGCGTACCCAGTTAATACAGATTTACGGCATTGTTTGTGAGAAAATTATGTAAATAATGGGGCTATTGTAAGTAAACCGCATTGCTTAATAAACAAAGAGAGATAATAGCTTTAATTTATTATAATAACTTGAATAATTAATTACCATAGCAACGGAAATGAAAACGTTATCACTGACAGTTATTTTTTTCTTAAAATAATCAACTTTTTTTTGTAACCAGCTACCCAGCATTTTGAACTGTCAAATATAGCAATTATTACCAAAAAGGTTAAATTGTCTTCTTTTTCAAAAAAAGGTTTTAAATAAGCGAGTAACATACCAATCGCGTGAACGGTGTCATGTTGGCAAGTCGGAGGTGCGGTGCGGGCGCACTTGTCTTTTATATCAGCTACGGGGCGAAACCTTTCACTCAATTTTTATATATTTCAACTTTAGGGGTGTTGGGAATTAATATAAATCAAAACTGCACCTCGAAAACCAATACTCATAATTATTTTACAGAATCGTTTCGGAAAAATATAAAAACACAGATTTAAAATAGCAAAAAATGTTTTCGCGCAGCAGCTGTTGCATCTGCTTACATAAACCCAATTTATTTTGATAACAAATAAAAAGCACTGTAACTATTTTTATTGTTTTAACAATAAAAAGTAAATAGCTATAGTTTATATTACCATTGACCTTCTATGTTGGTATAAGAGGTATTTGAGATGCTGATTTTGATCCACAACCTTGGATATTGTATTTAGTTATCACTGAGTTTCTTGCAAATATACTTAGACACTATTATATTACTGAGGTACGGTCTTCGGATTATAATAGTAGATCATAGTGCTTAGTGTCCATCTTTTACAAAAGGTATCTATGGTATTTTGTTGCAACCTACAGGACTGGTTAACACAAAGCTGGAAAACTGTGTTGGTGCCACAATTTCGAAGAAAGCCTTTGTGAAATGAAACAAAGAATGATTCTCCTGACCATAATCATTATTGATTTATCATTTTCTTTATTTATTATAAATGGTGGCCTTACCAGCTGAGGTCGTGGGTACAAACCCAGGCAGGCGCTTTACAAATTTTCCTGCCTACGAATGATTTTTAATTGAGATAATAGTCTGTAAGCTTTCTGTAAAAAAAAAACCGGCATGTCCTAGAACCAAAAATACGAAGACAGGTGCAAATGTTTCAGACAGTAAAGAGAAGTTTGTTAGAAGATGCTACGGAAGCAGGGTGTCATAGGCTTCTTGAGGTTAGTGTTTGAGTGAAGTTGGGCTTTGCTCTGTATATTTCTACTTGAGTATAGTTTTCAATGTTTTTGTTAGTTTATTGGCGTGTGTGCTAGCTAGACATGGCAAATAATTTAATGTTTTGTGTTTCGTGATGTTAATTACTTCCTACTGTATATAATCAATTTCTTCTAACTGAACAGATAGCAGTGCTGTTCGGGAGTTTGTTGCGCCACTTCTTCCCAGAAGCTACACAATTGCGGAGTGTCATAGGATATGTTTAATGCAACAGTTGACTCGAAGTCGCGGCCAGACGCTAGTCTATTATACTTGCAATGTTAATTTTATAGGTATACAATACATAGGTTCTAACGTTATAGATGTGAGGGAAGCGGGTCAACCTGTACAAAAACATCAGAGCTGAGGCATGGGACTTAGCTCACCTGATGTAACATGTTGAACAAAAACATGATTAATTCACAAGTTAGTTTACCTGAACAGTACAAATATTGCGTTGAGAGTATGTATCGATTTAGTACGTCATCTAGGAAACCACTAGACCTAGTGACCTAGATCTATTTGAAGCACAGATGTACAGGTACGTCGTGAAAAATTTAAAATAGATCATCAAGAAAGCCCGGAGAGCGTCATACCGCGTTACAAAAACGTTTAAGGCGCAGATATACGACTTCTAATGATTTTAAATTCAACATCACGTCTAATCGACCGGACTGATTTCTTTGAAAAAAATAAATGTTATACTAGACCATTTGCTTCGTAATTTGATATGTGAATATTTGCAATTATATTTTTTTAACATAGTGTAATTAATTTGTAAAGTAATGTCTACCGCGGACATAAAAACGATAATCACGCAAACACTATCGGGTGTATTTTCATAAAACTTTCACCATATAAAAGACAATTTAATTACCCAAATTTTAGTATACGGTTTTTATTTGTTTGGTGTTTGATAAATCAACAATAGATGATTGTTTCATATTTTGCAATAAATTACCAGCGTTGTGTCATCGCCCTTCTCTTTCTTTTCTATGCAGTCCGATAGTGACCGCGTTTTAGGTCATGTAGTCGCCTTAAACAATGCAATTAGAAAAAAATGCAAAGGAAATAAATTGTCAAAATCTGGTTGAAGAAAACAAAGGTTTCGAATCGTCCCAAAGTTAATTATTTTCCTGTAAATTAAATCTGCTTCTAATATAATCTGTATTATACTACCTGAAAAGAAGAAAAAAACACAAATCCATACTCTGATACATATTATTATATACGCGAAAGTAATACTTACGCCTAAAGCTACCTAGAAGAGCGTTCGTCGTCATCACCATCATTTCATTCTTATCTGTCTGTCAATTTCACGGACAAAAACTGCTCTGTATTTGGACATTACGGATGCATGTTGCGGCCACCGGTCTTTTAGCAAACCGTGGCTTTAGCTTCTAAACTAAATGAAATGATAAATATTTGTGTAAAAATAATACCTAAGTCTGATCTTGAGAGCAATACAACAGCGGTAATAAATGACTAATAACATTTAATAGGTGAATTCTTGTCTGTTCAGTAACTCGCACGTGAATACGTGAGGCACACAACCTTCAGGCGAGCGGAAGAAAGTCGCGCCACACCTCACACATCAATGTCGAGGCTAGCCTAGCCAGACTGATTACCTAGCTGCCTGAAATGTAGAGAATGGTTTCCAGTCTAACTAGGCACTGAATATAAAACACAACTATATACTAGGTACTAAATTAAATGACTAACTATACAAATAAATACAAAATCAATAAGATACTTAGGTGTCGAGGTACTTGTCCGCATCGTTGTCATACGGAAACGCGCCCATAAGACTGGCAGCATTGCCACGTTAAATGGCAATGGTAATTCTTTGGCCAAAGAACGAGCCAGCTCTCTGGTCACGTGAAGTGTCTCTTAGCAATTGGATTGGAGCAGCCCAGGTTACAGGAAAAAACATGATGATTATAGAAGAATAAGTGGAAACAGACGTAGTGCAGACCATCCTCTTGATACAATTCCTTGGTTGCCTTGTATAACAACCATAGCAAAAGAAAAGGTCTATCCAGAAACCCTACGTCACCAATATACAATCAAAAGAAAGTTCTCTTCCTACACATACCTTTAGCATAATATCGCAGTCTAGACCCATTTCCTGGCTGATCTGTATTGTAGTACCGTATGTTTTGCACATTCAATCATGTCATGTTGGTACTACATTATTGGTAACGACTTCCAACAAGACTATGACGTGTAGGGCTAACTATCGTGACTACATGTTTGCAGTCATGAGTTTCACATATTCACTAGTCAAAATCGGGCAGGTCTTTCACCATTTTACGGAAGTCTGAGAATGGCTCCTGTTACCAAGAAGTTAAATGGAAATTGGTTTGTGGAATGACGCTGACGTCATGAGAAAAGTGGCTATTACGAAAGTGGATGATATAAGGATGTGCAAGATACAGAGATACAGGAAGATTGACGCATAGGATATAAAATAAAAAGATGATATGATTAGATAACGGCTTACAAATGTCAACTCAGAATACTGCCGTCCACTGCTGGACATAAGCCTGTCCTCCGCCTTCCGCATCCAACCTTTCCCAGCCCCCTTTCTGAGGTCGTCTGTCCATCTAGCTGGGGACGTCCCACACTACGTTTGACTATCCGCGGTCTCCAGTCCAGGACACGTCAAGACATGCTGTGCTGATCCCAAATAAATTGGTAAAAGGGCAGAAAGATAAGCAATATAAGTCAAATATACCGATTTCCTGACTAATCTAGATTGCACTACCGTACTTGATCGCATATTCATCGAAGGCTGCACTAGTAATTGGTAACAAACTGCAAGAACAGTTAGTATGCTGGAGCTGTTTACTTTCATCTTACTTGGGCTTAAGTATCACGTTCTGGGGTTTGCCCTTGCATGCAGGAATGCTTGATGTAATTAATGGGCCTCGCTGTCAAGGTGTTCTTGAAGGTGTAAGGGTGCCCAAGAAGAGAATTAATAAAACCTAAGACTGACTGATAGTTTCGACTGTATTAGGTATTAATTCTGATAGTCTTCGATCAGAAGCAGGTTGCATAATTAACGTATAAAGTTCCTACTAATACTGCGCTCCAAAACAAAGATAGCTGACGTGGCTCAAAAGGCTGCCTAACTTAAATAGGACTGGGCAGGACATGTCTGCCGCATGCCGGACAGGCTGTGGGCCCAAATAGCACAGAAGTGGTGCCTTGAGACAGTGACGCGGGGTCGCGGCAGACCACATAGGAGATGGCGGGACGAGCTAGATAGGCTAGGTAAAAAATGGAAAGAGGACGCGCGAGCTCGCGAGAATTGGAAGGAGTGGAGGGAGGCGTTTGCCCAGGAGTGGGACAGTGTAGGATAGTAAAAAAAAAAACATTCCTACAGCGTGGACCCAGGCCTCCTCCACAACCTCCTCTCCTTGGGCCGCAATCCACAACGCGGGCCCGCTGCGGGTTGTTTGACAGGCAGGCAGATAGAGAAATTGTTTAAGAAATTCTTAAAAGGATTCCTTTGTGTAATATCATGAACATGCCGTTCACATGTAGCCGGTTACAGGTAGAAGACGTCCAGCTAAATTAGTAACAAATCTAAAGGTTGCCAGTTCGCATGCGTGAGGCGATGATAATAATCTACTCATCTGACTTTCATACTTGATTAGTTTCTGAAACACAGGCAGGTAAGCAAGCTGTGAGATTTCCATCTTAACGTCGTTTTCATTTTATTAAAACCATTAACGAACTTCTTGAAAGTGAACCTAAGCACAGAAATAATACCTATAAGTTATTTTCAAAAAGCCTGAGCAATTTGTTACAAATGTTTAAAATTAGTACAGGGAATCTAGTTTTAGTTCGTAGTCTGTCAGGTTTTTATTGATTTTCTCTGATGTTTCGTAATAATGAATAAAATTACGTTTTATCCGATTGTACCTACTTCTGTCTTTAAGCGCATCTGACCTAACGCAAATCTGGCGTAAAGCCAATCTGTCCTTATGCTAACAAATGATCGTACAATACTATTAAACTTGCTGACTAGTTGATCTTTTCACCACGGCATGAGAAGTCTTATACAGCTGGGGAACTAGCTGCATCCATTAAGACTGGAAGCCAACCCCAACATAGTTGGGAGAAGGTTAAGCAGATGTTGATGAAATAAAAGTAAGTCATCAGTCTTTAAGTTTTCAGAAAAACCCTTTGACTAGTGCATACTTACACCGAAAACTAAGCACCACGCTGACATCCATTACGTAAGTTTACATCATGATTAGCGTTCGGGTCGCGTATTCGTGTCTCGGTTAAAATCTGCACGATTTAGGTGCGATGTGCCTGCGGCGCCGGGCGCATGTGGCGTAGGGTCGATTAGAGATCGATGCAAGCCTTATTGGGTATTTAGTGTCGGAAATAATGCTATTTTATGGACAGCTGTCCATAAAATGACTGATGAACTGATAATTGATTGTATGTGATGCAAATAAAGTTTCTTCCACTTCCTGTTTTCTGTAAATCTTTGACCATTAGGTAGGTAATTCTCATTTTCGATGCTTTCAGAAATTACGTGATGTACTATGTCCCATGTCAATACAGGTATATTTCATTACTAATAAATCTAAGTACGGGGACGCCCCCCAGCTATATGAACGGACGACCTAAAGAAAGTGGCTGGAACGGACTGGATGCGGAAGGCGGAGGACAATGTGTTGTGGCGCAGACTGGGAGCGGCCTATGTCCAGCAGTGGACTTTAATAGGCTGAGTTGATTAATTGACTTATAAAATCTTTTACAATACTCATTCCATTTGCAAAGCTTTTTATTTCAGTTAACCCGTGGTGTCCCAATGCTGGGCAAGATTTCTTCCTTATTTTTCCACTTTTCTTTATGATGTGTCTTCTCCGTCCAATCGGTCAGGAACGAGTGCAAATCGGCACGCCAGCGTTTTTTAGGCCGGCCTCGGTGAAATCTTCAGGCACCCACTGTGTGACGATCCTGTCCTGGCTCATCTGTCTAGATGAATCAATGCTTGATGAAAGAAATTATGTAAGACCACTAAATGGAGCTACAAAGTTGCATTTTCATTCATTTACAAATAATTGTTTTTAACAAGATATGTTCCATTCATGATGCCAGTTACAAAATGCCTCCATAATCTATCTGACCTTGGCTCACAATTTTCTCCGGCAGCTCTAGTTTATACGGACCAAATGGCACAGCTGTGCAGTGTCCACTTTCTGAGCTCAAGGTCATGGGTTCTGAAACAATGGGACAATGTCTGAGACGATAAATTAAGATTCTTCATAAATATCATTATTAGATATGCTATAATTTTCCTTATCGATTTTGATAAATGTGAATCTTTGAACATTTAAAAAATGAAATTATTTTTTGATTAATGAGATCAGGAAGAGTTACAGGATGATTCGTTGACGACAAATGAAGCTTATCGGCAACGCCTGGACCAAATTGCAACAAAATTAGAATGAATGGCGGTAAAAGAGCAGGGATTATGGATGATTGAGGGACCTCTTTATAATCTCCCCAGGAATATACCATAAAAGGCGTTGCAAAGGCGTTATTGTGGGCCCAAGTCTGATCTATGGTCAATTACGAGAACCTGATTATTAATTTATTTAATGGTCGTGGTTATTGGAATGGTTTTAGTGAGCTAAGAATGTCTAGAGGAAAGAGGGTCTGCGTCAAGAGGGTTCGGAAAAAGGGTTCAGCCTTCGGAGCAAAGGCCGAGGGTCTTTCCCTCTTTCCCCTAAACATTAAAGTCATAGGATGACGAAGCCTGCGGCTGATGATGATTGAGACAAGATGCTTTGGTGTAGGTACAGCTGTAAGATATCTTTTAGTTGTACTTTTTGTTGACAGCCCTGATTAACCTTGTCAGGGCTTCACTCGAGCCCTGAATACTCAATCATGCATTTAGCACAGAATTCGTGCACAAAAAACCATTTGTTTAATTATTTTAACATCTGGCCCGTTCAAGACATAATGGTTTGGTGAATCTTGCTGTATTAGGTGATTAAAGATCAATTAGGCAAACAGTTTGAAAGAATTTAGGCTGAGGGACATAATAGTTAAGTGCTACTTCGAATAATGTTAAATGGACAGCTTATGTCAGAGAATTTTAGGTATTTTTAATTGCCAAGCCTTTGGAACGGGGTTTATAAAAGGCCACTAATGGAACGCTGGAAGGTCTGCCTTTGTTTGGCGAAAATTAACGCAGTGGAAATCTGCGAGTATCATCATACTCATGATGTCCTAATATAGAAAAACATTACGCTACTTTTGGGCTACGCCACAGTCGGGTAAAAATTGAAGACTATTTTTAATACTATCTTTTTTCAACGATCTCGTTGAAAAGTTGGTCTAGCAACCTTCAATTAAATATTTTGAGCATAATAAGCCTATAATTTTCCTACTACTGGGACACAGGCCTCCTCTCGGTAAGAGGGAGTGGGCCGTAATTCACCACGCGGGCCCAGGGCGGGTTGGTAGTTGTCACATATTTTCGAATTTTTTGTTCTAGAATATGCCGGTTTCTTTACGACGTTTTTCTTCACCGTTTCGAGAGCAGTGATGATTAAATAATTTACACAAAGTAAAGCGCCTGTCTGGTTTCGAACCTACGACCTACACATCGTAAGTCACACTGGGCCACCAAATCAGATATTATAATATGTAAATTAACTTATGCCTTTATGTTATATGCCATTTTAACGAATTCAATCCTATTCTTATAAAGGTTAAAGTTAGTTGCTACAAACAATAAACTTTGAATCCTTGGTTCCAAATTCTCACAAAATATGTTTCGTTACGCTGAATGCAAAAATGCTAATTATATTCCTTCAACAGCATCCGATGTTAGAGATAAATTCTCACATAAACCATTAACCTTCGTTTGTTCCTAATTGGTATAATCTTATCTGTAAGGAGTGCGACGGTACAGACTGTGTTCTTATAATTTATGTTGTCCGCAACTTTGTTAAATTCAAACATTTCATCACGCATGTATGCCTTAGGGGTAGGCAGACAATACATCCACATTTTACCAGTAATGTTTAAGACCCAGTGATGTGGCAAGACATTTTCCATCAGCATAATCAGCCTATAATGTTCCCACTGCTGGGACACAGGCCTCCTCTCTGTGAGAGGGAGTGCGCCGTAATCTACCACGTGGGCCCAGTGTGGATAGGAAGATGTCACATCTTCGAATTTTTGGTTTTAGGACATGCCGGTTACTCACGATATTTCCTTCACCGTTTTGAGAGCGGTGGTGATTATTGATAATGGTAATTTATACAAAGTAAAGTGGGCAACAACTGCTCTTCATTTAACCAGATAATTATATTCATTGAGGTAAATATGTACTAGATATATTACATATTTTTATTATAGATATATTTCTATTAAGTGGCCACAAATTTGGACTCTGGGCAGTAACGGAGTAATTCTTGTTGAAAAATATAATCATTACACTTTTCCACACTTAGGAGTCGCTCTTACGACCTTAAGGAGAGGACTTGATAAATGTTTTGAATCTTTAATCAACTTTTTTTCCAAACAGTAACCAATCTTGCTGGCTGCTCATCTCTCTTATCCATCAGTACGGTAGAAAAACCCTCGAAGAAATTTTAACGATGGGACGGAAGCTTTTAATCATTTGCACTAGGTGTGACAGTCAATCAAGGCTAAAAAGCAAGACCATCTCATTTAATATTCCTCGTTTCTCAGACACAACCCTTGAACACAAGCAAGCAGAAGCATTCCTACACCACACCAACATCGCCCCAGTATTATAAAAATCCTCTGTGCATCGCCTATTCGGTTGACGAGCGTGAATGATTAATATCTAAGTCGCGTTGTCTGCGGCCACAGTCCACAGCTCTTTATTACAAAGACATTAACCTCCTTATCAGAGATCACGAAATTGTTCACGTGAATTAAACTTTAGATTCCAGTGTAATTGGTTATGATGTAATTAAGTACGAATTAATTTCAAGTAGATAGATATCTATCTATGTACTTGAAATTAATTCGTACTTACCCACTCACCTAACTTCACCTCACCACCCATCTTCTTCACCTTTCTCACTTATCTAAGTGAGAGTCTATTTATTCCAGACCGTTGTTGATGAAAATTTTGTTTTAGAAAAGAGTTGAGGAGACAGGCCTAAATAAACATTTGCAATAGGCTAATTATGCGTTTGTAAGTAATTTTCGGAGGCAATCAGGGTTTGATATTTTATCTGGAAATATTATTTCGGAGATATCACCATCATCGCAATGTCTATTACTGGAACCAGGCATCTTCGATCTCTTCTCGTTTTACGAGTTTAACAAAATTTGTACCAATGAAATTAAACTATGAAACTTTACACTGAGGATCTTTTGGCTGGAAATAATGATGATTAAACTTTTGAAGTAACATAAACATAGCATCACGCCTATAATCCCTGAAGAGCTAGGCAGAGTAGTGTGTGTCCTGTTCTTTTCAAGTAAGTAAGTAAATCTCTTAATCTCAATTTTATTGGTAATTTTCCGGGCGTTGCACTTGCAGGTAGCAATAAAATTCCCTGAACCATTCAAAAAAGTGATTTTAATAAAATAAATCCAAGATGTCGTCATGCAGACTAAAGCAGCCCACCTCGACAGTTCTGCATTCTTCAGCAAAGGTCAACAATCAGGGCGAGACTGCGTTCAACTGTCTCAATAACTTTTAATATTATGTTAACTTAGGATTATTATTTGAATGTGCAACGTCTGGTACCTAAGTTGTAAAGGTCTTTTAACTCAATTTTGTGTCGTCACGAAGAGTACCTGAAAGCTTGAAGGGTAAGAGACTAAGGCCTGAGTTCACCAACATTCTAACCATTGGTTAGGTATTTAAACAGTTGATTTATGTCAAATTTCCTAAGGAAATCAACTGTTTAAATATCTAACCGATGGTTAGAATGTTGGTGAACTCAGGCCTTACATACTTTCATTATGTGACAAACTAAGTCGAGAAAAGTTACTATCTCGATATTTTCTTGGCTTATTGTCTGCTATACAAATACATTAGATAGATGACGATGAGATTCTTCATTTTACACTTAACAGAAACAATTTGAGAATCAATAGCAGAGCATCCTCTTCTGTGCTAAAGACTGACAAGTAGGTATACAGTACATAGGTGTACGTGCAACCGTTCTTTCTTTCAGACCGGGTTAGTAATACAACAATTCATAAAAATAACTGATGCCACTCGTAAAGCTGCCACGCTAAAATGAAATTTTGACGAAAAATGGGTCAAACATACAACCGATCGAGTCCCTCTAAATGGAAAGCGACTTCGCGTCAAGCCCAAGCGGTGATGGTGGGATGAGCTGGACCCCTTCGATAAGGATTGGTCCTTAGTAGCCCAGGCTTATAATAGTTTCAAGCAATCATGGTTTCGTAGCAGTGTAACAAAAGATATTCTTGAGGAATTACACATACAACAAAATATATCCTAGTTCCTACACACCACCCATTTTTTTCCATAAAAATCTCCAATTTCTTTAAATAAAACCTCAGAATTAAACTTTTCACACCCGCGGCCGTACTGCAATGATAAAGTAATGACTCACCCCGCCCACTAGATGGCGTTACAATTCATTTCACTTGCATTAACTACCTAACATACAACTTGCAAGTTAAATGTAAACCAGTTCGAGCTCAAGTTATGAACTTAATACCTGTGTGACATAGCCAGGAAGTAAACACGACCTTGTGAGCACTTTCATACGTATGTCACGGCTAAGTTATGCTGTCAGTAAGTTTAAGTTATGAAAGTTATTTTGGTTAAGTGATGATTACGTTGATTGTTATTTATTGACATGTGAATAATGTCTAAATAAATGACATGACAGCTTAAATTCTCCTCGCTATAATTTGTTTTATCAAGTTATTTCTAGGAGCGTGGTTGAATCTGATAATGATAAAAAATAACTTGAATGGTATTTTCCTCAACTGGAACTGGAATGCTCTATTTAAAGTTTTTTCGATTGTATTTTTTACTTCTCTGGCCTGTACACCGCTCTTTTGAGTTGATTATTACTTTTAACTAGCGACCCGCCCCTGCTTTGTACGGCTTTTACGACTTCATAAAACATCTGGAAAATTTTTTTTCAGCGGTGGGGATCTGTCTTGCATAAGGTCTTAGCATTATGCTGAGCGATGGCCGTTTTGCGTGGATGTGACGGATACCCCCAATTTGTTCTTTTTTTTGTTTGTGTTCATGAATGAATGAAACATGAATGTTTGCCGCAATTATTATATGAAAATACACATAAAGCTTCCGGAATAAATTTTCTAATTGGTGGTGAAAACTGAATCTAAATCCGTAACGTAGTTTAGTTAGAGGTACAGCGGTCACACAGACAGACACGAAAAACTACTGTAATTTATAGTATGTATAAGTAGATGTACTTATAGACAATTTTACTTATTTTGATGATGATACCGGGTGGACCATGGGCAATACACGTTGAGTGCCTATCCCATGGTTTAAACATTATAGAAAGATGAAAAGAAAACTGCCTTTTGAACCTTTTTCGAGATGTTTTTCCATTATTTCAGGTACTTTACTTTTACAGCGACATATAGACTACAACTACAAAATTAATTGCATACCTATAGTTTAATCAATAAATTGTTTGCGCAGTTCTTTTTTATTTTGATATAGAAACGGACAAGGATACGGAAGTGGATAATGTTTTTGTATGCAACTGACATTTAATTTTGTGTTTAGTTTCATAGGTAACCTAGTGGTAAAAAAGCTTTTACTTTTAGTTTAATATAACCTACATCAGATCCTGGATTATTTATAATTTAAATAAATAAGTTGCATAAGTTCAATACGGAAAACGGAACATTCTACGGCTTATATCCTGAAAACATAGAGCATCTAGGTACGTATATGTATTCTATACATAGTAACAAACAAAGTTGCTTTTCGTGTCTGTCTGTGTGACTGCTTAGTTTTTCTAAAGTACACAATGGATTTTTATGCACTTTTCACCATCATTTAGACACAAAATTTTAGAAAATATATTCCGGAAGGGTGGGGTTACACATAAGTGTATAATTAATACATATTTAACTTAGATATAGCACAGAAATGTCGATACATAAGTAGATTGCATTCTTGCGAAGCAGGGAATCCGCCGCTGCTTCGCAAGAATGCAATAATTTTGGAGCTCGCTTCGCTCGCTCTTGCATCTTCAGCTTTTCTGCATAAGTCGACAAATTACCGGTTTTTTTTTATAAATGGGTATAAGAAAAATATTAAATATTACGTATCCGATTGTGCGAAATTATTCAAGCTCGCTTTCGGTCGCTCGACAAGGTAACTCGAGCTCCCGGGCATAGTAATTTTACAAGAAAGTTATGGGGCGTGCTTGGGAACCCCTGCTTTATAGGCGACTACACTTTTCAAACAGCAACAAAACCATGCTGCATCGCAGATAAATATGGCGGGCGTACTTCACTAAAGAGCGTATCGAAGGTGTTCTACCGGTTCTGAAACTAAGTGTAACAAAGACTTATAATCTTTCTTCTGACGAGTTTGTTATCTACAAACATCCATCAAAACAATAGCCCCCGGGCAATTGACATTAAGCAGCTGATTGTCGAAGATGTATTCACACCTGGGACGGGCGAGGACATCAATGAGGACACAGATATGGTACATGACCGTATGTTGATGTACACTGGTGCATACCTATGAGGAAGTGACATTTAGTAAGTAGATATATAGCTTAATTTAAATTGTGTGCACAGAGTAGTTGTGGGACAGAGATTTTGTTGATCAGTTTTAAATTACTTATCATGGGTTGAATGGACAGGCTGTACCTGCTGTTTTAAAGAGGCAAAATTATTCATTCTCATTTTGTTGTCCTATAATATAAAAAAACAGTGTCACTCCGGGAGTGCCGACAGAAATAAAAACATGAACAATTACGTGTGTATGTTTTGAATCGGCATATAAACAAAAAACAAACAGAATACTTTGCCATCACTCAGTGACATCGAAAATACATTAAAACCGAGTACATCCCGAGGACAGCCGAACACATCCGAATGTAGCGCGGGGTCGGTAACACTGTCGCGAGTTCAATGATATTTTCCCATCTCAAAAAATGCCCAACGCGATTCTTGAAGTTTTCACTTCAATAGCCAATTAACTGCGACCAACTTAAAAATAGCGCTCGCCGGCCGCTGCATATACAAAGAGGCAAGTCTATAAAAATACGAAAAAGACATTTTTTATTCTGCTTTGTGTTACTGTTTCATTCAGGCGCACTTGACTATTAGCTCCTACGAACGTTTAGTTAATTATAGAAAACCTAGACGGGTCGAAGGCTTTCCAATCGTCATTATGTTTTTTTTTTGTAAGTATTTCTATCAACAACTATCAACCATAAGATTATTTGAGTAACATTAAAAATTAACAAACAAATTAGCGGGTCTCCTACTAGATAGTTCACAACAAAAGTCTCTGTCCTCACATTACTCTGTACCTACATACATACAGGGTGTGGTCGACATTACGCGACCAATTGATTTCAAGTCATTGCTCGAGTTTGGAGGTCTCGCTGACCTTAGTCGTTAGCCGATTAGTTCGCTGCCTACTTAGTCATTGCCTAAACCTTTTACTGAGGTCGTTTTTAATATGCCAAATGCATTTACTGTATTGTGAGTTTGTGAGTTAATTGTTTCCTCAGGTCGGTGAAGGTGTCAACAATATTAGCTGCCTATGATTTTTCATTTCTGTTTATAAATTAAGATGTAATCTTAAATTCACTGACATCTAGGTCTGGGTCTAAATTCTAGAAGCATGATTTTTTCCTAATATAACGGAGGCGAGTACTATGGATAAAAAAAATTAAATTCACCTCCTGCATGGGTTAAACAGGGGGATGAAAGTTTGTATGGAAGTTCGACATTTTTGCCGATAGGAAAACTCATCGGGGGAAAGGCTGGCTTGAAGCGTGAGAAGTTACAATAAAGGCTAGCGCACATCGACGGACAGCTGGACAAGGAATTTTCAATTTACCAATATGAATTCGTACGTATCATTATATATATCTATATCTATATCTCTGAGCTTTAGAATCGAGCTGAGCTATAGATTCTAAAGCTCAGAGAGTTCTCTGCGGTATGGAAAAGCGCGCTGGGAAATACTACGGCGGGATGCAAACGCATGCGCCGGAGTCCTTCAGTAAATAATCACGGGGGAGAGGCAGTGCAAGCGGGGGTGCTCTCTGAATTTTAATATAATATAATTTTTGTATAATATAACACAAAGATAGCTGACGTGGCTCAAAAGGCTGCCCAACTTAAATAAGACTGGGAAGGACATGTCTGCCGCATGCCGCATGACAGGCTGTGGGCCCAAATAGCACAGAATTGATGCTCTGAGCTGAGACAGTGAGGCGGGTTCGAGGCAGACCACGTAGGAGATGGACGAGCTGGATGGGTTCCGTTAAAACTGGAAGGAGGACGCGCGGGCACGCCAGAGATGGAAGGAGTGGAGGAACGCCTTTGCCAAGGAGAGGGACAGCAAAAGCTAGTAAAAAAAAAACACTGTATTTTATTGTAACAAGGTATTTGGTAGTGCGCAGGTGGTGGTGACATCGCAAATCATGAGTGTACGCTGGCCGGCGGCAAATCCTCCTCGGTGCCGCGGCCGTCTCCAGAGGTATGCCACGCGTGTGCGCTGGCCTTAAAAAGTTAACTTAAAATGACTCGAATTAGTTAACTTCTGATTTAAATAAGTTTCTACTTTGTATGCTTTGAAGACACAAAAAGATTTTTCAAATGATACATATTTTATTATAATATCTTAATGGGTTATATAAAATAAAATTACAATTTAGTATAGAAGGGCTACGTTCAAGCATCATAGTCGACACTATTCTTATTCTCAGTAGTTTAAAACATTGCATTTAGTATAATTAATATATTTCTTGATAATTACAAGATATGATCGCATCTCATAAACTTGACAAGAGATTTCAGAAGTACCTACTTTAATCTTTTTTTGGATACATTTAAATGATTACATGGTTTTTAAAGGTCAAGTTGTCGTTTAAAATTATTCTATTACAGTCTTTATGACTCGGATGTAACTGTTAAAATTCTTTTGTCTTTAAATTTTTCAAGGTGAGCTTGGTATTTATTTATTAATACTAATTGCTTGAAAGAAAGCAAAGAAAATAAGTTTATTTGACCCAGGTTAAGATTACTTGGCCGATAAGTTAACTTTAAAATTATAATTTGTTTATGGGCAAATTTTTCAACTTATATCTGTAAAATAAATATGACAGTTTGACATGATTTCTATACAAAAGCTGCCAAACCGTAATATTTATTCCTGAGCTAATTATCTGACTATTAGAAAATCAGGGCTATATTAGGCAGAATGCACATGGATTCCTCACATCTGTAACTCAGCTTTTTTTTACCAACATTATTTGCAAATAATTGTATTTATTTGCAAATAATGTTCCATTTTACTTAGATATTATAAGGGTGTACGTGGTCTGGTCGACCAGACCACTTACTCTTATTTAGTTACATAATAAATGTACTTCCATCCTTCAAGTGTATTTTGCTGTTCAGCCTAATACATTACTAACTTAAAGTATTACCCATAAAACAAACTACATTAAAATGTCAAATAAGTCCTCAAGCGTAAAAACAACTAAAAATTTAGTCAACAATTTAAGCATCAATTTAAATGCTAAGTTAGTAAGATTGCAACTTGGACTCATAAAGTAAGAACTGTATCAACATCATATCACTTAGTCGTAACTTGATCCGACCTTGATGCGACTCACACCTGACATTTTGACGACATTATGCAACAGCGAAGCAGTTAATAAATTGCGATTAATTTTGCTCCAGTTTTCATAGTGAATATTGTAATTTATTGGGGTAATTAGTTAAGTTGTTTTCTTGAAAGGAGTTATTTCTTAGCAGTACAAGCAGAGCTTTAAGTATTACATTGTTTAGTACCATTTGTATGGCTTAAATGAATTGACGGAAAAACCACTTTATTACAAATTAGTCTGCCGCTCCACGGTACCATGTCTATCTGAGTAATACCTACCCAGGAGGAAAATCAGGTGGTGTGAAATCTATACTTATATATTTACAGGCATGCATGCAGCATGACAAGCAGCATGGTAGTTATAGGATTCATAAATCATGAGGTGAGATGAAAATCGAATTAATTCAAGTAAACTTGTCACTACTACTTTTTGAACGGCGATTTCTGAAGAAATAATTTAAATAAAAACAGTAAATGTCAATCATTCCTTAACACTCCAACATCATATTTGGAGGAGTGACTAAGGCCGCCTGCCCACGAGCCGGATATAGATGCCGCCTACGGTATTTCCTCTCTATACTTGAATTACCAGTTTGTGAACGCCCTTATAATAATTGGCATACCTACTTCCCAAAACAAGGCGCCTGTTTGTTACAGGTCCAGAGTTCAATATACCCGCAGATTAAAGATTGCCATAAAGACGTTGCATATTGATAATCACCAGCCATCATCAGCCTGCAGCAGTCTACTGCTGAACATAGGCCGCTCCTATTGCACGCGATCCACGATCGATTCTCGGCAACTCTCATACAGCTGCTACCAGTTATTCTGCGAAGATCGTCGCTCCACCTAGCCTGAGGGCGTCCTCCCTTACGTTTGCAGATTCGCGGTCTCTATTTAAGAACACGTCTACCCTAACGGTCATCGGTTCTACGGCTAATATGGCGGGACCATTGCCAAGGTCGTCAATACTTTTGAAATAGGTAAAGCTGCTATTATCATCATTCTAGAGTCTTTAACCCAATTTATTTGGGGTCGACGCAACAAATCTTAGTCGTCATCTCAGTAGTCACCCCATTTATAACATCTTTAACACAGTCCATCTATCGTTTTGTTGGTCTTCCCCTACAATTCATACTTGAAACTTCTCTCACGACATTTTCTTCATTCCTCTGCATCTCATACCTTGACAACCGATGTTCACACATCTTTTCAGTCATCGGTGCCGTTTTCAGACTTCCTATTATATACTCAAATCTTAATATTCTATCCATTCGTGTAAACCATACACCCTCTTAGCATTCTCATTTCAGCTGCATGTAATTGCCTTCAATTATCCCATTTGCGACCTAACATTCTGTACCAGAATATAGTCGAGTCCTAGAGTGGAGACCCCCCAGTGTCCCCCAGCTAGATGGACCGACGGCCTGAACAAAGTGGCTGGGACAGACTGGATGCGGAAGGTGAAGGACAGAGTGTTGTGGCGCAGCCTGGGAGAGGCCAATGTTCAACAATGGACTGCGATAGGCTGAGTTGACTCTGAACCAGACAAGACTAAATAAATAAGATATAAATCTAATAAAATGATAAACTAATGGCCGCAAATAAGCAGCAGCTGATTCTGTAGAAAGTTTTGTATTAATGAAGTTCCAGCCTTCAGCATAACTAGTCATTGATAGTAAGTTTTTGGAGCAGGTAGTAACTATACCTCTTCGGCTAACGGAGGTACGTCTTCTTATGACAAGATATCGTCAAATTGTGTAGGAAACGAACAATGTATGCATCCCTCGTAACTAGCAATCATGTCAGGAAGGAGTCGAGGATCCGCTTGCCTCATGCACGACACACGACATCCATACTGCATACCCGCTCTAAATTACACCCATACCCCATTTGATCATGTGCATGACAAATACTTTGGCCTGTAACTAGTGCACTTTCTCGCGACAATAAAAGGAAACACACTGTATATTATATAACACTTTATTTAATCATATATTTACAATCGGCACACGTATTATTTCGCACGAGCGACCATTTTGAAATCTGCGCGTGCGCGTAATCAATCGTTCGTTTATTGAATGTTTATATCATAATTATAATGGGTACTATTATATTTCTATTACATTATTTAAGGATGGTTTGGTAACACATTAACTGAATAATAGAATGATAATGTCATTGCTGCAATATCGTTATGGAACCGCAATTTCAAGCTTGGTTACTTTATGCATTAAAACAATTTCTAATAAAGTTTAAGAGCTTTGCAATGTTATTTTAAAACAAAATTGAAAACAACATAGGTACTGAAAACTATAATAAATACTGTCTTAGTACAACAGCAAGTCTTTCTGAAGTGAATTGCTAAGGTTTTAATTTAAGGCAAATAACATTCTTGGCAGTTAAAGCCCGTTTACACGACAACTCACATAATATGATTAGTGTTAAAAATTTTGGATTCCGTCAACTACTGACAGAAAAACAATAACCTATTTTGCTAACAGTAAGCGACACCGTTGGATTTTCAACTCTCGAAGCTGAGCCAAGCGTTGAAAATCTAACAGTGTGCTTTTGTTCAGACATGTAGATGTTGCCTGGGTTTGTGAATTATCGTGCAAGTGGTTGTAGAAGGCTCTCAGCTAGTAACATCAGCCAATCTGATGTCCGCAGATACGCTGCCATAAATAAATTCCTGCAGCTCCATAGATTGGCTGAAGAAGACTAGCTGTAACAGCCATGGTTGCTAAGTACGTTATTTGTCTTAAATTATTGTTTACACTTCTCCAGTCTTTAGTAGAGTGCGTTTGTATGGTAGATTGATAGCTAAGGTTTAGTGACTAACTGTGCAAACAACCATGACTAAATACTAAACGATTGTTTACATAGTTCATTAATTTCAGTAGCTGAAGATTTGTAACTGTTCTCTACTGAAGCGTAGAGACGTGTAAATTAGGCTTCAGAAGGACTTGCGACTCGTCTAGATGTGTCAAAAGTATGATTTTATTATTTTCATAATAATATGTTGCCAAAGTTAATAAACAAATTATAATACTTATGGTATATGTACATATTGTAAAAAATATAATAATGTACAAATTAAAACATTTACATTAAATTGCAATACAATTACATAACAATATTATGCACCGATTAGAGTAAATAACAAAATAAATAAATAGAATGACATAAATATATACTTACACATAATATTTTATATAGAAAATAGATGTAGATTTAATATTATTAGAGGCTGATAGAATAGATTAAAAAATCAAATATATACTTAGAAATACATAGTTAAACATAAAAGTAAACAATTTTGCCATGCGATTAAATACACACATAATATTTAGATATTCAATAATTTTATCAATAAATCCTTAGAATGAAGAAAAGTATAAAATAAATAATTTAATTCATATTGTTGGTCACAATATAATTAAAGCTCCTTCCTTCGAAATGTTACAAAACTCACCGAAATAATTGACTAGTACTAAAAATATACAAAAATCGTAAAAAGGTGTCGTTCGTCACTTTGGGAGGTACCCTTTAAATATTCAATATTTTGTACAAAATATTTATTTACGTAAATGTTGGAATAGAATATTCATATTTACAGTTTAGCTGTAAAAGCAAAAAAAGATCGCAACTGATTTTTATTGCAATATATGTTCCTTGTAGCTGGAGTTGCTAAATTACTTTTAGCCTTTATGAAAGGCTTACGTTGAAAGTAACTCAGCAAAGGATAGTAATATAAATCCATGATCCATATTTTGTTTTATTTCTTTTATTTTCGGTATCTTCTTCAAACTAAAATAAGTTTCATCTACAATATGAATCGTCTACTCCACCAGTAACTTAACAGCTAGCACACCCTCGAAACAATAATATAACAAACAGCCCATCACTGTTTAACCAGTAAAGTTAATAGAATAAGACCCAGAGCTGGGGTCAAAGTTCTGGGCTGGGTGGCCGAAGAATGGGTTGAAATTCTGATTCTGGCCCTGGTAGTTCTGCTGTTGCTGTGGCTGCTGGTACTGTGGCTGGAAACCCTGGCTCTGCTGGAAACCCTGATTCTGGTATGGCTGAGGAGTGTACGCCTGATATGAAAACTGGGGTTGTTGGTGGTACACCTGGCTTTGAGGACGGTACTCCTGGTTTTGGGGCTGAAATTGGTTCTGAGACGGGAATTGCTGAGGACCTTGGTTGAAGAGGCTGGTCTGTTGAGAGTATAGAGGAGCTGATCTGAAGTCACTCTGCTGTTGGTATTGAGGAGCTGGGGCAGCTGTGGGGACTGGCGCAGGAGCTGCTTGTTGGTACTGCCTCGCAGGTGCAGCTTGAGCAGGCTGGTGGTACTGCCTGATCGGGGCAGGTCTTGGCTGGGCTCGGCTGTTGTACTTCGGGTCCTCGTAGATGCTGGGGTCCTCACGGTACTGGCCATCGTCTTCTTGGCCATCGGTGAGGGCGTTAGTGGAGTGCTGGTTGTTGTTCAACGTCGGTGGGGGGACCATGATGCCGGGACCTGGAAGGTGAAGGGTTACATTAGAAATTGTGTTTACGATGGATACGTGTTCCATCTGGAGTGGAATCCCTCTCTTAACCGAAACGTATTTAGAAACGGTTCAAACTTTTAATCAATGTGAGTGCGCTATGTGTGGTTACATTGATTAATGTGGATTAATAGATGACGACTAATAGAGAAGTATAGAAGTAGAAGGTGGACCGGCGACCTGGTGAAGGCCGCAGGAACTCGTTGGATGCGAGAAGCACAAAACTGGTCGAAGTGGAGGTGCTTGGAGGAAGGGAGGCCTTTGTCCAGTAGTGGACGTCTTTCGGCTGAAATGATGATGATAGAAGTAGAAGATATATTGCCCTGATCCCAAATAAACTGGGATCAGAGCAGAAGAAATGATGAAGAGCCATGAGATTTCTTCACGCGCAGTATGCGTATGGAGAAAAACAAAGATACAATAACTGCTAGCTAATAAAAGCTTCATGAAACAGATGTGTAAAAGACCTATTGAAGCGTTTTTTTTTATTTTGATTATAGAGTAACTCACGGGCTGATAGTTAATTACGATGTTGACAGAATTAAAGAGAGCCAAACAAATTAAAGACGAATCAAGTTTAAATAAATTAAATCTCTATTGCAACTTAGCAAGGCATTAGGTAAGCTAATCTTCTAGTTAGCGAGAATTATGCAGTTAGGTAGATTATCAGGGCGTGAAGGTTGCTGCCAGAGTGCCACTTGTAGGGTAATTGCGAGACATGGAATATGAGTTTTCTAGTCCAAGAGTTTATTGTTCCGTTTCGGTAAAGATTTGTGTGACAATTGTTTTAATTTTCGATAAATTTGTGTAGAAAGGGAAATGGCGAAAGAGAATGGTGGCTGATTTTTTAAGAGAGTATGAATTGATAGGTGGAAATATTACTTTTTACATATCTCCTCTAGGTATGTCATAATCGCCTAGAGTCAACAGGCGTGACGATATAAATAGATAGGTAGATAGACTGCCTCGTTGTCTTGGTAGTTGCAAAGCGCTACTGCTGAGAGGTACCTCCTGTGTTCAATTACCAGTTTGGGTAAAGTGTTATACACATAGATACAGAAAATGATGCGATGACTTCTCGAAACCTTATCGATTGCACAGCTTTAAATTCCGTAACTACTCGTACTTATATTGTGTTGAACAATTTGTATTGTCGACAGATTGATTGTATTCATGAACCCTGAGGTACCTATCGTCAATATTGTTAGTGCTTGCATGTGCAACAATGAAATCAACTGATATATTTGTTTGTATGATGGTCACACAGCAGTGTCAACTTTCATTGTTTATTACATCAGCAGTTTTAATGCTGTTTCATTTGCATGAGTCGTTAGATTCAAAGTCCTAATCATGTCCAAAAAATATCATGTTTGCATGAGTAATTCAGTCATCACTTTCAGTTAATATAACTTTAGAAATCAACATTCTTAAACACCATTTCTTTATTGAAGGGATTCAAAAAGAGTATGACAGATTTAAAGGAAAAGTTTTCCTTAGACGAAAATAATAAAAAATCTTAAATTCACTGACAGAACGCACAGCCTAAACCACTGGGTCTGAAATTTTCCACAAGAGTTTCTTCTATAACGAAGATGAGCGCTAAGGAAGGATTTTCGTAAATTAATACCTTAAGGCCTGAGTTCACCAACATTCTAACCATCGGTTAGGTATTTAAACAGTTGATTTATGTCAAATTTCCTAAGGAAATCAACTGTTTAAATACCTAACCGATGGTTAGAATGTTGGTGAACTCAGGCCTAAAGGGGTTAAATAGGACGCGTGGCTTGTACAGACGCCAGGACATCAAACTACTACAATCTGTGAAATTTCTTTAATAGATTTCAAGTTTATGACTAAAGCATAAGGTTCAAAGTTGATTGGGAAAGGCAGTAGGGTAGCTTGATGTGCTGGCGTCAGTACATGAAGAAAACGCAATGTAGTAGCTAATATATCGCACCATGATTATAATATGATGGTTGATCTGTATGTAATAGTCATTACTCCACACAAATCTAAGTATAAATGACAAATCATTGGATACGGTCGTAGAGCCGGACCACCATAACATTGCACCATGATGTGTCGATTGCCCCATGACTAAATTAGAGAGCGGTGGTGTAACCGCTCCAGTTTGTGCGAGCCGTTGAGCTCATGTTACGGATACTGTGGCTAATTGTTGAGGGAATTGATAATTGATGAGCAATTTCTATTTCGACATCGTTCAGATTTCTCATTTGCGAATGTCTTGAGTTTAAGAAGAAAACTAGTTTTTTTTGCCTATGATTTGACCTAACGACTGAAATCTTATCTTCGCAATAGTTTTCACGCTCGTTTCGGTGGTGGATATCCTATTAGGAAACGCCCTTTATACCTGGAGGCTTTTATTTAGGTAGTAAGTTTTTTTTTATATTTTTTTTATTTTTTTATTTAGTATTTTTTTTAGCTTGAGTACGTATAGATTTTATGGTATTTGTTGATATATTGGCGTGGCTAGCTAACATATGGCAAATAATTTAATTGAATTTTCTGTGTCCTGTAATGTTAATTAGATACTTTGCAGATCTAGTTTTGTATACAGTCGAGTCTTTTATAACTGAACTGAGCTGTGCTGCTGGGGAGTTTGTTGCGCCACTTCTTCTCCCCAGCGAAAGCACTAAGAAGTAGTGAAAGGCGGGCGTTTTGGGGGTCTGTCTTTTGTAATTTTGACGTTCGAAAAGTGCTGATTCTCAGCCTAGTTTGAATAAATGACTTTTGATTTTGATTTTGAATAATAGAGTTGTCAACGTACATTATTTAAACTAAAATTCTATTACCACGCAAAAACAGAACAGCTTAAATAACACCAATCCTACCTTCAGGCTCGAACCCTCTCTGGCTGCTGGCTCCATAAGAGATCTCCCTGTTCTTTCCATCCTCGTCCACATATCCGTACTTCCCAGCGACGTCTCCGTTCGGGTACTTTGTTTCGATCTTGAAGGACCCGTCGGCTGCTTCGTAACCGTAACTGTAGGATCCGTCGTCGTTCTGTCGGTTGATCTGCTTGAGGATCGGGACTGGGGTCGTCGTAGGGCCGTTGTAGTTCTGGCAGTGGACTGCGAGCCACGCCGTGCAGAGGATTAGAGTCTGGAAAGAGAGAGAGAGAGACTTTGAGTGAAATTGTTGTATTTTTTGGTGAGCTACAGGGTTGTTTTTTATGTTAAGGGATTTTAAAAATAGTTCTTAAATCACCTTCAATAATCGCAGCTATGAAATTAAACGGGACGAAATAAAGATCAAGCAAATAATAGACGGAGAATTATGCTCAACCAAATTAGTATTTTGAGGAATAGGAAGTTATATTTCTATTTAATGATAGATGAGTATTTAAGACAAGCTTTCGACCTACATTATGTAGCATTATAGTTGTGTTTTCATGAATAAATTCTTAGGTTTATTAACCCTATATACAGTTTTTGTAGCTAATTCAAGCTTGTTTAAAACACACTATAAAACTATCTAAACACCTGCTAATTTCGGAAGTAAAAATAAAACAAGATAATCGCATCTTTTTTTATACCTAACCACCACGAACCGTGTAACTCGGTTTCACAACATTACAAGAAATAACAACGTTAAAATATTTCAAACAGTTAAAAGTGAGCGCCCTTGATCTTGTGACTGCGTTGTCGTTGCGTAACCGCTGCGTGCTCGTTACGGTGTAATTAGAGGTTATGTACTCAGTAATTATACCGTTGTTTGTTGCTTTACTATGGTGTAAGTGATTAAAGGGAGTGTTCACTAATTGGAATGTTGAACGTAACACCACTGAACTTATAATAATGTAAGCAATATTTAGCTGAGCTTACATACTGCTTTTTGAGTAGGTAATAGGTAAAGTACGCACCGAAGATTCTGATGGTATCCTTTCATGTGATCGACGCGGCCAATATTTGAATTTCTCTGAAAGAAATCCCCACACCCTTCAGTCTTCCCCAGATTGAAGACCATTGAGTACCAGATTGCCAATCCCAGATAGACTAAAATAAGTAATTCCTTCATTATCTAAGTAACGTGTGCCTTATTCTGAATTATTCTCGTAATTAAAAACGTTCAAAATCTAGTCGCATTCTTATCTCTGCGACAATCAATGTTAAAAACTTTTCGAAAATGTAAGGAAATTAGAGGTATTTTTGACAGATTGAGAATGAGATCAGACTGCAAACGTTTTTAAAATTACAGGAATTGCCACTCTGATCATTACGTCGAAAAGTGTGCTTGATGTAATAACCAACTAGAATGTCGCATTTATAAGCAAAATCTAGAATTTTGCTTCTAGATGCCACATTCTTCTTGATAACGAGTTAACTAGATATCTCTACAATTACAAAACACAGCTTCTGACGCCATGCGAAACTGTATAAGGACAAAATTCTCGAACAATTTGCTACTGCTACCTATACATTTTTTCCTGCAAATTCTTGATAAAGTAGTGACACAAGAAACTTTGTCGACTTGTTGACGCCCACAGCACAGTACATAAAAAAAACAGTAGTCCAACTGCGAAAATCACTCGAATTGACGCACTCACTCGGAAATGCGATGACGTGCTGATATACCTTAAGCTCGCTTCCCGTTCGCGTTCCCAAGGACGTGCCGGTGCCCTGGGACCTATTTAATAATAACCGACAGGCGACAATTTTACAAAATTTTACAAGTTTCTTTCATATATTTTGTGCTAATATTTTGTGCTATATTAAACAGCTATAGTAAATGTAGTTTTTTGTCAAATACGTGTGTAATAAACTAATAATTGTATTGCCAGTTACATTATTAATTCAGGTCCTGGTCGCACACTCGAGTGAGTCTGCGCGTAGGTGTGACCTGACACGGGTCGGTGATGTCACGTGCCGTGGGTTAGTGGCTTCATATGCAAGTTTCGCAATGCAGTTCTTCGGTACCTAGTTGTCGTATGGAGACAAGGCGACATTTGCGACCTTTTTAGAAAGTAACGATTGACAAGCCCAAGTTTTCAATCACGCCCACCCTCTTGTCCAATGTTGATCGACGTCTAATGATCTTATTTTCTATCGATTGATGACGTCGATCGTAATTGTTCTATTGGGTGTGGAAACAACATAAACAGCCTACCTAAAGATTAATTAATTATTGTCACAAAAAAACCAAGTTGATATACTGTTTTATATTTGTACTGTGTCCAGAGAGAATGTCCTAACTTAGCAACTTAGCCTTGTGGTCCACGCGGACATACGATACTTTGTTTATATACTTATTATATATTGATGTAAGTATATAAAATTAATATCGCTCGTGGTAAGTGGAAATTGGTTTATGATTAAAACATGATGGAAAGCTTACGCTACTTTGAGTTACAAAATGTATGAAGATTAAATATATTGGCTATTTATGTACTACATTATGGATCGATTTTTCTGCGGTGGTGTTGTAGTCATGATACCTACGCAATGTTGTAAATAACGACATTGCAAATATGGGTCAAAGCCATTATTAAAATGTTTACCCAATTTTGAGTTAAAAGATGTCAGAATTACGAAAGTATGATAAGTAGGGAGGTACCTAATTATCGACAGCTTCATTTCCTTATTATTTGGGCAACTAGCTTCATATTTTCTGACTGACCGACTCCTTGACAATTCAAAAGTGCCTGTAAATGGTTAAATTGAAATAAATGCCTGAGTATGAGTTTATTTTCATGGAAAGGAGAGTTTTTAAAATACCAATCGCAAGAATTGCATATTTAGATGAAGTAACTTCATCTTATAAACTTCATTGAAGTACTTAATTTCCCTACTTATACTTAATCTTGGTCATGCCAGTAATGAAAACATTGAGACTGTCAACCTTGAGATCCTAAGTTCGATTACCTGTCCGGTCCTGTAGTCAACAAAAACTAAATTAAGTATCTCCACTGAAAGAAAAAAAGAGGAAAGTCCTTGATTGTAATAGTTAAAGGAACTATGCTCCAATATGGATATAAATAGAACACCTAGATCAGAAACTAATTATAATAATTCCTGATAATGATTTAATTTATTTTATTATAATTACTACCAACGCAAAAAAGGCAATAAAAATGTATAAAGTCTTGCCTTTTTCGATCATTGTCATGACATTGCACAAATATCTTTGCACAGCTTGTGTATACTTATGAGTAGCTCCCTACGTAGATATAGTTTGATTTGAGTTATGTTAGTAAGTAGGCTAGTAGATCTAGCAAAAAGCTAAAGGTACTTCAGCTACTTGCTAGGTAGTTAGTGTATAGCTTTTTGCTCCATTGTAGATTGTGGTTGAGTGGACAGAAAAAGTAATCAAGCATCAGTATGCTTGGTCTGTTCCCTCAAGAATCCTACAGTAGGTACGTAAACCCAATGGTGTTCGTCAATTCTAGTTTTCTTTGTCTCAACTAATTATTATCTAAACTTAATATTATAAATAGAAAAGGTTAGATTTTTTGTATGTTTGTTTGTTAAGCTTTCACGGTAAAACGGCTGAACTGATTTGACTGAAATTTGCCACTTGCGTAGACCATAACCTGGAGCAGGACATAGGCTACTTTTCATCCTGGATCGCAGACGAGGTCGCTGGCAACAGCTATTAAAAAAATATGAGGTATTGTAGTATTCTGAGCTTAGCTTGCTGGTGTCAATAAAGCTACATTTTGAACTCCTTCAGCCACTAAGAGATAAAATTAAAAGCCTTATAAGCCCCGATAATTCATTGCTTCAGAAAATTATAGAGAAAATCGATCAAGTATGCCATTAGCCACTGATTAAGTATAATAACCATTAATTCTTGACAAACTAGTAACTAGTCAGACATTATAGTACTAGTGGTCTAGATACTGGATAGATCTAGTGCTTATGTAAGATTCAGGGCATTTAGAAGCCTGCAGCACTTCCTACGCAAACAAAGTCGGTGAATAGCTTATTGATATTCACTTTGAGTAAATAAGCTGATAGAGTCGTACTATATCCAATACAAGCTTCTGTCCGTGACTTGGTCTGCGTGGAAAAAACATATACTATGGAACTCGATAAAAGTGTATTCGTAGCTTTCAATTAGTAAAAGATCTTTTTTATTCGGATCAAAATGTCCAGAGATCAAAAAAAAATTAAGTATAATATTAGTTTAGATTAGATTATCAATCAACTCAGCCTATTGCAGTCATTTCTGGACATAGGTCACTCCCAGGCTGCGCCAAAACACCCTGTCCTTCGCCTTCCGCATCCAGTCTGTCCCAGCCACCTTCTTTAGGTCGTCCGTCCATCTATATAGCTGGGGGTCCCACACTACGCTTGCCGATACGCGGTCTCCACTCCAGGGCTCCACCGGTCATCGGTCATCGGCTGCCACTTTAGTTTGTTTACTCTGCAAGCTATGTCGGTAACTCCGGTTCTTTTCCGGATTATTTTATTCTACAACGGCATTCGATAGCTTCACGGAAATATCACCCAATCTTTCCATTCCACTGCAAACAGCTTTACCAAGGAAATAACGAGCCATTTCAAATAGTACCCATTCATTAATATTGATTATTATTTCACATTGCATACTTGTCTAAGAATGTGGTTTAGTACGCGTGCAAATGAGATGTACAAGGGTGTGTTCGGACGGTTAAACAATAATCTAGCATGTCTGGTTTCTGTTGTCGTGTCGTTTGAATATGTCGTTTACATATGATTGTATTGAATGAATATGTAATGTTATGATTGTGTTATTGTTTTGGTGTTGATAATGTCAGATCAGATTGCATGCAATGTTTCATACGTATATTAGAAGTAGGTAGGTCTCTTAAGTCATGTTACTAAGTTTCAAAGCTAAATTGGATCAATGTCATACCTCAGGTATAGTTAGACTTATGAGAACAAATGATGTAAGCATTAAGTACATTAGATAAAGATTACATGACATGTAAACGTGTTTGTATAAATCATTTATCACTATCATTTACGTATGTATATTGTTTACCCATTTTAACAAAAATCTCTAATTACATGTGCGTAGAACGAACACCTTAATTGGATATCTAATGAAAAAAAAAATTCTGGGAATCAAAGAAAAAGTGTGACAAAGCTCTGGAGAGCTTTGTACGTTTTGTGATGACGAGTTTTTCGAGTGAGTCTCCAGAACCACTCAAACAAACAATGTATTTAAATACGAAACTAATCGACCATGCAAAACCACGTACCACCATAAGATTTCAACAGCCTACTATTTAATCGCTGCATGCCTGTCGCACGTAATTTGAATACGTCGCACCGTCTGACCGCGGCCTAATTTTGGCGCACTCAAAACTATTAGTTATAAGGTCATTTTTTACATCATTACGTTTGATCGGTTACTCGTAGGTACTTATAATTAGACCTTGTCGTATGGGTTTTAAATAATTATTGGACATTAAAGTATCGTTATTTGATTGTAATTATTGAAAAGAAATGTAACAGCTGTTACTACTGTTTATTACCTACTTTGGTCTTTTCTTTTGTTGATCGAGGGTTATGCGACATCCAGGTACATATTTGATTTTGATTGCCTATGTACCCCCTTACTAATAAACGTATTATATCAGATGAATAGTTACACACCGATTTCTCTCTTTCAGTCGTCAGTAATTTGACTTTCGAAAGAAGAAGACAGAGCGTTGTGTAACTATACAGACGATATAAAACGTTTATTAGTAAGGGAGTTATATTATAAAAAGGTAAACTTTGTTTGTTTGTAAGTTAGTATGTGGGGGGTAATCTCTGGAACTACCAGACGGATTTTGCATTTGATAGCCCAATTCTTGAGAAAGGTTAGAGGCTACTGAACATTACGCTACAATCGTTGTTGTGTAAATATGGTTACATAATAAGGAGTATTTTTATTCTAAAGCAGGAACGTTCCATGAAAACGGAAGTTACCAAAACATAATTTATAATCAAGGATATGATGATCGTGTTGCTCTTAAACTATAATTGCTCTATATTAGGCAACCCATAACCACATATCCTTATATCGCCAATTAATAATAAAAAAACTTGTGCAATATTTCCTATCCGTGCTGAAACCCACGTTAGCCGTTCACTTGTTTTGTCCAAAACAATAAGTAAAGCAATACAATGTAATTGGAAGATTGTGTTTTTGATAAACAACTTCTATTGACCAATATTACGGAAAGATTGCGTGTTAAAAGTCTGAGTTTTAATTTAGGTTCTAAAAAAATATTTATTGTTTGACAGGTGTTATAAAAACTGGCCTTGGTTGTATTTAATTAAATTATTTTAGTTAAATGTTTAGTAAATATAATAGTATATTATGATACATGTGACTTGATTGCGAGGGTGCTAAACGCCGTGCATTCGTAGACTTCTTAGGTCAAAAGTATCGTATAATATTTTGTAGCTCGTGTGGCGTGTAAAAATGAACTACTCAACTCTTAAGTCACAGAAAAGGGTTTAGGTCACAAAGTGTCATAAAACAAATTTTCAATGTTTTAATAGCCCACATTTTGTTCAAAATAGTAATTTTGAACAAACAATTTAAAGGGACAGAATTGTTTCCAAAAATGTTTTCCTGAGTTTTCCATGTAAGTTTTACTTTTTTACAGCTATATATTTATAGCTTGATTCCTCGTATGTCTGGTGGTTGCAAACGCTACTGTTGAAAATTAGGTCCTGTGTTCGATTCCCGGGTCGGAAAATGTTGTGTTATTCGGTTTGTACCCAATCCTTTGCGGAATACAGGTATAATGTTTTGTTTTATATCTTTTCGGTAAACAAAGGTATAATGCTACGTAACTAACTTATATTCTTGGTCAATTACTGAATGACAATAATTACCGCAACAATATCTCAATTATCTAATAACATAACAAAACCGAGAAAAACTGATTTCACACAGAGCGCATAGACAACCAGCTTCCACTGCGCTACGCGCCACGCCATTGCCGGAATAACTCATTGAATTCATTGTATTATTTTTTATTAAATTCAACATTGACATGCAAAGGGGAACTATCAGAATTGAACTTGATTTACCTAAAGCAAAAGTTAAATGGAACGTAATTTTTTTGTAAGCATTTGTTGCGTTAACTGAAGTGGGTTGCGCTGCACAGTTATTTATTTCTATGTACAAGACTCGCATACTGATTACTTGGTCTATTGGATGACTGTTTTAGGGCCTATAGATTTTGAGGTTAGGAAGTTGTTCGGATTCTACTTTCGACATCGTGGAAGGAAAACTTTGGGATCTCTTGAAAACAAGAAGAAGGAAGCTCTAGAGTAGATTCAATGATAAGGATGGCGAGGTAGTAAAATTTAGGAGAACACTAAATTAGTTGATTGATAATTAAAGCTCATTTGATGATTAATTGAATGTAAAAATCAAGTAAATTTTGATAATTCAATATTTCATACCTTAATATGCCATAATTATGCGTCTTTTGTAGGCAGAGAATAATGAGAACAAGAAAAGATAAAAAGCATTCTAGATTGAAATGTTAACTGAATTTCTCCAGTGAGGAATGCGTGCCTACATGAAGATCTACCTTATTCCGGAAGAATGGCTAATGCAGAGACGCAATTTACCATGACCATACTTTTAGGGAGAGATTGGTCCACACCAATCCTAATTTGGCAAAACTTAATTCTACATCAGTTATTATTGTAATTAACTTAAATATTAGTTTATTGCATTCTTAATAGAGATAAAACTAATTCTTACACTTAGTTTAGTTTGTCGGTGAGTCAGAATCATTATCCATTTGCCTTCTATTTGCCAAGGTTTTGGACTGATACATATTTTGTTGTGGTGAACTTATTTATTTAATTTCCCATCGTTGTCCACAACTTGTGGACAACATTATTGTAACCTAACCTCAAAACACATTAAAGTTGCTTTTGCATCATCTCCGGCGCTGCGGGAAGTGCAACCCCGGAGGGGTTACGTAACAAAGGATAGGCACCGCAACTCACCTCCGCAGCGGCGACCAGCCAAGAAGAACTAGCAGGGGATCGAGGAGGGGGAGCTCAGGGTATCAGACCGGAATGAATCGCTCTCGATCGGGTGCCTATACTTTGTTACAGCGTGTGGGGGTTGCTCTCCCTTCGCGCCTCCGGTTTTTATATACACTCTAGGGGTAGCAGCCAAAAGACTACGTGAAGTCGGGGGTGCCCCGATTCGGTTTTGGAACAGATTCGACCTATTCAAACCATGAAGTGTCCCCCAGTAGTGGACAACGAGAATTATTTTTAAGAGTTGTTTCGCTGTCCCCCAGTGGTGGCCAAACAAGTGGCGGACATCGGGAATAAACCTTCTCAGAGTAATCAGAAAAGTGGAAAACCAAAACCGCTGGCAGTATAAGTATTCTAAAGAGATTATAGTATCATCCCCGCAAAATTAGGTGACGTAGTAGGAGAGACACTAATCTCACTAATGCAAGGTAGAGGACACGGTACAAGAGCCCAGTACTGCCTCCCCATTCCCCCGTTACACCGATCTATTACCTTTCAGTTAGCTCGAGCTATGATAGCTGCAAGTTGCAAGTATATCATCGGAGTGAGGCAACGACCGCGCCCACGTACTTTTGTGTTACATTCCGACTTACAACTTGTGAAATAGATTACTTGTCGGATATTATTGGAATTTTAACCGATTGTATGCTAAATGTTTCGGCAAATTGGTTTGATAAGTAGAAAGTTCCTGTTCAGTATAACAAGCTTCTAAAGATTCAGGCTGACCTATGGGGGATAGTAGATATTCTTACATTATTTCAATACTGTGCTGTGGTCAATATTTTGTATTTTCCCTTTTAATTTCTTAGAATTACTCTGGCTGTTTACAAAATACTAGGTAGCCAATGTGGTTTGACATGCAAATGAGCAGTGGTGGCCCAGTGGTAACAGCCGCGACTTACGAGTTCTAGGTCGCAGGTTCTAACCTAGACAGACGCTTTACTTTGTGTAAATATTTCATCGTGGCGATGATATATTATAAGATTCTATTGCGTTAAACTCATTGAAAGAGAGTTACCCAATGTCAAATTCAAAAACCACTTTAAAGGGCTACCATACTAATGCCAGCTACTTTAAAAACAAAGGAAGAAACTTTTCATCGGCTGGCATCAGCGGACCTGGCTGGAGCGGGTGCTGATGGTGGCAGCCGCGGTGTTGTTCGTTGTTGCTCACGCGTCGGTGAAGGAAAATATCGTGGGGAACCGTGGGCATAACTTAGAACCAAAAACAAGAAGACATGTGACATCTACCAACCCGCACTGGGCCCACTTGGTTAATTACGGCCCACTCCGTTTCACCGATAGGAGGCCTGTGTCCCAGCAGTGGGAACTTTCTACGCTGATTATGCAACGTTTTTGCTGCATGGCCATAAACTGCCCGAATAACCCCAGTTTCATTATTTGTCAGTCATGTCAACTCATATGTAGAGTAAGAATATCTAGGTGTAATTGAATTGCTGCTCCATACATTTTGGTCGCGTAGGTATTGCACTTTCTTATGAAACAGTTTTTGTTTTTTTTTATAACCAACGTAACATTTCTATGTGCTAAAAACATGATTAGAGTTTTAGCGTCGACGTCATACCACCCTGTATATTGTTAATCGAAGACCACCGAAGCAGTTAGGTAATTAATGCACCAAGGAAGATATTTCAGATAACTGTTAATTACCTACTTACCAAGCACCACTTTCAATCTCACCCGATAGGTGTCGCAAAATGTCCTTATTGACAACCAAATAATATTACGGAAAACATTTAGCCTCAATAAGAATATAACTTCAACTTACTTTCTGGCCTTGTTCACGCATTTACGTAAACTTGTTTACTTCTCAGTTCCCTTTAGGCTGCACTCAGATTGGCGCGACAAGTGATGTTTGTGCGTATTGTAAATGCATGAAAATCGTATTCAAGTTGCAATCTCATCTCAGCGATAATCAATGTCATAAACTTGTCAAAACATGCGGCAATTGATTGTATTTTTAAGAGATCTAGACTGAGATTCTTTCGACGTTCTTATAAAAATACGGGAATTGCCCCTCTGATACTGTGTCCAATTTTAGTAAGGGTCCATAGAATAAAGACTAATAAGGTAACAAAGTAATCACATTGTAAACATTACTACCGTTTGAAGGACTACTAGCTAAAAGATTCTTACATAAAATTAATCACTCTTACAGCAATAAATCACTTTTGACAGCTCATGCCATCGTATGACATCGCGCGTCAAAGTGATAATTTATGAATAATAGCTACATAATTATCTAGGCTGAGGAGGATCACATCGTAATCGCAACTATCTGCACTAAGCCTTAGGCAGGTACTTATAACCTGTTGTTATGCATTGTAATATTCCATCAAGTTGACAACTTTATGGAGGCATGTTTGAGAAATCGTGAAAATTACTGTAGCTCCTGTGTAATATCTACTAAAGTTTGTTTCGCTAAACAAAGCAATCAGTATCCTAGGTTCATACCTGTTCAAAGTGAGAAAAAAACTTGTAAAACTAAATAACCTAAGACTACCTACCTACTTCCAATTGAATACTTAATTGTTAAGAAAAGTTCCTCCATCTGCATAAATGGCAATGACTAACACTACCAAAAGCAAAAAGAAACAAAAATGCACGCAATTTACATAAAAATAAAAGCAACAATTAAGACAGACAGGCAGTTAATTCTAACCACTTACCTACTTCAAGAACACAAAAGCCACTTAACCGAACAGAGCACTTTTCTAAGATATAGAGCAAATTGCGCTAAACATTGCACATTGGACGCTAATGGACGAACATAAGCACTAAGCGTAAGAACAATCCCGTGAGAAATTCACATTAATTCTGAAGCTCTAATTATTGTTGCTAAATGAGGGTATCATGGTAATTTGTTGGAGATGAGATAAGTCCAAACCATGGTAAAATTGAGATGATTATTTGTAATTATTCCATGGGACTAATTGTATTTCGAGACATCATTATTCTGCTTAAAGTTGTTGTTTTGTTGTAATAAATAGGCAAAAAAGCACTTTGTTTAAATGCCTCGTTAAATATTGGCTTGAAAAAGATGTGACGCCTCCAATAATGTCTAAATTCAAACATACTTAAAGGCTGCTAAACACAGAAGCTATAGTTAAACAAAGTTATCTTAAACATCTCACGTTTAAATCCATGTCCAATATATCTACCGTTGTATAATAAAAGGTATCCATAAGAAACCATAAGGTCACAGAACATTCCCATAAACGTTGAATACTGAATGGTTCACACCTTGATAATTATTATTAGCGCACTAATACATGACAATTCGAACAATAACAAACACTTTTACAATAAAAAATCAATGCCGGCACTAAAAAAAACACAACTTCAACAATAAACGCAATATCCGAAGCTCATAGTTAAAAAAGAAAGTTTAAAAATATGGCCGCCTAAACGTCAAAATTTCCCGCCCAAAAAGAAACTTCAAAAATTTCCCCGCCACAATTCCTAACCATAAACTCACCTTCAAAACCAACATGGCTGCTTGTCAAATTTCCCGCGATTCGCGCGCGTTATGGCGAGCGATCACAACACACGTCTGCCGTTTGCTACACCGCCACTTGTATTTATAATGTCGCTAAGTTACCACAGTGGTTGGTTTGATATTGTTATTCTCCGCAGAGCCCTATGGTAACGTAACACCCCCGTTGGTCAGTTATGTTTCTATTGACACATTTACTAATGATTCATGGAGGAAATACGCTTGTTTTTTAATCTAGTTTTTTTTTTGTGCGAATAACATTGCTGGGTTGATTCTAGTCTTGATAAGGCGGCTGGGTATTACCCTAATGAGAAAAATAAAAATCACTAACATAATTAATTAAGTATAAGTGCTAAATGAATTGTTTTGTGTTCCAGATGAGATAACAGCCCGTGGTCCCGAGGACGTAGGGAGAGGTTGCAGGCACAGCTCAATTGGGCCCCTTAGAAGGGTAGATGCAATGGACAGCATTAAATGCCTGGATCTTTTCTTGTAACTGGACTAACTGGTAACTTGGATTGAGATCATTCTTTAGGTACACAGTAATTCTTTGGACAGGCAGTGTAAAATTTCAGTGCCGCTGCCCTGAAAATGATAATTTGGACACGACTTACGGATACACTTGGAAGAAAATAATGGACGTTTGGACACTAATCAATTAATCGGTCGATCGATTGATTTAAGACGAATTGATCTATATCATCTTACGGAAACGTTCAAGGAGCAAACATGAAATGGTACATAAGTAGAAATAGATCTTATCTTAATGCGACCTGCATATCGATTTCCTCCACCTCACTCCAATTATGTTTTCTATAGGTTTTTCCTGTAAAAGCGCACACGGTAACACGGCGAAGTATGTTGATGTTCAAATGGGGTCAAAGCTAAAGACTTTTGTTTTAAACATGCGTGTTTAAGTACAGCAGTCACGCATTTCCCCTTTAAGGTCATGTACGTCCGATTCCTAAAGTCTTATTGACCATTATTTTGTAGTAAATCCTTTAAAAACATCAACAGATAGGTAAATAGAATGTAGATACGTTATATAAGAGTAAAAGTTGAACTCTAGTTGTATTTTATTGTCTATGTCATTATTCTCTTGCCCTTAGCCCAATTTGCTTCTTCCATACTTTTCTATTTGTCGTCATCTCAGTAGTCACCCCCTTTTTAGCCATATCATCTTTTACATTTATCTATAGCCATCCAAATTCATACTATCTTGTATTGTATTTGGATTTTCAATATCTAGAGTCATATAAGGTTACCTACATGTGCAATGGAGACAAAAATAACCTTCATAGATTCTTAAGTACCTAAACTTAAAACCTAGAAATTCAACTTCAATAAAGTTAGTGGTGCATTGCTCAAGGGCCCATAGAAGGTAATAAACATTTAAGTAAAGGTTATTCTAATTTAGCTAGTTACCATTTGTAGCTGGACATTCAAAAGTTCAATAGGTAGATATTAGATTAATTTTAATCGCTCATTGTTTTAGTTTTAACACACAACACTAGTTTTATGTGGGTCCACCCCACATGAGGGAGGGAAAAACTATAACACTGTTGAGCATAACGCATGCTTAATGGAATACCGACTTAACTCAAAACAGACGATTTTTGGGAAAGCGCAAAGAAGATCTCGCTATGAGGACTTATCCTACTTGTTGACGCATAAAATTAAAACTGATTGGATTTGATTAGATTAATTAATCATGAATGCTTGAATTTTGAACGTATGATTAATTAACTATTGATGAGATCGGAGTAAAAAAAAATCCGGAAATAATTCTGACCTATCTATTAATGGGTCACTGTTCCATTAAGCATGCGATAAGGTTTTGGGTCTCTGTGTCTGTTTCCTCAAGTCATTATCTGCCGAGCCTTTTCCCAGCTATGTTGGGGTCGGCTTCCAGCCTAACCAGTTGCAGCTGAATACCAATAATTACATGTAGCGACTGCCTATTATCTGCCCTCCAAAACCCAGTTACTGGGCACTGCGATGCCAGGTCGGGTAAAGTGTTATTAGATTGTTTCATCAGGAATGTTCTCAGTACCAGCTTGGAGTCTAGATTTGTGACCGGTTGATGCCAATAGGCTCGCCCCCATATTACATGGGACTTAAGCATAACTGGCAAAATGTCAGTGTACCATAGGTACACCTCTGCCTGACCCTTTGGGGAATACAGGCGTGATGTTTGTGTATGTTATGTTAAGTACCTAGTTCCACATTCTAAGACCTTTAATATAATAATTGTCCCAAGATTGCATGAGACTTATGTAGAATTTAGGTAATTATCAGTCGAATATCCTTGGACTATCAGAAACTAAGACTAAACATCATTCAAGCCTGCGGGGATATTTGAGTGTTATATTATGCAAAAAATTTGCCTTTTAACCATCTCAATTATCCCAAAAAATATTTACAAATAATACAGATCTATCAATCATTGCAAAAAACTTCCTTACATACCTACATAAATTATCCAATTACATAACTAGACTACGTTTTATTACACAATTACATAAATCTACAATTTAGGAAGTTCTCGAAACTCCTTGTAAGATACATATAAGTCATACCTACCTATGATTCTAACGTTTTGCCCGCGATTTCGTCCGCGCGTATTCCGAATATCCTTAAACTTCAACCCCTACCGCCCCTTCAGCCGTTAATTTCTAAGTTGGCATGCCAATATGTCCTTCGACAGGTTTCACAAGCTTTCTCTATACCAAATTGCATTAAAATCGGTTCAGTTTAACCCGTAGCCGTTAAAACGCAGCAAATAGACGAAGTATAATAGTTCACGTTTATAAAACTAGTGTAGACCATACAAAAACAATAAATAATTTATTACTAAGCAATTTAGGAAGTCTCGTTGACAGATCACTCGTAAGTATAATAATAAATAAGTCCCTTGGAGCCCCACGACCAGTTGTAGACGCGTTCAGCAAGGTCAAGTACAACCAGACCAGTCTCTCTTCGAGTATGTAGTGTAGGAGCTAGCGTGCGAATATGCACTTGATATTATCGTTATTTTATTAAAACAAGATTTTTTATAACATTATTACATAATGACCCGCCTGCATTTTTAAAGGTTACCTACCTATGCTAAAGCTTAGGTTAAATATAAAATTCAGAGCAAAGACACATTCCGAATGTACAGACGCCAGCACATCAAGCTACCCGAAACTGTCAAATTTTCCCAATCACCTTTAAACCTTATGCTTTAACGATAAAGTTGAAAATTTATTAAAGTTTGACAGATTGTAGTAGCTTGATGTGCTGGCGTCTGTACATAAAAGTCCGTAAAAGCCTTTCAAACGTGAACAAAGGTGTCCAATTCATTGATACCTATATACTCACCAAATTCCTTACTACAAGCTGGTCTACTGAAAAAACCTAATAAAAGACCTGAGAAAAAAATTCTGAAAAATAAATGTTGGAAATAGTCGATCAAACGTTGATAGCTGCTAATCAGCCCGGCCTTTAGTCCGAGAAGGAGGACCAATTTTAAGACTCTGTTTTACTCTTTATACTTAAATAATGCGTACGAAATTATAGCAAGTCGTAGAAGGATCCCTAATCATGAAGATAACACACGTGAATATTACGTATTATGTATGCTGTAACAAAATTGCCATTATCTTGTGATTTCGATGCAGTAATCATTTGGACAGATGTAAGAACTAACACAATGTGGCATTGTACCTACTAGTACAATGAACGCTAGAAGATACTCGTACCGGGTCATTTAACATTGAAACTGCTTGAAATTCTGCAAAGCACGTAAGTGAAACTGAATTTAAAGCAAAGGAGGCAAGGAGGTATCTTTGTCCACTTTTAAAAACTTAAACAATTACGTGTGTATATTTGTGAAAGCATAGTAATTTTATAAATATATTTGAAGGACATTCTTCCCAAAGAAAATGTACCGCGCGTTGATGTCTTTATAGCCAAAACTTAAAACGGAGGTGTCGGTAACGGTAACTGTGCCGCGAGTTCAATCGTTTTTTCCCATCTCAAAAAATGCCCAACGCGCCTAAAGAAGTTTTCACTTCAAAAAAACTTCCTCTCTCCTTATTACATATAGTTCAGTGCTCTTGTTTATATAAACAGGGTGTAAAAAGAGCCATCACATAGCTGTCAATCATATGTTCTGTAAATCAAACTAAGGAACACTGCACAAAAAAAAAATGCTGGGAAACGATTTTTATTTTGTTGATAATCCTGATCCACAAAAGTATTCTTGGTCGATTAAAATCATCCAGCTTAGAATTTATTTTTTAGAGGCTCAGCAGGTGCCGGAAACCACGAAAACTGGAAAGCTATGAAATCTCCATTATACAGCTTATGAAACTTGGTGGTAACATAATTGTAATTCTTGTAAAACAGCTCCGCGACTAGAGTAAAGCGATCGCCGCAAGCTCGTAATGTATGCGTAAGCGCACAAAGGACACAGATTTCATCTCCCGCGCATTCCAGTGACAGGCTTTTATTTATTAAGGCGTGGGCGATGATATACGTCGTGTCATTCAAAATTTTCTTCAATAAAAAGGAAAATAACAGGTTAAATGTATGGAGGCTAGTATATTTAAGGGTTTAAACTAAACCATTCTTTTTGAATATTTTGTAATGATATTTTCCAAAGGACATCATTCAAGTGTCAAACATTTTATACACAAAATTTTTAATGCCAGCCAGAAAAAAAGGACTGTTTTCTTATGGGAAACAACATCTTGATAATTTTTTACTACTACAACGAAAGTCTACACTTAAACAGGCTGCTATTTGAGATTGAAAATGCCAACAGTCATATTTTAGTAACAAGTGTTTTAAAAAATACCAACTTTTAATTGTATATAACATCCGGATGTTTAAACTATTACAATATAGATCTACAACTAACCCCTGGCTGCTATTAAGATTTGAAAGTACCAAAAACCAAAAATCACACATTTGCCAACAATATTTTGGACATTCGTCTAAAGACGCAAACAGTTATTGATTCGCTGGTTTCTATTTCTCCATGGTAAAAATAGAGATGAGCAAAATAACAACAAAAAGATACGTACGACAAAATTTTTAGCATGCCTAGGTAAATCTAAAAGCATCCTATCAGCCCCGAGATGCTTAGATATGTAACATTAAATTATTAGGTAATTAAAGTTAGATTAATTAATTATTTAGATTTAAGTAAGTATAACTAATTAAAATGAAGATGATTATCCTAGTTTTATTGACTTTTCTCAATATACCTAGTACCTACAGCCCGCCTGTAGGTACTAGGTATATTTATAATTTATTGTTTCCAAAACATATTAAGTTTATGATCATTCATTTTATTACTTTTACCTATTTAATGAAATGGACGATTAGGCAACGAATACCTACATAATATGAACAGAAAAAAGAAAAATTTCAATCCGTCTATCAATTTCATAATTTATTTTTTATTTTTGGTGTTTTATACTCAAAGGATGGCAACGGAACTAAGGCTGCGCTGTCCGTCCGTCTGTCACAGGGCTGTATCTTTTGAACCGTAATAGGAAGTCACTTAAAATGTTCAGTGTGAAGTTACTACTTAGCATAATTACTATCTTGAAAACTGCACGCCGCGCCGCGTCGCGTCGCGGTTTGAACTGACCCTTAAACGTTCCGGGGATAGAATCTAGTACCCCAGGGTCAGACACGGGCTACCAACGAACTAACAAAGTAGAGCGCTGCGCAGTGCACTAGAAATCTTGGAGACCTAACTAGCGCAGACGCAAACTTCGAATTAGGCTTAGGTAGAAAGTGTAACGTAGCAACATCTGCGAGGCCTGGTGGACTGCTCATAGGTACACACATGAAAATATTCTTTCGTGGACCACGCCCTTCCCTTTAAAGCGGGAAACGTAATGAAGACCACGCTGCCGTATCGGAAGTTACGGCTGATTTGGTCGTAGATATTGGTATTATTATAATCCTTCCTGTTGCTAGCATGGTAGACACCCGTGTCGATGCGATTATGTTAATTATATGATAGGAACTAGGTGGGTAGGTAAATTATAGGTAAAGCTGCTGGTAATCTTTAGAGTGAACACTGACGCTGACTGATACTCCGTATTAAAATGGTGTCTAGGAACCTATATAAGTACTGGGTCTTCCTGGTACTTAGTCCTTTAACATAATAAAGAAGTAGGAATGTAGACATATACCTACCCGACTAACATCTACCCGCCGGATAAAACTAGTAGGAGATGCCTATCTCTGAAACTAAAAGGTCAGACGGCAGTCACGTCATAGGTAGGTACTATTTACTAGAGGAACCTACCTAAACACTGGAAAATATACCGGATCTTAGAAATTTATATAGGTACCTAATAATATTTATCACAAGTAATTGACACCTAATTAACTTTTAACTTAATTTGACTACTTACTCTTATACTCAGGAACTTGTTCATAAAAAAGAAAAACAATTTAATACGAGTTATTCCGGTCTGATCCCAATACGCATTTATACCCTGTCACACTATCTTCTCAGAACAAATAAGTAACACAAAAGAGTAAATATCTACATGTGGTCGGTGACAAGGACAGTGAGAGTACTTCCGTGTCCAATTCCGAAGCTCTAGGTGACTCATTGCGTCCAACGATCGTTATGCGTCAGGATATAGGTAGGTACTAAGGTAAGGTACTTGATTTTAGGATGTGGAGAAGTATTTTAGCTATTTTTTATTAAAGACATACTTAATAAACTCAGCCTATCGCAGACTACTGCTGGACATAGGCCTCTCCCAGGCTGCGCCACAACACACTGTCCTCTGCCCTCCGCATCCAGTCTGTCCCAGCCACCTTCTTTTGGTCGTCCATCCATCGGTCTCCACTGCAGGACACGTCTGTTTCACCGGCCATCGGTCCTCGGACAAACGTGGCCAGTCCACTGCTACATATGCACATATAATTTTAATAATATGTACGTTTATAAAAAAGGAGGGAAACGAATTGCATCAATAAATTTGTCCGCATCGCTGTCAACAGGTAAAGTGCCCAAAATATTATATAGTATTGCCACTTTGTATAGCGATACTGATTCCTTGGCCAAAAACTAGGCCAGTCCTCTGGTCACGTGAAGGGTCAACCAACCGCTTGGCGACGTTTCGAATGACCAAGTGTATTTAGCTTGAGTTAGAAAAAAAGTGATCAGTGAATAAATAAAAGCTGCTCCGGCCTAGCAAGTTTTTATCAGATACCAACCTATGATACTACCTACATCTAATCAGTTTCTTGTTGTTAGTATGTAAGTACTACGGTAGTAAGTATACTGCGGTATACGGTAAGCACTCGGCACAGACAAGGTACAGACTGAGTGGCATGAGCGCTATATTATCGAGGCTCTTCTTCAATAAAAGTACTTATCAAAAAACCTGAATAAAAAGGGCAGAAAGCTCTTGGTAGGTCTCTATCAGAAACGAACGCTAAAAGGCGATAGTCACGCCCTCTATACTCCAAAAACTTACTTCACCTGCGCCTTCGTCATTAATAAAATGTGGAAAGCAAGTGTGTCACACTACTGCCAGACCCCTGAGGATTCATAATTGTAATTTTCATAAGTGGTATTGCCACTAAACTAGTGCAGTGTGGCAATTATAGTGAGCATATTGCAACAGTAGCAGTGGCCAAGTGATAACTTGTTATCATCGGCGAGGACCATTAAAGCATTAGCCTCTTTTGCTACTTATTCTTACGTTGTTAAAGAAATAATTTATCTTGGAGCTAGGCAGAGCAGTGGTGGCACAGTGGTAACGGCCGCGACTTACGAGTTGTTGGTCGTAGGCTCGAACCCAGACAGGCGCTTTACTTTGTGTAAATTATTTCATCACCACTGCTCTCGGTGAAAGAAAACATCATGAGGAAACCGGCATGTCCTAGATTAAAAAGTTCGAAGACGTGTGACAGCTAGCAACCCGCACTGGGGCCACCGGGACCACGTGGTGAATTACGGCCCACTCCCTCTCATAGAGAGGAGGCAGGTGTCCCAACAATGGGAACATTATAGGCTGATTATAAATGATAAGTAGGCAGAGAAGCACCCGACGTACTTATTTTGTAAAAAGCTTATCGTCAAAACTTAGGTGAAGTGAACTGTCACTCCACCTAATGCAAGAGATTTTCACTATTGACAGCTCACTTCACCTAGGTGTTCACGGTGTGGTCCCACGTTGTGTTAAAACCTCTGCTAAAGATGGAGATAGATCTCAATGTCGTAGGGCGAGTAAGAGGCTGTCGTAATCGTAATCATTGGCGTAGTGCCAATAGAGGACCATTGCATATTGCGATTGTTATCAGCTTTGACCGTATTTATCTCATCGATAGAACGAGTTACATACTGGATTTGTTTCTAACAACTGTTTCTTAAGAGTTTAGACCTACTTGATAGCCAGTGACACGGGATGACAGAACCGGTATTTCAGGCGATGTTTTAGGATGATGATGATATCAATCAGGAGGATAGCAATCTATCTAGATATTATGAGAGCTTTACGAACTCTCAGCACCGGGACGAGTAAATAAAACCACAGTTTATCATTTTACTTCAATAGATAATTATATTACATTCCTGGAAGATAGTTGTACATTTTTATCCTTATCACTTAGATTGGCAGCCAAATGTCCTTGTTATTGTCTCATCTAACTACCATCTACTTTTCAAAATATTCATAAAAGTTGCATTTTAGCAATAAATAGGAAAGAAGAAAAGAAAGAAAGAAAAACTATTTATTCTGCACAAACAAAACGCACACTACAAATAATAAAAAAGTAAAATTGAAATAGCAAAGAGACATAAAATATAAATAAATAATAATATAAATAGGCTATAATCTCTACAGTACCCAGCCGAGGATGAATACCATTCCTTATACCAATAAAAAATGCAACTGAGATGAACGTTTACTACGGAAATCTGTTAGGTAAGTAAGTACTAGGAAATCTCCGATACAGAAAAACTAGTTAAAGACAATTCTTAAACAAACACCTTGCCTAACTATGCATAACGCAAAATGTCCTTATACGGCAATCAAACAAATTAACAATAGATACCACTGAGAAAAATTCGAGGACTACGCGCCCAATTTTCACCACATTACGTCTTCAACGCGCGTGCGCCAGCGGCCATGACACCACCGCCATTTGTATTCGTCGCACACACATAGCTACGAAACAGTAACCGATAATGGCATATTATTTCACTTGTTACACGTATAGTGTTATGTATGATTTAATGGCACAGTTTTTTAGGTTCCTGCTGCAGTATTGTTGCGACAAAATGACATTGGTGTGGTGTAAGCAGGCCGGCTGACGAGAGTAAAATTTGGTGTTGTTTTTAGCGATTGCTTGTCAGATTTCCGTGATATTCGTAAATACGACATATTCTCAGAATTTATGGGTTCGAAATAAGACCTATGGATATATCAAGGGTTTACAATAAGAGAAAGGCTCTGGTCCTGGGTCATTCTGGTTTAATGACCCATGTGCTAAGTTTTAAATCACAGATTGAATTTAACTTCAATAGGAATTCTTTACTTTTGTAATTTGGCTTTCTGCCACTGACTTTCGAAATTAAAATGATTCAGTACCTTTATACCTACTCAAATTACAATTATGTCATATTCCTATGTAGGTATTCTACTGTGTGTACATAAATAACAAATAAATAAATTTAAAAAAATACCCAAGCAAAATAATTAACATTTTTAAGGAACCACTTCGCGAGCTTTGTCACCGAATCAAGATATCACGATGAAATCGAAGTACCTAAGTACCTATTTACATAAAAAAATAAGAAAACCTCCGACACAAACAAAACATAAAGTTTAAAAAAAAAATTGTATGGGCCCATTAAGGTAAAGGTACTCATAAGGATATCCGGTAACTTCCTATTTTCATCGCCATCCCCCGACGCGACGACGACGCTCGGATCATAACATAAGTACATAACATAACTTTTATTTCCCGTTTTTTTAAACTTCTTATCTAATACTTATTGCTAATAGAGACGCTACGATCGACACGTGTCTCACGTACACACGGCTACACATCAAGCTATGCATTTCCAGTTTGAGTTGACCTCGCATTGTATAGGTTATTCGTACAATTAGAAGTCAGCTTATTATACTGGTTATGTATAGCTTGACGTGTAGCCGTGTGTACATGTGCGCATGTGTACGTATTTTTCCCACAGTGAAGCTAGTGACTAATTTATCCTCATTTATTTTTCTTACTCCATCATCAGACCCTCATCACCATCTGTCTATAAACTACTCTTGAGACCAATCCAATAAGCCCACTCAGCTGTAAGTTGGTGAGGGATTTGAGTATTCTGCAAATTCCAGGTGATGTTGTGCTGCAGTATCTGTTCAAGGTTAGGTACTGTGTTCTAATTATATTGAAGTTACAAAACATCAAATTTCGACTCGATCTGGGGCCTAAAAAGGCCACTTTAGCAGATTCATAAAACAATTCATTTCGCGCAATTTCATCTGTGTGACAGTTTTGTATGGAGATTCGTAAAATGCTATAGGTACCTACACCTCTGCCTAACCCTCATGCTATAGGTACACCTCTGCCTAAACTGTCAAACAGATGAATTGCGTGATATGAATTGTTTTATGATTCTGCCAAAGTGGCCTTTTTAGGCCCCCAGACCTGTGGAAAATGCTAACATCCATTCATCAACTCTAGAAAACAGCAGATAAACTCCAAACGGCTAAAGTGATTTTCTTGAATCATTGCTAAGAACACTGTCGATCAAGTCACCTTTCAAAACAAATAAAGAAAAAAAAATCGGTTCAGCCGTTTGGGAGTTACGATCCCGCAGACAGACAAACAGATACTTACACGTTGAACTTATAACACTCCTCTTTTTCCGTCAGGGGTTAAAAAGAGTTTCTAAATTTAGGTTTTTTAAATCTGATGACTATTGGAACAGAGTTTATCGTTTCAGCGCTGAGTACCGATTCAGCGTTACCGACCCGAGCGTGAAGGTTGTTTTGTTCACTGTTCAAAATCAGAAAGAGCTTAAAGTGCGCCTACGAGTACTAAAGAGAGTCCTATTTCCCATAAAAATGACGAGAATTCCGAGGGGACGGCGCGTACGCAGTCCCCACTATCAAAAATAACGCATCCGAGTTATCCACATTAGGGATAATCGCAGGGGTCAACCCAACCGCAGTGCAATGGGAAGGCCTCGCCCTGGGGGAACCGCCTTCTTGATCACGGTATCCCCTATGCCAGGTAAGTATGAATTCTTTACAAAACTTCACGAGGGTCATTCGATGGCGGAGAATCTTGACACCGCGATTCAGAAACGTGACGTAAATGTAAAGCGCCATCTAGTGAGTAGAAACTGTACAAAACCACGATTCCTCTAGTCATTTTGTTACTGCTTCATGAACGGGTTAATTATAGCACGATAGTGACCTACGGTCATACCCCAAAATGTATAATCGAATGAGCATAAAAACAAAAATACGGTACTGGGAATGTTTTCATTTTTATGCATTTAATTATGCAAAATCTTGTAGGTACTTAGGTATTTCCATTCCATTTTGTATTACTTATGTTAAATCTCCATTCCGTATGAATGCATGACATCTTTTTCTTATTTCAACTGTTGTCGTATGTTAGTAGTATTTCTGCGTCTGCTTATCGTTTTAAACGCGTCATTGATTGTCTTTCTATTAGAGATTCTCTCGTGGGCACCTCTGTTGCGTAAACCACCCGTTCTTCTCCATAGGTACCTAATACGCTGTGGAATGGGCAACTAGCTTCATATTTCTGGCTCACAGACTCCTAGATAATTCAAAAGTGCTTGTAATTAGTTTAATTGAAATATGCTTTCAGCTTAAACTTATTCCTTGGCACGCCCCCAAATGTAGAAATCTAGGGATCTCGGGTCGATTCGTTCAGCCTGTCGGGGGAGCGGTCAATGCGAATCCCGCACCCCCGGCCATAGGCAGAGGTGGTGATTTTAGCCGGTAAGAGTCCCCCGATAGAAGAAGTCCATGAGGATTTCCACTACGAACCAAAACAAAAAGTCTGGGGACCGTGCAGGCCAAAGAATAGAGCCGCTTCTTCCAATCCACGAGTTCGGAAATGGAATATTTAAAATACACAATCGGCACACCTAAAACTAGTAAAACTAGTTCGGGTAGATCTTCTTCTATTCTATACATATAATAAATCTGTAGACGAGACGTTTCTGTACATTGAAAATATTTCCAAAAAAAAAAATTGGGGTGTTAAAGGATAACCAACAGATGCCATTTCATCAATTTTTGGAATTTTTGTCTGTTTGTCTGTTTGTCGGTTTGTCGGTTTGTCTGTTTGTCTGTTTGGATGTGACAGATTATTGATTTGAACAGGGTCAACGTAAAAAGTACCAAACAAATACGGTTACTTTTTATACTCAAATATGGTGTAGAACTCGGAGCAGTGATTAGTTTTTATTTCATCGCAATCGGTTCACTCTATCAAAAGATATAATCAATTTAAAGTATTCTAGAACAACTTTTTACGTTTTTTAGTAACACGTAACGACATCTATTGGCGCGATATAGTACCTACTAACGAAAACATATTGTTGTTGTGATGTGAATAATCACGTCCTATTAGTTTATGCTTACTTAAATGACGAAATAACACAGATACCTACTTATGTCTATGTTATTTTAAAAAGTAATGATAATGATTATAATATTAAACAAAATCGCTTTCCATTGTGGTTTATTTAGTGGCGCCTGTGGCGCTAAAATAATTTTAAACAAAAAGTGAGGATAATGTAAGATAATAATAATTAAAGTGGTGTTCTGAGCGATAGAGAAGTTAGATAATTATTGATATAGAAAGTTGAGTAACGCAGAGCGTTTTTTAACGAAGTTCTTAGATGAAGCTTGCGGTAGGAGTTCTAAGGGAGAAATCGTCAAATAACGAAAAAGCGTTATGCCTCATTATTCAAAGTAATAGGTAGATAGAGACACACACACAGAGAGAGAGAGAGCTATTTTTCATGGTTTCCGAGGATCCTGACCCCGGTAAGTGAGGTCAAAAAGAAAATCAAAGATGGCGGTTGCCTAAATTTTTAACGTTTTCGTCATGGGTGTCGTTTTCATGGTTTTCGAGGGTGCTGAAGTCGATAGTTAGGTCAAAATGAAAATCCAAGATGGTGGCTGCAATTTTTTTTTTATCATTTTTGTCGTTTTCATGGTTTTTGAGGGTGCTGAAGTCGATAGTCAGGTCAAAATGAAAACCCAAGATGGCGGCTCCATTTTTTTAAAATGTTTTGTCATGGGTGTCGTTTTGATAGTTTTCGAGAGTGCTGAAGCCGATAGTCAGGTCAAAATGAAAATCCAAGATGGCGGCTGCAATTTTGTTTTGATTTTTTGTCATGGATGTCGTTTTCATAGATTTCAAAGGTGCTGAAGCCGATAGGCAGGTCAAAACGAAAATCCAAGACGGAGGTTGCAATTTTTTTTTTATGGGTTTCGTTTTATTGGTTTTTGAGAGTGCTGAAACCAATAGTGAGGTTAAAATGAAACTGTAACGGCTTACCCACCGTCGATTGGCCCATGAACCGTTGGTGAACATTATCTTTAAACCATTAACTTTTTTCCAAAGGACTTTTCACCCACGAACGTTTTGCCAACACAACTCTACGTCAGTGAATGCTTTACCCACAGAATATTTTGACCAATAACTTTTCACCCAAAGAACAAGGCCAACAGACGCCGGGAAAGATAAAAGTAAAATAATAATAAGGCGTAGTCCTTTATGTCTGTGAAAAGGGTAGTAACCTAACCAAGCCTAACCTCGGGGTGCCCTTCGCTCGCTTTGCTCGCTCACTTGAGCCGCCATCATCCCTTCGAACCCTACCTGTCCGAGTCGGCGTGCCCCAAGTCCCGAGCTCGCTTCGCTCGCCCTTGCATCCTTAGTTCTATTTGACATGGGTCAAATGTTCTTTGGGTGAAAAGTTATTGGTCAAAACATTCTGTTGGTTAAGCATTCACTGACGTAGAGTTCTGTTGGGGAAACGTTCGTGGGTTACAAGTCCTTTGGATGAAAAGTTAATGGTGTTGACCAACGGTTCATGGACCAATCGACTGTTGGTAAACCGTTTCAGTACTGGTTAAAATGAAAGTCCAAGATGGCGGCTGCAAATCGAAAAATTGGTAGTGTGTGTCGTTTTAATGGTTTTCGAGAGTGCTGAAGCCGATTGTGACGTCAAAATGAAAATCGAAGATGGCGGCTGCAATTTTCTTTTTCTTTTTTTATCATGTGTGTCGTTTTCATGGTTTTCAATATAAATATACACGACTTTGTGTGAAATAAAATAAAATACAACCGACTTAAAAACACACTTCAAAGTGCAATAGACCTTTGGTTTCAGAAGTCTGTAATTTCTTGCCAACGCGCAACGTCTTCCCAAACTAAGGTTATTTTGCACTTTCTAGGGTATTTTATGGAAGTCGGTTATATTTTTTTGTAATTATCTTTACAATTTTTTTTCTGGTTTTCGGCAGTATAAGGTCTAAATCAAAATCATGTCTAAAGTTTTCATGGGTTTCATCTTCGTAGTTTAAATGGCGGCCGGTGTCAAATATAACCAAAGTTTAATGGGTTGCTTTTTACACGGGCAACTTTATGTAGAAGCTCTTACCATTAATGTATTCTTCCTTTTATCATCTAGATATCTCGATGCTTTATAAGGCATAATATTGGTAGGTATATATGATATCTTCAATACCAAGTTAAGAAATTCTAAATTTACCACAGAGAAGAAACCAAGACTTAGAAAAACTAACTTCAAACTTCACCTACTAATCTCAGATATACTTTAGATAAAATGGTGATATGATTTTACAAGTTGGTATTCTAAGAAAGACGTAAAATAAAAAATGTATTTTGCGTCTGTCTTAGAATACCGTTAATGGACATAATTATGGCTGTTTGGTTAGATAATCAGCCTCGAGCAGGCGCTTTTATTTTAATTTATTCTCAAAAATCAAAGTCACTTCGTCGCATTGTCATTATGAACCATGAAGACGCAGTGATTGCAGTCGAAAGGGCCGTGGTAGCGAACCCTAGGTAAGGAAAGCGTTATCAGGCAAGATCTGATGATTCTTCCTTTTCAATGAAGGAGTGGCAATTACACCTTTCCTAAGCGACACATTACCTGTTGTTTTTCGACATCCACGCGAACGAAGTCGCGGGCACAGCTAGTTGTCTAATAAATACTTAACCTCACCTACAAAAATCTAGTTAATAGTGGAGACTGGTGGAGACTAAGAGGTTTAAGTGTTCTGGCTAGATATATAGGCCGAGATTTCGTACAATCTTCTTTGGAAAGGAGTTTGCCTAAAATGCGAAGGGTGGATTTCCAAGGACAACCGTGTACAATTACATGAAAAAAAAACCAAACCCACGGAATGCATAACCTCCTTTTTTGGAAATAGGTTAAAGCAGAATTTTCCAGTACACATACAACTGTCTGGCAATTCACTCACTAGTCTACTCATGTTATAAATAAAAAGACACAAATTATATCAATAAAAGAAACTTTATTAATTGCTAAACAGAGAAAAATACACTAAAAATTACATGAACAATGGCTTCTATGCGCTTACACATACCTTACAGTAAATAGAGCGACAGGAAACATTCACAATTTTGTACACAAAGTCCTTATCCACTGAGGCGTAACATGAAATAATTTAGACAACCTTTTAGCAAGCCATACATGTGATAAGTTGTATGTAGTGTTCTAAAAAACCTGAGATTTTGCCGTCCTCTAAAGATTTTTCTTACTAAAAAACGTATTTAAATATCTAATGCCTATTTTTTTTTTTTTGTTTGCGCTTATTTACATTCATATTATAAAACTTGTGCGTTCTTCTTTCATATAACCATGTTACGCCCCAGTGGTTAGAGCCCTAAAATCCACATAAACTCATTTCATATAATTCCGACAACACGACACGTACAGCTACCTCGCAAAATCAACAGACAAACAGACTTCTTGGATTTGACAACTTTTCTAAACCTTTAGCAGATAGGTAGTTATTTTATTTCATAAATTTATTTGTTTTATTCATGCAGGCTCACCACTATTACATGGGACTTAAATTTAACTGCTGAAATGTGGGTGTACTAGGTACTACACCTCTGCCTAACCCTGAAAATAAATGGAAAACAGGCGTGATGTTTGTGTGTTTTATTCATGCAGTTGACAGAGAAAATTTAAACATTACATATTTTATTAAACAATTTGTGCTTCAAAATGATTAAACAATTAAAAAAGAAAAATTGCCAACAAAAACATCATGTCTCGAAAATCATAAAATATAAAAACTAAGTATAAAATACTTTTTCAAACCACCTGCTCGACGATGTCAAGCGGCATTGATTTTTGGAGTGAATGGCGCTTATCGTGGTAGGTAATGAACTCGTAAACATTCAAATCGAAGATATCGAAAAGGTAAATTTGCCAGATACAAAATCAAAGAATGAACGGTCATTCGTAGTCCGTGGAGAATACGTAAGAATTATCGAAATCAAACTAAGGATCAGTTATCAACGGTGTTGTTGATAACTGATCCTTGGACACCTTTGTCACCGCAACCTCCCACATCATCAAAACACTATTCAGACAACCCGCTGCTTCAAGTGCCACCTTCTCCAACTTTCACGATCCAACATGATCTTCAGCAGACCCAAGTTTCTGAAACTTTACTTACCAGTAGGTAATGCTCAAATAAATTCTACCTCAACTTCAATAAATGTATACTAGAATAAAAACATAACTTTGTCTTTCCACAACTGATCTTATGTTTCAAACATTACCTTTAACTTTTAATTGTTTTAAATAGGTCTACTAACTATAATTTTAATAAATACTTTGATTTTAGTACTATTGCTTTTATTGTCTCGTAGATGGTGTGAAAAGTAGTTTCCTCCTCGGGGATAAAGGTGTCTTATCGCTAGTATCCTTCTTTTTTTCGCTCGGAATTCATTATTGCGGCGCCCGCCCGCTACATAAGACACTACTTTATCCCCTTAGTGCATAATCTACTATTATAGTCAGTTTGATAAACATGACAATACCTATGACTCGAATAGGGCCTGTCTATTTAGCAGGGCAGGAATAAAGATTGATAATATTAACATCATGATTGTTCATGATACATAGGTAATTTTATTATGCGAAAAGGTTGTCAAATCCAAAACTCTAAAAACAAAACTACATAACAATGACCACACTGCCGTAAAACATTATGTACAAGTTTACATTTCACTCTGACGTCACAAAGATCACACGATTCATACGCACATATTAACCATTATTAGTAAGTATTTTAGTTTTTGGATTTAATTGTACCGAAGTAAAGATCTAATATTTAATTGAATAGAAAATACGTATTAAACTTTTGATTTTGTTGTTGAAATTTGATAACACATTGAAGTATTTAAAAATCTTATCAAAATAATAGATACCTTCCACAAGATCATTAAATTATACACCAATTAAGTTACACAATAAAAATGCATTTCTTTTGCGTGTGTTGCGGATTTTAATTTACGCAACTGCATAAAAAATCTTTAAATGGAAGATCTATCATTCGGTACAACCAATCCAAAATTAGTGTTAAATATACAATGTAATATCAGCAATAAGTTTACAGACTTCTACGTTTTTTAACAGACATACAGGGAGATGTATTGAAAGTAGTTGGGTAAACCTCATTAACTTTCCAAGAGATACTTAAGTAATTTTAATTAGCCAATAGAAAATGTTCGTACTGTAAAACTCTTTCGTGTAAAATCGCTTCAAAACTTATTTAAGCATGCTCACATTGCCAAAAATCAAGAGATCACCACTACTTATTATACAACGCCCACAATAAAAATATGAATTCGAAAAAATAAGGCATACAAATGGTGTTTATACTAAATTTATAAGAATAGGCACTATTATAATTATGGTCAAATTAAAATAAAAATTAAAACAAAAATGCAATACCGTAGATAATTCCAAATATAATATGAATACTATTCTCATGTAATAATTAAAATAATAAGGCATTCGTCGAAGTTCAAAGTTTAAAGGCACTATAATAATATATAAATATAGTTGCGTGTATTTATGACAACAAGCCAATTTGTTACATAATATTTAAGAAATAACATTATGTAAAAGAAAATATATGAAAAGTATTCTATTTAGTTACTGTATACGAAAGAAGCAGAATTTATGTGTGGATTTAGTCAACAAACATAGATTTTCCTACACACCATTATAAATTCTAAAATATAGCGTATTTTTTCTAAAAACCATGTACTCTACAAGCTCTAAAGGGCAGTCGCTCCGCGTAAAAATAAAGATTCACTATGTTATAGATAAAGTTGATCGTACACTTGCACTAATGAGCATACAACCAGCTTCTATGAACAAAGTTAACCGAAATTACCCCTTTACAAAATATAGGGTAAAAACAGTAAAACCTTTTATGGCCCATACACCGACTGCCTTACTGAATATTTGATCACAAAATGACTAAATCGACACAAAAATTCAGCGATTCAAGTGGACGGTCTATAAGCTACATTTTAGGCACATTACAAGAGGCCATAGGTTTTGTAACAACACGTTCAAATGTTATTTTAATAAGTTAACTTTTTTTTTTCAAAAATATACATGTTTAACTGGTTTACGAATACTTTGATCTAACCGACAAGTTTTAAGCGGTTGAACCCCATAATTAAAAAGCCATTGTCTACCGTGGATCCACGTTCATGCGAAGTGTTAAGTCTTTCATTTAGATACCCGGTTAGACATTAATTTAATAGGTTATGTTTGTAATTTTTTTGAATCATTATTTTACCATTTAATCCATAAATTGTTTGTAAATCTGCTTACTAAGTCCCGTTTTACTTCATAGATTTTTTTTTACTTATAGGTATTTTAACTCAACGTCAACGTTAATATTTAAAAATCTTTACAATTATATAAATTCACTGGATCATTCTTCAATTAGTAGCGAATGCCATAATATAATTATATACGACTCAAGGCGTTAATTGGCTACATGGGTGAGACAGATTTTTAGAAGTGGGTACAGCATAAGATTTATTGCAATAAATACTGTAGGTATTTAAGAAACTGAGTTACCCCCTTGTGTAGTTAAGACATGTTTTAAATTATTTCATCAATATACTATATTTGTTATTTAACATTTTAAGCTATATTTGATAAACAGCTGCTTACCATTCTATGAACATTGCAAATTAATATATTATATAGCAGATAGGATTATCGGCGCGTCAATACCTACGCTGGTATTGAAAAACATGTGGTATTTTTGTCTGCTGTGATAATAAATGATTAAAATTATATTCAGCTCAATGCATAAATTTTGTGTTTTCGGTTTTCAGTATACCGATTTAATTGAATTTACCCTTTAGAATAATGGGGTAAAAGAAGACAGATTAATAAAATAAAGGTTTTACTTGGCTTGTGATTAGTTAAATTGGAAACGTTAGTCACTGCAATATTTCAGTAGAAAACATATAAGTTTTATGTATTTTACTATCTCTATTATAACTGGGACACGCAACAGTCACTCTTTTGGAGGAACTAAATCTTTTCTTATTAATATTTTGAGATCAATCACATTTTTTCTTTACTTCTGCACATGTCCCCTGATTTGGTTTTAACTTTTAATTCTTTTTTTTTAGTAAAACTGTCACTCCTAACAACTACACCGTTCAAAAAATTTGCTTTGTATTTTTGCGACTTTTTTGTTAAAAACTTCAGAGATTATTTTATTTTAAAATAAAACATTTACAATATAAAAACAACTACGAACAAAACGATTTATAATGAAATTGCAATTTTCATTTTACAATTTACATGACATATTAAATTCTGTCAACTTTTATGATGGCACGATTTAAAATTACTGTCAAATGAATTTCTTTTCGACTCGAATATCGCCATTTTGTTAACCTTCGCTAACTTTCTCTCTTTTTAGCATGCACGCAAACCCTCTGTCTCTCTCACTCTTTCACGTTATTTATAATTATAATCTAAATAAAATCTTCTCAATATCCGATTTGCGAGTCGAAAAAGGTAATTTGACATACTTACACAAATTATAAATACAATTACTGTAATATATAGAACACATGATCGTAACTACGCTATGTCAAGTGAAGTTTTGTGGCTTAGTTGTGTAAAATGGTACAATATTCTATTATTTTCATTCTAAGAACTTTCTGTACCTTATTTAAGCGAATAAATGTTTTTGATTGTTGGGGGGGCATGTGGCTAAGTTAAATAGCCGCATGGTTAATCATCCGGTTGGACTGGAAACCGACCCCAACATTGTTGGGAAAAGGCTAGGCAGATGATGATGACATGATTTTGATTTCCCTATGGTGTTACGTTAAGGGCGCTTTTAGCTCAGCTGCGATATAGCAAGTACCTATATTGTCCGATTGCCTCTTAAGTCATAGATTAACCAAATCATATTAATATAGCTCTACAGTTTGTTTTTGCGTAAAACAAAACGCAATTACACACAGAGCCACAAAACCGAAATAATGATTTAAATGATAGTTAAAATAAAATTGCATCAAAACTAAATCTAAGCTTCTTTAAAGTATATGAAACTTAAATACATATGTCTTACTTTAATAATATATTTATAATAATATACTAAAATATAATATCATCAATATCGAACGAATTTATGGCGAACTTAGACTTTTGTGCTTGACATTACCAAAAAAAGTTTTTAAGCATTATTTATTTACACCAATAATATCTTTTTTACCTTGTCATAAATTATATTGACGAGTATAGTAAACCTTAATGTCTTTATTCATTATAATACGCTTATAAAATACGATTCAATAAATTGGACACATGGTTTGAGCTGCATACTTGTAAAATGCCAATTGGGGCTATATTACAACACAAAACAGTAAAAAAAAAAACTATTAAAAATATTCTGTCACGTATAAAATACAAAATGCAACGGTTGAAATGATTTTTGAGATTAAAGAATTTTAATACCGGATACCAAAGTACGGTGGGGGTGTCGCGTGTCGGCGACGCGGCTAGGACACCGACGAGATGGCGTTGTGCGGCGAGCCCATCTGCGTCAGGACCTTGTCCAGCCACTGTAGCGGCCCGTGCAGGTGGATCTCTATCCAGCAGGGCGTGGACGTCACGTCCTGGCGGTGGTACTCCGCCCCCCAGCCCTTCACGAATGACATACGAATCGTGCACATCTTTGTCAGCTCATAAACCGCTTCGAAACCATGATTGACACTTTGAGATAGCAATTGCGCGAACTCCCTATTATTAAAGATCTTCAGCGAACATCCAGGAGGTATTTTACAAACGGTAGACGGGTGGAAGCCGTGGTGATGGTTACAGTTGCGACTCTGGACGAAAATAGCAGCGTCTGACAAACACTCCGCGTAAACTTCTCCCCCAACATAGTACAGATGCACCCCCTTCCCTATGTGACGTCTCGTGTTCTCAATCGTCGAATTCCTGTTCACATTACTGAGCTGGCCTAAACAGAACCTGTCGCTGTTATTCGAGGGATCCGTGAACCCATCAACCACGACCGAATGGGAGTTACAGTGGAAAACTTCACCTACACGGCAGTTCAACTCGTAATATGCTACCGATGCCCAGTAAAGAGGTTCCTGGTAGGAAACCGGTGCAACTTCCCCAGGAGGTTCCGAGTCGTCTGAAGGTGGGGAGTACGCGGGAGGCGGCGTATCAGGGAGTTCCGAACTAGCTGACGGAGGAAACCCTGACCCTGAGTAGGAAACATTATGAGGCATAGACGGTTCGGCAGTCCTTTGGAAGGGAAGTAATGAATGTCCTGGAGCGAATTCAGAATGTCTGGGTACTAACACTGGCGGTAACACGGGGCTCTCGACTCTCTTGTAGTGGTAAGGGTTGATGCAGACCTCCTTCTGTTTCGCGCTGAAGGGGTACTGGCAGATCTCCAAGGGTTTGAGCTCGTGGTGGCTCTGCAGGTCGGGCCAGCGCCAGACGCGGCAATAGATGACGTGTGGCAGGCCTTTCCGGTGTGAAACCTGGAATTATTGGGATTCATATTGTATAAGAATTGACCTCTTGTAAAGCTTTACCAGAGCAAGTGATCAATAAACAGGGAGAGCAGTTTTATGTCATCAATTTTTTTAAGTAATACTTGTTACAGGGGCGAGTGTGTTTTGGAGCACTGCATGGCAAAGGCCTCCCTTCCCTCCGTCAACTAATCCCTATCTTCTGCTGTTTGTTGCCAATCTTTATGAAAAAAGAGTTTGTCCCATCATCTCCTTGGCCTGCTGCGTTGCCGTTTGCTCCTGTTTCAGACTGTTATTATTTTAGCCCGTAGCTCCTATGGCATGCGACAGATGTGGCCAGCCCTGTTCCATTTAAGATTGGTAGCGTGTGACCTACATCAGCAATTTGAATTTTTGGAACGCAATATGGAGTTCCTTTTATGATCAGAATGACGTGATTAAATGGTGGAGATACAAGGATAAGCCAGGAGACACAGAGTTTTTATTTTCCAGGATTTCCTTTTGGTTGTTTAAATTCATGAAAGTATTAAATACAAATTAGAAACTCACCTGCAATCTTCCATCAAGTGATCTAGGAATAGTGACACACTTGGACGGCGTGCCCGGACATGACAGCGCCCGCTCCAACTCCTCGATGGCACCCTTTCGTTTCTTCAGCTTCTTCACCAGACTGTCCACTGCCTTCTCCGCCCATTTCTCTTCTTCATCACCCTGAAAGAGACGAAATAATAGGATTAATGAAAATGATTATTTTTTGGACAATATCTTGTGACATGGATGTTAGATGGAAATCAAGATTAAGGGATGTGAGATGGAAATCAAGATTGAGAAGATGGTTTTTGAAGCTTCAACTGACAAAGTGAGAGTCATGAAACCAAAACTATCGTTACCATACCAAATTGGAATCATCTTGTATTCTTAGAATAAAATAGTATTAGAAATATTATGGAATGTGCCAGTCAACATTTCGGTGACGAAATAAATACAAGGTAATATATTTTGGGTACGGGTAGCGGCTCTGATATGGAGGAGGGTAGGACACTTGGCTAGATGTGGGGATGGCATGTAGAGCAGCGTTCTAACCGAATGCTTGCCGAGAAACGGGAGAAGAAGCGTTACCAGACTAATAGCCAGGTGGGTGGACGACCTACAGAAAATCGCGGGGAAGACCTGGTCTGTCACCGGCACAGAAGCGAGGATGCCTGTACTCAGCAGTGGGCGGAGCGGTGCTTCCAATGATGATCATCATCACGATCATTTCAGCAGAAAAACGTCCACTGCTGGAGATAGGCCTCCCCTAAGCACCGCCACTTGGACCGGTTCTTGGACGGATTCCTGCGGCCTTCACCGGGTTATCGGTATACCTTGTGGGAGGCCTCCAAAGCTACGTCTTCCGGTACGCGGTCGCCATTCCAGAACCTTTCGGCCCCTTCGGTCATCTTGTTCTGCGAGCAATGTATCCTGCCCACTGCCACTTAAGATGATGAAGATGAATATATTTTAGTGTACAATGTATACTAATATTAAATAGAGGTAAAATTTGTTTGTTTGTTTTTTTGTATTTGTATGTAGGGGGTAATCTCCGGAACTGCCAGTCAGATTTAAACAATTCTTTTTGCATTTGATAGCCCAATTCCTGAGGGAGGTTAAGGCTACTTAACATCACGCTATGACCCTTAGGAGCCGAGCGAAAACGAAGTAGTAGCACGGGCGGGCGATGGGATGCGACGCGATGGGTCGGGGCCCGGAATTTCACCCGGACGAAGTCTCGGGCTGAAGCTAGTAAAGCATATTTTTTCTTATCTACAATTCAAAGTGGTTGTGATAAATTAAAGTTTTCCATTCAAAAGATCTCTGAGTGTGATTTACATTCAAGTTTCGCGTTAGGAAGGAAACTAGGTAAACTGGTACATTATTCATTGATTCTAGACATGCTTAGCGTTAGATATGTGATGTGTCAACGACAGTATGTCACGTTAGGAATGCACCACTGATGTTAAGTGCATCATTAAAATGGTAGAATTTCACCATATATAACACAAGCTTAAAAGCTCCATAGGTAGATAGTTAACTAAACTTCCCTACTTCGTGAACAATAGTTTTTACCTGACATATTTTTGAAACTTGAGTTCTTGACTAAAATAAAAATACCAGTTTATGAAAATAATATTTCTTTTAAATTGCCTCATGTCAATGTCTTCTCACAAAAAAAGTTACAAGTACTTCATCATCATTTCAGCAGAAGGACGTCCACTACTGGACATAGCTTAGCTCCCCCAAGCACCGCCAGTTCGACGGGTTCTATGCTTCCCGCATCCAGCGGATTCCTGTGATCTTCACAAGGTCATTGGTCCACTTTGTGGGAGGCTTTCCAACGCTACGTCTTTCGGTAGGTACGCGGTCGCCACTCCAGAACTTTTCGGCCCCATCGGCCAACTGTTCTGCGAGCAATGTGCCCTGCCCACTGCCGCTTAAGTTTGGCAATTCTTCGGGATATTTTTGATACCTTGGTTTTCTTGGTGATCTCTTTATTTCTGATTCAATCACGTAGGCAAACTCCAAGCTTAGCCCTCTCCATCATCATAACCACAAGTCTCACTCATTACAAAATAAAAACTTTTATCAATATATAAATACAAGGTCAATGTGTCACAAAAAAATCTATTAAGTCTATTTTGTCACTGGTAAAGACCAAAAATATTATCCTTAAATAATACTACAGCAAATGAAACGGATTGTATGATGGTAAACAACATTATGATTCACAGTTCCTAGGAACCAACTGATTGGTTGTATGACTCATTTTTGTATCAATAACTACTTCTGTTTATTTTGTAACCGTTTCTTATGCCTAATCCCGGTATTGGGTTTGTCCCAGACCAGGTGAGAAAGGAAGCAGCTGGGGTGGCTTTGGAATGCTAAAATACTGGGTGTTATTTATATATACTTTATTGGACACCAGAAAATGTATTTCAAAATGGAAATTATATCTAAGTATACTTTAATAAAATAGTCACAAAGTCAAAACAGTAAAATTAATACTTTTGAAAAGGAAGTAATTGCTACGAAGTGAGGGAACAAACCTCGAAGACATAGTTTTTAGAATTTTTGTCCATTTGTCTGGATGTATGTTCCGGATTGGCGCAAAATCGGCTGAACGGATTTGGATGAAATTCCGTTCCCGTGAGATATTTTCGGACTTCAACGCGGGCGAAACCGAGGGCAAAAACTAGTACATAAACAAAAAATAAAAGGAACGGCCTATACGCATTTTGGGATCTCAGGCAATCAAGAATACTGAGTTCTGTGATATGGGATTAAGGGTTCTAGCAATGCACAATGGACAGAAAGGTACTGTAGATAATTTGTATTGGTAAACAGTGAGCTGTGGGACAAAATAACCACTTTTTGGAGCCCTGACACAGCTAGATGGCGTCGCGGCAGCCCCCGTAGATGATGGCGGGACGAGCTGGAGAAAACCAGTGGTCCACTTTAGCCCTGGATCGAAAGAGCTGGAAGTCATGAAGAGAGGCCTTTGCCCAGCAGTGGGATGATGCAGGCTAACAGTAACAGAGGTAGATTATCAATTTAAAGTTATTGTTTAGTCCATTTCTACTCAGTCAGTAGTGAGTGTGTCATTTATTAACCGACTTCAAAAAAAGGAGGAGGTTCTCAATTCGGTTGTATGTATTTTTTTTTTCTTACACAATTTTTCATCATTTTATTACGCTCAGTCATCCCGATGTCAACTTTTACAGTTGTTACACTTTTGCCAATATTAGTAATGTTTGCTAAAAATAAACATTGTTTTTATTTATGCCACTAACAGCTTTCAAGACAAAGTTTAAATGTGTCGTGTAGCTTCTGACCTGCACCCATCCAAACAATATTGCTACTTCATATCAAAAAAATGTAGGGATCTCTTTATAATTTGGCAACACAAGTAAGCATTATTATTTTGTTTAAACATTCAACAAAAACAAAACAACTGCATGTCTGTCTTCCGAAAAGGGCTGGCCAGAGTTGTACTTAAAGTGAGTACAGGCACATTTTGCCAGTAATTTTATTTAGGTCTCATGTAACATAAAAAGGCTTATTAAAAAACCGGCTAAGTGCGAGTTGCACTCGCAAACGAAGGGTTCCGTACCACCATACAATATTTAACACTAGCCATCACTGTTCATGAGATACAGCCTGTTGACAGACAGACAGACGGACAGTGGAGTCTTAGTAATAGGGTCCCGTTTTTACCCTATGGGTATGGAACCCTTAAAAGTATAATGTACTTTCTCCATTGACTGCATCTATTAGTTATATAAAAGAGACAACATACTAATCAAATCATTCAGCTGATATGAGGTTGAAGAAGTTTCAGAATGATAATATTTCATACTAGGCACTGCAGGGAGGAATATTGTGCTATTAGGCCCCTGAACTAAAGTAAGTTTACAAAACTTATAGCATCTCTTTCAATTAGACTTTGGTATACAGGGTGGCAACTCAGCACATGATTGTAGACCCCCTTTTTTTTTTTTTTTTTTTTAAGGATGGGAAATCATCCAATGACCCCTCCCGCTCTGGGTGGAGCGGAAGGGAGTGTCAGACTCTTACTGACTAAAACCCATCCGTGTTCCTTCCTTAGCCCTTTATGTTCCGGGGCAGCGGTAACCCTTTCGGACAATCCCGCTGCCCCGGCAGGCTTCGGCCCTAACGGGCCCCTCCATGTCTGCTGACATCTCTTTGAGGCGCGCGTGGAACACATACGCGCCGTCCGGCACGGGCCTGGTCCTGATCGGACGGCGAGCTACCCATTACTCGCCGTCCGCAGGCCCGCGCCTACGGTGGCCGGGAGTCGTCACGCGGCTCCCGACGCCCGGAGCGTCTACCGCGGCGGCTGGGACGGGCGGCCCTCTCGGCTCTCTCCCTCTTCCATCCCGCCACCTCCTTCGCTAGCATGACTGCTTCGCAGAAGGAGGTGACTGCCTCCCACTCCCTCTCGCCCCGGACCATGGCTTGGACCAGGGCCGGGCGCGAGAGGTCGCCGCCGCTGCCGATCGCCTCTACGAGGACACGGCGGTGCTCTGCCCAAGCGGGACAGACCTCCACCGTGTGCACCACCGTGTCCTCTGGGCGATCCTCGCAGTGGTGACACCCGGGCGTTTCCTCCCGCCTGATTATGTGCAGGAACCTCCCGAAACATCCGTGTCCGGTGAGGACCTGCGTCAGGCGGTAGGTGAGGGCGCCGTGACGCCTCTCTAGCCACTCCTCAAAGAGGGGCCTTACCGCCGCTATCGCGGCGTGCCCATTGTAGACCCCCTAGCATTGAAATTATTCATTGGCTATCATAAAAAAAAAACAGCTGTTTCTTAGAAGAGTGCAATACCTACGCGGTCAAAATGTATGGCACAGCTATTTTTTAAGTGAAAACTTCTATACGTGCGTTGGGCATTTAGTGAAATGGGAAAAAACCATTGAACTCACGACACTGTTACCGACACCGCGCTACATTCGGATGTGTTCGGCTGTCCTCGGGTACGCACAATGGTCCACTGAAGGACTAAGTGTGGAAACCAAACCCATAACATAGAACTGTTCTCGGGTTGTACTTGGTTTTAATATATTTCCGATATGTCTGTGAGTGATGGCAAAGTATTCCGTTTGTGTTTTGTTTATATGATGATTCAAAAACACACATGTAAGTAATTGTTCAAGTTTTCACTTCTATCAGCACTCCCAGTGCTAGTTTTTTTTTTATAACCAATCAAAATTTTCAACATAGGGGGTATCCAGTGGTTTTCTGTATGTTCTATCCATATATAAGACACATACCAAGCAAACAACAGTAAGGCCCCGTTCACACGGCGATGATCAGTATGTTCGTTCGTATGTTCTTTTTTTTGTAATTGTAATTAATAATGTAATTTTGTATTTTGTGTTTCATGAACTGTGTCCAAATAAACTTTATTCTTTCTTTCTTTACGTTATTTAACTGTTTAATTTTAGGATCACATGGCATTCATACTGCATTTGTTTTTAACTGTATGAACATTGGGATGTTGATGTATGATCCCAATTTTTTACCGAAAAAAACCGTACTGATCATCTCCGTGTGAATGGTGTCTAAGTATTAGACAATTTAAAAAGTCACACTTATTCTGTGCCTCTATCCTAAAAACATCAGAAACTAAGACAGAAGACTGCCTGACAAGAATTTGGATCTATTTAACAATACTAAGAAACTGTATAAAAGCTTGTGCTTATTAGTATTTTAAAGAAATAAACAATTGTATAGAAAAAGTAACATAAGCCTTTAATTATAAGCTTTGTAACCATACCTGCTTCCATCCCAATAATTTCTTGACAGCGGGACTTGTGAACGAGAACAGGCTGTTCAGGCTGGACATAGGACCGCTGCTCGAGGATTCCCCATCATCGGTATCCATGATTACCAAGTGGCACCAGCCCGCGAATGAGTCACCGAACTGTGGGAGCCCGCCTCCCGCCAATTATCACACCGCGGAAAACACTCAAGCCGCCATCGACCCCTTACACCACTTGGTATTCCCCACAACGTCTAGGAACCAATTACGAACACTACAAAATAGTGATTAGCGTGACAAGCGTCGGTCCCACTAAATGATTTACGACGACACTACTACGCATCTGTCATGGCTCCATTTATATATTTACAAAATGCACAGCCTTGCGGTGGGTATAAACTGATTTTGTATAATTTAGTCAAGAGAAAACTGAGCATAAATAAAATAAAACACTGGTCAAACTGCAGACAGCTCAGAAGACATTTTTCAATGCACAGCACAGATTAAAAATTATTAAAAATAATTTCTCTTTTTTTTTAATAATTTTTATTCATGACCACAGATACAAGTCTTTCAGTCGAATATGTATAGACGGGCTTTAGCCATGCTTTAGCTTAGATGTAATAATATTACGATAGTTATAGATACATAATTCTCTCTACTCTCTTAGGGCTGCCAACTGTGAAAACGTCTTGACTTCCTTCTTCTTCTTTCCCAATAATTATCTTACTGGATTTACTTTATTTTCATTATTAGCATCAAGATCGTAATCGTAATCAGCATTCAATGGAGTTCAGTGGACCAGCGACAGCATTTTTTTCTGAACAGGTCCAATATACTGCTAGTTTCAATGGTAAATGCAAAGGGAAGCCAAAGCAAAATGTTTTAGATTAGTTTTTATTGTTTTAATAACGAACCAGTCAATGTGGTGACTGTACGTGGAAGTCTATGTCCAATAGTGGACGTCTTTTGGCTGATTATGATGATATAATAGAATTGTGTTGTGCGTAAAACAGGCAAGTAGAAGAACGAAAAAGTTTTGAAAATCAGCTGTCAGGGTCTGAAAAGACTGGTAATCAAAAAAAAATATGAGGAAAATATTCGCGAACAACGTCGAACAAACTCTTGGCTGGTTCCAGTTACTACAATTAATAATTCGAAGCAACAATTAAATCGAAAGAGATAGCTTTATATAAAAGTTAACAAGTACAAAAGAACTCCATGCAATTCTGTCAATTTCATTATGTTAAACATTGAAAGCAAGTTATGGAACGCTGTCCTTTATCGCGTTTTGGCGAGAATTTTCTCGAATTTGAAGTGTCATTTCTAGACTTCGTTTCGTGTAGCTTGTTTGTACTCGATGAACAAATTAGTGAACTAGAAAAGAAATAATTGTTGAGCGAGGAACTAGAGTAATTAGAAGTAAATATTTTATTGCAAGTGCATCTTTTGTTTTATCAGTTGTTAGCAGAAAACAATCATGGCTCAGGTAAGAGGTTATACCGACGCTTTACGTTTTAAATTTTGAATGAAGTAGCATAATTCAACATGGGTATCGTTATATCGTTTTTAGGTGAATCAGTTAAAGGAGCAGGGTAACGCGGCGTTATCATCGGGGAAGTTCGACGAGGCCGTCAAATACTACACGGAGGCTATTGCCTTGGACCCAAAGAACCACGTTCTGTATAGCAACCGGTCGGCAGCTTATGCTAAAGATGAGAACTACGCCGCAGCTTTAGAGGATGCAAACCAGACCATCGCTCTGAACCCTACGTGGAGCAAAGGGTACTCTCGCAAAGGGTCAGCCTTAGCATACTTAGGCCGTCATGACGAGGCCATTGAAGCTTATGAAAAGGGTCTGGAGCTCGAGCCTGGTAACGAACAGCTCGCTGCAGGTTTGGTCGAGGTCAAGAAACAAGCTGTTGAACTGAAGTTAAAAACAGAACAGGTATTTGAGAAGCTCAGAGCAAACCCACAGACAAAGGAATGGCTGAAAGATCCGGAATATGTCAAATTGGTTGAAGTGAGTATGAAACCTTATTGTTGATGGCTTTTTGAATCATGCAACCTCATTAAAAAATATTGGGTCATAGGGTCGTCTTGTAATTAATTAATCATTTATATTTTTACAATGATTCACTTTATTCTCAGTTTGAATTAATTCTGTTAAAATTCTTTACCTTTTTTCTTTAATGAGGTACATTGTAAGTATTATTTTTTTTCTTTTGTGTATAAATTAGCATTTCATTATGACGTGTCCATGTTTTTAAATATTCAGTTGTTCCAATTTAATACATCATTGCCATGGCAACTTAATTTTGATAAAAGTAATAAAGATGCAGGGGTAGATAAACTATTCATAGTTCTACAAAAGTACAAAAACCAATGTAAAAAGAACAATCATGCAACAAAAATCAAATTGTTTTTAAACTTTTGCTGTATTGTTTATGGAGGGAAGCCTAGGCTTTTTGCCATGCTACTTGATGTTTATAATGAAATTATGTTTATATTTTTCCTGCTACCTGAATGGTTATTTTCACTTTGAATTTTATCTTTTTATTAATCATAAAATTGTGTTGAGCACTTATCAACAAGATTCTAATAAATTCTGTTGCTGAAAAGAAAGAAAATTAAGAATAATATAGGTTGAAATTGAAACATGCGACAAATCAAAATGGGTGATTGTAATTTGTTCATAATGATGATATTATGAACAAATTTTATTATGGGACCAAACCTGAAATCGCGAAAAGTCGCATGTTTTCAATTTCACCCTGTATAAAACTTGAGTCATAATTTATTATACATTGAATGAAGACTTGCGTCTACAATATGATTTCAGTTCTGTTTGCTTAATACTTATTTTATGTTTAAGGAAATTAATTTTCTTTCATTAACAGTATAATTACATCAATCATAAATTAAGTAGGTCTTGTTTTAAAATTAACCTAACAAATTCATAAAAACTCCACAGAAAATAGCACGGAATCCCTTTGACGTCCAAAACCTCGGTGCAAAAATGGAAGACAAACGAGTCCTCAGCATAATCAGCGTTATGTTCGGCTTAGACCTTCACATGCCCATGGACATAGACCCACCAGCACCCGAAAGAAAGACTGCAGAACCACCGAAGAACGAAGAACCAGAGAAACCAAAATATGATGACCTTCCTGAGAACCGAAGACTTGCACTACAAGAGAAAGATCTGGGAAATGAGTACTATAAAAAGAAAGATTTAGATAATGCGCTGAAACATTACCAGAAAGCTATGGAACATGATGCTACGGATATAACCTTTTACACAAACATGGCTGCCGTTTACTTTGAACAGAAAGAATATGAGAAATGTATTAAGGAATGTGAGAAAGCTATTGAAATTGGAAGAGAAAATAGAGCTGATTTCAAGTTAATAGCTAAGGCTTTCACTAGGATTGGTGAGTTGATTTCTTTTCAAAACTATTTCATGAATTATCATGGTCAACACTTGTTGCATAGACTTTTATTTTTAAACAATCGAGACAATAGCCATAATTTTTTAATAATAGAGACAGAAATTTAACTTGTTCCCACAGTTTTTTTGCTTATCAGCTTATTGATAACAGCTTGTGTTAGACAGATAACACGTTAAATGTTCTGGATGTGGTTAACAATATGCATACTATGATTTTCTTTAGTGATTGTCAGAATATCACCCAGGTTACCACACGTTTGTTGTATGGGAGCCCCCTTAAATATTTATTTTGTTCTGTTTTTTTAGTATTTGTTGTTATAGCGGCAACAGAAATACATCATCTGTGAAAATTTCAACTGTCTAAGTATCACAGTTCATGAGATACAGCCTGGTGACAGACGGACAGCGGAGTCTTAGTAATAGGGTCCCGTTTTACCCTTTGGGTACGCAACTCTAAAAATCATACACTCACCAGGCCAATGGTAAAATATATCGCACTTACAAGCCAAAATCATCCTTATCTTTAGGATTTAGAACTTAATTCGTTAATCACACCATTCCAAAACATGGCCGAGGCTTGGTACCGCGTACCGTAACGTAACCCACAGTCATTAGGCGTTGGCCCGTAAATAATCTATGTAGCTAAAGTTCAATGTCCTATGGCATCACAAATCAAAACAGTTTTTATCTCCTTGCGCTCACTGTGCCTATGTTATAAATACAATTACCTACTGGATAAAGATATTAAGTCCCGAATAAAAAAAAAATACTTACAGTAAAAAAAAAAAATGGTCCCACAAGCCGGAAATTTCGTAACAAACTATCAGTAGCAATCGCTTTCATTTTGACAGTTCAACAACATTCATTGCGTTATTTACGTTGTTGAACAGATACATTTTTCAAACATTATGAAGCAATGGATTAGCAATATCCTTTAAAATGATTCAGATAGAGATTGATAGTGTGCTACACCGATTATAGGGTGCTGTTCTAGACTTCGATCTCGCCGTATGGCTATTATCATCACGACTCTACTCTTCAGAGGGATAGGCAGAAGTATACTGAGACACTTTGCAATTAACATGACAGTGGTATGTTAAGTACATCTTTACGTTTAAAGGTGGCAAGTATCATGTCAGGGCCCTAACTCACTATTACCACTTATCGATTCCTTACTTCAAAACCACGTCAATTCCTTAGCTAATCACGGCAATGACAAAACATTATAAGATATGATAAGATATTGACGTGGTAAGATTTCGCGGGGAATTGCGGCCCAGTGTCAAATTCAGCGTATTAAATTACACAAATTCTTTAGTTTGATTGATAAACAAGGGCTTGTTTATCTATGATGGATTTAGGTTACACTTTATGTTGGATTCGCTAGGTAGCCCGCGTAAAATTGTACCAGAATATTTACCTCGACTTATGCCTAGCATGCGGTCGTGGCTTTATAAATGACTTCTGCCCGAGACTTCATCCGCGTGAAAATTGCTTGTTCCCCCGACCCACAGCGTCGCATCGCATCGTCTGCCCGCGATATTGTTTCGTTTTCGTTTAGCGTTCTTTCTGACTTTTTTTCTTTTTGCTCGGCTCCTAAGAGTCATAGCGTGATGTTAAGTAGCCTGTAGCCTTCCTCAAGAATTTGGCTATCAAATGCAAAAATAATTTTACAAATCCGACTGGTACTTCCAGAAATTAGCGCGTTCCAACAAACCCTTCAGCTTTATTATTTGTATACTATATCCTTATGGTTCTTCAATTCAATTCAATTCAGTTTTTTTTTTCTTATGTGGTTGCTGGCACTGAGCCAAATGGATTTTACTGGATAAATTATTGATCATCGTTTTACGTAAATAAACAAATGCATTGCCAAAATAAACAAGTCAGGTGTTATTTGATGGAACGGGGCTAATTTGGACATTACTAGATCAAATCGATATGACATATTTATTTTGTTTACGGTTTCTGTTTAATTTTAAGATGACTAAGGTAATGGGTAATACAACTGGTATCCGCAACTCCACGTCTATGCGCGTATTTTGCGTACGGGTAGAAACATCGATTATTATTATTATTATTCGATCTGCCCCAGCTACTCACGGAAGGCCAGCAACGCCTTGATGTTAATGACCGTGAGAATGAGACTACTACTTCAAGAGAGTGCTTCCTTAGCCTGCCTGCACTCACCTTGTCCACCCATAGTTTATGATATTATGTCATAACTTTGTTACCAACAACCTCAATTTTGATCTCTATTAACACTTTCCTCTTATCAGGTAATGCATACAAAAAGATGGAACAATGGAAGTTAGCGAAAACATATTTCGAGAAGTCAATGTCTGAGCACCGTACTCCGGAGATCAAGACGCTGCTCAGTGAGGTGGAGAGACGGATAGTCGAGGAGGAGAAGAAGGCTTACGTCGACCCTGTGAAGGCTGAGCAGGAGAAGGAGCTTGGCAATGATTACTTTAAAAAAGGTGAGTGATAATTGCTGATGATTATGGCATACTACTTCTCACCGAGAGTATGCCTTAGTTCCAGCTAAAAACTGTAGGCTGATTTTGTGATGACACGTTTAAAAAAAAATCTACAAAGTATTTGGTGTGCTCTGTCCTGTTACACTGGAAATGTACTTTTGTATTGCACACCAGTAGCCAGATTCCTGATATTATGTCTGAGCTAAAAATGCCTAAAATGCTGAATCAGACATGTCCAAAATGTTGTTAATTATACTGGTAATTTTACAAGATCAGTCTTTCAATTCACTATTTTGATAAGTACAGGAGTTCCAGCGAGGTTTTAAAAAAAATCAAGCAAATAACTATTTGGAAATCACCATAAACAATTAATCATCAAATCACTAATAACATTCTTGGTTTGTTTTACATTTTTCAGGCGACTACAGCTTAGCAGTGAAACATTACACCGAAGCAATCCTTCGCAACCCAGACGACCCCAAGCTGTACTCCAACCGCGCCGCCTGCTACACCAAGCTGGCTGCCTTCGACCTTGGACTCAAAGACTGCGACCAGTGCTGCAGACTTGACCCCAAGTTCATCAAGGGATGGATTAGGAAGGGAAAGATTCTTCAGGTAGGAACTTACAAATCTATTTTAAGGGCCACTTGCACCACAAATTACTAAATACTTTGGACTCCTACCCGCGGACTTGCGTGCGACAACACGTACTCACAGTGTGCTCGTTTAGAAAAATTCTATATAGTGTCTAACGCAAAATCCGGCTTTAAAATAATATACAGTCGTGTAGCCCAGTTCACAAGCTACCTTGTACGCGAATCAGTTTACATTAATATCGAGAAACCAACAGATAAACTCAGTTTTAATAAAATCTTGCAAAAATTTTAATTCTGCGCTGCGAAGTTCGTGAGTCATCGTGTCATTGGCAGACTGAGCGACGCGCCGAGTTCAACGACCGTCCCCGAACGCGTTGTATCATCAAGGACAAAGCGATCATAGTCTGTTCGGAGACAATTCGGTTTGACGAAGATTTACGAAGGCGAGTGGAACACAGGTACGGCGCGCTGGCGCAGTGATTGAGGTGACTCATTGTTTACGACTACTGCATGCTGTCGAATTATTGTTTGTTTACTACGTTCGATGATAAATCAGCTCCTGTTTTGTTTCTAAATACTGCAAAAGGAATAATAATATAATGATGAGTCGCTCGCCCCCTAATACTCCATCGGCATCGTCGCCGACATTACATAAGTCTGAGCCGAATTTAACCTTGAGTTCTGACAAAAATGAAAATATCACGTAAAGGAAACGCAAGCGTGGAGACGATGTGGAGTTTGAGCGTATGGAAAATATGATTTTGGAATTGAAAAATTTGTTTTCTGAGATGGTGTCGCAACAAACGCAACAAAATCTAAAAATTGATAGTTTACAAACTGCTCTTGAGAACATCGGATCTCAAAACTCATTAATTACTTCACAGACGACTGAGATCCGAACACAAAATGATGAGATCAGAGCTTCGGTTCAATTTCTGTCCGATAAATACGATGATGCTATGAAGGAAATAAATCACCTACAGTCTGAGTGTTCTAATAATAATAAAATCATTAAAACATTGGAACAACCCTTGAGTTGAAAAATCTACCCAGCACAAACCATGAAACCCAACAAACGCTGATGAACTCTGTTCAAAAGTTAGGAGATATCATAAATCAGCCTGTGATAAATACTGATATTAAAAACATTTTTCGCACAAGGGGTAACAAAGACTCAGTTGGCATCGTCCTCGTTGAGTTCTCTTCTCCACTAATCAAAGAACAGTTCCTGAAGTCGTCTAAAAACTACAATAAAGTCAATAGCACAAATCGACTCAATACTACTCATCTGCAAGCTATGGGACCGGAAAAACCCATATTTGTTTCAGAAGCTCTCACTACCATGACGAAACGCCTCCACTACCTAAGCAGGGAATTCATCAAAACCAGCACATATGAGCAATGTTGGATTGCGAATGGGAAAGTATATATACGCGAAAAAGAGGGGATGCCCAGTCGGCTGATAAGAACTGAAGAGGACCTCGTCATGTTACGAAGAGAAAAATGACTTATATACATCTGTCAGTTACGCAGTCTATCGTTGTCTATTGCTGCTTTCCTTTTTTGTTTACCATATTATAAATCATTATTGCTAATACCTTGTACTAACAACCCTTTCACCATTTTATGTCTACTGTTCTGCCATATTACTGGGCTACACTCGCACTCATATTCACGACTTACTACACAAGAAATTAATTCCACTCACTTTAACTCACTAAGCAGAGGTTCACATACATTACTATATAATATACACTATTTTTGTCTATCATCTGCCTGTATCTTCAATGTTCTTAGCCGTCCACATATTCTGCTGGCCATTTATTCGTGTGCACTAATGAATGAAATAGTTATCTCTATGAAAACCACAACAAATTGTCCGTTCCGAAAGGTGTATTATAGATTTTTTGCTATTAAAATTCGATAGCACAATAAATAATACTAATAACATAGATTCTGTCTCCGTGTCTGACTCATCTGTGTGTGATCTCGATAATTGTACTCCGCCTAACTTCCCATCTAATCAGTCGTTAAGAATTCTCAATCAAAACATTAGGAGTATAACTAAAAATATGCCAGGGTTTCACACTTTACTCGCTAGAACAAAAGTTGATTGGGATATTATTGCACTGACCGAATGCTGGCTTCCTAGCACGCACTTCATTCCAAACCTTGAGGGCTACAATTACTATAAGACGGCTAAAAATCTTACCCAAAATGAAGGTATCGTCGTTTATGTACATGAAGACCTTATGGTCTCTGTGGAAGAACCTCCACTTCTGGAAGCAAATTGTCTCCAAATAAAAATAGACAACAATACAGTCTTACTGGCAATTTATCGTCCACCAGGATATAAAGACGTTAACATTTTTCTTAATTCATTAGATGCAACTCTTCTTAATATAGCGAATTATCGAAATGTAATCATTTGTGGTGATATAAACATAAATATTCACGATCAGTGCCATGACTCAGCTAAAAATTGTTATTTAAATTTATTAGCCTCACATGGCCTCCTGCCAGCACATGTCCTGCCCACACGTCAACTTGCCTGCCTGGATCATTTTATTCTAAAAACAACTTTACCCGCTACCACTTTGGTTGCCCACTCCGCTCTCACTGACCACGAAACAGTTTTGTTGTTTCTTGCAAGGAAAAACCCTAAATTGACTGCAAGAAAATCAGTGAATCGAGTCAATCACGATCAGCTAGACGCAGATCTGAAACTAGTTGACTTTAGTGCGGTGTATTTGTCCAATGATCCACATGTAGCGGCAGATCTATTAATTAGTCCCATTATGCGAGTCATTGAGTCAAACACGAAAACAGTTAAAGTCCCGAACCGTAAAAAAATCGTGAAGGCATGGATTACTCCTGGCCTTCTCCGTTGCATTCGACATAGAGATAATCTACATAAAAAAGTTAAAAATGACCCTGAGAACTTAATCCTAAAAACGACATATTCAAGATATAGGAACTACTGCAATAAGTTATTAAAGCAATCTAAAATTGACCATGACAAAAAAGAAATCAGTGATGCTGGCAACAACACTAAACATCTATGGACAGCTATAAACAGCATAACGAGTAGAGTCAAAAAGAAGGACAGCGCTTCAGAATTGCTATCAACTTCAACTACACCTAAGCAATCAGTTAACGAAATCAATAACTTCTTCGCAAACATTGGTAAATCCCTTGCTGAAAAAATTGTAAGTCGGTCGACACTGTCACCAAGTGGTACTTCTACTTTCTGCAATAATTCACATTCTATGGTACTGTTACCTACAGACGAAACAGAAGTGAAAAAACTAATACTGTGCCTCCGCAATGACTGTGCCATTGGCTGGGACCGAATTTCTAATAGTTTCCTTAAGAAACACATAGCCATCATAGTTCCACCGTTGACTTACGTTTGTAACCTCGCTCTCGAAACAGGCCAATTTCCCAGAGCATTCAAGAGGTCAATTGTTCATCCGGTCTTTAAGGGTGGGGACAGAAACCGTGTCAATAACTACAGACCCATAGCTGTGCTGCCAGCGCTTTCCAAGATTCTTGAACGGATCATGAACGGCAGACTAGTTGATTACTTGGAGAGCAACAACCTTCTGTCTTCCTCTCAATATGGTTTTAGAGCAGGTAGATCGACGTCCGATGCTGTTCATGATCTCACTAACTTTATCGTCACTAACATGGACAAAGGTCGTAAAGTCTTGGGGATCTTTCTTGACCTAGCGAAGGCATTTGACACGGTTTCTGTTCCCATACTGCTTCGGAAGATGGAATGCCTTGGAATTAGGGGAGTCCAATTGAAACTGTTCGAGGACTATCTGAGCGGGCGTACTCAGCGTGAAAATGAAAGAGTACGTCAGTGACGAGTGCCAAATTACCTACGGCGTACCGCAAGGCAGCGTACTGGGTCCCACACTCTTTCTTATATATATAAACGACCTGGGTATGCTCACTCTTCCAGAGGGTAAAATAATAACTTTCGCAGACGATACAGTCCTGTTATTCAGCGCGACCACGTGGAGTGATGTCTACGGATTTGCTCAGTTGGGCTTCAATATGGTATCGGTGTGGTTACGAAATAACATCCTGACTCTAAATGCTGCAAAAACGAATTATGTCACTTTCTCCATAAAACATAACAGGCCTACCTCGGCAACAACCCCGCACTCCATCGTGGCTCACACTTGTTCAATGCCATACTGCGCCGCCTGTACTTGCGCTCAAATCGGTAAAGCCGATAGTGTGAAATATCTTGGCATTATCATAGACAGTGCACTAAATTTTCACAAGCACATTACCGTTTTGAGTGGCAGGCTGCGGAAGTTGATATATGTCTTCAAGACCCTTGGACGGGTGGCTGAGGATAAGGTGAAGAGATCGGTGTATTTTGCCCTCGCTCAATCTTTGTTGACTTACTGCATCACCTCCTGGGGCGGTGCCCCAAAATATACTATTCTTGAACTGGAAAGAGCGCAGAGAGCCATCTTGAAGGTCTCACTGTGCCTCCCTTTTAGATACCCTACCACCCTCCTTTATAAAGAAGCGAAGGTCCTGACAGTGCGCCAACTGTTCGTACAACAAACAATTATGAAACAGCATTGCCTCCTAACATATTCCCCCTCTCTTTCACGTGGCAAACGCAGATTCGATCCCGTGTACAGTTTAAATCACAACCGGCTTTCGACCAAGTTCTCGCAGCGCTTCTTCTGCCACCTCGGTCGTTATCTCTATAATAAAATTAACAAGATTCTTCCTATTTATGACCTTAACAAGATTAAATGTAAAATGAAATTAACTAACTGGATCCAGGAGTTAAACTACCTTGAAACTGAAAAAATCCTAGCTGTCCCGATATAGATCTTCAAATAAATTAGTTATAAAATTGACTAGGTATATACTTTTCACATCAATATTATTTATTTATTTATATGTCCAGGCAAAAGAAACTTTTACATTCTCACTCACTACACCAAACCACACTCCACACTTTCCTTCATCCCCGCACAATACTAACCATACTAGAACACTATATAGATTTAGAATAATTTTAATAATTGTTAAATGACTCGCAACCACTGTCTGATTTGGAATGTTATGTAACCTAAAGGGTGGAGACCTGGTGTCCTGAAATACAGGCCCCAAGCCTAGTTTAGGCACCAGTCTCCCGCAATATACTCACTGTATCCACCTGTTCCCTAAAAATATGTACTCATGTGTATTGTGGCGAGAAAATAAAGAAATTATTATTAAATACGTTTAGCGCTAAACATATTTAAAACACTAGCTGCTGTCTTCGACTTCGTCCGCGTGACATTGTGGCCTATGTCCTTCCCCGGGATGCAGTCTATCTCTCTGCCAAATTTTATCGAAATCCGTTCAGTGCTTCAGGCGTGAAAAGGTAACATACAGACAGACAGAGTTACTTTCGAATTTATAATATTAGTATGGATTAGTACAAATAATTCTGTCAACTTCAAACAACTGACAGAAACAAAATAATGTTTTAAATTCATTTAGCGCGAAACAAGTTATGAGGGATGCGCTTGACGTAACCCTCGAAATTTAATTTTTCTTACGTTTTTTGCAATTTGCAGGTCAGTGTCAGGTTTTATGTTGATTTAAATATGATTCGCGACCGTATCAAATATGACTTCACAGAATTATAATCATTAGAATCAGCAATACAACTCCTAAGTTAGAATTGGCCTCAAATGTCATGATTTCATGAAATAGTAATTCAATAGGGTAATATAAACTTGGAGAGATGTATTAATGATTTTCATATTTAGATTTAACATACAGCCTGATACTGACCTGGAAATTGCAAAAACAACGTAAGAAAATTAGAATTTTTCGGGATACCCTGACGCTTTCGCCGTAACGCCCGTAGCACACCTCCGCTGCGAAACGATAACAGCGGAACCGCAACAATTTCGCCATGTCTTGTCCGTATGTATGAGAAGCGGAATACTAGCGAAACTGCCTGTTCTACCGCATAGATTTGACTATTTCTATCTGTTTCCCCGCGCGGTTTCGTCGATCTGCTCCGAACGCCAGACATCCGCGCACACATCCGCGCTCCGGCCGCCATTTTGTTCAAAATCAAAATATTTTATTTCACATAAACCTACATGGGCACTTATGAAACGTCAGAAGCTAGGTGCACGGTTCCAATTGGTCGTTTCCAATGGAGAAGAAACGGCAAGAAACTCCACGGTTACTCTTTTAAAAATAGTTGGTTTTTACAATGTTTTCAAGTTACAATAGGTATGGGAGGACAGCGTAGGCCTGTCAACAAGTACCAGGTACTTGATAATATAAAAAATCATCTACAGATCTAAAGTCTAAAAGGCCTACAAAGTCCGCGCGTGTTGCGGTGCCGCGTTGTTTTTTTCCTTTTCTCATTAATCTCGTGCACCCAAACTACGAGTTTTACGCCTTTTTAAAGAGTCCACAATAATATTGCTTCTTCCTCTGACTCTGATAACGACGACATTTTGCTCCGATTGCCTTAACTCAACTGACTCGCGTGACGTTCCGACGCCCAGTAGTGCTATTCTGTGTAAATCTCACCGTGATAACTCGGGTGAAGTGAGCTTAAAGTGAGCTGTCAATTCTTAGCATTACATGGAAAGAATCAGCTCACTTCACCTGACTTCTCACGGTGAGATTGTAACAGAATCGACCGGCAGATCCGCTACTCAAACTACACTTGATCGCAGCGGAATTCATCCAGCGGTTCCGCTACTCGTATTTCGCAGCGGAGGTGTGCTACGGGCGTAAGTGATTTGTGGTGCGTAGGCGTTAATGTGGGAAAATCCATTATCATATCATCAATGGAAACTAAATCTTGCCAACTAAGTCTATCCTGGGAAATGAATACCACCATTCCATATTCTGCCGCCAAGCAGTGTTTATTTATTTATTTTTTATATATTTTATTTAGGTTAGCCAACAATTGTTTACACAATACATATTACAAATATTTTCCAAAAAAATACATTTATAAGTGCAACAATTACTTATAGGCTAACACAACATGCACCATTTACGGTTTAACATAATAATTAATACAAAGCCAAACTTTCTAAATATTACATTCTAAATAATTAAAAAAATAACAGATCAATAGGTAACAATAAAAAATTAAAATAATTTAATTTAATTCACATTCATATTAAAATAACATAAAATAAAATTACATTAATAGCGAGATCATTGGTTGTAAGAATAATGCTCAGTAATGATTTTATAAAATTTTCCGATGCTGTCATGGTGTATATCCGTAACATCGCTGCAAACATTTATATTTTTACACATGCGTGAAACCGGTGAGTTAGCACCCAGAACCGTTCTGCGCAACAGTGGGTATAATGGTGTAATAGGATTTCGCGGATATCGGGCTGGGGCACGAAATTTTAGGAGACTCAGTAGGATCGGGCAGTCAATTTTATTTCTAAGCAACTTATAGAGAAACAAGGTATCAGTAACTTCTCTTCGAGTTGATAACGAGTGCATTTTAAAATATTTGAGACGCGTATTATAGGAGATAAGCTGCTTACTTTTTCCTCTAGAAAGTGCGAAGTGCCACAAAAACCGTTTTTGAATTCTTTCCAGAAGTAACTTATGAGTGGTACTCCAAAACGCTTCGTACAAGGCTATAAGTACAGCATTATTTTAGTACCGACCTGTTTAAAGCCCCTGGTGTTTCTAAGCACAAACCCTAACATTTTTGATGCTTTCTTAATAATATGCTCGATGTGGGGGACGAAAGTAATTTTTTTGTCGAACATTACTCCCAGATCCTTAATCGCCTCCACTTCTTGTATCTTTTCATTGCCTATGAAGTACTCCGAGTTTATTGGATGTGACTTTCTAGAAAAAGATAAATGCTAACATTTTTTTAAATTAAGTTCCATTTTGTTAGTCTCACACCATTCAACAACTCTGTTCAGATCCTCTTGAAGAAGCGCCATATCGCTCGATGATTCGATTCTTCGAGCAAACTTCAGGTCATCAGCGTAAAGAAAGCACTCGGAAAAGTAAAAACAGTGGGGAAGGTCATTTATAAATAAGATAAATAATATAGGAGCCAAATGCGACCCCTGAGGCGCACCGGAAGTCATGCAATAATTGCTCGCAGATCGAAAACCGTTAACAACAACATAAAATTCACGCTTCGATAGATAAGATTTAAGCCATTTCAGCAAAGGACCAGTGATACCATACGTTGCTAGTTTGTGTATTAGTATGGAATGAGGAATTTTATCGAAGGCCTTGCTGAAATCAGTGTACAACACATCAAATTGTTTATTTGAGTCGATAGATTCTATTAGGGACTCTGAGAAAGAGCAAATTTGTGGCAGTAGACCTTGAGGCAACAAAGCCGTGTTGGTGATTACTAAGATAAAGTCTGAAATTGCGTTGAATGTGAGGACAGATCATCGACTCAAATATCTTGGCAAACGCGGAGAGAATCGCGATGGGCCGATAATTGGTGTTGCAGTGTTCCGATTTGAAAGGTATGAGTGCCAGCGTAATTGCAGGCATAGAAAGAGAAATTTTAACTTTGTCTGTAAGACGGCACATCAGCACCGGCAGTCAGCCCCAAAAAGATGTATACACGGAGAAGGAACTATTTTATTGTCAACAACCTTTGTTCCATAACGTTGTACTTGTATCCATCGTGTAGGTACAAAACATGGTATACAATTTATTTTACCAAAACAAATATTTTGTCCTAAAATCATCTATACTTACACCAAAACAAAACATCTGCGACCAAAACAAGTAATTTACATAAGTCTTACAAATGTGTATAAGTACAATAATCATACAATAATGAGGTAAACAGTCCTAAGACTTTATAACATTCAAAAGTTCAACTTTGAAACCAAGGTCGCGGTGACACCATAAAGCCGGGGGGCTGTCGGCTCGTTTGTCGTACAATAACAAAAAAAAACCGGGGTTCTTCAAAAATCTAACACGGAATTCGTTCTTGCGTCATCAATCGCCTTACAGAAAATAAACCCTACATAATAGTTTTGGGTTTCTATTATGATATGGCTTTTGGTGAAATAAAGAATTTATTTATTTATTTAATATTCGCGTTATCATAATCTCTAAACTCTGCAGTAAGTATTACCTTCAACCAACAAATAATTTCATCAAAAACCTCATCAATCACACTGGTGTTTTAAAGACGTGCACATCTCCATCTCATCCAGTGTTTCCGTTCTAGTTAACAAACCCCGTCCGGCGTGAGCGTGACATGCACAAGGCGAACTCGCTGCGTAAACGCAGTCACGCTGACGACATGTGCACGTCTGCAAAACGCCAGTGTCATAGAGGCCTCATAATTTTGGTGAGCGCCATAGAGAAAGCCGAAATAGTGTAGCTACATTGAATTTCAAAATCATAATACAAAATCAGAAGTAGTTTATTACAAGTTGGCTGAAAGTCGGCACGTTTTGAACTTCAAAAGTTTCAGTAGCCCAAAACCACGCCTTTTCCGGTTTGAGCTCGTCATATTTTCTTTAAATTGGTAATCAATTTTGCGGTCTCACCCTACGAGGTACAAAGAAGTCATTAACTCTTTACAACAGTAACTGTACTACTTGACCTGTTGTATCACTGTATAATGAACAAAACAATACAATGGAAGGCCTTGTCTTTTTACTCCTCTAAATAAATATTGCCCACATAGTGCCAATATTTGGACAAATACTCTAAGTGAGTTGCCAGGCTAACATGCATATCAGGAAGAATTGCTCGGCCACTGTTCCTAGAAACCATTCAACAATAACTAAACCTTTCTTTCCTTCCAGGGTATGCAACAACACTCGAAAGCTCTTACCGCGTACCAGAAGGCTCTTGAGCTGGACCCAAGCAATGCCGAGGCGCTGGAGGGCTACCGCGCATGCTCCACGCAACTTAACTCCAATCCTGAGGAGGTGAGTTCTTTTATTGCGCACTATTACTCTGCCTGCCCAAGTATGGTAAGGACGGTAGAAGTTTGTGGCCTGCTGCATACATCCACTGTCTGCAGGCTATGTTGATCAATGTTTTGGTCCTTTTCGACTGTGAAGACAGTGTTGGAAGATTTTTGTGTGTGGTTTGGCCTTAAAATGTTGTGAAACATTCACAACAAATGTAATAAAAAAGGCGTAAACAACATTTACAGTGGTACCGCCTTCACATATGTTTTTTTGATATCATATTCTAACACTTTGTTTAAACGCAGGTCCGCAAACGCGCAATGGCCGACCCAGAAGTGCAACAAATCCTCCGTGACCCCGCGATGCGCTGCATCCTCGAACAGATGCAACAAGATCCCCATGCTCTACAGGACCATCTCAAGAACCCAGACATCGCCGCCAAGATTCAGAAGCTTCTAGAATCTGGCCTTATTGCTATACACTAGTTTACGAATGCCTCCTCTAGAGATTAGGGTTATTATCAATTAGTATTCGAATCGATTAGAAAAACTACCAATAGTAGAAGTTGTTTCATTGCTGGCAACGTTTCTCCAATGATTTTGTTTGTACATTAGTCGGAAAGTTTTGCTGATAGCATTACAATTTATTTAACAATAACGATACCCAGCACTAGGACCCTATTAGTTTTTGTAATCGATTCAAATACGAGTTCGGAGTCTCGCCATCTCGGATACTTCTAAAATAGAGATCGAGTTACTGTTTTGAAAAGGATTTTCGCCTACCAAACGTTGAATGGAATTTAATTAGGTATCTAAAGTCATCGCTTTTTTACTGTGATTTTACTCTGTTAACGTGTTATGCTTGTCTCATATTGTAGGCTTGTGGACCATTCCAAAGTATGCTTTTTCAGTAAGTTGTGCTGTTTGGACTTTTTTCGGTTTTAGGTTTTATTCTAGCATATCTCTTAATTTGAAGAATATCTATAAGCAGATATACTGCCTGAATGGAATTTACATGAATAGCAATTTTTTTTTGTAATTTATTCAATAATAAAGAAATATGTAGGCAATCTTTTGTTTTATTATTACTGACTATATACACACTTTTCGAATCACAAAGACCATCTAATTCATTACGTTCAAAACCCTTGCCACATGCCGTTTGCTGACTTCAAAGACATTAAATTATTTTGGCTGACTCTCAGAGATTGAGGTTCTTGCTAGGCAGTGTGGAGTATTAATGGTAGGACACCACCATCTTCCTTACTTTAAAATGTTACGTTAGGTACGCCACCTCCACTGAAAGCAAAAATTTAAAAAAAGAGTATGTTTCTATGCTCGGCAATGGGATGACGCAGGCGGACTAGCCACAGAGTACTTTTTGATAGAGTGGACTAGCAGAAAACTGAAATAAACGCTAACTTCCCAGCCCCTACTCTTTTTAGAACTTTCTTGAGGTCGGCTTCCAGTCTAATCGGAAGCCGCTGAATGCCAGTATTTAACAAGGAGCGAAGCTAACTATCAGATAACAAGGATTAAACGGTAGCCGTTAGCGGGCTGCCTGTTCTTCTTTCCCTAAGTTTTTTAGCTGGAGAATACAAACAAATAAGATGGGGCGGGCGGGCGCCCGTACTATAGGCCGCATTCCGAATTGGCTATAATCGCTCAGCAGTCACAGCACTCAAATCGTGTCACATGCGTTCCATAATAGATAATACGATTATGACAGCTGAGAGCTGTCAATGTCAACAATTCGGAACGATCGTGAACGCGCTCAGAGCATTGAGATGGGAGTCATTGGCTCACAGTATTTCTTTGTTTAAACACCGCATTTCTTCTTTGGTTAGGTGGCGACTGTCAGCCAGAAGCACAATTTCAAAAATGCCACGTTATTTTAATTTAAAGATTTATGATGCAACTCAAAACATAACACACACTGACATCCTCATCCTCACACACACACACACACACTGTCATTTTTGACAGCGCTCACGGTGATATTATAACGCCGACCATGCGTTATCGCAAGATGACGCATGTCATAACGTCATCTATGGCGATTCACGGGTCATCTTTATAGCGATCACGTTAATTCGGTTCGGGTTTAAGCACGCTCAAATCGATTACATCGATTATATTCCCAATTCGGAACGCACCCATAGTAGAAAAAAAAACTATAACGCTCAAACGCTAGTAACCCTTCTGTCATTATAATCAATTTTGACTTTGACATTACTGACGTTGGTGACAGATGGGTGACAGTAATCGAACCATCCATTCATATTTTCATAGTCGCGGAAACACTTTACAGGAATTGCACGTAAAGTTTGTATGTTTTTAAATTACGTTTTTAGTAATAATAACTTATCAGCGAGTTGTAGTATACAACTTGCGAAGATGTTGAGAAGTGATTCACGTGTTTTATATTAAATTTAAGTGCCGTGTACCAATGAATAAACACGAAAAACGTGGGTGAGCAAGTGTTTTGTTTAAATACCGTGTTAAATTAATGCTGTGAAACGTAAGTAAACTAATAGTTTTATCTAATCAAATTAGATTTCATTCCCGTGTTTATGCTCTACATAATTTTAAATTAAATTACAGACATCATGTTCTATGCAGAAAAGTTACAAACTTTTCGTCAATTTAATTTTTTTAAATTAATCCCAATTAATTCAAGAATTTAAATTATCTTCTAAATAGCAAACCTACCAAGTAATGATATGATCTTCTAACTTCCTACTAAAGTCAAAAAATTACGCCTAAAAATAATAAAAGTAGTTGTTTGCAAATTCTTCAATGACATCAAACAATTTTTTATCTCAACGACCTACCTACTTGATTCGTATAGTCGCTAACGATATTTTATTAACTCATCATCTGCTAATGGCGAATATCATAATTTTAAAAACAATTTGCAAATCATATTGATGTCTAGGCCATAATGTGTAAAATCTATACATATAAATAAAGCTGAAGAGTTGGTTTGTTTGTATGTTTGTTTGAAAGCGCCAATCTCTGGAACTACCAGTCGGATCTCCTTTTTGCATTTGATAGCCCAATCCTTGAGGAAAGACAACATATTATCATCATGCTAAGACCCAAAACAGCCGAGCAAAATTATAAAAAAGTAAAAAAGAACTAAGCAAAAACGAAGTAGTAGGGCGATACGATGCGACGGACGGGGTGGGTCAGGGGAACAAAATCTGCACATGTACCAAGTTGCGGGCAGAAGCTACTATTAAAATAAAATACTGGAAACTAATCTGTCTAAATAATGTCTTTTGTTATTGTTACATTACTAAGCTGTATGACTCACAGAATTTACTTCTAGATGCTTTTGTTTACCTTACTAAGTGGCAATGTTATTTAAATTTTAATATACAGGGTGACTTGTAATTTGAGGTATTCCTTTCAGGGCCTGGTAGTCTAGCCAATTCGCAACAATTAAGCACCCCATAAGACCGAGGCAAATTTTCATGGGATTTGAGAAAACTCAATTTTCATTCCCAGAATTTGTCACTAAATATCACTTTTCTCTAAACTCTTGCATGTAATGGCCTTTATTGCTGTTCTATTGGATACCTGAGGGGCAATTCTGGTAATTTTAAGAACATTCACAGTCTGATCTCAGTCTCAATCTGTCAAAAATACCTCAAATGACAGTACATTTTGACAAGTTTTTGACATTTGTTTGTCGCTGAGATGAGACTGCGACTAGATTTTGAACGTTTTAAATTACGAGAATTGGCCTTCCTATACTTGACATTTAAAAGTTAAAGGAAGACGTTTATTAACCATTTCCAAAAATCATCTATGTACCTACATGAACTTTGACACTCCGCCGTCCATCTAATCTCTTTACCACCCTCTGTTGACTGATAGTGAATGCCTAAGGTATTAAGTCCACGGTTGTACCTCTTTGGCTGTGTGAACTTGGCACACAACTTTGAAAAAATTGTTTGTTGAATATCTAATATATAAAATTCTCGTGTCACAGTTTTCGTTGCCATACTCCTCCGAAACGGCAAGACCGATTTTGATGAAATTTTTTGTGCTTATCCGGTATCTATGAGAATCGGCCAACATCTGTTTTTCATCCCCCTAAACCGAAACTTACGCGGGTGAAACCGCGGGGCGCAGCTAGTTATTTATAGATTTGTAATTTCTTTCACAGGTAATTTATAGAAATCAAGATGGTGTCGTCGGGGGTGAGGAGCGGGCTCCTCCTGGGCTTTGGCTCGTTCCTGGTGGTCTCTGGGGCTGTCATGGTGGTGTTCTGGCCACCATTGTTCACTTCACAGTTACAAAAGGTAAGCAAAGCCACAGGTTTACATATAATACCTTGTTGGTGATAATGGTGGTCCTGGCTTATTCACAAACATTCGATACGATTCTGTGCCGAATCGAACATTAATCAATCTTATCGAACACGTCCTCTATCCTCCTTCATGTCTTGAGGAAAGTTTTGAGTATGAATATCGACAATCATACTCAAAGCATTCCTCACGGGCTATAAGAGTAGGGGAAGACCAACGATGGGTAGACTGTGTGAATGATGATATGGTTCGTGATGATATGGATGACGGATATTTTAGAAATAGGGGTGACTACCGAGATGACGACTAATAGAGAAGTATGGAAGAAAAAGCCATGTTGCGCCGACCACAAATAAATTGGGATAAGAGCAGAAGAATGCTGTTCGAAGGAGTCCTATAAACGCTGTATACGCAAAACCAAAACCTGCGTTTTTTTTTTCAGTTTAAATCGCTAGATTGGCCCTCGCCTTCACCGTGCTTAGTCACTCGATTGAGATTGACAGTGTTATGCAATTAGGATGCTGTACCCAAGGACCAAACTTTGCAGTTTCGTTGACATTTATTATTTTCTTCCAGATGTTGGTCCTAACAACAGAATCCATGTCGTTCAGCATATGGCGGGAGACGCCGATCCCTATGTACCTGGAGATTTACTTCTTTAACATCAGCAATGTGAACGAGATATTGGCTGGGACGGCTGAGAAGCTAAGCGTCGTGGAGATGGGCCCTTACGTGTTTAAGGAGTCGCATACAAAGGTGAGTTGCTTTTAAGAGATTCTCGATTGTATACTTACATACTTAGGTACAGTTACGCAGATATCTACCTACTACGCTTTGGAATGGGCAACTACCTTCATCTTTCTGACTGACCGACCCCTTGAGAATTCAAAAGTGCCTGTACCTAATTGGTTTATTTGAAATGAGTTTGAGTTCCGGATTAGCCCATAAGCAAATTCAGCAACTGCTTAGGGTTTCACGTCTCCGGGGGCACCATAAACAGCACCGAAAAAATATTTGCTAACACTTAAACCCACGGCTGTTTGAAAACCCGCGTGTTTTGTCGGCGGGAGATGTCGCTGGATTAACGTGGTAAAGGCTCTATGATTTGTCAATATTAATTAATAGCTTCTGCTGGCGACTTCATCCGCGTCAAATTTCTTGTTCCCCCACCCCACCCCATCGCATCGCATCGCTTCGCATCGCATCGCCTGGCCGTTCTTTCCTAGTTTTGTTTATTTTTGCTCGGCTCCTAAAACTCCTGGCGTGATGTTAAATAGCCTGTAGCCTTCCTCAAGAATAATCGTTTGTATGACGATGACGAACAGTCAGCAATTCAGCATGCGTACAGATAGTGGCATCCACGTAGACGCGCCGCACTCTTTTTCATAATGCTTACAGCACAAGTGTGCAACATTCCGCTAGTGTTTTAGTTTTGTCGATACAGACTAATTATTATTAGCGGGTAATTAGTGTGTATCGAAAAAACTAAAACACTAGCGGAATTAACTAGCGATAAACTCTAGCGATTAGGAAGAAGAGTGGGGCACGTCTTCGTGGATGGCACTATCCATACTAATATTATAAATTCGAAAGTAGCTCTGTCTGTCTGTATGTTACCTTTTCACGCCTAAACCACTGAACGGATTTCGATAAAATTTGGCAGAGAGATAGATTGCATCCCGGGGAAGGACATAGGATAGTTTTTATCGACATACCTCGCGGGAGAAGCCGCGGCGGGAAGCTAGTCTGTAATAAGAAATTCCTGTTTAAATACTTACTTATTCAAGCGTTGTAACTAGAAAAATGTCAGTCTAAGGAGAAGCATGCGTCTGATCGGCATACATAAACCTTTTTCCCATGAGGGTAGGCAGAAACTACAGAACGCCACCTGCTACGATCCTTACATATTATATAATTATCCTATTGCTTCGTTTAGGTTCATACATCTGCATAGTTATTCACAACCATTCGATCGATACCCTTCCGTGTCGAATCGAACTTCAATCAATAGCGTAGCACACTATCAATCACAATCTGAATCATTTTGAAGGATATTGCTAATCCATTGCTTCATATGTTCGATAAAATTGTCTACTCAACAACTTGAATAACGCAATAGCCATTCCTACTGTTAAGTGTGTTACGCAATTATCCCGCCTGCAGTGCGATTCTGTAACCATCTCACCGTGAAAACTTAGGTGAAGTGAGCGTGGAGTGAGCTGTCATTAGTGTAAATCCCTATAGCATTAGATGGAATGACAGCTCACTTCACCTAACTTCTCACGGTGAGATTCTAACAGAATCGAACGGCTGGTCTCCCTCATGTCGCTTTGTAAGTAAATTTTTACTATTTAGCTAGCTTGGTGGTCATTAACTGCGTTGTAGCTGCTATTAAAAGGCTCATTTATGTTGTAATGATGATGTCTATCTCTTCTTTATTACATAACATTTCAAAGCGTTTCCTTCAACATGACGACATTATGTAAAAACAAAAGATGTTTGTTCAACACAGTGTGCAAAATCATCATTATTGCCAACTGCGTCACATGGTCTACGAAATGTGTATTCAAATTAGTATTGTTAATATGTTTCTACATTAGATGATGTTGCGAACAAGTGCAGTAAGTACGCTTTAAAATTATTGTTTACATCACAAATTAAATGAATGACAGTTCTTATGATATTTGCTTATCTTAAAGTTCAAAGATTGTTTTAGAAGAACTTTGGACTGCATTAACGTCTGATCATTTCCATTCTCAGAATTTTAATTTGGATTTAACCAATAGGTACAAGACGATATTCAATTCAGATTCAACCAATACAAGCCCAGATTACTATTCTGGGCTTGTATTGGTTGAATAAGAATTGCTGATTCAAAAACTGAGTACCGACGACAAACTTTTAATATACAGAATGATTTTTTTTTACAGTCTCTAAATTTTTACAGGGTGTTCTACCCATGAATATGAACAATTTTCACTGTGGGACCAAATCTGAAATTACGAAAAAAAATCCGCTGTTTAATACAAAAGCCCAATACCGACTTGACCAAAATGTATGAAACAGCAGATTTTTAAAAAGAAGGAAGAACAGCCTGTAAACATTTCGAGAAGGTAAAAACATCACCGGTATACAGTGATCTTGAAGCCAGTATGGCTTTATAGAATCCAACATTGGGGCAGCGCCTGTAACTCAAGCATTAGCATCATATAGAGAATGCAGTACGCTATTTTGAGGTCAATCAGTGGCGTTCCTCGTCTTGCCACGAACGCTGAAATACACAAGGAGTTATCTACGAATTATGTCATGGACGAGATCATGAACATCACAAAAAGGTACAAGGAAAGATTGCAAAGGCACCCCCAAAGATCTGGCTGCAGCACTGAAAACAAAAAGTTACAGGAAAACACGTTGTCCACCCACACCTGCGTGGACCTAAGCACGAATACATACGCACGAGTAGATGGCTCGCTGGAGTCACGCTCTTCCCGCCAATATTAACCCCTAACTCATCCGCTAAAAGTAAAACTGATCGCGGATAATCACAAAACACAAAAAAAAAACCAAAGGCCTGATTTACTTATACATACCTACATATACAGGCTGACTTATTCTATCCAGGACGTGTTAGTGTGACCTATTTGCAATAATAAAGCACCCCATAAAGCCTATGCGAAAATTCTTGGGATTCAAGAAAACTCAATTTTGTTTTTCTGAAAATTTCCCAGAATTCGTCTCAAAATATCACTTTTCTCTAATCTCTCAGATGGAATGGCCTTCATTGTTATTCCATTGGATAACTAATAAGTTATGGTTTACGAAAAATTTGTCCTGAAAATCGTTTTCAAAGTTTATTTATTTTAGTTTTTTACTTTTAAATAATTCCCGATATACTTTGTTTAAGCTAGTTGTCTAATGTAGAGTAAACAAGTCACTGACCTCTACATGTTCGTATGTATTTGGTGTCCGCGAAACTTATTAACCTGGTTTTTGTTCCGTAATACCACAACAGCGTGAAAACGCGAGTGTAGTATCATTGTTATGTATTTGGTGTAATTTTAATTGTTATATAACATGTTACATCTGTGTTTTACCATCTCTGTGAAAACCAGCGCCAGGCATTAGTTGTCTGATATTTAGGTATGCTAAACTGCTGGGCCTATTTTGCGCAGCCATACAATACAATTTTTTTTCCAGTTTTTTTTTTTTTTTGCTTTTGTGTGAATATTGTTTGCCTTACATAACCTGGGTCAAATAAACTTATTTTATTTCTTCTTTTCTTTCTTACTGCAATTATGACATTTTTTTAAATGTGTACACCAAAACATAACAACGCCTGTATTCCCCAAAGGGTCAGGCAGATCCTAGAATTGATAATTTCATGAAGTGTTCGACCGTTTCATAAAATGGCCAGCAAAAATTTGCCAGGCACAAATCTAGGCTCCGGGCTGCTACTGAGAAATTCCAGATGGAAAACCCAGTAGCACTGCCTGACCCGGGAACCCAGGACCTCATGCTCAGCCAGCTCAGCAGCAGCGCTTGCGTCCACTAGAACAAAGCGGCAGTAATTTTGCGAAATCAGTGCCATATTTGTATGTGTTTTTGTTCATATTTTTTCCGTATCTTATCGCTAAAACATAAATGCTGTTGCACAAGAGTCGGTTTTATATTTAACTTCCATGCGTAGACATAAATATTTTACGATTTCGCCATTTACGAGTACATTTGCGCTATTTATTTGTCTAGGACTGGAAATTATGAAAAGCCCAAAATAAGTATTGGTGTTATAAGATTCGTAGTTTTTTTTTTCTTTCGGGGAAATAACATCACGCTTGGCAAAATTTGGAAATAGAAAATATTCAATTAGTTTTATCTACATATAAGTATGTATATCTATGTAAAGAATCTTCGATTATTTTACATCAGCACTCATGCCACAATACATACTTGTGTAAATAAATAGGTAATTACAAAAATAAATTAACATTCTTCAGGTAATCCGAATGATAGGAAACGTTGATAAAGAAGATTTCAAGCACGCGTTGTTTTTTCGGATAATTCACCTCAAGGCGAACATCTCACCTTGACTGCATGTGAACTAACAACAATAGTTACCTATCATAATCTTTTTGCTAACGCGATTATTATGATAATTTGTAATAAGCATTTCAATGATGTAATAAGCGCGTCTTTGGTTGCTTGGTAACTGAAAATTTTACCCCGCGAAGCGGCAGTAAACATGGCACATCGGGACTTAGAAATAATCGACTGAAATCCTACAGGATGCTCCTGCTATCACGAGTCGGGAGAACGAGACCCCACTTTCAATAACAATCCGAATGATTTTTTTAAGGATATTTCTAATGCATTTCTTCATAGGCTTGATAAACTGTAAGCATGAATTCAGCACATGATTCTGAACCTGCGTAGAAAATTTTCGTAGATTATTTAATAAAAAATTACCTGTTCCGTACATTTTGACCGAGTATTTGTATATTAAGTATATTTATAAAGATGTTCACCCATCCACGGAGCAACCGCGGCAAGCGTAGCTTAACCTGATCGATCTACCCGTGCGGCTGATATTACTTAGCCACAAGTTATGTACTTAATATAAATATAATTTTCTGTATTGATTGACAGAATAAGGAAAACAGTGATAAGTGCCTACTAAGTAGTTCGCAGATGATTTTCACGATCACTAAGATTTTCATGCGAAGAATGTTTACGTATTTAAGGCTCTACCTCGAAAATCTAAAATCCTCGAAAACCTACTAAGCGAGCGAAAGTGATGCAATTACTTTTGAAACGCAAAAGAAGAGAGATGGCTTATAATGTGCGTGCGCTCGGAATAAAACGACGCGGGATGTGCCAAAATTAATTTACTCCTTTTTTAACAAAATAAATAAATTAAATTTAAAACTACTTTGAGTAGTTTGATATGATAATTCTCTGTTTCAAAGTAAATTAATTTCATTGAATAACTCTTAAGCGTTACGCCGTGATGTCGAAAAAAGTAAAAAAATAGATATAACTTTGTAATTTTTTTGTATCGAGAAAAATTCATTGAATCGTGTATTCCTTTTACACGATACTAGATCAAAGAGTCAAAAAACATATACTAAAATGTTGAACCCCTATTCCACATACTTAACAAGTTACACGAAATAGAAAAAAAACACATTTTTTCAACACAGCCCCTTAATTCTCTGCGTGTGGTTTCGGTTGCCGTCGCTTTTTCTTTAGCGAATTGTACGATGAGAAAGTACGATCAAGAAAATTATAATGATGACCAAATGCATGACTTTATGATCGCAGATTGCATTGCAGTTACGTGTAATATAATACGTAATGGCAAATTGCAGTGGTTTGTTTGATGTCATGCAATTTTAGTAGGTAGGTAATAATTAATCGCTATTGTTTTCCCAGACTGCATGCGCAGATTTAAATTGGAGAACAAAACTAAGTATAGCTATTATAATAAGTTACATGTAGATATACTTACTGCTTATTTAAAAGCTATAATGGTCAAAAAAAAATCTGCTGATTCATACATTTTGGTCTAGTAGGTAAGTTTTGTATTAAACAGCAGATTTTTTTTCGTAATTTCAGATTTGGTCCCATAGTGAAAGTTGTTCTATTCATCGGTAGAACGCCCTGTAAAAAAAAACATTCGGTATACATGTAGAAAGGTAGGCTGTTAGGACATTCAAAGACAGGGTTTTATACTACGATGAAACAAGTGCACCGACTTTGAAAAAAAAAAACAGAAAAACCGCCTAATGGCAAAACATAGAGAACCCAATGATGTTATATATAATACCTGCATTTAGAGAATCTATTTAAATGTTGTAACATCTCACACACTGTGTAAACCTATGTTTACAAATTAATAAATATTCTGATTCTGATTCGTAATGGAGCAGTGGTGGCTCAGTGCAGTGGTACCGTCCCAGACTTACAAGTTTTTAGTTGAAGTTTGAACTCAGACAGGCACTTTACTTTATGTATTTAATTTTATCACCACTGCTCTCAAAACGGTGAAGGAAAACATCGTGAGGAAACCTATGTCCTAGAACCAAAAATTCGAAGCCATGATACATTCACAAACTCGCACTAAGCTCGCGTGGTGGATCACAGCCCACCCCCTTTTACAGAGGGGAGGCCTGTTTTATAGGCTGATTATGCTAGGGAACTGATTGTTGACTGCTCTGTTGGTCTATCACACGACAAAACGCAAACGTTTTTGCAAACGCGACTGCTAGGCCTGGGATCTCTCTGGTCGTGTCCGATTGCCGTCCCATCGGACAATGACAGTGAGGGAAGAAAGAGTGCACCTGTGTCTGCGCACGCACTTGTGCACTATAATAATCTCCCGCGCCGAAGGCTGGTCTCCGCTGAGATTCGTCGCCATGGCAGAAATTCGGTCTGGAGGACTTTATTTTTAACCGACTTCAAAAAAAGGAGGAGGTTATCAATTCGTCGCGTTTTTTTATGCTAGGGTACTAAACATCATATTGTATTTTGTATTCTTCAACAGGTGAACCTGACGTGGAACGACAACAACAGCACGCTGACGTTCTACAACCAGCGCTGGTGGCACTTCGAGCCAGATATGTCCACTGGATCCATCGCTGATAATATCACCAGCATCAATCCCATCATAGTGGTATGTCGCTTTTATGATATTGCATTGCAATGAAGGCCTGATTGCCCCGATGCCCTAGAAACCCTGATAATTCCTGGCCATGTGGACAATACCAGAAGACGCGTACCTTTGCAATGGGAGACACGGTAAAATCGCTCTTCGGGACGGCTGTACTAAAGGCCAGTGACCTAATTGCGTAATCACAATCTGAATCATTTTGAAGGATTTTGTTGCTTCATATGTTCGAAAAATTCTGCTGAACAACGTAAATAACGAAGTGGATGTTGTGGAACTGTCGAAATTAAAGCCATTCCTACTGTTACTGTTACCCAATTACCTTGCTGGTATAAGACAGCAGTCTTGAGAACGCATTTGTCAAGCTTTGTCCTTCGTAGGTTCGCACCCACGCCCCTCTCATGCTTGAGGAACCAACTAAGAAGAGAACTATAAACAGCTTTTGCTGTAGAACCTGTGAAGAAATTGAAAAAAAAAAGCTGTTTCATACGGAAATGCAATGCCTTCCAATTAAAATATGTGTAAAAGCATCTTCGATAGTTCAGAGTTGATCGCACAAAAAAGAGTTTTTCATCAACATCACAGCCTTTTCTCAACTATCTTGGGGTTGACTTCCAGTCTAACTGGATGCAGCTGAATAACAGTATTTTACATGGAGCGACTGCCTATCTGACCTCCACAACCCAGTTACTGGATAATACGATCACCCCTTATAATATTCTCCAGACCTTACTGACATGTTTATTATGTCCGTACAGACAGTGGCCTACATGATGCGCAACCAAAACTACGTGATCAGACTAGGAGTGGAGGCCTTCCTGCGTTTGTACCACAGGAACATGTTCCTGACGGCCAACGTGACGTCATGGATGTTTGACGGCATCAGCGACCCTGTGCTCGACCTTGCGACGCAGATGCCCGAGCTTCCTATTAACATACCGTACGATAAATTCGGGTGGTTCTATGAGGTGAGTGATATTTTTAATTTTCGGCCCTTTTTACCACCTTCGTAAGAATCCGAGTTTTTTTTTTCTTTTTTCATTTATTTCTGGCGTCAAGGCATAGGCATATAAAAACGCACAATACCATATTAATATAACTTAAAAATACTATAAATACAACACCCCAGCAGCGTAGCTGTGTGTTCAGTTGTTGCTCGATAGAAAATAGCGTTCATTAAAATAATTCAACAATATCTATTTAGTTGATCTATTTGTCCAAGAGACGGTTTTCCAAACATACTGTGCAATTGAACTTGCTAAATTGTAAAAAAAAAAGTAATTTTGCATGTGTAACGCATTCCGTTAAAATCATTGGCTCGTTTTGTTTCACAACGAAGACGTTTGCAGGTTATAAATCCCTATTATTGCCATTTTCCATTTCAGCGAATCATTATCAATCATTATGTAGTTTTAGGCTGAGACGTTGCCTGAGGTAGCTGCGGGGTGTGGGAGGGGTGATAGTTGTCACAAGTTGATAAGTCACTGAGCTGGAGCTCTTGCATCTTTACATTTTCATCGCTCAACTCAGCGTCGCGAGTTGAAATCCAACAATGAAATCTTATTTAGGCATTACTTTTAAGTGTCACATAGAGTTAGTGAAAACGGGCATAAGTCCCGATAGAACTAAAACCACAATACGTTCATATTATGACTCAATATAATTTATTTCGCATCATTGTACCCCTTTTATCTCTAATGACCCAGTTAGCCCAGGAAACGTGCACTTTTAAAACAAAATATTGATTCTTTCTACCGCAACAAAGCGTCGTTCATTTATATCTGACGAGGAGCAAAGTTCAGCCGCCGCAAATGTGTACAATATTCTTAATTTGTCGTGCTGTGATTCATTTGCACTAACTGTTTGGTCGCCATATCGCTGTGATGACAATATATCATCACGTTTGATGATTCTGTTATCGTGTCTTGTTTTCCGGAATCATCTTGAATGTTGATAATTTTTCCCTACATATTGCAGACTGCAGTGTCAATCGTGAATGTCAAATATTTTGTGCACACTTTTTTCAATATCCCCTGATTCTTCTTCTTCGTGTGTTGACGGCTATCTAAATGGACTTGGTTCAGATTTCTGCTACGTGTTTGGCGCCATCAGTAGCGTCCGTCAGCTCCTGTAACGTGGAGAGGACAGGGCCCTACCCATCTCCCACAGTATTTCCCATGGAGTAGTCACTCCATGTGAAATACTTCATCCAGTTAGACTGGAATAATTATAAAAGAATTTAGTTTTTGGTTTTGAAACTAAAGTTAGCCTTGAAATGGCTACTCCTGGCTTCGAACTGTTTTGTTTTTTTTTATCAAACAATTTTAGTTAAATCAAACATCAGTATCTATGACACGTTAGCAAACAGTACACTTAAAAATACATTACGCAATAAAACATTCCACCCTGCAGTATATAGCAATAGTATTTTTTGTATGGTTATAAAAAAAAAATACCATATATAATATAGACCTTAAGAACCTACATTCAATTGGTATTTTTAAAAGTAAGCTAAAACACTTCCTGATTAAAAAGGTATATTACTCTGTGAAAGAATTCCTTGAAGAAAAATAATTATTTAATATTAAAATGATTGTGATACTTATTATAATGTGATATAAATTATAAGAATAGTATGATAAAATATAAAATGTATGATTAATGTCTGTAATATAATGTAAACTGTATATAGGTAACTGTAATATTGAGTAAGTATGTACCTACTTATACTTTTTTAATATTTAAAACCATTTAAATTGCAATGCCGTAACAGGCATCTAAGCTCTAAGAACCTACCTATTGTTAACATCTTCAAAATTCTGTACACTTAGTTCGCAATAAAGAATTTGAATTTGTTTGTTTAGGAGGAGGTGTAGACATGCAAATGTATTTAAATTAGTAGTATGTTGATAAGATATCATAATTATGTTGATAAGATATCATAATTAAGTCGAAAAAATTCTGACCTTAAGCGTTTGGTTACAATTAACCCCAGCCCCAGCATTGAAACAATATGAAATTAATCAAATCTAATATTATGAAGCGAAAATATTTAATTTCTAGTACTTATGTTTTTTGTTACACTTTCACGCTAAAACGGCTGAACAGATTTCGATGAAATTCGTCACATGCAGGGTAGACCATGACCTGAATTAGGATAGGACATATAATAGTTTTTATCCCGATATTCCCACAGGATCGCGTATTTATAAATTATCATGCACTAACTTCTACCCCCGCCTTCGCCCTCGAGGATGTCGGAAATTATTCCACGGGAACGTTCTATCGGGACAAAAAGTAGCCTATGTCCTTCCCAAGAATGCTACCAATCTCCTTGCCAAATTTTATCGAAATCCATTCAGTGGTTAAGGCGTGAAAATATAACATACAGACAGAGTTACTTTTGAATTTAAAATACTAAGTATGCATTCTCTCAGTTTTCATAAATAAGTAATGGACTATCGGCTACCGGGGTTGGTTATATCTGATTTTTTTGGTATGTAAAATTAAACCTAATTAGTATTTAAACTGTGTAAGACTTGAACGCCTTGGCTGTCATTAAACGATGTAATAAGCTTCGAAAAAGCAGAAAATCTGTCTAAACCCCTTGGACACATTGTTTCCGGGTGAAATAGGGTCCGTGAAGAAATCGGCATGTCCTAGAACCTAAAATTCGAAGACATGTGGCGTCTACCAACACGCACTGGGCCCGTGTGGTGGATTACGGCCCACTCCCTCTCGCCGAGAGGAGGCCTGTATCCCAGCAGTGAGAACATTATAGGATGCCAAGATAGGGTCCATTCCTTGTAACTAAAATTCGTAAAACTGGACAGTAAGGCAATCCTAACAGCGAACTGTGCACTAATCAACTAGCTTTCATAACAGCAATTGCGCGAATATTACATAACGGATCGTCTGACCGACTTGTCAATGTCACGGCACAATGAACACATTATGCAGCGTTGTAACGATTTTACTAGTAATGCTGACTTGAAGATTTTTGGTTTTATCTTGAGAAAATTTGCATTCATTTTTAATCCACATAATTAGTAGATACTGTATGGAATCATCAAAGTCAAAGTCAAAGTCAAAACGTTTATTGCGAACTAAGTGTACAATCACACAATGATAGAAGATTAATTTCAAGTACCTAATTAGCTCATTAAGTAAATAGCGACCTCAGAATTTATGTGTATTTAGTACTTCCCACTTTCCCAGAGAGACAAAATTCACTTCGCAATTTCCACTAATCCGTGCGGTTTGCTGTTTTCTCCACTTCTAGCTAAACTTTTATACTTCACTAGCAACGCCCCGTGGTTTCACTCGCATAAGTTTCGATCCCGTGGGAATATCGGGATAAAAAGTATCCTGTCTTTTCTCGGGACTCAAAAATGATCTCTATACCAAATTTCATGTAAATCGGTTCAGCGGTTTAAGCGTGAAGAGGTAACAGACAAACAGACAGACACACTTTCGCATTTATAATATTAGTATGGATTTCTTAACTTATCATCGCGCCTGTATTCTCTCTAAAGGATTAGGTAGAGGTGCACCTATACTCGTAGTACACCCAAATTTCGCTATGTAATAAGGGCGAGCATATATTTAATTTCTTGTAGATCCACATCTACCGAAGTAACTATCAATATGATGACTAAAAGCGAAAGTCATCATCATCATCTGTCTAGCCTTTTCCCAACTATGTTGGGGTCGGCTTCCAGTCTAACCGGATGCAGCTGAATACCAGTATTTTACATGAAGCGACTGCCTATCTGACCTCCACAACCCAGTTACTGGGTAATACGATACCCCTTGATAAGACTGGTTGTCAGACTTTCGGGCTTCTGACTACCCGTAACGACTGTCAAAGATCCACGAATGACAGCCGGGACCAACGGCTTAACGTGCTTTCCGAGGCACGGAGGGGTCTCGATATGTAAAGATGGTCACCTATCCACAGACCAACCGCGGCAAGCGTAGCTTAATCTGATCGATCGACCTGTGCGGCTGTTATTATTTAGCCACGGGCCCCTCAAAAAAAAAAAAGCGAAAGTATGGATGAAAAATAAAGACCAAAGAAACGATGGATGGACTGTGGGAATGATGATATGTTTAGAAAGGGAGTGACTACCGAGATGACGACTAATAGAGAAGTGTGTGTAGTAGGAAAATACATGTTACACCGACCCCAAATAAATTAGGATAAGGGCAGGGATTTCAATCCTCCTCTCCAAAAACAATGCACGCTACACAAACAGTAATCGTTAATATATTGCATCACAGTTGTTACGATCGAAGAATTCCTTCATGGATCATACGTACGTGCTTTCTACATTGTGTAATGAACGTGCAAGCTACTAGTATATGTGGCTGGATATGGACTAGCTTCCGGTGGGTCTTGTAAGGTGTATGGAGCCTTTTATGACCAGCGAATAAATCCTACATAGTTTGAAACGTCGCTACATGACGTTTCTTGCCCATCTTCTCCATACGAAACTACATTCTGGAAGGGGCAGCTAGAATCTATCAGTTTTAATATAGTAATAATGTACAAGTATATAAAAAAGGAAAAAATCATAGGGCATCAAATAAATCGTCCGCATCGTTATGTCAACAAGAAAAGTGCCCATAAGGCTGGCAGCATCGCCATGGCATGGCGGCATTGCCATACAGCGTGGTAATGCTGCCAGACTTTTGGCCAGTAGAATCTAGTATGAATTCTTTTCTTTTCTTGTAATTTGTGACCTTCAGAAGTGCTTTTTATTAGTCTCTAATTGAAAGTCACGATTTGACTTTGATTTTTTTAACCGACTTCCAAAAAGGAGGAGGTTATAATGTTCTGAGGTATTTATGTTTTTTTTTTTGTGTTAACCGTTTTCTTTGTGGCATCTCTGAAATACTAAATCATTTCATAAAAAAATAGTAAATCTACTGATTTTGAGACTTGCGGTTTGTTGTTATATTTTTAGTCTTCGTTTAAATAGTAATTAGTGTACCTACCAATGTCAAGCTCAGCTCAACTCAGCCTTATTCTTGTAAAGGTTAATGTTAGCTGTTGTGTTGACGGATAATATTTTCCCCCATCACGTCTGCAGAGATTCGCTAGATTAGATTAGCTAGCGAAACTTGACCCTGTATAATCTCTTCTATCAAAAGAATCTGCCAGTATTCGGGCCTGTGGTAAGGGGTTCGGTCTTTTGCCTACATAAACCAAGATCTCTCGCAAACCAAGATCTCTTCCCTCTGCACTTATAAAGAATATGGTACCTTTATTACCGAAATATATCTCCCCAGCGCAACGGCTCCATAGAATTCGACGGATCCTTCAACATGAACACGGGTGCCCACGACTTCTCCATGCTTGGCAACGTGCATGAGTGGCGGTACCGCAATAGGACAGACTACCGCGATGAATGCGGGGAGGTGAAGGGGTCCACCGGGGAGCTGTGGGCCCCGGAAGACGGCCAGCCCGAGCTGTATGTGTTCGCGTCGGATATTTGCACGTGAGTTGATGATTTTGCTTTGTCTAATTTTGGGATGGAAGTCAAGGAAGAGGGTGGGGTACACCTAACAAATATAACAACTCAGTGGTAAGGAAACGCACTATTGCACCTCTTGAGGGTGACTCAAGGCCTTTCGGCGGGTATTATAGAACTCAACTCGAGACATAACTTGCATTACATAAAACAATACTTAAAACTATGAGTAAGTTACTACTTACTTATTCAGAAGTTGCCAATTTAACTACACTCTTAAGTATAAGAGTGTAGTTAAATTGGCAACTTCTGAATTCAGATACGTGTTAAGAGCACACTAGCCGATATTTTTCCAATTAAACGGGAGAGTATACTCCACTGTTTGACAATGTACAGACGCCAGCACATCAAGCTACCCGAAACTGTAAATTTTCCCAATCAGCATTGAACCTAATGCTTTAGCGATAAATTTGAAGATCTATTAAATGAATTTGGCTGTTTGTAGTAGCTTGATATGCTGGCGTCTGTACATCCAAAGTTAAACATTATATCGTTTAACATTTAACAATGTATCGAACGGTGTTTGTGTGGGTGCGAACTAAACGTTGTGCGTGTAACTGCTCATCACTGATACATCTCTGTTGGACACGATGCCAGGTGAGACAGCGTGCTTTTTGGCCACGCTCTACTGTAAGTTCGAGCTCGCGACTAGTTCAACCTTAATAAGTAGTATAGTTAGGTTTTGTAATACCAGCCTTAGTGTAGTTCTCGGGTTGCTTTTCTTTGGAAAAAAACTGCAATGATTACCATGTGGATGCAATCATAGTTCACCGTTACTATTGTGTACTAATAAGTACAATAATTTTAAATAGAAACAAAGTTCTACACACACTTATCTGCAACTCAAAATCGGTATAGTGAAATCATTATTTCAATTAAAAATCCATTTGAAAGTCAACTTAAAAAAGGACGAGAATGGACTTTAATCTATAGATAAAAGATATTTATTGGTCGATGCAATGACATCAGCCGTTATCTCGTAGACAAGATAACGGTTATGAATCAAATATCTGCGGTTATCTTATTGTAATAGGGGCTCGTGGCTCAATAATAACAGCCGCACGGGTCGATCTTAAAGGTTTGCCGAGGTCGGTCCGCGGATGGGTGACCATCCATTACTTACCGAGACCCCTCTGTGCCTCAGAAAGCTCGTTAAACCGTTGGCCCAGGCTGTCGTTTGTAGATTTTTAATAGGCGCTACGGGAAGTCAAGCCCGAGTCTGACAGCCAGTCTTACCAAGATGTATCGCGCTGTATTTGTTTAGACTGGAAGGCTACCCCATCATAGTTGGGAAAAGGCTGGCGAACGGATCATATCTTATAGTAGGAGATATCAAAACACGACAGTCGGTAGGGGGCAATTTTAGAACATTCACTTACCAAAACAAACGCAGTACAAACCCAAAAATTTAATGATAGTCCGTTCTAAAGGCCACCAGGATTGGCGCCAGTCGAGGGAGCTCCTCAACGTTCTAAAGGCCACCAGGATTGGCGCCAGTCGAGGGAGCTCCTCAACGTTCTAAAGGCCACCAGGATTGGCGCCAGTCGAGGGAGCTCCTCAACGTTCTAAAGGCCACCAGGATTGGCGCCAGTCGAGGGAGCTCCTCAACGTTCTAAAGGCCACCAGGATTGGCGCCAGTCGAGGGAGCTCCTCAACGTTCTAAAGGCCACCAGGATTGGCGCCAGTCGAGGGAGCTCCTCAACGGTCAACAGTGCAGATACAGACAAGATTTTTTTTCTGTTTTGCCTTTTGTCCTAACAAAAGATTTGTTTGTTGATGGCGGCTTGTTATTTTATAGACATTTTTTTTATGGTAAAAAGACATATTAGCGTTTTTCCAAGTTCGCTATACAATCATTTTCTTAAAAACAATTGGAACTTTGGTACTTACAATAATTATTTAATCAATCAACTCAGGCTATCGCAGTCCACTGCAGGACATAGAGTTAAAATAAAACCTTCGCTGTTAATGCAGTTAAGTCACTTTATCAATACGTCGCATAGCACCGTTTTAAGTTCTACTCATTTAAAAAAAACATTGGAGCGATGCGTGTCTCAAATTACAAGGTCACTGACCTTACGTAACGCGACCGGTTTTTTTTTTACAATAAAACGTATTTTGTTAAGTTAATAAAGGCTGAGGTAAACATGATCTGTTTTTGAAAATCCGAAATTATACAGGGTCAAAACTTGCCGAAACTTCACAGAGAATAAAATGTGATTTTCAAAACTCCTTTTAACTCATAGTTTTTGAGTCCCGCGGCTGTTGACCTCGTGCTGATGTAGTTACTTGATATTACGACTGTACTAAATTATACTTTGTGGTTCAGATCATTTTCGACAGTATCTTTAACTTCATATTTGTGATGCTGGCTATACCATATACCACCTTATCACAGGAACAAAGTATCACTTATACTACCGCGATGGTCTAGTCTAGTGGTCTCAAGCGCTACTGCGAAGCATGAGGTCTTGGGTGCGATTCCTTGGTCGGCCAAACAGTTTTTTAAATTTTTTCTATCTGGAATTTTTTTTGGCAACAGCTCAACCCACGGAGTAAATTTTTTACTCCGTGGCTCAACCATAGGGGTTGAGCCACGGTGAAATGTGGGTGTGCTATAGGTATACACTGCCTAAGCCTTTGGGTTAAAGAGGGGTGTTGTTATATTTATCCTTCCATACGAATATCATAAACGCGACACGCGACGTCAGTAACTCTGTGTGTCTGTTACATTTTCACCTCAGCGCGGGCGAAGCCGCGAGCAAATCCTAGTAACTTATACAAGGTTTTTTTTTATATATCCCATAACTCTAGGGTATCAATGAGACCATATCAAAAAATCAACTGGCATATGAATTATTTTTCATTTTTTTTTTGTTTTAATTTTTCATACAAAATAATTCGACAAAGTCACGATTATTAATATAAAACACCCTTACGTGAAATATGACAACGTCGCATTTTCTTAGCTTTAAATATGAATGATTGGTTTGAATGAAAATGAATTACTCGTATTTATCAATGAAACTTAGATACATGATGTCTTCGAAACTATGCATTTTTGGACCACAAATTCTAGGACTTTTCGTATTATTTTTATTTATAGAATATATAACCCTATGTTATCTATAAAAATCAATGTTTGTATGTTTGTCCTCTATGCGTTCCGAAACCATTGGTCAGGTTGTGATGAAACTTTGGTAACCCGGTTCTGGGGACGCCCGTGAGGGTTCCTAATTATTAAAACATGGGAAAAATAACAAAAAAATAATCTGAGGCGGTACGAAGCTTAAAAAAAAAACACTTTGTATAAGCTATACTATTTATTTTCAGGTACATGGCGCTAAGCAAAGACCGCAATGTGCAGGTGGAAGGTATCGACGGCGTGCAGTACGCGGCCAACGACTCAGTGTTCGACAACGGACATAAATACGCTCACATGGTACGTTCAATACATCCCCTCTGAGTACGCAATCTATTAGTTTTTGTTTTACCTTACTTTAATATGCTTTTGCGTTAGCAGATGCAATTTCCAGCATGCGTTTTTCCGTAAGTGGTAATCAAAACCCTCATTATCATTTTTTTTTTGCTTTCGGTTTACTTTTTTTTTGTATTTTTTGGTATATTGGCGTGGCTAGCTGACATGGCAAATTATTACCTAATTTAATGTTCCATAATTTTAATTACTTTGCATACCTGCTATTGTATAGAATCAAGTTTTTCTGACTGAACAGACAGCTGTGCTGCTGAGGAGTTTGTTGTTGCGCCACTTCTTCCCAGCGGAAGCACTTGAAAGTGGTGAAGATCGGGTGTTTTGGGGGACTGTCTTATGTAATTTTGACGTTAGAATAGTGCTGATTGTCAGCCTAATTTGAATAAATGACTTTTGATTTTGATTATGAAGTCGTTGTCATATTTCAGACGTTCATATTTGTGAAACATCTGTTCGAAATTGTTGTTGCAGAATTCACCACCCTACCTGCGTGACACACTATCTATCACAACTGAATCATTGTGAACAATATATTGCTAATTCATTGCTTCATATTATGTTCGAAAAATGTATCTTCTCAAAAATGTAAATAAACCAATGAATGATGCTGATTGAGGTGTGCGTTTTGGGAGCTGTCTTTTGTAACATTCTCGACGTTAAATTAAAAAAGACAGCCTAAGGGCTCGTACACATAAACACGATATGACATCGCATCGTAGGAATCTGCTAACCACATTGCTGCAATTAGTTAATGTCAGGTTACTTCTTTAACGTTAAATATGATTGTAGTGACTAAATTAAAAATTAAGTTCAAACTTTGTCACGAAATTTCAAGTTTATTGTATTAATAATATTGCTGGTTTGTTTAAGAAACGTCGTTGTCGTGAAACGATGCCGCGTCGTCGATGCGACGTCGTATCGTGTTTGTGTGTACGAGCCCTTATCTATATCATGTCACAACCATACCAGGCATGCTACTGCGACAACGTGCGCGACGCGGACTGCGTGCCGTCGGGCGCGCTCAACGTGTCGGACTGTCGCTTCGGCGCGCCTGCCTTCGTGTCCCTGCCGCACTTCCTGCACTCTGACCCCAGCTATGCCAGGAAGATCGACGGCCTTAACGCTACGGAGTGAGGAACTACTTTTTCTATATTTGTGAGCAGTAAACAATAACACACCCAGCTAATAGTAAGTCTTCGCTGCCGTCTATGAACATCTGCAACACCACAAGCATTACACGTGTGTTGCCATCGACAGACAAAAGTTGAAGTGTTTTACCTTTCGCAACGGAACACAGTAACTAATAACTGATCGAATAGGGGACAGTAAATATTACGATTAATAAACGGTGAAAATACCCCCGACACAAAAAAAAACGTCTAAAAAGTAAAAAAAAAAAATAAAAACACTTAGGTATACCCAGAGTGTCGAGGTTTATACCCAGCAATAATTAATTTATGCTGTTTTAGAAAGGATGACTGCTGGAAACTTCCTATTTCCATTAGCCGTCCCCCGACGCGACAACGCTTGGATCAAAATATTACCTACAACTTATATTAAACTTATAGGACCAATACATATAAATTTTTTACTTTTTAGGGGTTTTTGTTTGTGTCGGGGGTATATCAATTTATTTCTAAGAGACTCGCGAGGACCCAATTCATTCCAAATTATCTTTTATTCACAGGGACATGAACTTCAGACTAGCGCTGGAGATGTACACGGGCATGCCGCTGTCTGTGGCCGCGCAGCTGCAGATCAACCTGCTCGTCAGGCGAATCCGAGGGATTCCGTGAGTAACAACATAAATATTCATAAACTAGCTGTGCCCGCGACTTCGTTCGCGTGGATGTCGGAAAACAATTGGTAATGTGTGTAATTGCCACTCCTTCATTGAAAAGGAAGAATCATCAGATCTTGCCTGGTAACGCTTCCCTTACCTAGGGTTCTCTTCCACGGCCCTTCCGACTGCAGTCACTGCGTCTTCATGGTTCATAATGACAATGCGACGAAGTGTCACTTTGATTTTTGAGAATAAAAATAAAATGAAAGCGCCTGCTCGAGGCTGATTATCTAACCAAACAGCCATATGTCCATTTTATTTAGTGTCTGTTTTAGAATACCAACTTGTAAAATCATATCACCATTTTATCTAAAGTATATCTGAGATTAGTAGATGAAGTTTGAAGTTAGTTTTTCTAAGTCTTAGTTTCTTCTCTGCGGTAAATTTAGAATTTCTTACCTACTCAATAAATCAACTGCCCGTCTGGCGGAGTGTGCTGAAGCGTTATCATGGTAAATAAAGTAAAAATTTCGACAAATAGGCAAAAAAACTTGAAAGTAGTCATGATTTAAACCTTATGTAAATAAAAAAATGCTTCTCTGTAAACGATTTTAGAAAGGTTCTTGCCCCTCGAAAGAGCTTCTACATAAAGTTGCCCGTGTAAAAAGCAACCCATTAAACTTTGGTTATATTTGACACCGGCCGCCCTTGAAAACTACGAAGATGAAACCCATGAAAACTTTAGACATGATTTTGATTTAGACCTTATACTGCCGAAAACCAGAAAAAAAATTGTAAAGCTAATTATATATATAAATATATAAAAAAAATATAACCGACTTCCATAAAAAACCCTACAAAGTGCAAAATAACCTTAGTTTGGGAAGACGTTGCGCGTTGGCAAGAAATTACAGACTTCTGAAACCAAAGATCTATTGCACTTTGAAGTGTGGTTTTTAAGTCGGTTGTATTTTATTTTATTTCACACAAAGTCGTGTCAGTTTATATTAAAAACCATGAAAACGACAAACATTTAAAAAAAAAATTGCAGCCGCCATCTTCGATTTTCATTTTGACGTCACTATCGGCTTCAGCACCCTCGAAAACCATGAAAACGACACACACAACGAATTTTTTAATTTTCAATTTGCAGCCGCCATCTTGGTCTTTCATTTTAACCAGTACTGAAACGGTTTACCAACTGTCGATTGGTCCATGAACCGTTGGTCGACACGAATAACTTTTCATCCAAAGGACTTGTGACCCACATGTCAGATAGAACTGAGGATGCAAGGGCGAGCGAAGCGAGGTCGGGACTTGGGGCACCCCGACTCGGGCAGGTAAGGTTCGAGGGGATGATGGCGGCTTAAGTGAGCGAGCAAAGCGAGTGAAGGGCACCCCAAGGTTAGGCTTGGTTAGGTTACATTAAACCCTTTTCACAGAAATAAAGGACTACGTCTTTTATTATTTTACTTTCACCTTTCCCGGTGTCTGTTGGCCTTGTTCTTTGGGTGAAAAGTTATTGGTCAAAACATTCTGTTGGTTAAGCATTCACTGACGTAGAGTTATGTTGGCAAAACGTTCGTAGGTGAAAAGTCCTTTTAAAAAAAGTTAGAAAAGGAAGAAAGAATGTTGACCAACGGTTCATGGGCCAATCGACGGTTGGTAAGCCGTTACAGTTTCATTTTAACCTCACTATTGGCTTCAGCACTCTCGAAACCCATTAAAACGAAACCCTTTTTTTTTTTTTGCAACCGCCATCTTGGATTTTCATTTTGACCTGCTTATCGGATTCAGCACCTTTGAAATCTATGAAAACGACAACCAAGACAAAAAAATTGCAGCCGCCATCTTGGATTTTTATTTTGACCTGACTATCGGCTTCAGCACCTTCGAAAACCATGAAAAAGACACACTTGCCAAAAAAAAATTGTAGCCGCTATCTTGGATCTTCATTTTGACCTGACAGTCTGCTTCAGCACCTTCGAAAACCATGAAAACGACACCCATGACGAAAAATTTAAAATTTAGGCAACCGCCATTTTGGACTTTCATTTTGACCTGCCTATCAGCTTCAGTACCTTCGAAAACAATGAAAACGACACCCATGACAAAAAAAAAATGCAGCCGCCATCTTGGATTTTCATTTTGACCTGACTATTGGCGTCAGCACCCTCGAAAACTATGAAAACGATACCCATGACAAAAAAAAAAATTGCAGTTGTCATCATGGACTTTCATTTTGACCTGCCTATCGGCTTCAGCACCTTCGAAAACAATGAAAACAATACCCATGACAAAAAAAAATTGCAGCCGCCATCTTGGATTTTCATTTTGACCTGCCTGTCGGCTTCAGCACCTTCGAAAATAATGAAAAGTACACCCATAACAAATAAAAAATTGCAGCCGCCATCTTGGATTTTTATTTTGACCTGACTATCGACTTCAGCACCTTCGAAAACCATGAAAAAGACACACTTGCCAAAAAAAAATTGTAGCCGCTATCTTGGATCTTCATTTTGACCTGACTGTCTGCTTCAGCACCTTCGAAAACCATGAAAAAGACACACTTGCCAAAAGAAAATTGTAGCCGCTATCTTGGATCTTCATTTTGACCTGACAGTCTGCTTCAGCACCTTCGAAAACCATGAAAACGACACCCATGACGAAAAAATTTTTAATTTAGGCAACCGCCATCTTGGACTTTCATTTTGACCTGCCTGTCGGCTTCAGCACCTTCGAAAATAATGAAAAGTACACCCATGACAAATAAAAAATTGCAGCCGCCATCTTGGATTTTCATTTTGACCTGACTATCGGCTTTAGCACAACGACACCCATGACAAAAAAGATTTAAAAGGAGATGTTTCAAAATGTATGGAGCCTGGGCCAGGTCCTTGTACACTATACAAAAAAATAGGAAAATTCATTTAAAACAGTTCTCAACTGTCCAATTACTTTAAAATGGCTTGTTTTGCTGGTAAACACAAGAAATTACACTTGAAATTGCAACACACAACAAAAACCCGTCATGGCGGTAAACTGTCATTTTGATTGATTAATGACGTTTGACATGTTTATTTCTGTGGAGGAAACCACACAAGAAAGTCGAAGTCCTTACAACACAAGCCGGGTAACAGTCCAAAAACGAAAGCTAGGTAAACAGATGGGAAAGAAACGGTATTAAATCCAAAAAACGAAAGCGAGGTTGTTAAAAAGAACTCCAGAAACTCAAAACAAAACGAACACATCAATCACGACCGACGACAAGACGAAAGTGACTGAAGTGACACTTTTGTGACAGCTAACAGTTCTATTTCTATGATCAATGGTTAATTGTCCTTGTTTTAAGCACAGAGTAACTAAATCGGTGAGACGCCATGTTGAAAGTCGATAAAAATAATTGATAAGTATCAATTCACTACCAGAACAGTATACATTTAATTGAATTATCTGTATTTTTCCTGAATTCTATGGATTTTTCTCTTTTTTTTGAGTTACTGTACATAGACCTGGCCCATTTTGAAACATCTCCTTTATGCAACCGCCATCTTGGGTTTTCATTTTGACCTACCTATCGGCTTCAGCACCTTCGAATAAGATGAAAACGACACCCACGATAAAAAAAAATGTAGCCGCCATCTAGGATTTTCATTTTGACTTGACTATCGGCTTCAGCACCCTCGAAAACCATGAAAACGACATCCATGAAAAAAAAATTAAAAAAAATTGCAGCCGCCATCTTGGATTTTCATTTTGACCTGACTATCGACTTCAGCACCCTCAGAAACCATGAAAACGACACCAAAGACAAAAAAAATTGCAGCTGCCATCTTGGATTTTCATTTTGACCTGACTATCGACTTCAGCACCCTCGAAAACCATGAAAACGACACCCATGACGAAAATGTTAAAAATTTAGGCAACCGCCATCTTTGATTTTCTTTTTGACCTCACTTACCGGGGTCAGGATCCTCGGAAACCATGAAAAATAGCTCTCTCTCTCTCTCTCTCTCTCTGTGTGTCTCTATCTATTACTATGAAAAGTGAGGCATAACGCTTTTTCGTTATGTGACGATTTCTCCCCTATAACTCCTACCGCAAGCTCCATATAAGAACTTCGTTAAAAAACGCTCTGCGTTACTCAACTTTCTATATCAATAATTATCTAACTTCTCTATCGCTCAGAACACCACATTAATTATTATTATCTTACATTATCCTCACTTTTTGTTTAAAATTCTTTTAGCGCCACAGGCGCCACTATATAAACCATCGAATGCGATTTTTATAATATTATAATCATTATCATTATTTTTTAAAATAACACAGACTTATGTGTCTGTGTTATTTCGTCATTTATGTAAGCTTAAACTAACAGGACGTGATTATTCACATCACAACAACAATATGTTTTCATTAGTAGGTACTATATCGCGCCAATAGATGTCGTTACGTGTTACTAAAAAACGTAAAAAGTTGTTCTTGAATACTTTAAATTGATTATATCTTTTGATAGAGTGAACCGATTGCGATGAAACAAACTAATACTAAACTAATCACTGCTCCGAGTTCTACACCATATTTGAGTATAAAAAGTAACCGTATTGGTTTGGTACTTTTTACGTTGACCCTGTTTAAATCAATAATCTGTCACATCCAAACAGACAAACAGACAAACCGACAAACAGACAAAAATTCCAAAAATTGATGAAATGGCATCTGTTGGTTATCCTTTAACACCCCAACCATTTTTTTGGCAATATTTTCAATGTACAGAAACGCCTCTTCTACAGATTTATTATATGTATAGAATAGATATAGATAGATAGAATAGATAGATATAGATAGATAGAAGATGTATAGATTATGCTCATAACTTATCTGGATTTCATTAACTTTCTTCAATTTACTATAGTACGGGATTTAAAACTTGTTTTAGTAAAAAATCGTCAAAAAAAGTTGGAACTTTGACCTTCAATATTTCTGTAACCAGAAGGTTCTCAGGTATGGTCCAGTACAAAAAAAATATCATGATAATGGGAAGAACAAGTGACTCGGCTTCTTCAAGGATATTTTTACACCCTGTATACTTAAGCATAGCATAATCAGCCTATAATGTTCCCACTGCTGGGACACAGGCCTTCTCTGGGTGATAGGAAGTGGGCCGTAATCCACCACACGGGCATAGTCCGAGTTGGTAGATGTCACATGACTTCGAACGTTTGGTTCTAGGACAAGCCGGTTTCCTCACGATGTTTTCCTTCACCGTCTTCACCCATAACATGTCCTCCCGCAGTATAAACAACGTGCTCCCGGACCCGGACACCATGGTCCCCATGTTCCGCTTCCGGCAGCAGACGGCCACGACGCCGGAGTACGCGGCGCTGGCCCGCTCGGCGCTGCGCCTGCGCTACTGGGTGCCGTACGGGCTCTATGCACTCACTGTGAGTATTCTAACTTTTCTAGTTAACTAATACCGCCCCTGTTTCGCACGGTTTTTACGACTTGACTTGACATGGAGATTCCTTTATTATATACATGCTCAATATTAATGTGGTATGCACATAAACTTTCCGGAATAAAATCTCTAAACTATAGTGAAATCTGTAACACCTATTGTAACCTATGTTCACAAATAAATGAATTGAATTGAAATCCGCATCAAAATCCATTGCGTAATTTAGGATAACAACGAGGTTATACAGACACAGGAAAATCGACTTTAATTGAAGAAGAAGTGAATAATTGTATTCTTTAGGAGTGAAATACAAGTTTCTTAAACCATAAACCCTTTATAGTTTACTGGAAAAGTATTCTAATCTAATCCTTCTCGTTCTTTCCAGCTAATCGGCGTAGCGCTACTAATAGCCGGTATAACGATACTTATCAGGAAACTAATTAAATCGCCGGAGAACCTGCCCCTAATAAGGGCAGAAGGGACACCATCAATAGACTCCTAGTGACAACCGCCCCTAATATCAGCAGAGTCGTCTTCATTAGGGCCCTAATGCCACCGGCCCCTAATACCGACAAGAGTCGTCATCACTAGAATCCTAGTGACGACCGGCCCCTAATACCGGCAGAGTCGTATTCACTAGATTTCTAGTGATAAACGGACTCACAAACTTGAACTTAGGTGATAGTGAAAATAAAGATAAGTGAAAAAAAAAATGAAGTCATTTATAAAACGAGTATAAATATTAAATAGTACAGTTTTTATATGGACAATGTGAAATCGCGACGTTTTCATTTATTAAGCGATTTTTAAATTAACAAAATGTTTGTTAAACGCAATTGACTTCTGCGAATTAGTGCTTTAAAATCAAAATTGAATTGAATTTTCGTTATTAAGATTGTTTGCATAAATGCAAGTAATTAGTACGTAGTGTTATTTGATAAACATTTTGTTAGTTATAAGCAACTTTTTTTGTATGACATTTAGTTTCAACTTTACTTGAAACTTTGATACACTGCTTTCAGGCTCAAATTGGTCTAATATTCGAACAAGTTCTATGTTAATTAATATTAATAAAATTATTTTTATAGAAATGGTGCTGATTCTGTTGTACACAGGCTAAATTGTGGCTCCCTTCATCCTTTTCTCTCATAAAACAAAAAAGGGACGGACATAAACAAGCGCTTCCTGTACTTCAACTATATCTTCCATACAAAACATGGCGAAGTTCAAAGCATAAACGAATTTGACATCACTTACTCATTTCTTATCTGTCGACGTCCTTTTCTTGAGCGGTCCGTCACTAAGAAATGTCAATTCTCTCATTTTAGTTAGTTTGTGAGGAGTGGTGGCCCAGTAAGAGCAGCGGTGGCCCAGTGGCAACGGCCCCGATTTACGAGTTATAGGTCCTGGGTTCGAAAATAGTCAGGCGCTTTACTTTGTGTAAATACATCACCACTGCTCTTAAAACGGTAAAGGAAAACATCGTGAAGAAACCGGCCGCGGCATGTCCTAGAACCAAACTTTCGAAGTCATGTGACATCTACCAACTCGCACTGGGCCTATGTGGTGGATTAAGGCCCCACTCCCACTCACAGAGAGGAGGCCTGTGCCCCAGCAGTGGGAACATTATATTCTGAATAACGTAGTTTAGTTTGTGAACAAGGGAATCGGCGCCTAACTTGGGCTAACATGGACTAAGATGGCAGCGGTGTCGCTAATAATAACCAATGACTGTTGACTTGCATAATAATTAGCTTTAATTTAGAATAATGAGCTTCCGACGTAGTTTCTCGCCATTTAAAGTTCCAAATATGTATACAGGTGTGAAATCTTGTTTGAGTTAAAATGAACATCCTGTATCAGTACTGGCATTCCTAGTGTATGGTCAATTTTTGTTACATTTATTTCATAAGTGCCTTGACAATGCTATGAGCAAGCGAATGAAAATTTTCGCAGTGGGAATAGTAGAAAATGATAAAATAAAATATTACGAAGTATTTATATGTAGGTATTGTATGTATATCTGTCACCCCGCGTACTAACCAAAAATATCGTTCGCGCGATTCTTTTGCCACACATTTATTCGGAAACCCAGAAGGCGCCCTCTGTCGACAGGACCACGCGTGAATAGCGTCTGTATAGTTACACAACGCTTTGTCTTCTTCTTTCGAAAATCAAATTACTGACGACTGAAAGAGAGAAGTCGGTGTGTAACTATTCATCTGATATAATACGTTTATTAGTAAGGGGGTAAATTTGTAAACAACAGTATATTTGTTTTAAAGTGGTTTTAAATATGTTAAATGTACTGTCAGCCTCTCTGTACAGTTTTACTTTTCATTTTAAATATAAACTCCTGAGTTACCATTTACAAAAAATCTGTAACAATAATCTGCCTCATTTAATTATAGTTTGTAAAAAATCATGCTTCCTAATTTAATTTAAAATAAGTAAGACAGAATTATCAAATGTTAATAGATATCAAGCTGTTTTTAAACTTATTTAGATTTTTATTCATAATATGTTATTTAAGAAACTTTTTGTATATTTTAAAATAATATAATGTACTTATTTTGTTTGTGTTTTTAATATATTAATCATTATAATGTTCTTAGAATTTAATCATGTAAATACCGAGTAAAATCAAGTTATCGTTTTATTTGTTGAAAATATACATTAATATTATTTTTTTATGATTGGATTTCACTTCTTCAAACCTTTATTTCCTTTATCTGTTTTTTTTAATGTAAATATGATTGGCCCTAAGTTAAATTAAATACCGTACATCAGGGGGCCTAAAAAGGCCATTTTGGCAGAATCATAAAACAATTCATATCACTCAATTTCATCTGTACGACAGTTTTGTATGGAGATTTATGAAATGCTATAGGTACATCTCTGCCTAACCCTTCAGGGATATAAAGGTGTGAAACTGTCAAACAGATGAATGGCATGATATGAATTGTTTCATGATTCTGCCAAAGTGGCCTTTTTAGGCCCCCAGTACTCAAGGAAAGGGTAAAATAAGGGGTGAATGATAATGAACTTCGCTTCTGCTTCTTCGTGTCGCTGGCACGACTTCTCTCAAGATCTTGTTGGCCTAAAACTTCGTCACTTCCACGGCGCGGCGTCGTCGGTGGCAGCGCAGAGGTCACTGACTGCAGGTGTAGTCCCATAGGAGGCGCTGCTGGAGCTCAGCTTGCGACAGCTCCACGTCCTACTGCCGTTCCGTTGAGGTAGCCCCGCTTTACCAGGATGGCTTCACTATTTGCCAATTAATATTTACGACATCCATACAAAGGTTTAGAGCTTATTGTTATTATTAGGTACACTCAACAAAAGAGATACGTAGGTATGCAGTATCGTCGGATATAGTTGAAGTTTAGTCAACTGCATTTGTTAAAGACTGGAAGCCGATTCCAACATAGTTGGGAAAGGGTGCTATGGAATAATGGTTCAAATTCTTAGATAATAACAGTCAAATGGCATTATCACTTGAGTTGCTATAACCTTTAATAACTTTTTATCAATTTTTTTAGATAGGCTTTGCTATGCTAAGTGTATACTTAATGTTAATTTTCCAAGGTTTTCCATGTTCTGTAAATAATTAATATTTCGATATCCCAATATATAAACATATCCAACATATATAGTAGGACAGAAAAGTTAGGAGAAACGCATAATTTTATTTACAGGTTTGTTTTTTTAATAATGTATTTTTCTGAAAATAATACCTAATAATAGATAATTCATATATTTTATAGAAATAGTCCAGTAGCCAGAAGTCTATGCCCTTCGATAATTCACAAGTTTTTTATTTTCGCTGAGTGGATGAATATAGTGATTTCAATGCTATGTACAAAAATGCTAACAGTTTAGAGTTATGCAATAGGTATTAAGTAGGTATTTCCTATTATTTCGTGTTGTAACTATGTTAGAAAATTTAAATTTAAATACTATACTGGTTCTTTGTAAGTACTATCTAAAGCATATATTAGTGAAAATGCTAACACGTAGGTACTGTGGAACAATAAAAATCTGAAAATGTCAAGTAACTCATTCAATAAAAAATTTAAGCTTCTCAAATCATTTCTTATATACTTAAAGGGATTAGTTATACCTTACAACAAAAGTTCTAACAACTAAGTACTATGGCTGCACAAGTAATTGTATTTTTACTTTGCGATTAGCGAAATATTGAATTTAAGTTTATAAATTTGCGCCCACATATTCGTAATAATAAACTCTGCTACCATACAAAAGTTTCAACAAATGCATATTATGGCTTTTGTTTAAATTGCAAATAACTATTTTCGCTAACGAGCCGCGTAGCTACGGCGCGTGCGATCGCTACTGAGTAACATAACTCCCCCGCCCGCCCGCCCGCTCCGATCGGAGATGTACCTAACGCCGCGCCGCTTCATACTGACCGCTCTTGTTTAATGTTCTCCCTGGCGCTTATAGTCCAGTAGCCAGAAGTCTCTGCCCTTCGATAATTCACAAGTTTTTTATTTTCGCTGAGTGGATGAGTATAGTGATTTCAATGCTATGTACAAAAATGCTAACAGTTTAGAGTTATGCAATAGGTATTAAGTAGGTATTTCCTATTATTTCGTGTTGTAACTATATTAGAAAATTTAAATTTAAATACTATACTGGTTCTTTGTAAGTACTATCTAAAGCATATATTAGTGAAAATGCTAACACGTAGGTACTGTGGAACAATGGAAATCTGAAAATGTCAAGTAACTCATTCAATAAAAAATTTAAGTTTCTCAAATCATTTCTTATATACTTAAAGGGATTATTTATACCTTACAACAAAAGTTCTAACAACTAAGTACTATGGCTGCACAAGTAATTGTATTTTTACTTTGCGATTAGCGAACTATTTAATTTAAGTTTATAAATATGGAGGTAGGTAGATGCCACAATGTACGGTACGTACAGAGGCCAGCACATCAACCTACCCCAATCTGTCAAATTTTCCCAATTGAATATGAACTTTATTCCTTTGTAGTAAAGTTGAAAATCTATCCAAGAATTTTGACAGATTGGGGTAACTTGATGATTGTAGACAGCATTTGTTATAGTATCAGAGACAAAAAGTGACTTCCATACGACAACTTTTTTTTTCGGGAATTTTTTTCGGGTTTCGGGATAGGTATCACTAAGTGTACATTATAGATGATGAAACAAAAAGGTACTTATTGAATCTAATTATTTTATTGTTTTGGTATAATTATTTTTGTACTTAATTAAGTGATGTCCCAAAACCCGGGACGACTATCCCGGAAAAAAATGTTGTAATGGAATCTCCACTTTCTGTCTCTGTTCCTCTATCATTATAACAAGTAGCTACATAATTTGTATAATAAAATTTTAGTCCACATAATTACGATCTTGGTAGGTAGGTATTAAATTCTTTGAAATACAGGATCAACAACGTATTTTCAAAACAGATTTTTTAAACTGGAGTAGGTAATGGGATTTTGATAATTACACGTGGGCGAAGACACGGACTGGAACAGAGTAAGAGCCTACCTAGTGATTTGTGAGATGTGACAGTAATGAAATGATTTCGCGCCTCATTCAAAAGGTACGTTTGCAGTGACTGTGGTTCGGAGTGTTACCGCGCCGTGGACCGTGCTGCACGAATTGCCGCGTACCTACACCGCGCCCCAATATCCAAATTGTGACATCGGACGGTACTCATAATGGTATGGTGGTGGGTAGTTAGTTTACTTTTGCAAATAAATCAGTCTGTCGTTGACCCACGTATTTTATTGACGTTACATTGGCGACGAGGATGGGATTTGTACAATTTCTTTTTTAATTTCCGTGGATTCGTTTCTATTTCGCGTGTGTCAAGATGCCTATTGGTAAAATTGAACCTTTTAATTTAAGCTCGAAACAGTGGCCGGCTTATATTCGTCGGATAAACCAGTACGTACGGCTTAACGAAATCGACGATGAATTGAAAGTACCTATGTTAATAACGGTCGTGGGGGAAGAAACGTATGCGCTGATGTGCGATCTGTGTTCACCTAGTTTTCCGGAAGACAAAACATATGACGAACTAGTGAAATTAGTTACGGAACATTTAGAACCCCAACGATCGGAGATAGCCGAGCGCCACGTATTCAGGTTGCGCCGACAGCGTGCGGGCGAGTCCCTCACGGAATACCTACAGGCATTGAAACACCTGGCGTCTACGTGCAGTTTCGGAAAGTGCAAGTTATGTTCGACGCTTGAAGAAAATTTGCGCGATCAGTTCGTGTCCGGGCTGACAAGTGACGTAATGCGATCGAGAATCTTCGCGGAAAAAAAAGTTCAGTATAAAGAGGCAGTGGAGCTAGCGCTGGCTCTTGAGGCAGCGGAGAAGCATGCCGAGGTGAGCGGTACCACGACGACGGCGGCGGCGGACTCAGTAAAGCCGGCAGGCGGCGGCGAGGCGGGCGAAGGCCTGCATTACGCACGCGGCGGACGAATGCGCCAGCGCGGGCCGCAACGGGCGTTCGGCGGCGCCGGCGGCGCGAGCGGCGCAGGCGACGGAATAGCGGTGGCAGCAGCAGACGCGGCAGGCGCAGACAGCGCGCGGGCCTGCTGGCGCTGTAGCAAGGCGCACCCGGCCGAGAGGTGTCGGTTTAAAAATTACAGTTGTGATGAGTGCGGTAAAAAAGGGCACCTAAAAGTGATGTGCAAACAAGTGCGTGGTAGTGGCGGTCGGCATAACTATGTGAGTGACGAATCGGGGGATGGTATTTTCAACTTAAATGTGACAGCTCGAGGTAACAAACCATTTTTTATTAAACTGTCTGTTGATAACATTAATATGGAATGTGAAGTGGACACAGGTAGTCGTATATCAGCAATAAGTGAGGTTATGTATCAAAGTAGCTTTTCGCATAAAAAGATTGAACCGGATAACTTAGTTTTACGTGGTTACTCAGGTTCAAGAATAGAATCACTCGGTTACATTGAGGTAGATGTTTGTTTGGGCGAATTTAAAGCTAAATCACTACGACTATACATTATTAAGGGCGGGGCGCAGATTAGATTTCTTTTCCAGTATCGGAATTGTGAACACGCAACGACAGGTGTCTCGCCAGCAGTGGCGCTCCAAGGGCGGCGTTTGCGTAGCCGACTGGATGCACTACGGCCGGATGTAGCCGCAGCGGTGCGCGAGAAGCAAGAGCGTCAGGTCACCCGCGCTTCGGGGGCCGATAGAGAATTCCGGGTTGGGGATGCAGTAATTGCTCGCGATTACACGGCGAGGGGGGACAAGTGGACCGAAGCCACAGTTATAAAAAAAAACAGGGCCGGTTTCATACAAAGTTAGTTTAGGTAACGGGGTTGAGTGGCGTAGACATGCCGACCAAATTATTTCAGAAATTACCAAAAATAGGTATTCATTATCACGCATGAGGGACGTGGTCGTAGCAGAGCCTAAGGGCTCTGAGGCAGCTAAACCGGGGGTCGATAGCGGGGCCGCAGGTGAGATGTTTTGAGATGTTTGAGGACGCATTCAATGAGGATGGTGATACTAAGGACACGCCGCTGGAAGAGTCAAAGTCGACGCCGGTTCGACCCGAACGGTTGACGTCGTCGGTACCTCCACCACCACTGGGCGCGTCTGCTCGGGCACTGCGTGCGTTCAACCGGGCTAGACAAGCTGGCAATAATGTGCCACAATAGTTTATTAGTTATAGGACATTGTTAGTTTAAGATGTATCGGTTGTGATTAGTAGACTTGATGAGGAGATATGTGACATCGGACGGTACTCATAATGGTATGGTGGTGGGTAGTTAGTTTACTTTTGCAAATAAATCTGTCTGTCGTTGACCCACGTATTTTATTGACGTTACACAAATAATATTTTATTTGTTAAAGAAAAGGCATAGCATGTTATATGTTGAAACTTTTGTATGGTAGCAGAGCCAGCGGCGTTAGGTACATCCCCGATCGGAGCGGGCGGGCGGACGGGGGAGTGTTCCTACTCAGTAGCGATCGCACGCGCCGTACCTACGCGGCTCGTTAGTAGAGTAGTTATTATATATATACCTACCTACCAAGATCGTAATTAAGTATGTGGACTAAAATGTTATTATACAAATTATGTAGCTACTTGTTATAATGATAGAGGAACAGAGACAGAAAGTGGAGATTCCATTACAACATTTTTTTCCGGGATAGTTGTCCCGGGTTTTGGGACATCACTTAATTAAGTACAAAAATAATTATACCAAAACAATAAAATAATTAGATTCAATAAGTACCTGTTTTTGTTTCATTATCTTTAATGTACACTTAGTGATACCTATCCCGAAACCCGAAAAAAATTCCCGGAAAAAAAAGGTGTCGTATGGAAGTCACTTTTTGTCTCTGATACTATAACAAATGCTGTCTACCTACTCCGATCTGTCAAACAGATGGTGCTTTTAAATTTTCATTGAACACAACCACCATTTCATTGAAACATTCACAATAAGATTCGACATTGAAATAAATCTTTTTTACAGTTCGTTCAACCGATTTTTACTTCTATTGCGTTGGTGGCATGACAAATGGCAGCTGCAATAACTGTTGGTATTATAATCATGTTTTTGCTCTTAATGCCATCCTTATGCCTATGGAATAGAAGTAAAAATCGGTTGAACGGACTGTAAAGTTTTGTTTAAATGTCTAATCTTATTGTAAATGGAATATAGCTCCTTTGGGTGCATTTGTGACTAATTTACAGTTGCACTTTTTAGTATGGCGGCCATCACTCTGTTTTTAGTATGTACTGCTCTGAAGAATTACACTACCCATAGACTTATAAAAAAAAATGGACTCCGCGCCATGCATATCGACAGTGAAGCACCGTACCGATCTGTGTGCGTGATTGACGATTGACGCTGTCGTGTCACGTAATGGCGGCCGGTCGGCATACTACGATGTAAATGTGAGCGTGAGGCGTGTTTGTTGTACAAACGGTCCGCTATATTTACTGTGCTTCACTTTCGATATGCGTGGCGCGGAGTCCATCTTTTTTATAAGTCTATGTACAGAGGCTAGCACATCAAGTTACCCCAATCTGTCAAATTTCTTTGATAGATTTTCAACTTTACTACAAAGGAATAAGGTTCATATTCAATTGGGAAAATTTGACAGATTGGGGTAGGTTGATGTGCTGGCCTCTGTACGTACCGTACATTGTGGCATCTACCTACCTCCATATTTATAAACTTAAATTCAATATTTCGCTAATCGCAAAGTAAAAATACAATTACTTGTGCAGCCATAGTACTTAGTTGTTAGAACTTTTGTTGTAAGGTATAACTAATCCCTTTAAGTATATAAGAAATGATTTGAGAAACTTAAATTTTTTATTGAATGAGTTACTTGGCATTTTCAGATTGCCATTGTTCCACAGTACCTACGTGTTAGCATTTTCACTAATATATGTGTTAAGTACGCGGGTGCAGGGAGAGGGTGAACACAACTGAAACGATCGCTAGCTCGTAACGCACTGGTTTATTCGGGAGTTGGGACTCGCCGTACAATAGATGGCGCGTGGTAGCGCGCGCCTTGCACACATACATAACAATTCCTCCCTCTAGTCTAAAAACACCGAATACAAATTAACATACTGAATAGGTATCCCTAAACATAGTATACTCTAGTGCTATATAACATCTTACGCTAGAAATACTTTTTAAAACAAATAACGGGGCGATTACGTAACGATCTCTTTGGCGTAACAATCCTTGACTCCTCGCGTTGTGGGGTCTGGGTATCGAGTTCCGTCCCTGCTCTGTGACCAACATCCTCGGAGTTCGAATGACTCTCTGTTTTATCAATATCTACGTCGTTCGTACCAACTTGATGTTCATCATCATGGGCCTGTTGGTGGTCCTTCTCAGACTCTTCCTCTCTTGACGACGAAGAAGTACTTCGTTCGCACAAATCTGCTGTCCTCCCTCTGGCCGAACTACACGGCAAGGGATCTGGTAAATAAGGTTCCGGCTGGAGTACGTGCGTTTCAGGAGTAGCTGGCGACAGGGAAGGCGACGGTGATGACGGAGGCGACGACGACGGCGAGTATGGCGGCGATGGCTGCGGTGCAGAAGGACAAGATAACCCAGGTATGTTCTCTTTCGAATTTTGTACATTATCCTCATTATTATTACTCGTTCCTTTATACAGCATCAGCTGATTTACATGCCTTTTGTAACTTTCTGAACTATGACTGTCTTTTACTAAATACAATACCTTTCCAATTCTTTTAAGTATGATGCCCTTACACCATGTATAACTTGCTTTATTAACATACTTTTTGTATAGTACATCATCGTTTTTTTTAAAACATTTTGTTTTATTTTTTCCTTTTTGCTTAGTTTGCATACACTGTTGATTTTTTACAACATTAGATACAGACGGGGAAAAGGGTGCTGATGACTTTGGATCCATCAGATCCAATCGTGACCTTAACTTGTGCCCAAACACCAATTGCGCAGGGGACAACCCAGTAGCAGAGTGAACTGAATTACGATAATCCATGAGATATTTTAGTAATTTCACCCATGTTTCTTTCGCGCTATGAGACGACATAATACAAGACTTTATTCCCTTTTTAATTACCTTAACGAAACTTTCGGCCTGGCCGTTACTAGGTGGGTGATAGACCGGTGACGTCATATGCGTAATCCCGTTTGCCGCGCAAAATAGTTCAAATTCCCGCGAACAGAAAGCTGTGCCATTATCACTTACTAGCGTTTTCGGAACTCCGAACCTTGACATAAAATCACATAGTTTCTCAATCACCGCCGCCGAAGAAGTAGCCGTGTTCATGTTGTAAACTTCTACCCATTTGGTATGTGCATCTACTGCTACCAAATAAACGCAACCTTTAATCGGACCTAGGAAGTCTATGTGTATTCTGTAAAAGGGACGAGGTGGAAATTCCCAGTGAGACGACGGCGCGCGCGGCGGTGAGGGGCGCAACTGAATACAAACATCGCATGAACCTATTGTACTTTCTATAGCCTGGTCAATTCCCGGGAACCAAAATCTTGATCGCGCTTCGGCCTTAGTTTTTACGATACCTAAATGGGAAGAATGTAATTCTTTAAGAATGACTTTGTATAAGCTCGATGGAATAACCACTTTATGGCCTCTCATGACACAACCATTCTCATAGGATAATTGTGATCTACATAAGTAGTACGGTTTTACCCTTATATCGTTTATCTTTGGTGGCCAACCATTTAAAATAAAGTCTTTTACTAGCCTTAAAACTACGTCACTACTTGTTTCCTCGCGCAATTTATCTAATGTCACGGGCATACTTCCGTCTACTACAAAACAAACATAAGTCGCTCGGTCGTATGATACTTCGCAGTCGCAACACTTACACTGTTCGGTGCACGCGCACTCGTGAACCGCGCGCGGCAAGCTCGCGCGGGAAAAATAGTCTGCGCTGTTATCAGCGCTGCGAACATACTCTATTTTATAGTTATAGCTACTTAAGAACAAGGCGTACCGCTGTAGCCTATTTGCTGATATTTCTGGTATGCCTTTATGGGGCCCAAATATTGCCAATAGGGGCTTGTGATCCGTGCGGAGGATAAACGGTTCCGATCTGCCATACAAATATTGCTGAAACCGACGCACGCCGTAAATAATGGCGGTTGCTTCTTTTTGGATCTGAGCATATCGCTTTTCTGCCGAGTTTAGGGTACGCGAAACAAATGAAATAGGTCTTTCCACACCGTCCGAACCTACTTGTGAGAGGACTGCTCCCAACCCACTTGGGGAAGCGTCTACCGTTAATATTATCGTCGCGTTCGGGTCAAAATGTGCGAGAACCTGTTCCGATGTCATGGACTCTTTTATTGACCTAAAAGCCGAGTCATGAATATCCGTCCATGTCCACTCACAACCCTTTTTTAGCAAATCGTACAACGGACTGAGGATTGTGGATGCGTTAGGCACGAAATTCCTGTAGTAGTTGATTAGCCCTAAAAACGATTGAAGCTGATTAACGTTAGTGGGCACCGGTGCTTCCAACATTGCTTTAATTTTTCCCGGCGCTTTTTTTAGGCCATCCTTAGTGATAATATAACCTAGATAACTGATTTCGTCTTGAAAAAAACTACATTTTCCTTTTTGTAAAGTTAACCCTGCTTCTTCTAAGCGCTTCAAAACGAGATTTAGTTTTTGCAAATGCTCCTGCCTATCCTTTCCTGTTATTAAAATATCATCTAGCAGGCACAACACTCCGTCTATACCGGATAGCAAGCCCTCGATAGCACGCTGGAAAATAGATGGCGCGCTGGCTAACCCAAACACTAAACGTGTAAATCTATAAAGCCCGCGGTTTGTGTTTATGCAGGTTAGGTTTTTTGACTCATCGTCCAGAACTAACTGGTTATAGGCCATAGATAAGTCGAGTTTGCTAAACTGTTGACCCCCATGGATCTTTGAAAACAGTTCATTAGTCGTGGGAAGCGGATACTGTTCTACTAGTAACTGTTTATTTATACTAACTGAATAGTCGGCACACAATCTGACTGTCCCGTTTCGCTTTAGAACAGGAACTATCGGTGAAGCGTATTCCGAATATTCTACGGTTTCAAGAATACCTAAACCGACCAATCTGTCGATTTCTTTATCGACCATTGCACGCAACGCGAATGCTACTGGGCGCGCTTTACAAAAAACCGGTTTTGCTCCTTCCTTCAACGATAGTTTTATTTTGTATTTATTAAATTTCCCTAGTTCATCCGAAAATAATTTCGGGTATTGCAGTTGCAATTCAGATCCAGAATTTTCGCAAAAGTTGACCGGTATTAACTGTAAGCGAAACAATGATAAGAAATCTCGACCAAGAATGGGCGGGCCGCCGTCGCGGACCACATACAAGTACATAATATTCGTTCGATCCGCGTAGCGCATCGAAAGACGCAACGTACCTAGGCACACAATTTTCCCGCCGTTATACGTTATGAGTTGTTTACATGTACTCGATAATGGCACCTTTATGAAATTACTTTTGTAAAACGCCTCTGAAACAACGGTTACCGCGGACCCGCTATCAATTTCGAATTTGAATGGCACGTTATCAATCCAAACAGTTTCTACCATGGGTTCTCCCCTGAATGAACGGATATAATAGAGCTTACCGTCATCGTCATCCTCACCCTTGTCACCGCCATCCACCTGTACGTAATTCACTTTTGGACACATTTTACGTAAGTGGCCTTTTACGTGACACTTTTTACAAACATAATTTGCGAATCTACAGTCAGCCGATTTATGATTCGTAAAACCACATACACTACATTTCACCTTCACTACACTACTGCCACTTTTCTCTTTATCCGCTATCTTGAAAAGCTGCTGGTCTGCCACAGACGCCTGTGCCAGCGCTCCCGTACTGGCCGCGGCGGCAGCGTGCGAACATCGGAGGTTTTCTGCCATCTCCACGACCTTGGCCAGCGTGAGGTCGGCCAGGTCTTTCGAATACAGCTTCTCCTTCTCTCGTCCTGGCTGCATCCCCATAATGAACTTGTCGCGGAGGGCCTCCTCCACGTTGAGAAAGGCGCATTTTTCAGTCAGCCCTCGCAATCTCGCTGCCCATTGTGAATGAGTTTCCCCGGCTTGTTGAGACGCAGCGTAGAAGTTGTGACGCTCACCAAACCCGACACATTTGGGGGTAAAATGGTTGTCCAGTAGTGACAATAGGTCTTCGTAGGGCACGTCTTCAACGGCTTTAGGTAAAACCAAATCTGTTGTTAGTTTGTAGGTACCCTCAGTGAGTGCGCTGAGCAAGATGGCTTTTCGTTTTTCACCCGCGGAATCCGTCTTCTCATTGACGCCATTTGCCACGAAATATTGTTTTATACGCCCTTTGTACGTTTTCCATGTCTGTGTGTTATGGTCGAACGTATGTAGAATTCCATATTGCGCAGAACTAGACATATTAAACACGTGGTAGGTAAAATTCTCGTCGCCACTGTTAAGTACGCGGGTGCAGGGAGAGGGTGAACACAACTGAAACGATCGCTAGCTCGTAACGCACTGGTTTATTCGGGAGTTGGGACTCGCCGTACAATAGATGGCGCGTGGTAGCGCGCGCCTTGCACACATACATAACAATATGCTTTAGATAGTACTTACAAAGAACCAGTATAGTATTTAAATTTAAATTTTCTAATATAGTTACAACACGAAATAATAGGAAATACCTACTTAATACCTATTGCATAACTCTAAACTGTTAGCATTTTTGTACATAGCATTGAAATCACTATACTCATCCACTCAGCGAAAATAAAAAACTTGTGAATTATCGAAGGGCATAGACTTCTCGCTACTGGACTAATGGTAGCAGAGCCAGCGGCGTTAGGTACATCCCCGATCGGAGCGGGCGGGCGGGCGGGGGAGTGTTGCTACTCAGTAGCGATCGCACGCGCCGTACCTACGCGGCTCGTTAGTAGAAATAGTTATTTGCAATTTAAACAAAAGCCATAATATGAATTTGTTGAAACTTTTGTATGGTAGCAGAGTTTATTATTACGAATATGTGGGCGCAAATTTATAAACTTAAATTCAATATTTCGCTAATCGCAAAGTAAAAATACAATTACTTGTGCAGCCATAGTACTTAGTTGTTAGAACTTTTGTTTTAAGGTATAAATAATCCCTTTAGGTACATAATAAATGATTTGAAAAACTTAAATTTTTTATTGAATGAGTTACGGGACATTTTCAGATTTCCATTGTTCCACAGTACCTACGTGTTAGCATTTTCACTAATATATGCTTTAGATAGTACTTACAAAGAACCAGTATAGTATTTAAATTTAAATTTTCTAACATAGTTACAACACGAAATAATAGGAAATACCTACTTAATACCTATTGCATAACTCTAAACTGTTAGCATTTTTGTACATAGCATTGAAATCACTATACTTATCCACACAGCGAAAATAAAAAACTTGTGAATTATCGAAGGTTTTGTGGGAAAAATATTGTATTCCTACTGGACTAAAAATACAATCCATTTTTTTTGTAATTACATATACAACTTTAACAATAAAACTATGTCAGTCAGAGAGTTTGTCAGTTTTATATATTTTTTATCGGTAAGTAAATTTTGCAATGGCGCCAACGCCAAGGATTATTTCTTCTACCTATTGACTGTATTTTGACATGCAATTATGGCCAGACTTTTATCGGACATCCGATAAAATGCGACTGTTAAAATAATCTACGATAAATTCGATAACCTTATTGAGGTATTATTGATTATAAATAAATAACTGCATTAACTATTATTTTAAAAACAAAATGGATAGTGGTTCTATAATAATTGACATGATGTTATCTAATCTCTTCACCGCCCTTGGTTGACTGCTAGAGAATGCCTAAGGTATTAAGTCCGCCTTCGTATCTTTTTGTGTGCGAAATGTTTAAATAAAATGAAAATAGGAATAAAAAAAATTACTTGCTAAAAAAAACTGCAGTTCTCCGACTGTTAAAGCCAGCTCCGAAACTAGGTTGCCAATTTAAATTAGTTTTAATAGTTTACCATGTAGGTACCTATTGTTTATAATTAAATGAAATCGGTTACAATTATTATGGAGTTACCTAATAAATAATGAAGATATCCATTAAGACATTTTTATTTTAATAAAAAATATAAATACCACTTGTGATTGTTTGTATTGCCTACAAAATAAATACTTAACAATATATCCCATCCCCATACATGACGATGTTGGCCTAATCCGAGGGTTGTCTGGTTGGCGCGGCATGGCATGGCAAAGGATTTTCGTAAGTGAATATTCGTTGATTTCGTCACAACACAAGGCGACATGAGCATAAGGTCAATGTGGGGAAGTTCGTCTACGGGGCAACTCCATACACCGTCTCTCTAGGCTGTTTCTAAATAGCTATGACCGTTGACAGCTCGGTCGGTAAAACAGAGTTACTAATTTGTTGTACCTTTAAATTATAGATGGCTCTGTGTTGAGTTCAATAGAAAAAAAAACGGTCTCATAATTTTTTGTAGTTGACAAGTAAAACACGAGTGAGTTGTGTCGACTTAAATCTATATTTACAGAAGTAAGTTGTGTTAAAAACCTAACCTATAAATTCAATATCCCGTCTTGTTTCATATAATTTCTAAAATGGTCATTTATCCGATTTAGAATCACTTTATTTTATCTTCAGGTAAATTGTCATAAAAAGACTCGAAATTACAAAAGGACTTCAAACAAATCGTCTTACACTAAATAAAAATTGTTAGACGCTGTGCGAGCTGCACCGTCCATTGTTGATTTTTTTATATTTTAAAAGAATTATTGAAAGTTCTTAAAAGTAATACTTAAGCCAAGTCTTATTGTTATATTATATTTTATACTCGTATATCGCCAGTAACAAATTACAAATAGTAATGGATGAAATGAATAGGTACCTGGCTGCAGAAATGGCGTATCTGCATGCGCCAGTACTCAGAAATCAAGTCACATTACCTTCACCTTGAGAAGAGGCGACTGTCCCACAGTAACATTAGGGGATACAACTCTTCCACACACAGATTGTGTCCAGTATCTCGGTTTTTACCTTGACAAAAGGCTCACCTGGAAGGTGCATATAAAACAGAAAAGAGAACAACTAAACGCCAAATATAAAAACTTGTATTGGTTGATGGGTCGTAACTCAGTCCTATCTTTGGACAACAAACTCCTGCTCTACAATTCCCTACTGAAACCTATATGGTCATACGGCATCCAACTATGGGGAGTAGCCAGCAAAAGTAATATAATGTGCCTCCAAAGAGCTCAAAACGCCATCTTGAGGAATATAGTAAATGCACCATGGTTCACACGGAATGAAGAAATCTATGATTATCTCAACACTCCTACCATTCTTTAGGAAATTGATAAACATAAAAGGCGTTACGCTGATCGTCTAGCCACCCACCCAAATCCCCTGGCTGTTAAACTGCTGGACAGCAGTAAATCTGTCAATCGACTTAAGAGAAGTCAAGTAATAAAGAGGTAGCAGCGGGCAATGGCCCCTGTACCTGAAACGCCACTATATTCACGCAACGAAACTGATAATAGTCCAGAAAGGACTGATGGCAGTTATTGAAGGAAAAAAAAGTCTTATTGTTGATTGTTAATTTTTTAAAATTCATTTATTAGTAACTGTGGTAAGAAGTCGTGGTGTTGATTTATTAAAAGATATTTGGTTTTGTAAGCATTTACATGATATTAATTAATAGACTACATGCCGTAACTAGTTCGTTTCGTACCTACTTACGGTGTTGTTTTTTATTTTATGAACAATATAATTCATTTGAATAAAAAAATTAAAGAAAGAGTGCTTGTATTAATACCTTTCATTAATATACTATCAACAGTACAGTAACAGTATAACCAAGTGTGTTTGTTTGTTACTGTTTGGTTTTTCTATGGTGTAAAGACTTGGATTGGTCTTGGAGATGGTCTTTTAAATACCAAAACTTATCAAATTTCACATTGCATATTAGATGCAACAACAATCATACTTACCTACCTACTATACCCTACAGTACCGATTTAAATGTTGACAATCCCTTCCCTTGCGAATATACCGGACGACCGGACTTACCCCACTTCATGATTTTACCGCCACAGATTGTGATTGCTACCTTATGTCATGACTCCTAAAGCATATATTTGAATAACATTTATTTTCGAATATTTATTGAATAAGGACGCTGCAAATATCTGTCACATTACTGACAATTATGTTTTATGCTTATGACGGAGTTGCCCATGCTTATGACGGAGTTGCCCCAATTACTCGGGAAAGTTCATCTACTTACTTCCTTTTAAAAAAATCGTGTTTATTTCGAGAGCAGTGGTGGCCCAGTGGTAACGGTCGCGACTTACGAGTCGGACGAGTCGGTTACGAGTCGGTCGTAGGTTCGAACCCAGACAGGCGCTTTACTTTGTGTAAATTATTTCATCACCATTGCTCTCCAAACGGTGAAGGAAAACATCGTGAGGAAACCGGCATGTCCTAGAACCAAAAATTCGAAGATATGTGATGTCTACCAACCCGCACTGGGCCCGCGTGGTGGATTATGGCCCACTCACTCCCTCTCACCGAGAGGAGGCCTGTGTCCCAGCAGTGGGAACATTATAGGCTGATTATGTGTTTATTTCATGTTGACAACAGTATTACATTGATGTTTAGAAAAGTAACTGATAAATAAGGAATCTTTAGTCATCATTATCAAGCTTGCAATAAACTATGACGAACTTCGCCACCTTGACCTTACCGAAGGCTTCGTCATGCTGGGGCCATTCAAATTTTGCTACACCAACAGCAGTGGGTACCATTTAAGGAATTAATAAAAAACCGGCTAAGTGCGTGTCGGACCACGCACAATGAAGGGTTCCGTAGTTGGAATGAATTTATCCCAAGAACAAACTTAACGTTGTAGTTGAAAAACATGTTCTCCCATACATTCCAACTGAAAATGTAAGTTTGTACGCACAATTTTGAGAGATTTACCATGTTGTTTTGAGACCACAGACTTCTTATAGGTTTTCCTGTAATCTATAGGTACTTATAGAACTTTATTCTGTATTTTTTTCAAAATTTTAGGCTAAGATGTTTCGGAAATACCTAAGGGGCGAGAGGGGAATGGTAAATTTTCTTAAACTAATTTACTTTAATAGGTATTATGAAAAGATATATATATTTTAGATCCTCACAGTAAGCCCTTTCATTTGATATGTCACGGTACAGATTGCGTAACTTTTTTTAAAATTTTCTATTTGCCCTTCAAAAATGACCCCCATATTCAAAAATTCATTTATTTACGTTACACATCTGTGTTTGCGTCACAGAGGTTCATATGTGTACAAAATGTCAACTTAATCGGTCCATTAGGTTCAGAGCAAATTGGCTGTGCCAGACGGACAGACACACGAGTGATTTTGATTTTTATGTTATTCAATTGAGTGATCCTTTAAGGGTTCCGTTTTTTTCATTTTGAGGTACGGAACCCTAATAAAATAAAAATGCTGGTATGTATGCCTATTACAGGTATATAGGATGGCATCAAATACTCAAGGCCCTTTGAAGAAGAAGAACAGCTAATTAAAAAAAAAATAACCGACAAACATTTTTTACGCAGGAGGGTCCAGAATCGTGTTCAGAAAGAACAGGCTGCGCTTTGAAGTCCCAACCACACTGCATTAATGGTGACTAAAGAATCATACCAAGATGTACAGACGCCAGCTCATCAAGCTACTACAATCCTTTAATTAGATTTTCAACTTTATCGCTAAAGCATAAAGTTCAAAGTTGATTGGGAAAATTTTACAGTTTCAGGTAACTTGATATCTGTAGGTACAGCAGCATCTTCCAAGTTCCAGTAGCTATGGCAACCAAGTGTGTTGGTACCGAGATGAGCTGGTAAGGTTTTTTGAAGTAAGTAGGTACTACGAAACGAGATCAATGACGATTAATCGAGGCCTAAAGGGAGAAGGGTTACAAAATTTTGAACTACATTTTCTTTTGATTGAGAAATGGATCTCGCTCATATTAATAACATAATTTATTTTTAACACTTATGTAGGTACCTCGTTTCAGCAGAGTTCTGTAAGCATTTATTGAAACCGTGGTAATGTGTAATAGGTTTGTGGTTCTTGTCGGTACACCTGCTTATGTGTTGAAGGGTGAACTAGCTGGTACTCTCTATGAATCCTAAAAAGCCAGGACAATGTCCAGCTCAAGGATAACTTGATATTGCTTGCTAAAGATACCAAGGACTAGATAGGTGCAGCGTGGGTTACTTATACAGGATATTTGTTTAACCAGTGCGTAACCTTGAATTCAGCAATAGATTCTAGACATTTTTTTTTATAACTGATGAAAAGTTTCTACGCTAAGTCTAGATCATCATAAATGCTTGGTTACAGACAGATCCATACCTACTTAATATTATAAATTCGAAAGACCGCTGAACCGAATTAGATGTAATTTGATACAGAAATAGTTTGAGTCCCAGGAAAGGACATAGTTTTTATCTCGATATTCCCACGGGATCGAAACGTATGCGGGTAAACCGCGGGGCGCAGCTAGTGTATTATAACACCTATTATGTATTACCCATATTTGCTGGATAAATGTCTATTTTATTCTTTCGGAGCAATAAAAAATGGTATTCATTGCCCCGAACTGATAGTTCTTCGTATCACGTTGGCACACACATGGCGACCCGGTGATTAGATATCAGATAACTAAGTATTCGATAAAACTAAACACGCCATGTAATAAATAACTAGGATATATTCAATTGAAACATTCCTATGTGCCTGCTTATCTCATATTTTTTGGACATTAAACTTTATTCGAGGAAAAAATCATTTAGGTAGGTACCTACCTATCTAATAAAAGACACTAAGGGAAATAAAATTTTAGGGCATGTTTGATGTGTCCTAAAAGATACTGTCTGCTATAATCTAGCAGATTTTAAATTATATTCCATTCATTAACCTAATGATTAATGAATGGAATATAATTTGAATGAAATTACTAGCTACTTACCTACGCAGTTAGACGGAATTTATCAAGAAGTGGTGAATCGTTACACGTCTGGTCTAGCATACGTAGCTACTGATGAGCTCGTTGGAGCCCACCGCCACGCCGTATTCCTACCGGTAAGCACTAGGGATTACGATGTTGCCACTAAAAACGAAGCAATACTGAATTTTTGCTATTTATTTCAACAGGCGCGGGCGCCCCAAAACAACGATAGTTACGTGACTCAAAAGGCTGTCCAACTGAAATGGGATTGGGCGAACATGTCTGCCGCACGCCGGATAAATTGTGGGCCCGAACAGCTTTTACCTGGTGATACTGAGACCGTAAGGCGGGGTCGCGCAGACCATGTAGGAGATGGGGGCGAGCTGCATAGGTTCCGTCAAAACTGGAAGGAGGACGCGCGGGCTCACGAAAGATGGAAGGAATGGAGGGAGGCTTTTGCCCAGGAGTGAGACAGCCTAGGATAGTTAAACAAAAAATATAACAAGGACGTGCTCACTTCTACGCGCCTACCACATTAAACATTTATTTTAAAACCAAACGACTCTTTTACAATTTTGAAACTGATTCTGATGATGATTCTACTGATGAATAATTAAATTCGCTAGAGTGATCGAATGCAACCAGCCTGCATGATGTAAGGTTCCCTTTTGCAGACAACCTTATCTGTACATATCTAGGAGCTCTTGTATAAATGTGAGCTCATGTAGAGACCCTAATTGTGTTACGAGCGGAATCCGGAATACATTTCCCTATTACATGTCAAGTACATTAATGCGACGAGTTACGACATTTTAGCGAAGGGCGATAGGCGTCACGTCGACCCACATAAAATGGGCCCTCATAGACTGTTACAATACAATATTATACTGTCAGAAGGGAATGCTGACAGCTAAATGGTACCTATACTTTCCCAGGAGATTTCGTGAAATGAACCCTCAGGCTCTCAGACCAAAAAAAAAACCATGACAGAGGGCTGTCAACAGTAAAGTGAAGCCGGTTTCGTAAACATGTGTGCACTTAGTGAGGTGTAGTTTGATTGTAAATGCAGGTTGTAAATGTGTGCGTGTGAGTGTGTTTGCTCAGAGCGGAGGTGTAGTTTTGGGCTTGGCATGCTTCACTGCACTGTATCGTTCTCAGCGCTCTGTATTGGTTTTTTATTTGGTCTGAGTTCAGGCTCAGGACAGTGATAGTGCCATAATTTATATCTTGTTTTGCAAATTGGATTGGTGGTCACAGTATTTTGAAATGACTTCCACAGGTAATTCTGTAAGATTAGAATAGTTAGGTAGGTACTGTGAAGAGCTGGTGAGCTCTTCTAAGAAAGCAAACAACGTTACGATTTCTTTACGTTTATTTTAAGTGAACGTGTATACATATCGCCATTTAAAAAAATCACTGTTTTATTATTCTAAACAACAAAATATTTGACACCTTGTTCTAAACTTTCTTGACTGTTTGAATGCGACCAGAGCTAATCAATTGCCAACCTGCACTACATAAGGTCGACTTTAGCGGAGCACCTTTACAGTACGTACACGAGGATTGTAGTGGTTGTTAGCAATAGAAAACGGTACAGTTCCGTGCATAATAAAAGATAGTTTAGTAGGTACGGCGCGAAAACGAGACAATGTAAGTTTTATTGTTATGACGGCTATAGCCGTATAGTGTCCTTGGAAGTGTTAAGAGTTTTTGTTTGATTCATTGCTTAGTATAGATTCTACAATTATCAAGAAATTCAAAACATTATCATATCATTTATGGATGATGGCATTAGGGACAGGTAGAGAAGTGAAGTCACATTATTTCAGTTTACTCAACAGTTTTTAGGCTTTAAACTCGAAGTAAAGTAAGGTAAAGTCTATAAGGTAAGTAGGTGTTAAATAGGTACAATAGTACCTAGCTGGTGGTAGGGGTGCTGCTGGTGGTGGTAGGGGTGCTGCTGGTGGTGGTAGGGGTCTTACAACATCAAAGCTCGCTCTAACTACACACCTGTTTTTTTATTTTGACTTCGGGACCTTTCTTATTAAACGGTTTTGGAGGGCTGCTTTCTATGGAGATGGTGAGGCTTAGCGTGTGCGAAGACGATGCAAGCATAGGTTATGATGGGACGGATGATCGCGGAGTAGATGCGCAAGCACTTGAGTAAGAATTTGCTGCCTGCGGTCACTATGGAGCCTACTGAGAGCGAAGGAGGCGCGCGATCGAGCTGCCTATGTGCTCACTGAAGGAAAGGTGTCCGTCAAGGGTCCCACCTAGGTAGTTATATAGCTCGCACTCCCAAGGGATCGGCTTGTTGTACCTAAATAGTGATCGGACTGGACTGCACTCCTGCGCAGATCGTTTACTTATATAAGGTTTTACGTACGTTTACATATAGGTTCTATATAAATGTTGTATAGGTATAGTACTAATGACTATTGACACAATTATGTTCTTATCTAATCACTACCTAGCCGGTCAGACTTCCAACTGAACAATGTGCTGTACTTATGTTAGAGCGACACGTGTCGACTCCGTGGAGTGTTTGTTTACAATACAATGTTGTATTCTTAGAGCTAGGCTATCAAGGTTAGGCTGGGATGTTGCGGTCAAGGACTGGATGGGTGATGACATTCCAACAAAATAGCGAAATAATTTCACACTCAGCTGCTGGTATTTCTCAAAGGGTTTGAGTTATGTAGTACAGGTGCCGTATCTGACGGTTTAATGCCATCATGATTCCAGACTAAGAGAGAGACAGAGCTATACATGACCGATAGCATCCCTTTTTCGCGCTGGAATCATAATGACATTAATACTTCGTATCGTAAGTAATACGGCCCCAGTAGGCCTCTTAAACCTGTATAACCTGGGCACTTAATCTATTGAATCTCCGCTAGGCCGGGTCTAAATCAAAGTGTTACCAACACCTACGCTCTACTTTGAATAAGTAGGTACAGACGCCAGCACATCAAGCTACCCGAAACTGTCAAATTTCCCCAATCAACTTCGAACTTTAAGCTTTGGCGATAAAGTTGAAAATCTATTAAAGAAATTTGACAGATTGTAGTAGCTTGATGTGCTGGCGTCTGTACCATTACCACAAAATTTTCTTTTGCCATTTCATTACTGTATGCTTGAAGGGTGAGCCTAAAATCAATTAACAGGGCATAAATGCAGATGATGGTTAGATACTACCTTCTTTCTAAGAATTTCCTAATGGAAATGGACCAGGGGATCGAACGCTGGACCGTGCGCTATGTGCACTTTTGCTTACAAACATAGCAACTATACTCTGCAGGATACGATGATCTTACAGAGTAGTAAATAAAGGTTCGTGCTGTCAATTTCCACACATTCGTCAAGTTTCTGTTTAATCTCGAACAACAGTAAGTATGACACCAGCGGTGGCGGTAGGTCTACCGTCATCGTCACCTCCATAGTGTTTTACGGTTGCACCTACCAAACAAGTAGGTAGGTGATGTTCGAGGTTACAAAAAAACATGACGAATGTGTGGAAAACAGCATGCACCTTTATATAAGTACTAGCTTCCGCCCGCGGCTTCGCCCGCGAGGTACGTCGATAAAAACTATCCTATGTCCTTTGCCGGGATGCAATCTATATGTCTGCCAAATTTGATCGAAATCCATTCAGTGGCTTAGGCGTGAAAAGGTAACATACAGACAGACAGGCAAACAGAGTTACTTTCGAATTTATAATATTAGTATGGATAGCAATCGAGTTTACGAAAGCTGTCTATCTACCTGATGCCTTTTTTTCCGTGGGAAATCCTCGTGGATACCCTCGGTCTGGGGAGAACGGGGGTTATGTCGGACTCATAACGATTAAAACCACAACGGTTCGTTCCCCCAACTGAATATGTTTCTGATGTCTGCTTAATTTATGGCCACGAGATGCGATAGATCACAAAACTTCGAACTAATGAACTTTAATCTCGGCTTTTTTAAGAATAACGTAACGTTTCAAGGGCATCCTCTATTTTGTTTACAACAAACACGATCATAGGTAGGTATTGTACTGGGACTAACCACCCACTAATCGTCGACCAAAACATCGCGAGATTGGTGTATTGTTCAAAGGAAATCAATTTTTAACTTGCGAACAAAGACTAGATAGGTAAATCACCAGGCTTCGCTTGTCTGACCCACCTACGAAGAACACACATACGAAGTGCGAGCGACGCATCGCGACGTTATACCAATTATGTAATAATATAAATATAATTATTAGTTATATTAATTAAGTACATCAGCAAAACAAAAACAAAACAAAAACCAAATACTGGCACCAAATACTGGTATTCAGCTGCATCCGGTTAGACTGGAAGCAGACCCCAACGTAGTTGGGAAAAGGCTAGGCAGATGATGATTAAGTACATCAGCACTGAAGTTCTCGTACATTGATTATTGTTAAGTAATCCACCGATCGTCTGACATCTGAACTGTGCAATAAATCTGTATGATAAGCGGTTAGTACTCTCTGTTCCTTTTAGTTACGAGGAAACATAACAATGTACGGACGGAGGTACAATAAATTAACTATTTTTAATATTTTATGTCTCAACTCAGCCTATCGCAGTCCATTGCTGGACATACGCCTCTCCCAGGCTGCGCCACATCACCCTGCCCTCCGTCTTCCACATCCAGTCTGTCTCAGCCACCTTTTTATGGTTGTCGGATTTGTTGTTAATAATAATCGATATCAATCCTATACCTGATGTCCGCCATGTGATTTAATTACCTGTGGTATACCAGTCATTACGGGTAGTTTGAAGGTCAAACGTCTGATACCCAGTCTTACCCAGTAACTGTGTTATGGAGGTCAGATAGGCAGTCGCTCCAAATTCTTAGCAAATAGGTACTGTTATTCAGCAGCATTCGGTTAGACAGGAAGCGGAAACCAACTTAGTTGGGAAAAGTCTAGGTAGATTGATTGCTAGTGTTTAGACGATGATGTCATTTGTTGTTTCAATTTACATACGTAGTACTTTGTGCGGAGCCCTCGGTGCGCGGGACCGACTCGCACTTGACCGGTTTTCTAGGCACACTATGTAGTCCTGATCAGCTGCCACTGATCTCGTGTCTCGATAACTACACGAGATAATTACTGTACAAGACATTATCTCTACATACAATTAGTCCTATCTATTCAAACTTTATTGCAATAGATAATGTATGCCAGCACATCAAGCTACTACAATCTGGCAAATTTCTTTAATAGATTTTCAACTTTATCGCTAAACCATAAGGTTCAAAGTTGATTGGGAAAATTTTACAGTTTCGGGTAGCTTGATGTGCTGGCATCTGTACCTAAAACATACAGCCTCAGGGCACGCCGCGATAGCGGCGGTTAGGCCCCTCTTTGAGGAGTGGCTAGAGAGGCGTCACGGCGTGCTCACCTACCGCCTGATCAGGACCAGGCCCGTGCTGGACGGCGCGTATGTGTTCCACGCGCGCCTCAAAGAGATGTCAGCATCAATGGAGGGGCCCGGCAGGGCCGAAGCCTGCCGGGGCAGCGGGATTGTACGAAAGGGTTACCGCTGCCCCGGAACATAAAGGGCTAAGGAAGGAACACGGATGGGTTTTAGTCAGTAAGAGTCTGACACTCCCTTCCGCTCCACCCAGAGCGGGAGGGGTCATTTGATGATTTCCCATACTTAAAAAAAAAAAAAAAAAAACGTACTGCCTCGTTGGTCTAGTCATCACAAGCGCTACTGCTGAGCATGGGATCCTGAATTTGATTCCTGGGTCGGGCAAAGTGTGGATTTGTTTTCCATCGAGAATTTCTTAGTAGCAGGAGGGGTCATGGTATGTATAGATGGTCACCATTCATCATTACACTAATTTCTATAAAATAAAATCAAAGAAAATTCTTGAAAAGGCCTCATGTTTTTTTGACCGTGAGAAACACCGAAAAAAAACTATAGGTATCTAGGTATGTATCTAAGGTAGGTATGTATCTTTCATCGCTAAACTACCTACTACCTTCTACGTTGTAAGAACAACGCAGATAATAATAATATGCAATAACTACGTCTATTTTTCATCTATCATTTTGACATCAAGCTAGTTTAAATCCATTGGCCGGTTTGTCAATAAAACTCTATTAGCTATCATTCAATTTCATATCAAATGTTGTCAGGAATTCAGAACCATTTTGTGGAGTTATCTATGTGTATACAAACAAAGTACATAAGTCAGTCAGTTACATTTGACAACCCGTGGCGGACGCACGCGTTGGTATCGAAAAACAACGGAAACATCGTAAACACGTGTATGTGCTTCGTAAATAAAAATAAAGTTTAATTTGGGAGTGTTTTTTTTTAATATTGTTGGTCGAAACAGTGCTGTCATTTCCAAAATCGACTACTTGCAGTCGATCGATTTTGAAAATTTTAGGACTGAAATTCGAAAGGTGAGTTTTTTTTGACAATCTTACCTGTGTATTTAGGTATTTGATAATAAGTGTTTATGATTAAAAAATAGGTGTGATTAGTACGTTGCTGATAGCCTACACCTAAATCTGAGTTTACCTAAAATGATAAATGTTTAAACGACCAAATATGGTTTAGATTAGGAATTATTTACCAACACTATCAGGGGCCTGGCCCTGTCATTTTGAAGTATTTTTCTTTATCTTGTAAAGGTTTATAAAGAAGTGTAAATATAGGTAGTAAATTTATCAATAAATTTAGTAATTTTGAGCTTCCAAATGATTGGAATAACATTTTTATTGCTATTCATGTTTGCCCAATATATTGTTAATATGTGTAATACCCACCCGTACCCGTTGGATGCGAGAAACACAGAACCGGTCGAAGTGGAAGTGCTTGGGGGAGGCCTAAGTCCAGCAGTGGACGTCTTTCGGCTGAAATGATGATGATGATGTGATGTGTAATAAAATGTTCATTTGATTTTGAAGAGTTTATCCAACCACTTATATGTTCGCGCCAATTAGGTAGAGTTTTAATCAAAAATAAAAATCAAAAGTCGTTTATTCAAACTACGAATAGGCTGAGAATCGATATCCGTGGCTGAGAATCAACACTTTTTGAACGTCAAAATTACATTAGACAGTCCACCAAAATGCTTCCCCACTAGTGCTTTAGCTGGAAGCAGTTGCGCAACAAACTCGAAGCAGCACAGCCTATTACAATAGAAGTTTGAAATGTGAAGTTTGAATTTGAAATGTTTGGAAATACATGGACGGCGTAGAAATTATTCGTCGGTAATCGAAATACAAAATCAGCTGTTTCATAGAAAAGTGCCTACGCGGTCAAAATGGAACAGTTTTTTTTTTATAACTGGTAACAAAAATTGACGCAGGTGAAACAATGGTAAAACAGGTTGCGCGAAAATTTCCCTACCACCCCACAACTTTAAAAAGAAAGAAAGAAAGAAAAAACGTTTACCGTTAACGTTTTTAAGTGTTTTCGTTTATGAACTTCATACCCTGCATAGCATTATTCTTGTTATAAATCCGGCGTAGCCTCTATTATTGATTTACCTACTAGATACTACCTACCTCTGATAAGCGTTGTTTCTTAATTATTATCAGATAAAAAAAAATACGCGATTCGCCAAATAAAAAAACAATAATCAAATGGACTATTTTACAGATTTCCGCTGTAGGTATTAAATTCTTTAGATATATAACTAGGTGCCTAGGTATAGGTACCTAAAGATTTTATCAGCAACTTAAAAATTAAAATTCATAGTTACCTTTATGAAAAGCTATAAAGCAGTTTAATCGTCGTCGAATCGAATTTTGTATTAATTTGAATAATATTATGAAAGTGACACTGTTAACAGACTTTTGTTGCTGATCGTTCTATTGCGTTTGTAGTGTAGCACGCTAATATCTACGTGATACACTATATAACATAGGCACTTACACAGTAAAAGAAATGGCGCAATAATAAAGTTAAACCAAGTTATAGGAAATTAACTTACTTAATAAGTATCGTCAGAGGGGCTTGTGGCTAACTAATAACAGCCGCACGGGTCGATCGATCAGGTGAAGCTACATTTGCCGAGGTTGGTCCGCGGATGGGTGACCATCTTTACTTACCAAGACCCCTCCGCGCCTCGGAAAGCACGTTAAGCCGTTGGTCCCGGATGTCATTCACATTCATCTTTGACAGTCGTTATGGGTCGTCAGAAGCCCGAAAGTCTGACAACCAGTCTTACCAAGGGGTTTCGTATTACCCAGTAACTGGGTTGTGGAGGTCAGATAGGCAGTCACTCCATGTAAAATACTCAGCGGCATCCGGTTTGACTGGAAGCCAACCCCAACATAGTTGGGAAGTTTCTATATTTATGCCTGTAATTTATATGGTGCATAATAAAGAGTAGGTATTCTATTCTATGATGAATACCTACTCGTAGGTATTGTCAAAAATCTTTATCGAAAACAGATGCATATGTCGCAGCCAACTGGTTAAATTAGCGGTTCAGTTAACTGCCTGGCCTTTAGAAGTAGTGCTCGCCTCGCTTCGCTCTCTCGGCTTGCACGCGCTTGATCACAGTTCTAACCTAACCCATTTGGTCGGGGTGCCCTGCCTTAGTTTCTGCGACCATATCGGCTCGCGCGTGATTGGTTACAGCCTTCCAATCTAAACTGTAATTGAATATTATTCAGGCCGTTCGCGTTAGTTGAACGGCCGCCGCCGTTTAGTTAAAAGGCTAGGCGGTTAACTGAACGGCTAATTTAACCAGTTGGCTGCGACACATATACAACATTATTTTTAGTCTATGCGAAACCTGAATATAGTTTGTTCAGAATAAGTAACTGAATCGATTTCAATAATTTTTACACCATGTTATATTTTGTCCCAAAAATATTTAATCACTAGTTAATTACAATAAAATCGCCGTACAGTTAGGTACCTACTGCCAAACTATTATCAATGAGCGTACGATGCTGGAGGAGCATAAAACATGGTCACCCCGCGCCGCGCCGCGTGGTGAGCATGTTTTTGAACGGACAACCAGGTAACATAACAAGCTTATAACTTTGTGATTTCTCATGATACAGTTTTGAAATTTTGTACATAGATTCTTTACATGAAAATACTAGACACGTGTTTCGGGTTTCGCATATACTAAAAATAATGTTGTATTATTTACGGGCTGAAAGTTAGGTGAATGTCGGTCAATATTAACGGCGGAGTAATTGTGTAACACACTATCAGCAACGGCTTTCATTGTGTTTTGACAGTTCAACAACATTCAATGCGTTATTTACGTTCTTGAGTAGACAAATTTTTCGAACTTAATATGAAGCAGTGGATTAGCAATATCTTTCAAAATCATTCAGGTTGCGATTGAAGTGAGTTACACGATTAGGGTGCTGGTGATTTAGAGGCACGCGAGACATTTTAACTTTGTCTCTTGAGATATTAATTAGGGTACAGTGAGCCCTTTTGGTTTTCACCAAGAATCATACAGGGTGGCAGGGACATCGACGCGCAACCGCTTACCATGGATTCAGTACATGATTCTGGACCCCCCTGCGTGAAAATTTTTCGTCGGCTTTTTCTTAATTTTTACGTTTTTTTCTGCAATTTTTTTTATTGTAAACCGTATAAAATCATTATTTCTATCTAACCCAATGAGATTTTTAATAAAAAAATAGTAAATTCACTTATTTCACTTAAAACAGCAATCTAAATAAAACTCGAAAGGGCTACCTGATCAGCTGTTTGCAAAAGTTGATTTGCGAGGTCAACACTGGCTTAGTACCTTCATAGACTATACACTATAGTACCTTGACGCTATTCGTTTTCAAATGCCGACAAAGGGACCGCGGCGGCGGCGCCACAGATTTGTATGTGTGTGTAGGTTAGGCAGCGAGCGCGCGCTCGCCATCCGCGGAGCGTTTTAATCGCGTTGTTTGCAATACATTGCGCGCTCAAAAATGTAAATTTTTTTAACCGGTCATTTCCGAGATGAATGACTTTCGTAATTTAATTTATGGCATAAGGTGTAACCTTTTGACAACGTTTGCGCGTCGATGTCCCTGCCACCCTGTATAGATTCCACGAATATACAGGGTGGCATAGGAATTTTCTACCAGTCAACGTTTGGGTGATGCAGAGGCCAACAGTGACAGGTGCTATTGTGAAAAGTTGAGGAATACTCGTAAATATTTTGAAATATAAAGGGACGCAAAAAACTATTAAAACTGATTTTGACAGATTGAAAGTTTTTACGCAAGTAAGATGCTTGTTGATTTACGACGTGCAAGTTATATTCAACCTTAGGGTGGTAAACTAGCAGCGGGATAGTCCGAAAGGGTTACCGCTACCCCGGAACATAAAGAGCTAAGGAAGGAACACGGATGGGTTTTAGTCAGTAAGAGTCTGACACTCCCTTCCGCTCCACCCAGAGCGGGATGATTTCAAATGCAAAAAAAAAAGCAAAAAAAAAAAGGGTGGTAAGTAAACTAAATATGAGGTTGACTACTGAGTACAGGATGCGAAAAATTCCTAAGTTAGGTATGAGTTACTTACTAATATGATCACATGATCGTGGGTACCTCTTAACTGTGTGTCCGGTCGTTTCACATTAACGACGTTTATTGAAAGATCCGGTGTTTGAACTGGGGTTATTGAAAGAAAGGTTTAAAATGCATTTCTTTGTGTAATTGTCTTACTTACTACAGAGATTTTCATTTGGGTAGTTAATTTTTATATTAAACACTTTATAATCGTACACCTTAGAAAACAAAAGGGAAAATCATATTTAAAATTTGAATACATTGGGCGGTCATGTTGCTTTAACGCTTCAAAGGTGTTTTAGATTAGTTTCTAAAAGTAAGAATTATATAATTGAGTATGTACAATCCACAGACTTATAAAAAAAGATGAACTCCGCGCCACGCATATCGCAAGTGAAGCACAGTAAGTATGCCGGGACCGCTTGTACAAACACGCCTCACGCTCCCATTTACATCATAGTATGCCGACCGGCCGCCATTACGTGACACGACAGCGCCAATCGTCAATCACGCACACATACTCGTAGATCGGTACGGTGCTTCACTTTCGATATGCGTGGCGCGGAGACCATCTTTTTTTATAAGTCTAAGGTTCATTCTATACTAATAATAGAGTCGAAGAGTTTTTTGTTTGTAGGTACTAGGCAATCTCTGGAACTACCAGTCAGATTTGAAAAAATCTTTTTACATTTGGTAGCCTAATTCTTGAGTAAGGTTTAAGGCCTTTAACATCACGCTACGACCCTTAGAAGCCGAACAAAAATAATAAAAGTCAGAATGAACGATATTTAAACGAAGGGCAGATGCTAGATAGATGATTTCCCCTAATGACACAACTAGTAATGTATATCATTTAATATTATACAGAGAAAATATTTGATTTTTTGCATGTTTGTTTGTTACCTTACACGCTAAAACTGCTGGACGGATTTGGATGAAACTGGACTATGAGAGTGAGGGAAGAGAGAGTGCATCTCTGTGTCTGCAAATACACTTGCACTCTATTAATATCTCCCGCGCCGAAGAAGGCTATAGTCTCTGTTGAGATTACCCGCCAGGGCCTTCAGATTTTCGCCTCTGACTACCTGTAACGACTGTCAAAGATCCAAGAATGACAGCCAGCTTAAAATGCTTTCCGACACACGGGTTCCGGTATGTTATGAATGGTCTGCACCCATCCATGAACCGACCTCGGCAAGAAATGCTTAACGTTGAAGATCAACTCGTGGGGCTGTTATTATTTAGCCACGAGCCCCTTTAAATAACAATAACAAGGCGTGTCCCAATTTGAATACAGCCTTTATTAACGGGACTTTTCTCATTATTTTCCTCAATGCTAAAAATAACAGTTTTCGATTTCTACTTTCTTTGATTTAACTCAGTACGAATTTTATTAACGTAAAGAAAAGATTCTGTAAATGCAGAATGTTTGTTTTAGAATTATACGACCCAATGACCAGCAGTGGGCGGTTTGGACTGATATAAATAATGCTAATCGCAACAGGCATGCGTGTATGTGTGTAAAGGAATAAGGTTCATATTCAATTGGGAAAATTTGACAGATTGGGGTAGGTTGATGTGCTGGCCTCTGTACCTAAGGACCGTAGCAGGTGGCGTTCGGTAGTTTCTGCCTACCCTCATAGAATGAAGGTGTGAATGTATTTTAGCGTGTAAAATTAATTACGACGAATTAACCCTCAACCATCCGTTGGTTAGAAATCCTTCTGCGAAAATCTTATCAAAATGGCAGAAGTGACTAGAATAAATGACAAATGAATGATAAATGAATTATAAATGATTTTAATTCTGTAAGTAGTTTTGCACACACTCAGATCTAACCTGCATACCTTCCACGAGCTCTTAACGCGATCCACTTTAGGACCTAAACTGAACTGTTCTGCTAATTCGTACCATAACGATTCAATTTAGGCCGTGCCATCTGGATACCTACCACGAGCTCTTAACGCTCATTCACTTTCAACGATTCAAATGCCGCTGAGCGTATTGGACGTCATGGTACGACTGTGAACGGTGCAGTTTAAGAACCGAAACTGAAATAATAATAATAATATAATAATATCCTTGGACATTTCACACAACACCATTTTAGTCCCAAGCTAAGCAACCTAATGCTTGTGTTATGGTAACAAGATGGCTGATAAACTACTTATATACATTTTTTTTTTGTAAATACATACATATTATAGATAAAACACCCAGACCCGGAACAAATACTTGTAGGTCGTACAAATATTTGTTCCGGGCGGGAATCGAACCCGCGACATGCTGCGCAACAGTCAATCGCTCAACCACTGCGCCAACCGTGTCGTCGAAATGTCTTGCTTTTGAATCGTTTTTAAATAGATCATGGTAGGCCTCCTGGTCAGAATAATAGCATAATTATTCATCGTATACCTTGTTCTTTAAGCATGTTGGAGTGTTTTCTATAGCTTGAACACATGCGTTTGTATAACTACCTGAGCGATTTCGTATGACCTGAACAAGCCAATTACTGGTTGATAGTCCAGTGAATCAGTAGTGAAGGTCATATAGGAGCTACGTGTTTAATAATTTTGTCAACTCAACATTGGATAAGGATGATAAAAACAAAAAATTATCAAATCTGACAGGTAGTTTCAGAGATTAGCGCTTTCAAACAAACAATAAAAAATCTTTTCAGCTATATTACTTGAAATCATTGTTAGTAGGTAGGTATTACCATCTATAAAACAGTCTTGTCTATTATTTTACTAGCCACTTTGCGTCCAAGTGAATCAATCACAGCTCAATTTATTGATAAAGAAAAAATACGAATGAAACATAACCTCGTGTCGACAAATTGATGGTCATATGTCAATTAATGACGTTTGTAACATCAATCAAACGTTTATTTCAGTAAAGCCTTGTCTACACGGTACGATTTACATACCTACATTATATCATCTGCCTAGCCTTTTCCCAACTATGTTGGGGTCGGCTTCCAGTCTAACCGGATGCAGCTGAATACCAGTATTTTACATGGAGCGACTGCCTATCGGACCTCCACAACCCAGTTACTGGGTAATACGATACCCCTTGGTAAGACTGGTTGTCAGACTTTCGGGCTTCTGATTACCCGTAACGACTGTCAAATATCCACCAACGAATGACTCTGGGCCACCACTGCTCTAGGTCAGTGCTATTTACTTGCCTGTTATTTTAAATTGGCTATGCTAAACTCCGCAGACGCGATGGGTATCAATACCTAAACACGATAAAATATTATAATAATGTAAAAAAAAAACGAATTGATAACCTCCTTTTTTGAAGTCGGTTAAAAATATTTGATATATGCTAAGTATATGTTTAAGGATGTTGTAAAATAACTAAATAGCACACAACGGGACATGTTCCATACATGTCGTGTCTTTAAGTAATTGCGATACATTTCGCTATTGGTCAAGTTATAAAAGGTCTGATCACTCAGGAAGATTGAAATACAGACCGATGTAAAATACACTACGTTATTTATACACCTGCCATATCTATTACTTATCTACAATCAATGTATTGGCAGATTGCCAAATAAAAGATATTATTATACAGAATGTCTTGTTGGTTCATTGTTTTCCATTTTCTCTCTTTTTTTGATTGGGTCAGACGGTCGGTTCAGACGGTCCATTTTGTGCGTGGTGGGTGGCTGGTTTGTCCTATGAGTTAAATAAATTGTAAAGTACACAGCTATTTTTGTTAACTAACTAAAACTGTTTAGTTTCATGAATTTCTATTAACCTAACGTAACAATTACAAATAATGAACGTTCATGAAGTTATGTTGGTATAACGTGTTCTACATATTGATGTGCAGTTAGTAGCTAGTAACAGTTAATGATAAGGGTCATTGAATTACACAATTCTTAAATATTTATTAACAATAAAACATTACCCGACATAGTAAAAGAATTCAGTTGATTTAAAATTGTTGCTAAAGTTTTATTTGGTTTAAGTATCTGTAAGGTTACACGTTGTAGCAGCTTGGAGTCTGGACAGAAGTCCTATAGCACACTGCTGGGACTCAGGCCTTCTCTCTGTGAGGACTGGGTCGTAATCTACATAAGTAAGAACAGCCAAAAGAAAAATCATCACAATGTACCAACAAAATCTTTAAACACATTTTAAAGGCCATTGGAATATCGTAGTTTTATTTATAAGTTAATGATAACGCTTATTGATTTTTAATTAGTTTCGAACGGTGTAAAAGGGGCCTCTTTCAAATATTATTTATTAGTTTTAGTAACAGACGAACAATTTTAACGTATGGGTGTTCATGTCATGTGCTAAATACATGAGAAGAGGTTGCGTAGGTATTGATGTTCCTGCCATTCTGATGTTTCTTACGATAATTAAATTGATCAACGCTTAGTTCAAGTCTGAAGGCAGATTTAAGGTTGAAAAATTTAAAATACGCGTGTTACTTTAAAAACGTGAGAGAGTGACTAAAAGCAGTATAGTTTAAGAAAAAAAATATCTATAGGGTAAGTGCTAAGTTTTATTATCTACGCATAATTTGTGACTTGAATACTAAATTATATGATAGAATGGTAAATGTTTGAAGTGCGTAACTTGAGCATGAGGTTCGGGTTCGATTCCCAGGTCAAGCAAAGTGCTATTAGGGTTTTACCATCAGTAATTTCTTAGTAGCAGCGCGGAGTTTGAATTTGTGCCTTGTTGATGATAATAGGCTCGCGGCTCGCCCCCTATTACATGGGACTTAAACATAACTGACGTATAGTGGGTGTACTATAGGTTCACCTCTGCCTAACACTTCGGGGATTACATGCGTGATGGTAGGTTGTAATTTGCGACTTGAATACTAAATAGTGTCGGTAAATGTTTGAAATGCGCATATTTATTAACTGCGCGTAACTTTGGTATCGCAGGTCTATTGGTTCAGTGGTTTAGCGATTGATTTCACCAAGTGTCGCAGGTTTGATTCCCGTTCGGAGCAACGATTTTATTATTATTTTGGTTAGACACACTAGCAGCTAATTAGGAGAGGCGTGTGTATTGTAGAGCTTCTATAGATTTGTTATTATTGTTATATCTGTCTGGGTGTTATTGCATCTGTGATTTGTATTTTGACATATAACCACGATGCAGGAGAAAATGAGTCCAGAGCATTGACATATATATTACTTTAAAATCATAGACCAATGTTTTTTTTTTTTGAGCAAAGTAGCTTTTGTAAAATTTCTTTAAAAATATCGTTGTAACACGATTTTTAAAAGGCATGTATTTCATCGAACCTTCAAAAATCCCATTTTACGTTCCGTTATTATTGAACTCTCTAATGTAATGATTGCGCCTCTTTTTGTGAACCTCAAAAAAATCCCTATTTTAGGTATCTACGTACTAAATAGTCAAGGAACTGCGACCACCTTGTATGTAGCGTGCACCGCTACCTTCGCTCGCTCGGCTAGCGTGTATTGTTCACAGTTCTAACCTTACTTATTTGATCAGGATACCCTAGCTTAGTGACCAACTTGCTATAAAAATTCTGGAGACGGGAATCGACGAACTCTTTAGAGGCGTTTTTCAACGGCTCGTTGGATTTGAAATTTTTCCCTGTAAAAAGTTATCCAAATTCCGAATATAAATGGAAATTACTTGGAGCAAGGTCTGGTGAGTATGGTGGGTGACGGAGAGTTTCCAATTGTAACTCCTGTAGTTTTGAGGTGGTCCGTTGTGCGGTGCTCCGACGCAATTTTTTTTTTTGTTCAGTGACTTCATACGGTTCCCACTTTCCGAGCTTTTTTATGTTTCCAATTTGAAGCAAATGAATCAGTGTCGATTTATCACTTACGTTGAAAGCTGATGCAAGTTCCAACGTGGTTTGAGATGAATCTGCTTCCACTATGGCTTTCAATTCATCGTTTTTGACTTTCGTCTCCGATCGACCACGGGGCTCATTATTGAGGCCAAAATTTCCAGAACGGAATCGATCAAACTAAAAACAGACGACGTCCTTATTAAATACGTCGTTAATATCGCATGCTGTCTGAGCTGCGTGGCTGCCACGGCGGAACTCGTATTCGAAAATTGCGCGCCATTTAGATTTTTCTGTGGTTACAGAAACAGTGATATTAACAAATGAACAACTAATTTTGATAAACAAAATGTCATGCTATGTTATAAAATAAATTTGAATTTGGAATTCTAAATAGAATGAAAGATATTGTTCTTCACAATCGCCAGTATCAAAGTTCGACATTTCATAGTTGAAAACCTAATATTAAAAAGCCCAAAAACTTTTTACTTATTAATAAAAAGCACCTCTTAGTAAAAGGAATGAGTAGAATGTCAATATTTTTTTAAGGATCAGTGAAAAATTGACCTTTTTAAAATGGTGAAACTCAATTGACGTCATGAGTCCTATATAAACGGGATATAATTAAAAACTCATTTAGATGTACATTTGGTGAAAGAATTTAATTTGACTATTTTTGAATCAAGGAATTATAGACATCTTTACAAAATAAATAATTATTTTATAAAAAAAAAAACATAGATTGTCATCTAGTGTTAGAACCAATCACCCTCCGCACAAACTGCTTTACAATTGGAGAGCTGAAACTCTCCTGCTACAGGTCTCAGGATGCGGTTGCGACCAGTACTTTATATGGAGCGACTGCCTATCTGACCTACTGATACTGGGTAACATGATATGATAGGTACCCTTGATAAGACTGGTGTCAGACTTTTGGGCTTCTGGCTCATTCATCTGCCTACCCTTTTCCCAACTATGTTGGGGTTGGCTTCCAGTCTCACCGGATTCTTTTAAGCTCCTGACTATCATCAAAGATCAAAGAATGACAGCCAGGAGCATTGGCTTACGTGCTTTCCGATGCACAGAGGGGTCTCATGGACCGACCTCGGCAATTGTTTCGATCGACCATCGACCTGTGCAGCTGAAGTTACCTAGCCACGAATCTTTTTGTTTCGTAGTGGTAAGGGGATCTCGTAGTTCAAATGTTACTACGACCGTGCCATTGACCGTTTCTCTAATTTATTCATTTATCTTGCTTAACTTGTTTTAGAAAGTCTCAGTAATGTTATTGATATTACGTTGACTCAGATTGGGGTTATCGGAATTGAGGTACTGTGTTAAGGTCACAAAAAATAGACTATTGGTTGAACTAACACTATCATCTTGTTATGACTCATGTTTATATTATTAACTAACTTGTGCTTCATTAATATTAAAGATGAACGTCTACCATTCCGGTGCTGCGCATATAGTCCTTCTATAATAAGCCTGCTATCCATCTTGTTCTGGGCGTGTAACATTATGTCATATTTTGTCAATAATTCTTTAACATTCCCGCAACTAGGGAATTCCCTACATTCTTACAAGTATTAATCAATTGGGCAAAGAAATTGGACAGAAATAAGTAAGTATGGCATTCTTCTTAAGATAAAATATTACAAAATTGAAAACGATTTGTTATTTGACCTGGTAGGTAGGTATTAAAAGACGATAATTACGATATCAAAGACATTATTTAAATTGTTTCTTTGAGTGAAGCGGTTTCTTTGACTGAAGTCGTATGTTCTTTTTTGTTTTAGTACCTATTTAAAAAAAAAAATTGCACAATTAGATTAATTTTGGTAAATGGTAAACAGGACATTAAGGCAAAAGTCCAAGATCCAATTGCAAAATCACATCTGGAAAAACATTTGCAAAGAAAATATCACTCAATAAAGTTGAAAATGGCGAAACCTATTTTTGATATTTTTAAATTAAAAAATAAACCTCTAAGTGGCATATTTGACATGTTTATTATAATTATTGATACTATAATAGGTGCTATTGATAGTAAAATATGCGCCGGTGCCAGCTTTGATTGAATATAGTTATACAATTATATTTCGTAAAAAAAAACTTGACATGTAAAGGTCTTCTTGATTATTTTAGTTGGTAATTTTCGACAATTTCTTTAGGCCAATAACATTCGGGTATAGATTCTCGCAAACTAACAAGTTTTTGTAACCTAGTTAGTGTTGAATTTAACGGAATCTGCTGGTAGTTAGGCTAAAAGCTTGTTTTAAATCAATTTAGCGTCATTATTTTCATCTTCGTCAAAACCAATTCTTCGTTTCCAGATGACAGCGATGCGGAGGACTACTTCGACGTGTGGGTGTCCTTTTGATTTTGTATTTATTTGTATTAGTTAAGTCATTTAATTTAGTACCTAACGTAGTGTAAATACAATTACTTACCTACATACTTAATGACAAAATACAGATAGATGTAGCCTATTTTGATTGTACAACTCTTTCATTCGCAGTTTGCTAGAGACTAACAGCGCAATCTGGAACCCTCATGAAAAAAATTATACACTGGTCATCAAAAAGATTCAAAAGTCTTTTGTCCGCTATCTGTACTTAAAAATTTACGGTTATTACCCATACATGTACCCAACACCATTTGTGCTAGGTATGGTGGAGTACCAAAGTTTAGAATTAAGAAGAAATCTTAGTCTGGTAAAATACTTTATCCGCCTAATTCGTGGTACCCATTTCAATTCCTCCTTACTTCAGTACATCTCTTTTAACATCCCACTAGCCATTAGACACACGCTTCGCCCCCGCCGACGTCCTCTATTCAAAATACCTCAAACCGATACCATAACCCTTAAGACCAGTCCACTGTACCTAGCCCTCGCCCATATCAACAACATTCTGTTTTATGACGAGTCCTCAGATGTCTTCGCCAGTACTGAACTGAGTTTCCTGAACACTGCTACTCGATACCTGGAGTCCATTGCCACTCCCAGTACAATCTCCTTGGAGTAAAACAGTTACCTATTATTATTAATAACTCAATTCCAAATAATCCTAATTCTATTTAATTTTGTCTATTTTTTGTCTAACACTATCTAATTTTTTATGTAATTTTGACCAATCTTGTTTTCATTTTATTTACATTTCATTATATCTTGTACTGTTTTTATTTTGTGATTTTACCTAATTTTATGATTGTATGACATGTGTAATTACTAATATTGACTAATAACTTGTATGTGTGGTGCAAACTGTTAATATAAGTTGGTTATTAATAATAAATAATAATAAATAATAATAATAATAATAATACATTTGTATTTGTTACTAATTCCGATCTTTCTGCAGCAAACAGTATTGAATGTAGGTATTAAGTGACATTTGTTGTTATTGTGTCCTTATCAAAGTTATCGGAATCGGGTAATTGAATTTATCTTGTACCTAAAACTGAACAGTGTATTTATGTGTAGTGTTAATTTTGAAACAGCTGAATTATTATTATAAAGGTAATGATGAAAGTCCAAAATATTTTTACAAGTTAAATTTTTAACGTAGGTCGCGTTGATAATTTCCCCAAATTTTCTGTGACAGAAGACCACGACTTTAAAAGGCTTCCTTGAAAGGTACGTTTAGACTACGACAATGCATCCCTAATTTGAGTCACCAGTTACCACAACGGTCGATGTGATTTGATTTTCTCCGTTTCATTTCATTCTAAATCGAATACTTCATTCTCCAAAAATTACCGGCACCTTTCGTATCTGCAGCTGAAAATTCTTATGTTATCAAAATGCAGCAGACCACTCCTCGTGCATGCAGGATTAGGCTGACACTTTTATCTATATGTGCTTTACATAACCTGTGACAACAATAATCTGACATATGATATGAGAGATCCTTATCTATCAAAAGGTAATCTTATCGGCTAAAAGCGAAATACTCTTATAATTGTGCAATTTTTTTGATGCTTTACCCATACAAGATCTCAAGTGGTAATTCAGTGCTAAAAACCATAATATTATTATGACATTAATAAAACCAGTAAAATAAATTATTCTGAATAATGTAATAACTAATCAAAAGTGTTGCCAGTCATAAAAAAGTCTAAAAAATTATCCTCCCAAAGATTTTGAGTTCTGTTTCTACTGTTATGTTTTTATTAATTAATAGCTTTTTGATAACATCTTTAAGATGATTGAGATTATATATGTAGATTTAAAAATGTGTGAAGGTGGATATTTAGAGAGAAGCTTACTCAGGAAAGAACAGTTTTTTTAACTCAATTAAGCGGGAACTGAGGACCTCTAAGTACCTATCGATATTTTAGAGCCCATTAAAATTATAGAAAGATATTTTTCTATTTAATATCTTTACAATTTTGCGAACTCCTCTCAAGCGGAGCTGTGATCAAAGAGATTTATTAACTTATTTCGAGTATGGTTTGAGTGCGTTTATTCTTATGGTAGGAGCAAATACGGGAAGAGGACGGATTTCTCTCTATATTTGCTATATTTGCTATACTGTCACGTATTCCGAGCTGAATTTAAACAAGGTTGTTCTCTCACATTGCCCCGGAAAAATGTGGCTAAGGATTTTTAAAATAAAAGGTAACTGGGACTGACATATATAAACGCACGTAGCGTGCTATTCATAAGAAGCTTTGCAGTGGTTTGGAAAGCCTCATTTACTGTAAAATCTCGAATTAAAACATATGGTTTTTGTTATTTCGATTAACCATTGAGCCAGCTGAGTGAAATAGCACATTTACTGAGGCTTTAAATTCAAATCAATCTTACAACATTTACATTCAAATCAATCTTACAAGGATTTTTTTTCCAACTACGTTAGGTTCGGCTTCCAGTCTAGACCACCTTCTCGTAAGACTACCCACGAACCCTGCATCCACGATCGTCCGCCATCCACGAATCGACCACGGCAAGCCCACTACAGCTTCGCACAGGTGTAATTTTTTTTTTAAATTTTCGAAATTTTCGTACAAACTTTGTCCTGGCAATACCGAACACAACAAAAAAAAAATCAAATTTGGTGCAGTCATTCGGAAGTTATAGGTACGCGTACAAACATTTCGGCAACTTTGTTTTGTACTATGTAGGTAAATGTAAGGAAGAATGTAGGCGTTACAAATCAGAGGGGCAATTCCAGTATTTATAAGAACGTTCACATTCTAAACTCGGTCTCAATCTGTCAAAACTACCTCTAATTTTCATAATTTTTTGACTAATTCTTAACATTGATTGTAGTATAGCTGAGATGAGATTGCGACTACATTTTGAATGTTTTTAATTACGAGAATATTGGCCTTCTTATGTTATGTTTACGTTTGAGTCGGCCTATATGGTGAGTACTTACCAGGTTTTCTGTAAATACAGTTGTGTCTGGTATTGTTTAAATAATACTCGTATGACAGGTCGAAGTATGGCCATTGCATGACTTTATGCACATTGCACATGTTTGCTTCTTTTACGATAAGTTAGAGCTTTTTATGACCGTTCGACTACGGCGTAGCCTGAAGCCCGTAGCATTCGTAGCGTCACACTTCTTATGTTGAATTTCATCAATAAAACTGAACGCGACCAGGGCCCTAATTCACTATGACCACTTAACGATTCCTTACCGAAACCACGTCAATTCCTTAGCTAATCCCGCCAATCTCGCTTTGATTTCGCGCGGTTTCGATCATTGTATCATAGAGAATTACGGCCCTGCACAATTAAACTGCGTTCAAGAGTGTCAAAATTCCACAACAATGATGACACTGACAGCTCTTGAACGCAGTTTTGATTTGCTGGTCGCGTTTAGTTTCATTGGTGAAATTCGCCCTTAGTAAGTTCGTAGAAAGTGTTCTTGAATAACATTCTCTTTTAGTAATTAATGGGTTCATTAGAAAAATTCAATCGTTCTGTGTTTCAGCTTTTCAGTTAAATTTGTTCTTGAAAAGTTATTAGTTGAGGGTTATTATTTAAAATTGTCTATGTCATAATTTCCAAACACCAATCCGCGGACAAAAGCCAGTATAGAATACCTAATATTACCTGTGCTCATAAATCAAATAACGTTTAAAGTAACACCCACATTTCACCAGTTATGTTTAAGTCCCTTGTAATAGGGGCGAGTCTATTTTTACGATCTTACTTATTTTGTTTGAGAACATGTATTTTTCTATCTAATTATTATTAACAGTCATAATTTCAATATTAACCGCTGCACTATTACATGTGATATCCTCTTCGGTACTCTGTATAAAATGTACAAGGACGTGCAGATGTAGGATTTCATCCTAGCGAGAATTGCTGAAGTTCTATGAAACTAGCCTCGTCTGTGTGCATAGAATACAGACTGATTCCTAGCGTGTCAGAGCTAAAAAACTGACACTATAATTGGCAATCATTCAATTAAATTGCTAGGCAACGTCGTCAGACTGAGTCTACTCTAGGTGAACGACCTTTACGTATACTATAAAAAGACTATACTATTCTTCGCTTTATTGTACTTATGGGTCCCTACACATTTGTTCAGCTCGGCACATTCGGATTCGGCTGTATTTGTTGAACAACAAAGCCAACCTGAATCAATTTGCGTATTCGGCTTTCAGACGGCTCGTGTTGATCGGCGAACTCCGTCCTGTGTCTACCCCCGCTGAATCGTGTGCGGCGGGGTAATTGCGTAACCAACTAATAATAGCAATGGCTTTCATTTTTGAGTAGACAAATTTTTCGTTGAAACAAATTTTTCGAATATAAAATAATGAATTAGCAATATCCTTCAAAATTATTCAGATTGTGATTGAAAGTGTGTTACATAATTCAAGCAAAACCGAGCGGCTTTTTCTCGTACATATGCCTACGAAGCAAAAGGAGTTTGTAAGGATCGTAGCAGACGGCAGTCTGTTGTTTCTGCCAACAAATTGGAAGAAGTTTTCTCGTACATATGCTACGAAGCAAAAGGAGTTTGTAAGGATCGTAGCAGACGGCAGTCTGTTGTTTCTGCCAACAAATTGGAAGAAGGAATGGCATTTTGTTTGTAGTTAGGTACGAGTATTTGTATGTTAAACATAATTCGATTTTGCAGTCCGGCTGTGCCGAATCATGCCGACCCGAACAAGTATTGATTTATTAAAAGTACGGCTCGCTTAGGGAATTAGTACGTTTTTAAAGTATCATTAATTACAAAAATACAAAAATGATAAATTCGTTAGGTTGCATTTATGCCTTTAATGAGACTACTTTCATAGTTGTGATCTTAAAACTGAGAAGAATCTCTACCTGATTGACTGCTTCTGCCCGTGACTTCTTTCGCGTGGAAGTAAGCAGTGATAAGTCCTCATCATATGCCCAGTCTTTTCCCAACTATGTTGGGGTTGGCTTCCAGTCTAACCGGATGCAGCTGAATACCAGTATTTTATATGGAGCGACTGCCTATCTGACCTTTACAACGCAGGTACCGTAAACCGGGGTTACTTTGATCAATGTTGAACGTTAAAGGTCCATATCTTTTGAATCTCTGGTTGTAAAAAAAATATATAATCGGTCTAGTTATCGATTCTTTTTAAACTCGCGATTTCTGTAATAATATGTGAAAAAATATGGCTTGATTCTGAGAAAAAAAATAAAAAACTACTACTACTACTAAAATTAAAAAACTGTCTAATCAAAGTTATAATGAGAATGGGGTTACTTTGATAGCTTTGGAATTACGCAAGAAAATAGGGCACGTTGCGTATGGGGTAACCTTGATCTAGTAAAAGACAAATGAAACCTAAAAAGAATGCTTAAGCTTACTGTGCTTAAAATAGTTGGTGAATTCCCAGCGTGTCCTCTAGAAAGGATTCAACAGTTCATCAGTGATCTTAGACAAGAAAAAAAAAAACAAAAAGCGTTTCGTTTTACGTACTTCGCGATTTTATATGAAATAAAAGTTTCAATCAAAGTTACCCGGCTGTTCAAAGTAACCCCGCTTTACCGGTACTGGGTAACACGATAACCTTGGTATGACTTGTCAGACTTTCGGGCTTCTGACGACCCGTAAGCCCGTAACGACTGTCAAAGATCCACGAATGACAGTGATAAGTATCCGTGTCATTAAATTTCTTAGTTATATTGTAGCATTATCGTCTGTGAGTAACCTTCCACCGTCGTATACCAAACAAACGGGGAAAACATACAGCTGTTTATACATCCATTTCACTCCAAGAACAACGTACATATTCATTAACTAACTCATCTACAGTTTCTCATTCCTAAACTTAGTTTCTAACAACATGAATAATTTGTGTATGCTCAACAAAAGTTCAGAGGTTAGACAAGTAATAAAACAATAATAATTAGATAATAAGTAAACTGTTTTATCAGTGGTTGTTATCATTGTGTGAATGTATGATAAGTGTATGAATGTACGAGTACATATGAATCAAACAACAGAGGGTCAGCGATGCTTAGTTCTGTCGTCTGATATTGTGGACAGGAACGGACTAAGCGAGGGAGTTTGTAATGTGTGTGATATTGAATTTTGCTTTTGCAACGACTGGATTATCGATTATTTTTCTGGTAACAAAATATCAAAGTAAGAAAAAGTATCTACACGTTGTCTCTTATAACTTCTGTGATAAGAGATAACGGTAGTGTCCTTTTTTCTATAAGTAGTTTACTCGTATTGCATAAAATTAAAAATGTACCAATTGCCTTACACATATTTAGCCGGACGATTCTGTTAGAATCTCACCGTGAGAAGTTAGGTGAAGTGAGCTCTCCTTCCATCTGTAGTGCTATTCTGTAAAAATCTCACCGTGATAACTCGGGTGAAGTGAGATTAAACTGAGCTGTCATTAGTGTCTATCCCTAGCATCAGACGAAATGACAGCTCACTTCACCTAACTTCTCACGGTGAGATTCTAATAGAATCGACCGGCTGATGCCATTGAGTGACACTAATGACAGCTCACTTTAAGCTAACTTCACCCAAGTGAGATTTTTACAGAATAGCACTACTGGAGTTGTCGACTCGCCCACCAATAAATTACTACAGAAAAATCAACACGATAATAAGTGTAGATATTTTTTGTGGTGGAATGCGAATAGAATAGTTTTCGTTTATTAAGTAAGTAGGTACTTTATTTATTGGAACAGTGGTGGCCCAGTGGTATCAGCCGCGAGTTACGAGTTGTAGGTCGTAGGTTCGAACCCAGAAAGTCGCTTTACTTTGTGTAAATTATTTCATCACCACAGCTCTCAAAACGGTGAAGGAAAATTTATTTAGGAAACTGGCATGTCCTAGAACTAAAAATTCGAAGACATGTGATATCTACCAACTCGCACTAGGCCCGCGTGGTGGATTACGGCCCACTCTCTCTCATCGAGAAGAGGCCTGTGTCCCAGCAGTGGGAACATTATAAGCTGATTATGTTAAGTACTATTTTATTTTTGACAATAACTTCTAAACCCGTACCCGTGTAGCTCTCGGGCTCACGCCGCCCGGCTCGCCCGGATACGGTCATTACCTACTTGTGTTCGTTCGTACTCGTATGACCCGTGAGCATCGACCGGCGACTTGATGACAGTCTGTGCCTCCAGTACATCTCCAGTAGCTCAGTGTGCTGTTGAATGTATATTTGGGTACACCAGTACCTATGTGGCCTAGTTTAAGTTGACACCAAACCATTCTCCCGGTTTAAAGTCACAGCCTAGGGTTACGCAGTCTTTTGGTGTTAACTTTTAAACAATTTTTAGACTGGCGTCTTTTCTTGTCTGACGGAAGTCTAAAATCTGCAAAAAGAAATGTAAGCTTGAGGGCCTAAGCACACCTCCGCGGCGTAAAAAATTATGGGAAACGAACTGCTGGGATCGGCAATTGCAGTCCTGTTATTATTATGAGCAGTAAGTTTGATAGCCTTCTACCTACTGCCTATTGCCCTTTTAGCTAGCTCTGAGCTAGCTAGAAACCAGTATTATCCATCAATCAATCTGCCTAGCCTTTTCTCAACTTTCTTGGGGTCGGCTTCCAGTCTTAACGGATGCAGCTGAATACCAGTATTTTACATGGAGCGACTGCCTATTTGACCTCCGCAACCAGTTACTGGGTAACACGATACCCCTTGATAAGACTGGTTGTCAGATTTTCGGCTTCTAACTGTAACGACTGTCAAAGATCAAAGAATGACAGCCGGGACCAAAGACTCAACGTGCTTTCCAAGGTACGGAGGGGTCTCAGTATATAAAGATGGTCACCCATCCACAGACCAACCGCGGTAAGCGCAGCTTAACCCGATCGATTGACCAGTGCTGCTATTATTACTTAGCCACGAGCCCCTCCCAGTATTTATGCCACATATACCTTATAATACATCCCTCGCCTGTCTTCGAAAGAAAGCATGGCGCCTACGCAATCCCGACGGATGCTCCAATTCGCTCCAACACAGTTGTTCGCATCATCGCTTGATTGGAAGATTACAGCAATCATTGTCACGTCGAAATAATACCTCGGTGTGCTTCTGTCAGTACATTAGCACTGGCATAGTTTAGTAGATCGGGTCACCATCGACTTTTAAATGGAAATTGTACAGGGTAGCCGGTTAGGTGGCATCGACGCACAGCCTGTTACCATGGGTTCAATACAGCCGGTCGAATCTGTTAGAATCGCACCGTGAGAAGTTAGGTGAAGTGAGCTGTCAGTCCATCTGGTGCTATAGGGATTGACACTAATGACAGCTCACTTCACCTGAGTTAACACGGTGAGATTTTTACAGAATAGCACTAGATTCTAGACGCCCTCTGCATTGAAATTTTTCGTCGGTTATTAAAACAAAATTAGATATTCAGTACATTTTGACAGTAATACAGGGTTAGTTTTCAATTACCAAACAAATTTAAGGGTATGGTGTACATGGGCAGGTTACCGCTACCCCGGAACATAAAGGGCTAAGGAAGGAACACGGATGGGTTTTAGTCAGTAAGAGTCTGACACTCCCTTCCGCTCCACCCAGAGCGGGAGGGGTCATTTGATGATTTTCCATCCAAAAAAAAAAAAAGGGAATGGTGTACAGACCTTCAAACTGAACAGTTTTCTCCATGAAACCAACATCGTAATCGCGAATAAAAATTCAGCCGTCCCATACGTTTAGGTCGAGTAGGTTTTGAAGTTTTCTATGGGACAGTTGATAAATTTTTCGCAATTACGGTATTGGTCCCATGGAGAAAGTTGAAGGCGCGCACCTTATTTCCGCCCGAAAGAAGACTACTTAATACCTTCTTCAGGCGACAAAAGAAGCGCTCCTTCAACGATTGCTTCATTATTATTATTATTATTATAATGGATAATCGGTTGGTTGCCATCCTGATTTCCATAGGGAGCGCAATATTGCAGATTTAATCAATTCGATTACTAATCTATAAATTAGTAGGTACAACTCATGTAATCAGGGGAAGGTACGTAGATAACAAGCAGACAATAGGTGAACAGTTTCTGATAACCTACTTGTAATAAATATATCATTGACTTGGAAGTAAAAAAACAATTAATTTGGTTCCATCGATATTTTTGCTTTAAGTAGGTATATTGAAAGAATCACAAAAACTTTACTTTCTTCTATTAAAATGGACTTAGTTGGAAAAACAAAACTGCTAATGCAAGTCTTTAAACAATGCTTTAAACGCATACAAAAATGTATGCTTTTATGTACGATATGAAGCGGACCTTGTGTGATGTGACGTAGTGTTAATTTTTCCAAGTAGGTACTGTCAAATATAATGTAAGGCCAAGGAACCTAGTTCTAACTTAGTAGTTGATATAATGTACTATGGAAGTAGGTAAGTACCTCCGCTAAGATACTGAATTAAATGTTCATCATTATTATTTCTTTTGATATTTCTCGCGTACGAGGGGCCGAAGCAAAATCGCAGAGGCCCGTTACGACGTTTTTAATGTAATGAGGACCCCACCCGACGATTATCCCTGTTCACAAGTGCACCCATGGACAACCCTCGGTTGGTGTTGGACTGAAGGACTATTGCAGGATATGGAAACAAAGATATCGGGTTTGGGTGGATAAAGTGAACTGGTTATTTAGGACTATGGACAGTCTATAGCCCCTGCCTGACCATTGTTTAATGTAAATTACACTTATTATTATTATAAAATCCATAAGCTGACCTCTCATTATACGGGAAACCTATACAACACGAGGTCACATTATACTGGAAATGCCTACGATATAAGTCGTGACATATCTCTTGTCACATAAACCGTAAACAAATGTCTCAAATCACTCCATGCGCTAGAGTATATAATATGTTTAAGTACTACAAAGTAGTAATGTGTCTGGTGTCATGGTCATTGTCAATCGCAGCTAGATGCGCGGACGCAGCAGGCGCGTGCGTGGCAGAGTACTTGTTGTGAGTAGGTATTTGTTTATAATTAGCAGTGCGTATTGGTGCTGAGTTTGTTGTTTATAAACTAAACTAAGTTTAAGTTCAGTGCATCTTTTTCTTTCTATTTCATTAAGAAAAGGACAGAAGATAAATTTTTGTTTATGCCAGTGAGAGAAAGGTTTTTTTAATAAGTACTTAGGTACATAATCTACTTAGATATCATTGATGATGTTAGTTATGCTTAGGAAAATAAAGCAAGCATGAGCTCATGCAGTCTCGTGATACAGGTTTATCCTAGTACAGGCATCTAACATTATAATACCTTTGAAAATTATTTCTAAGACTTTATGTTAATATTTTACCTATTTTAATACAATTTTTTTTTACAGGGATAGTTCTCAAGCTAGCTAATAAAAGAGGTGAAAAAATGATATTTTATTTACAGAGATCTAATGTAGGTGTAAATACGGTTAACTAAATGAACGCGCCATTTCGAGTTATAAGTGACTTTCTGCTCTACGAGGACGATATCTGCTATGTGATAGAAACTTGACAGAAAATAACATCTCACGTGATTTTGTATTTGTTATGACTGTGACTAATCAATGATGTCGGAAATCAGTGTTATCTTCAGTGATAATGTTACTGAGTAATCTTATGTCTACTTTTTGCACCTATTTTTTTACACACATAATCAGCCTATAATATCCGTCCTACGGCTGGGACACAGACCTCCAGTCTTCAAGAGGGATTTTGCCACGACTGATCCCCCACGCGGGCCCTGTTGGTAGATAATAAAAGAAGAAAATCTGAAGATAGAAATCGATATTTTTTTATAAATAAAACTTGTGGGAAGTAGAAGGAAAAGGATGCTAAAACTAACATGAGCTTAAGCCTTATAATTACAAGATTTACGTTTCTTGCCACAGGGGCATACAATAAAATTAAAGCAACAAATGACTTTCGTCGACTAAGTGTCAGTTCACACCGCGACGCGACGCGGCGTGGTGTGCAGTTTTCAAGATAGCAATTATAGACCTTATCTACTACTCTAAAAAGTACGCAATTCAGTGAGGTGGTGTCTACTACGTTGAGCTATGCCGCGCGGTGCCGCGCGGTTCACCTCACTGAATTGTGTGCCTTTTTGTGTAGTAGATAAGGTCTATAAATGTATTGCTATCTTGAAAACTTTTGTTACTTCAAGTTATCGTATGCCACAGGCACTTAAATCGCACTGTGTAAATCTGGCTCTAGGAATCATCATCATCATCCACCGACTCCCGACATCATCACTCATTTGCCTAGCCCTTTCTCAACTATGTTGGTGTCGGCTTTCAGTCTAACCGGATGCAGCTGAATACCAGTACTTTACATGGAGCGACTGCCTATCTGACCTCCACATCCCGGTCACTGGGCAATACAATACCCCTTGGTCCCTTGGTAAGACTTCCGACGAGCCGTAACGACTGTCAAAGATCCAAGAATGGCAGCCGGGAGCAATGGCTTAACGTACTTTCCGAGGCAAGGAGGGGTCTCGGTATGTAAAGATGGTCATACATCCACGGACCGACTGTGGCAAGCGTAGCTTAACCTGATTGATCTCGGCTATTATTACTTAGCCACGAGCCCTACAGCCCATCATCTATACTCATAATGAAGCTGAAGGGTTTATTTGTTTGGAGTCCCGTGGCTGGGTCGCCATGTAAATGCTGGGGTTCAAATTAAAATTTCTAAGTCAACGAAATCAAAGTTAAGGGCGTTTATGTTGGGCACGCCGCGATAGCGGCGGTAAGGCCCCTCTTTGAGGAGTGGCTAGAGAGGCGTCACGGCGTGCTCACCTACCGCCTGACGCAGGTCCTCACCGGACACGGATGTTTCGGGAGGTTCCTGCACATCATCAGGCGGGAGGAAACGCCCGGGTGTCACCACTGCGAGGATCGCCCAGAGGACACGGGCCTGCGGACGGCGAGTAATGGGTAGCTCGCCGTCCGATCAGGACCAGGCCCGTGCCGGACGGCGCGTATGTGTTCCACGCGCGCCTCATAGAGATGTCAGCAGGTAAGGAGGGGCCCGACAGGGCCGAAGCCTGCCGGGGCAGCGGGATTGTCCGAAAGGGTTACCGCTGCCCCGGAACATAAAGGGCTAAGGAAGGAACACGGATGGGTTTTAGTCAGTAAGAGTCTGACACTCCCTTCCGCTCCACCCAGAGCGGGAGGGGTCATTTGATGATTTCCCATCCTTAAAAAAAAAAAAGGGCGTTTATGTTCCGTTTATTCCGCATATTTTGACACTCGTAAGGGAATCAAAACCTATAAGGGTACGTCCCGTTACCCTAAAGCAATGTCATGTAGCACAAGTAAAGGACACAATGTGAAAAGCAGTTACATTACACATTACAAAAAATATATTTTAAACCCTCGGTGCGCACACCACTTGGTCGCTTTTTAATAAGACGAAACCCGGAAAATGTATATTTTTCGAAGCTTTCCGAGAAAGTATAGTGCCAAATATTTCTAACACCAAATAATTTTATACTATACCTGCTCGTAAAGTACGTTATTACTTTTTTAATGAGGCAGGAAGTCGAAAAAGTGTATAAAAATCCATTGTTAACTTGCTGTGTTTTTTCTTTTAATTTAGGGCAATTCAGTAGCTAATCTATTTAAATATAGGACAATGCCAAAAGACAAAAAGATTCTATCACCAAGCGCAAAATGATGCTGGCCACATACACTTACCTACTTTTGCTGATTATTCAAACCAATATTAATCTCCCTGACAAAAGGTATTAACTGTAACAATTTTAATTAAATGTTTTTTTATTTTCCTTGTACTCGTAGGTATATTAAAAAGCACTATGTATACTCGTAACTCGGAAGAAAGTGCGAATTCCAACTCATGTGTATTATAGCCCTCGGCTGAGCCTCGGGCCTCAAACTACCCTCGTTAGTAATCGGCCACTTTGCCCCCTCGCTGAACAATGTACTATGAAATAATCAAGGGTTATAACATTCTATTAATAAGCCAGTACCATCTTGAAAACGAAAATGTTATTTCTTATATTTATTACAATTACGAGTACTTATATCAAATAGGGTAATATTTCCCAATTTCTGTTTAGTTTTGTGGCCACAAAAGAAATGGGAACATTCAGTTGTACTTTTATAAAACGTCTAAAAATAGAAATTGGGGTTTTCTTTACCCCTCAGTTGCCAACGTGATTTCTTATTTAAAGATGTCAAATGCTAAGGCTTCCAACACAGAGCACGAAATTGCCAATACGGAAAGTTTTTGTGGCACTAAAAGTGCGTTGAATGTATACATTTTGTCATGGACCGCCTTTAAAGCCGTCATTTAGCATAATCAGACTACAATGTTCCCACTGCTGGGACCCAGACCTCCTCTCTGTGGAGGGATCGCGCTGTAATCCACCACGCGGGCCCAGTGCGGGTTGGTGGATGTTACATGTCTTCGAATTTTTGGTTTCCTCACGATGTTTTCCTTCACCGTTTTAAGAGAAGCGATGATGAAATAAATTACGCAAAGTAAAAGCGCTTGTTTTGTGAATCCACGACTTATAATAACTCGCAAGTCGGGGTCGATACTACTGGGCCACCACTGCTTCCTGAGTTCCTGCAGCCATAATCTTCCATGCATAATTTGTGTAGCAGTGCGTGTAAACGGTGACACTTCTTCTTTGTTGTAACGATGATTCCTTTTTATTAATTTTATTTAAGTTTCGATCAGAATTCGACCACTTCGATAGCGTTAGCGTTGGCCTCGCAATGGTCTTTCATCGTGCAGGTGTTTTTGCACAGAGAGCGCGACAAGAGGTGAGGCATCGTTTGTGATGTGGCTCCACAGTCACACTAAGGCTAGTCGGAGGGTCGTTGCAGCTACAACTTAGTCAGGTGGGGGTTTCTGACTAAGTACCTGCAGGTTAAGAGGTTTCCAGGTGGATCATGGTAGTTGGTGAATCCGCTGGGAGCTTTTCTTCAGGCTTGGTTTGTATGGAAACTGTTGACAAAGCCCCCTCTAACATTGGCCGCTGAGGAGTCAAGACAAATTGAACCTTGGTGACTTTTTCATTGTTTTATCTTTTGATGACGTCAGAGCCTTCGGGTGTACCACGTTACAACACTCTTGTTGGTCTTTCACTGAAGTTCTTATCACGTTAACATAAGGGTGGTTGACTTTAGGTGGAGTTGTTGTGTTACATAAATAATTGTAAATAGCCTTCTGTAAATAGATTTTGTGAAAAATTTTGGGGAGATTGGGGTTCATATTTTTTCTGTACTGTAATCAACAGTTTATTTTCATCGCTCTGTTGAGTATACAGGACCTCCGATCCTACTTTTACTAGATTAAGTTGTTAGGTGTGTAACATCTGCATCGGTTTTGTATCGGTCGCAGATCATATTTTGATTAACATACAAAATGACCTGCAAATTGCAAAAAACTTATGTGAATTTCGCGGCCTACCCTGTCACTTTCGCTTTAACTGGTGGCACAGATCACGAGTCTTTGCAACCATATCTTAACTTAACTCAAGCACGTTATGTCGATTGCGCTAGGTAGATATTATTCGCAAGCGTAACAAGTATAAATTAATAGAATTATAATCATTAAAATCATCAATACAACCCTCTAAGTTCATATAATTCTATTGAATGACTATTTCATGAAATATCGATCAATAGCATTAATAGTAATCAATATAATAATATTCTACCCTTGCGCTTCCAAGAGACAAGACAACACATAAACTAAACTTGAACCGAAAAATATACGCTTTCTGCTACGCCAAGAATGAAAATATTCAAACAGAAAACTGTCGTGACATTTCCATAAATCGTGGATTACTTTATTTCCCAAGGGACTTAGCGAATGTAGGACTTAATCAATCTTCTTTGGCCTTGTGATAAACTTGTAACTTATAAGTATACTTACTAGTTTATGTGTGTGCGTCTGTGTAGTATCTATGCCATGTAAGGTCAGGCAAAAAAATAAAAACTTTGGCCCGCGTGGTAGATTATAGCCTACTCCCTCTTACAGAGAGGAGGCCTGTGCTTAGTCCCAGCAGTGGGAACATTATAGGTTGATTATGCCTGTTTGCTAGTAGTAGTTTGTAGTGTTCTTATTATTTTATTGCATATTCTTTGTATGTGTAAAATAATCATAGTCTTTTCGTACACACATTCTAATTTTGTGCTACTCGCGAGGTAACAGTAGCAATGGCTTTAATTTTGACAGTTCCACAACATTCATTGCGTTATTTACGCTGTTGAACAGTCACATTTTTCAAACATATGCAGCAATGGATTAGCATTATTTTTCAAAATGATACAGATTGAGATTGAAAGTGTGTTACGGAATTAGGATGCTGAAATTAGCATGCTTGTCTGCCACTACATGGCATGTGAATTTCAAGCTTTATGAGTTTATATGCCCGGCTCCGCCTGACGCGTGGTTAGAGTTATTTGTTAGCCCAGTCAGTCCCTACGGGGTTTCCAATCGATGATATTTATGCATTATTTGATTGGTGTCTGAGTCTATAGCTAGATATTGGTGGAGAACCTAGGGCATGACCTTTGGTGTAATGTCTGGAAAGTTTTCAAATGTTTCTGTAATTGTAACTTTATTGTCCAAGTAATAAGTACAGTGATCAGGTTCACTGGTTAACAGCAAGTTGAGACGACATGATTCGCTTAAAATACTACCTACAGCCAGGTTACAATGTAGGTAGGTATTATTTGCCGGTGAGCCCCAAACTAGACAGTTACTCGTAGTTTGTATCTTGGGGCTCGGGGTACGAATTCCAGAGTGGAAACTAGAGAGGTGATTTCAGGTATGGTAGTATGTATAATGTTTGTGTGGTATGTGTGTGGTGTGTGTGACTGGCGTGTGCGTGGTGTGTGTATTATAATTATAGGTTTTATTAACTTTTTCGTGAGGAAAGTTGAAGATTCGTTTAGGTACTATCTTCTTCAAAACATAATATATTACGCTTTTACGCTTAATATATTACCCAAGGCATTGGGTAATACATATACACACATCAAAAGTGTCTAGGGATCAACATATATTTTTGCAATAACTTTTCTCCTGATTGATATTAATTAAAATTTTCTTTAAGGATTCATCAAATAAAGTGTTTTCGTTTGTCACAGTAACGATAAACCAAGTCACCTTTGCATTAATAAAGAAATTTGCCATTTTCCTAATAAAGGGATTTTTGACATTTGAACCACTAACACAAAAGTTCGAAAAAAAGACTGAAATAACAGTTTTCTTTAAAATTTTATTGGGTAACTTAAACAATTAATAATTCGTGTTTCTACCGCGAACACTAACAACACAAGAACATCGGTTTGGCATACTCAAAATGAGTTCATCCAAATCACGCTGTGGAATGGCCGCCCATGTTCGTTGCAACAACAAAAAAAGGTCTTCTTGCGACTGGATACCCTCCATATTCGGCAGAGCTCTTCTCTGTAGCATATCCCATGCATGCTCAATCGGGTTCAAGTCTGGCGACTGAGCAGGCCAGGGCAGGACATTGATGTTAGCTGCGGCGAGAGTCTGTCTTACAACTCTTGCGGTGTGCGGTCGTGCATTATCATGCATTAACTGAAATAAGGGACCGATTTGCACTTGTAGAGGAACGATGACGTCTGATACAATCGTCTCAGCATAAATTTGAGCGTTGAGGTTGCCTCTGATCCAAATCAACTCAGTTCTTCCGCCGATCCAAATACCCGCCCATACCATGATGGTTCCACCACTATAAGGATGGACTTCCTGGCAGGATTTTAATCGCTGTTGGCGTCCAGGGGTTCTCCAGTGTCGTATACGTCTTGTATCCGGTCTCATACCAAAACGAGACTCATCAGAAAAGCACACGAAACGCCATTGTTCTTCTGCCCAATTTCTGTGTTCAAGAGCCCATTGATATCGAATCCTACGATTGTGCATTGCTATAGGTGGTACCCGTAGCGGTCTTCGGGAATGAAGGTTCACTTCATGCAAGCGGTTTCTGACTGTTTGGTCGCTAATTAAGTTCCCTGAAGAGTGATGAAGCCTCACGGCTAACATCATGGCGGTTATTGTTGGAGCTCTTCGAGTTAAGATTTGAATGTATCGGTCTTGTCTCCGTGTGGTGCAGCGATACCGTCCTCCATGGCGCTCAGCCACGGTACCAGTGCTTCGGTAACGTGTCCAAAGTCGACTGATAACACTCTGACTTGTATTCAGAGCTAAAGCCACAGTACGTTGCCGGGAACCAGCTTCTATCATTCCCACGGCTCTGAGCATTTCTTCCCTGCTTAAATGACGTCGCCGCTCCATAATAACGTTGGTTTTAATCAGTAGTAGGGAAACAGTAGCACTAATAATGTCTTCAATGCGTTGTATGTTTTTATAGGGAAAATATTGACATCTGATTTTCATCTTTTACTCGAATTTGATTCACAGTTCCTGATTCAAATTATGAAATGCACCAAAAAGGATACATATAAATTTATAAAATCATAAATTTATTACAAAGCCACATCTCAATCTCAAGAAATCCGCATAAAAATGCTTGATCCCTAGACACTTTTGATGTGTGTATTAAGCGTGATGTTTTGTTATGTTAAACGTATAGAATACTAGCCGTAGCCTTGCCCGCAGTTTCGCCAGCGTAGTGGTCGGGAATTATCCCCAAGAAACTAACTACCAGGATAGAAAATAGGCCTGCTCTATGTCCTAACTCAGGTCATGGTCTATCCTTGACCCCATCCAAATCCGTTAAGGGCTGATTTTAACTAAGGGCTGATTTATCCAACGCCTGATATTTTATCCGGAAAATAATTTTAAATTTTTGACAGTTCTTCCATATAAAATCTGTCAGATGTCAATTTTATTGTATGAATAAAAATTATCTGTCGATTGAAAAATCAGCCGTAAGGCCTGAGTTCACCAACATTCAAACCACCGTGCACCGGTTAGGTATTTAAACAGTTGGTTTATGTCAAATTTCCTAAGGAAATTTTATATATGGAACTGATTAAATATTTAATCAGTTGATTTAAATGTTGGTGAACACAAGGCTGTCATATCTTTAAACCGTGGAATAAAATTCACGTCTGACAGTTCTAGTACCTACTCGTAGGTATGGAAAACTGTAAATAATTCAAAATTCTTTCTTACGATAAGACTATTCTAGGTATAAAATTTGGTGAAAATTGCCCTAAGGTGTAAAAAGGCAACCAGAGAGAGAGTTACTTTGGAATTTAAAATAGGTATTTGATATTAGTATGGATTTTGTAAGCTCGTTCAGGCTAGACTTCACCGTGTAAAAAAATCTAACAATCAATTAAGTAGTGTCCAACTGCATAAGCAAAAAAAAATTCTGTGAGACAAAGTATACAGAAGGGACTAAATGGTCATCACGGTGCCTAATTGGCGACACAAAAAAATGCTTTTCGGTTCTCTATAATAAAAAGATCTATACCTGCAGAAAGATTATTACAGTTTTTCCTCCTTGAGAAAAGTATTCATCTCAAACACATACATGCAGGTGGCGTTCTGTTTCTGCCTGCCCCCTCTGTAGGCAGAAACTGTAGAACGCCACCTGCCACGATCCTTACACATTGCTTTTGCTTCATTTACGGTCATACATCTGACAAAATCACCAATAAGGTAATATGTTCATGGATAACCTTGTGAAGGGCGCAGGAATTCGCTGGATGCGGGAAGCACAGAACTAGTCGAAGTGGTGGTGCTTGGGGGAGACCTATGTCCAGCGGTGGACGTCTTTCGGCTGATATGATGATGATGATGACCTTCTGGGCCGTCACCTCCCTTTGTTTCCAATCACGTCTCCTGAGGACATAGCAGAATATAAGTACCAAGGTTGAACATCGCTGCCTACCTATCCCTGATTACAGGGAAGACAAACACAAACCCAATCAAACGCAGTCCTGCATAAACTACAGCTGTCCCAAACATACGTCTAACAGAAGCGTTATACGATACTGTTATCGATCGGTTGCGGTCAGTGAGTCCTTATGTAACCCATCTAGGTTTACTATGTCAGGGTTGCTGGGACTTGGAATATATCAGAGATGATTGTGTTGGAGAAAGATTCAGTAGCATAAGCATAATCAGCCTATAATGTTCCCACTGCTGGGATACAGGCCTCCCATCTTCGGGAGAGACTGGGCTGCAATATATCACGCGGACCCAGTGCGTGTTGGTAGATGTCACATGTCTTCGAATTTTTGGTTCTAGGACATGCCGGTTTCCTCACGATGTTTTCCGTCACCGTTTTGAGATCAGTGGTGGTGAAATTATTTATACAATGTAAAGCCTATCGTCTGTTTTCGAACCTACGACCTACAACTCGTAAGTCGGCGCCGTTACCACGCTCGGAATAGAATATATCATTTAATTGCTTGTAAGATAACACCACGCTTTGTTTCCCCAAAGGTTTACGCATAGTAGGGACCCAGTACCCACATTTTGCCAGTTATTTTTAAGTCCCATTTAATAGGGGTCGAGCCCGATGCCATCAGCCGGGCACAAATTCAGTCTCCGGGCTGCTACTGAATAGCCTGTTCGAGAGCGGGCGCCGTCAGTAGGGACTGGTCATGTCATGTTTAATTTAAATTTTGATTTTTTTTTTAAGGGTAATAAGCGGGACTCTATCACTAAGACTCCATTGTCAGTCTGTTTGTCTGTCTGTCACCAGACTGTATCTCATGAACCGTGATAGCTAGACAGTTGAAATTTTCACAGAATGTGTATTTTAGTTTCCACTATAACAAAAAATACTAAAAACAGAATAAAATAAATATTTAAGGGGGGTTCCATACAACAAACGTGATTTTTTGCCGTTATTTTATATGTAGTGTTAAATATTTTATGGTGGTCCAACTCGCACTTGGCCGGTTTTTTAATCTTTTCCTTACGGACGCTGGTAACGTTCTGCATCGTTCTCAAATCATAATTTTAACATGAATGATGTAACTAATATTGTATAACCATATTATTTTGATTTCGAGTGTCCATGGAGTTTCTTGCCCGTTCTTCTCCATAGGTACCTACGCTTTGGAATGGGCAACTAGCTTCATCTTTCTAACTGACCGACCCCTTAAAAATTCAAAAGTACCTGTAATTGGTTTTTTGAAATAAATGTTTTGAGTTTGATCTAATGTAGGAAAAATTACGTTGGTTAAAAATCATTTAATCAAAAATAAAATAATATTTTTTGTAGCCTCTACGTAAACCTTTGGGGTAGCAATGAGCATTCATTGAGTGAAATTGGCAGACTTATCGTAGCGAATGTGTCTTTTTCGTAGCCACTACGTAGCGGGTCAGATTCTGCGTAGCAACAGACAAAACAATTTGTAATCTTTTCGTTTTAATTTCGTAGCGCATGTCAAACTCTGCGTAGCACTGGAAAAAATCGTTCAATCTTCGTTGACTCAACTTTAAATATTTTCGTAGCAACAGTTTGGCTCAACTGATATTACATTTCTCTCTCTTTTCTATATTAAGAAACGAAATTGTTACTATTTTAATTGATCAGAACCCTAATTATTAAGTAATGTTTACTTTTATTCTGTTCATTTTTATATCGTTCTTCCTAACAAATAGTAGATCTCTTTAGTAATATGCGGATAACGTTGTGAGTGGTGTATTCGTTATCTCTATTATGAAGTTCTCATCTATGTTTACTTATTATTACACTGCTGCTTGTTGTCCCTAAATAAATAAACAGTTCCTGCAGCTGCAAGTAATTGTATTAACGATTGTAATAACGATTGGATATCTTAAGTTTTCTTTGATTATTTTAATCGGAACAGTCTTCGAAGGGACTTGTAATCTTAGATTGATATAGTCTGATTAGACCGCATTGTATGTGACATGATAATACAATAATAAAATATTATCGCTGGAATAAAACTGATTACGACATTAATATTTCCTAGAAATTGATAATATTTTGTCATCGGTTTTTTTGCGTGCATTTCTCTTTGCAGTTTGTTTTCCTGTGTTCTAGAAAGATGTTGTTACTTATTGATTAAACTAAAAAAACAACAACATACAGTCGAATTGAGAACCTAATCCTTTTGAAGTCGGTTAAAAATTATATATTTTTCTATAACACCTTAAAAATGTCCTATTGTTCTATTTTTGTAATCATAAATGGCGAAATGAATGGATCCACGATTGACAGCCCCGACCAACGGCTTGACGTGCTTTCCGAGGCACGGAGGGTTCTCGGTATGTAAAGATGGTCACCCATCCACGGTCCAACCGCTGCAAGCGTAGCTTAATCTGATCGACCTACCTGTGTGGCTGTTATTACTTAGCCACGAGCTCCTCAATTAAATTCACGATCAATATTGGTTGCAATTTTCTCTCTAGTTCTGAGAATGACAGAATAATACTGTGATATAGATATCTGCAGTAAATATCTGACGTAGACAGCTGTAACCCACGCGAGTTGTCAGGGACAATAGAGAAATATCTATGAAACTAGCAATAGATATCGTTTAATAAGGAACAGAATATCTGAATAATAAATAGTATCTATAAAACGTAGTTACTTTTGTGGCCTCAGTTCTTATAAACTGCTCATTGGATTTTGATGTGGTTTTTACCATTACTTCGAAAAAAAAACCGGAATGTTTATGTATACAACGTGTCCCAAAATTCAACGATAAGCGGGCACCAGAACCCTGGACCTCATCATGACTACTCGAGAAAAAAAAGTATATAATTTTTTTTGGTGTGTGAACAAAGTGGACTGAAAGTAAAAAAACTTTCAATATTTACAGGAAAAAATATTTTTTATTGATTTTTGTGTAAAAACTACAGGGATGCTGGGATTTTAAGGGTTGTAATGGATAACAGTGTTACTTAGGTTGCCGATACAAAAAAAAAACAGAAATATTTGAAAAGCTGTAGTCAGGGACACGTTGTATATATACATAATACTTTAATATTTATCGTAGATATAATAAAGAAATCTTGACATTTCGACAAAATGTCACCACATCAGTAGATTGAATCCACCCCTACTTACTATCTACCACCAAAGGAGCAGCTCCCTGCAGGGTGTAACTTTCCGTGGCCCACTTGGAAATCTCTGAACCATCTTCGGACACAAGTGGGAAGATATAAGTCCAACCTGGTAAAGTGTAGCCCAGTGTAGCCACACAACTGCCGTGCTGTAAAGGTGGCCACACTTGTGGCTACCTTGACAGCCTCCTATCCTGCCCTCTGTGTCTCAAAACATGAAGTGAGAGTGATCTCTACGCTGCCACCGTAGATGTGGCAAAATTTTGGGCTAACAAGATCTAATATATCTACAGTCCGAACCGAACACCCGAACACCCGAACGAAGGAGCCCCGCTAGACTCATTAGTCTACAATTATCAAAACGAATGAACGTTATACAAAACGCACCTGTACATCATGACTTTAATATATTAAAAGAAAAAATGGTCTAGGATGTGCCTATATCAATTTTATTGATACAAACAATACTGGAACTACCGATAAAAAAAAGAGTTGTTAAATTCACAACCTGTCACTTGATAATACTTTAAAACGCATCAAAAAAGGCTTGATTTAAATCTTATATCGACTGTCCATTACTTCTATCGTCAAGCAATGCTCACTAAAAAAGAATAATACAAATAAATTCTTTTTCAAGTTGTTTAGATAACATTTTATTGGTGTCGCAGCAGTAAAGATTAATAAGTTATTCAAATATTAGCTAGTTAGACTAATCGTCCGTCTAATCATAGACCTACACTGTGGTTTGGGTTTGTATTATTAATTGTTATAACTATAGCCCGATCGCTTAACTGAGACGTTGCCTGAGGTAGCAGCGCGGTGCGGGAGGGGTGTGGTAACGTGATGGGAGAGCTCAGTGATTCGTCAACTTGTGACAACTATCACCCCTCCCGCACCGCGCAGCTACCTCAGTCAGGTCGGCCTATATTCGAATAACAATTAACTTTAATGATTTTAACAACAAACAAATTAGTTTATAAATTATTATTTTATCGATAATTTTAGTGATTACAGAGTATCGGCTTATCAACAAAGTATTATAAAAATATCAGTATATGAGAAACTGGCAACGGGTACACAGCCTCATTTTGTTTATTGAATTTATGACTAGAACTAATTAAATTATGTATCGAAACATGCAAAGTAGCTAGTGACCGAGAGTTTAAAAACTGTTGAGTTGTTTTCGAGATTAGTTTGTACGTTACTTAAGACGAACATTTTCAAGTGTTGTTAATGTTATGTGGTGTGTTAAAACTGTTTTTATTAAAAAAAATTTTGATTATTTTGTTAAGTGGACGGGACGCGCGAAAATGGCGCGGTGACAACGTGGCCCGCCGCGCTCCCGGTTTTTTAATTTCAAAAATGGTTATTTTTGCGGTGTACTACGCTAAAAATGTGTGTAAACTGAACTGTTAATGTCATAAAGTGCAGGACAGTGTTAATTTCTGTGGATATTGTGACTTTGAGACTATTTAGTTCCCAAACAAACAGTGAAAACAGTGTCAACGTGTGCGCGGTGCGAAGTATCGCGAGTCGCGCATTTTGCTCGTTCACTCCCGCCTATATACGTTTAGCTTTGTCTCACTCGCGCAACGCGGGCATTCAAAATGATTTGTTTTGCTTGCAATAAAAAGATTGCATTGGGAGAACTCTTGAGTTGTACTGGATGCAAGACAGTATATCATTATATCTGTCTAAACATTACTTCGGCTACATTTACTGAACAAAAAATCCAGCTGGAAAGTTCGTATAGGTGTGATTCCTGCTCGAACGTAACACATCGCGTACGAGTGACAGATGATACACCGGCACGCGGCTCCCGCTCAGGAGGTGAGTTCATCGAAAAGGAATCAACTAAAAGTTGTAAAGAGACTAATTTTAAGGTAAATACTACCCCATCGGCAAATAACATGATGGAAAGTATCCAGAGTGTTACGGATATGTTAAAAGGAGAAATTTATGCTAGATTGAATACTGTTGAAACAAAACTTATACAAGAGATTAAGAATTTAGTAGCACCTTTGGTCTTAGAGAATAACAAATTGAGAGAATATTTAAGTGTAGCTAATAAAAAGTGCACTCGTTTGGAAGAGGAAATTATAGTTCTTAAGAAGACGCAGTTATCGAGCGCTATTGCCGAGCCAGGCCCCGCGAGCGCGACAGTGTCCAACTCAAAGACGACGCAGTTATCGCGCGCTGTTGCCGAGCCAGGCCCCGCGAGCGCGACAGTATCCAACTCAAAGACGACGCAGTTACCGCGCGCTGTTGCCGAGCCAGGCCCCGCGAGTGCGACAGTATCCAACTCAAAGACGACGCAGTTACCGCGCGCTGTTGCCGAGCCAGGCCCCGCGAGCGCGACACCGCTGTCGACCGCGTCGCCCTTACATACGAAGACGACGGCTCAGCCTCAGCTGAGCGCTACCTACGCAGCGGTGGCCAGAAATACAGCGGTGACGGAAAATATCAATGATAAATGGATTGAAGTGAAAAGCAACAAAAGAAATAATCCGGTAAAGAAAGGCGGTAACACTTCGGTTACATTGTTTAAGGCGGTAGAACGGAAAAAATATCTACATGTATGGAGGTTGGACAAAAGTACTACTGAAGATAACATTAAGGAATATATAAAAGACATATTAGGAAATAACTCGGAATTTATAGTAGAAATGATAAAAACGAGAACTGAAAGAAATTATTCGTCATTTAAAATAGGCTTACCAGAAAACGGCTTTGAAAAATTATGTAACCCTGATGTTTGGCCACTAAATGTAGAATTCAGTGAATGGATTTTTTTTCGACGCTCAACCACAACCACGTCAAACCATCCACGAACAGACACACAGTAGAGCATACAACATTTTATACCAAAACGTTAGAGGACTAAGAACCAAAACAACAAGATTTTTATCACTGCTGGAATCGTCGGATGCTGATATATTTGCTATTACAGAATCGGGATGTAACGAATCAATTTACGATTCAGAAATTTCACTGCCAGGATACCAGATCCTACGTTGTGACCGAGCGGACGGACGCAAGCAGGGCGGCGTACTTGTAGTGGCCACACCGTGTTTTGAACTGCGACGAATACAAATGCCATATGATATTAATATTGATACCCAACAATTCGAATTAATATGTGCAAGTGTTTATAAGCAGAGTCATTTCTTATTTCTATGCTGTGTAGTGTATATACCACCAAAGGCAGAAGAGACTGAGTACATGGTAATGTTTACTTTATTAGAAAAATTGTGTATTAAGTATAGAAGTAATATAGTAATTTTAGGAGATTTTAATCTAGTTTCGTGCAATAGTAATGTGTGTAGTTATTTTGAATATTTTGTGGCCTTTTGTGAGGTCACTCAGTGTAACATGGTGCCGAATTGCAATAATAGGCAACTGGACCTTGTGTTGAGTGGGCGCGACGGGGTGACGGTGTGCGCTGCCGACGAAGGTCTGCAGCCCGTGGACGTGTATCACCCGCCGCTTGCGGTCAGCGTTGCGGCGTCATGTGCGACAACACCAACGCATTCCACACCCGCAGCTCGCGAATCACAACCACACCCTCAGTCGCAGTATAGGAAATGGAATTTTAGAAAAGCAGATTACAATAAGTTATATTATTTAATTAGTTTAATAGACTGGAAAGATTTATACAGTATTCAAGATCCTGAGTTGGCTTTAAACTTTTATTATGATAAAATCTATGAAACTTTTGAAGCTAGCATTCCTCCGAAAACTAAAAGTATTAGTAATAGAAGATATCCAGAATGGTATAACTTAGATCTTATTAAAGAAATTAAATTAAAATACAATTTGCACAAAAAGTATAAAGCGACCAAATCTCCAAGTGATTATGAGGCATTCTCTCAGTGTCGGGCAAAGGTGAAGGCGGAAACAGCGAGTTCTCACCTTCGGTACAGAGATCGAGTACAGAACCATCTCGCTACAGACCCTAAATCTGTCTGGAATTATGTAAGGTCAAAAAAAGACACTTCTAGTCAATACAAATTGATCAAAGAGGGACGAGTTCTGTCTGGTGATGAATCCGCTAAGGAATATGCACGATTCTTTCACTCTGTGTACAGCGCGACAGCGGGCAAGCTGAGCGCGGAGGCGGCGTGCGGGAAGGCAGCGCCGAGCGGCGCGTATGCGCACCTCCCCTGCCTCGAGCAGGCGGCCGTTCGGCGCGCGCTGACTGGTCTGCCGCCTAAGCGCTCAGTGGGTCCGGACGTTATCCCGCCCTTCATTTTGAGAGATTGCCGCATGGTATTAATAGAACCTTTGCTGCACATATTTAATGTTTGCTTGTCGGTGGTACACTTTCCTAGTCGTTGGAAACTTACGCGGGTGGTACCTATACCGAAAGGTCGAGGTGGTACGGATGCCAGTGACTACAGGCCTATTGCAGTACTGAGCGCGCCAGCCAAGGTATTCGAGATGGCTGTTCACAATTGCCTTTATGCACAGATAGGCCCTCATTTGTCTGATACGCAGCACGGCTTCCGTCCTGGGCGCGGTACAACGGGGAACTTGCTTCACCTGATGACACAGTTAGTACCAGCTGTTGACGCTGGGCTTCAGGTTGACGTAGCCTATCTGGACTTTAAGAAGGCGTTCGACACAGTTGACCACGACATACTCTTGTCAAGGCTTGCGGGTATGGGCTGCACATTTCATACCGTAAAGTTCTTCGCCAGTTATCTTCGAGATAGACGTCAGTATGTGGACTGTGGAGGACACTTCTCGGAGCCCTACTACACCAGATCGGGCGTCAGTCAGGGTACAAATTTGGGACCCTTATTATTTATTATTATGGTAAATGATTTACCAAAGGTAGTCAGGTCAACATGCATGCTATTTGCTGACGACCTTAAGTTGTCTGCAGTCATAAAAGACACTGCGGATCGTGACATGCTGCAGCACGACCTGGATAGGGTCACTGAATGGAGTCACCGCAATAAGCTATACTTTAATATATCAAAGTGCTCGGTGCTTTCATTCACACGCACACGAATCCCACAACATCACCAGTACAGCATGGACGGGGAGCCGCTGCAGCGTGACATGGAGGTTAAGGATTTAGGCATTCATTTCACCAGTGATCTGCAGTTTCGCAAACACGTGGTACACGTTTGTAAAAAGGCGTACAGGAATCTGGGATTTGTGCTGCGTCAGGCAAATGACTTCACAAACATCAGTGCATTGAGAGCTTTGTACGAGGCTCTTGTGAGGAGTCATCTGGAATATAATTCGGCCATCTGGAGCCCGAGTGAAATAAAATACAAAACTATGCTCGAACGGATACAGAACAAATTCGTCCGATTTATTTATTTAAAGCTGTATGGGAGATACCCGGGATACCCGTTACTGTATCCTACTTTATTCTGTCTCGGTATGGTGGGCTACTACAAATTAGAAATTAGGCGCGAAGTGGCACTGGCTACGTATATTTTCAAAGTTTTAAGAGGTAGTATACAAAACTCAGGTATACTATCAGAAATAGGGTTTAATATACCGGATAGGTACGTGGCGCGACGGCGCAAACCGCAGCTGCTGGTGGTGCCGAGTGCACGTACTAACCTGCTGGGGCGCGCACCGCTGACTCGTGCGCTGCGCACTCTCAACACGGTGGCGGATGCCATAGACATATTCACCTGTACACTGGGTGAGTTCACAAGGGTCACGTACTGTGTAGCATGTAAGTTATAGTTAAGTATATTTTAAGTTACTTTGTCGCATTAGATTTAGTATTATCTGTAATGGCAAAGGAAACATGTCATGTGAATAAATAAATAAATAAAAATAAATAAAAAAGTTAGCAGTAAATGAACGTGCAGTGTTTTGTGTTACAATGTGGCGCTTGGATTTCTTTTGTATATCGAAAAGTATGTTTAATGAAAATAAAATATTCTTTATATTCTGTTTGGATCGTTGAAAGTGAATGAGCGTTAAGAGCTCGTGGTAGGTATCCAGATGGCACGGCCTAAATTGAATCGTTAAACTGACGTCATGGTACGAATTAGAAGAACAGTTCAGTTTAGGTCCTAAAGTGGATCGCGTTAAGAGCTCGTGGTAGGTAGGCTGATCTGATGCGATCAAAAGGCTAATTCCCGTAATTAAAAATGTTCAAAATCTAGTCGCTATCTCATCTCAGCGAATCAATGTCAAAGACATTTCAAAAATGTAGGGCAATTAGAGGTATTTTTGACAGATTGAGACTGAGAACATTCTTAAAATTACGAAAACTGCCCCCCAGATACAATCAGATGAAAACACCACATGATTTTAGTTAAATATACCGGCCGTTCTCAGTAGTTCGGTGACAGGGGCAACGACGCGCAACCAATCATCATGGATTTGGTACACGATTTGGGACACGATTTTGACCGCGTAGAATCATTTTGCTGAATTCATGGTTACAGTTTGTGCGTCGATTTTCCTGCCAACCTATACATTAAATATATCTGATCTGATTATATAGCTAGATGGTCAGGTGGAAGCAGGTCCGCCGGTTAAAGATTTTCTTCTTCTTTTTTTTTTTTCTTTTAGGTTCTTTTTTGTCGGTTTCATAGGGACTTTCTGGCACCATTCAACTAAGATTGACTGACTTTTGTATAGAACTTTATTGAGCCAAGAATCACGTGATGCTTTGTGTCTCCGATAATTATGACATTTTATTGCAATCAGGACAATTTCTTATTTATTAATGCAATAAATATTGTTGTAATATTTCCAGGCATATCTAAGTACCTTCTTATGATAAATAAATAACTCGTTAGGTACTTATCTACATTTTTTATTATCATTATCTATGACTTGCCGGCAAGTACAAAGTTTCTGTGACAACCGTAACACACAACGACTTTAATTTTGACAGTTCAACAACATGCATTGCTTTATTTACGTTGTTGAGCAGACGAATTTTACGAACATATGAAGCAATGAATTAGCAATATACCTACTTCAAAATGATTAGTTGATATTATTCCGGTCAGATGTGTTATGCAACTAGGTTGCGGGTCGGCTACGTTGTTCAAGAAATGCTTCCAAATCGAATGGACCGACCTGAACATGTGTGTACGAGTAGCATTCCTGAGACTGACTGAAGAGCTCATTGGCGTGCAACTGATGATGATACATTGAAATACTATATAATCATCATCAATCGTTAAACAAATTAACAATGATGTTATTTCCCTTGTTCCAGCGTGTCTCCGTTACCAGTAAAGATGCGTGGGCGCACCCCGCGCTGGCTATGGGTGGGCGCGGGCAGCGGAGCGCTCTTGGCGCTGGCAGCGCTGTCTACAGCGCTCGCCTGGACTAGTATATTTGATTCTGTATTAGCTTCTGTAAGTAGATCTTAAAATTAACTAGCTTTCCGACCAAGGCATAAGGCAGTGAGAAGAATTTAGAGCTTGACCTTTTAATTTTACATCAAGTTCTTGGTTTTGTTTTCGAGCTGAAGACGACGTAGCGTTAAGACTCGTGAGCGCAACTTATACCAACTCGCGCTATTTTCGATTCCTTTTATTATTCTCGTAAACTTCAGACAGCTTATAGGTAATGTTCCCACTGCTGGGAAAAAGGCCTCCTCTCTGTGAGAGCAAACGGTCTGTAATCCGCCACGCGGGTCCAGTGCGGGTTGGTGAATGTCACATGTCTTCGAATATTTGGTTCTGGGACATGCCGGTTTCTTCATGATGTTTTCCTTTACCATTTTGAGAGCAGTGATGATAAATTAATTTACACAGAGTGCCTCTTGGGTTCGACCTACAACATGTAAGCTGCGGCCGTTACCACATAAACGTTACGTAGAAATAATTTAACTTAAAATGGGTTGATTTCAGACACTAAGAAATTAGACATTGTAAGAACTTTAGACTGATTCCGACCATCGATTGGTTCTCATGAATAATCATCCACTCTTGTCTCGTCAAGTGGAATAGGTTTAACAAATCACGTGTCCACGTAAGTCTTCGCTAATCCCTAGTCTGTAGTACTACAGACATTGCATCAGAGCACTGCTATGGGTTCACAGTCATACAGCCTGCCTGGATTCCAACCCACGACCTACAATACGCAAGTCGGGGCCGTTACCTTTTCATACACCATGAGATAATAATTATTCTTTTTTTATTTCTGTTTCGATTTTAAGTAAATATTATTTTGCTCAATTATTAAGTTTAAAAAAAATTGAGTAAGTATCTTTGGTGGGTGACTGTACATCATCACGTGGATATTATTATTTATTTGAAGTAGACTTTATGAAGTTTGATTTTAGTTTTACCCACCAAGAGAAAATACTCTGGTCTCTGTATCGCATAGGTTCGTACACGGAGTAAAGGTTAGTAGCACTGAGCGATGGCCGTTTTGCGGGGATATGACGCATATTTTCCCCCAACTTGTTATTTTTGTGTATAAACATATTTTCTTAATTTTTTTCGTTAATTACTTTCTTAATTAGGTAGGTACTTTTAACGTCTTCAGTAAAGAACATTGGCAGGTTAATATTTAATTAATCCCTCAAATACTATTTAAGGTCGCAAAAGTGACCTTGAAATAAAAGCAATAATAAAATTAGTTGCGTGCGCCCAATATCTGTAATGAGATTAAATGAACCGCACTTCTATAACGAAGCCATACTGATGTAATCTGCACATCCTGTAGCCTCCGGGTCAATGTCAGGGCGAATTGTTTGTGAACTCGTTAACGGTCGCGTTATGTGGGCACGTATTTAAATTAAATTATGATAGTAATTTCTTTTCTAGGTGTTTCGTGAGATTATCAAACAAACAGTTTTAGTTTTGTGCGTTTTACTTTTGGTGCGTTTTATTTGGTGCGTTTCAAAGTTGGTGCGTTTCGAGGAATACCCCTCAAATTGCACCGTAGAAATTGCACTGAGTGAAATGATTCAGAGGAGGATTCTTGAGGAAACCGGCATGTACTAGAATCAAAAATTCGAAGACATGTGACATCTACCAACCCGCACTGTGCAAGCGTGGTGGATTACGGCCCACTCCCTCTCACAGAGAGGAGCCCTGTGACCCAGCAGTGGGAAAAATATTGAGTAATTGGATAAGAATAATATTCATTTATTTGCAGAAAATATAGGTAGGTGTTACCTACAGGTTGTAAAAGTTTCATATTTTGACTGTTTAGTGCACGCAAAGTAATTTTACATTAAAACATAGGTAAGTATTAGGTACTACCGATTTTCGTAAAATATAGATTCAGTAAAATACCTACAGATGACAGAAAACTCAACAGTATCATACTAGTAGGTTCAAATAACGACTTAGTTTCAAAGGGTTGCACAACGCTTGTTATCGAAACTTCGACGTTCATATCAATGGAATTGTTAGCTTTGCCCGTCAGGCCTCTATCTGCGTTTGAAGTCCAATGTGATAGGGTTTAACTGGTTGCCTAGAAACGTGTGTAGGAGGATTTAATGGGGAGAGAACAATTTACGCGCCATTTCGATTTTATTTTATTTTTGCATTTGCAAGGATTCATTAGCTAATGGTTTGGGATTTAACAATAACAATACATGATTTTGCAAATATTATTATGATTATTATTAATTATGGTAGGTATTAAGTAAGTAAATTGTATTGGTTTAAACATGGTATACATTGCATGCAGGATAATAATGGGATACAGAAAGTTCTCATGCTCAGCCGCATATCGTGGCGTACAAATTGGTAGGAAAGATGGTGCTTAAACCATGATAATATTTATCAACATTACATTTCGTTATTATAATTCATTAAAGATTAGGGATAATTACAATTCAATTTGTATATCTTTAGATACAATTCGTTGTCAAAGTAGTCTTTAAATAAATTGTTCAATAATAAATATGAATTACTGTCATTAACAAATTTCAATTCCAAATTAGTGTTCCAAAAAAAAAACAAGAAAAAAAATTACATTATGTTGCGAAGTTATTTTGAATAGATAATGTATTCCTTTTGGAAGCCATAATGATGTTTTTACGGATAGATGGATGGAAATCAATGCTACAGATCTTTTTGGAGGCAACACTGCCAATTAGTAGGTATAGCTTTTATACCCCTATATTTTTAATACAGAATGTTCATAATATGACTCACGTTCAGTTTCTTCATCAATAGTATTAGCCAAAGTAACGTCACTAAAGTCAAAGTAACGGTTTTTGTTTCTTCACTATTTTAGCTGTTACTTGAATGATGAAAAACATTTGTCGTAGTATCAGTACCTAATGGTCAAGTAAAAGTAGGTAAATATTTTGACCTCGACTGATTACTTTAGTTGTTGATGAAGAAACTGGCCGTAAGTATTTAAAATTTAAGGTTTATGGCGGCTCTGAAGTGCGCTCCTCGCTGCGCAGTACCTCATCCCTACCCCGGTTACAGCGCAGCGACTCGCCTCATGGTCCGAGCTGCCATAAAGTTTGATCGAGCTGTAACATCACTTGCTAAAAAAAAATACCAATGTTAACTGCAGTCAAATATAAAGTAGGTATAAAAACTGCGGGCAACGTCTTAAAAACGAACAACACCGAGTTGTTGTCTCATAAATTAGTCCGAGTCGATCATAAATGAGTCAGTAATTAGTAACTTTAGTTCCTACAGAATAATTTTTGATCTAAATCGCTGTTGTTCCAAAAGTTTTTTTTTTTCGTTGGCCTTTATTGTGTCCCACTGCTGGGTTTTCCTTCCAAACCTCCCTGTCTTATTTTATTTTTGTTTATTTAGTCTTGAGCGATCTCTGGCCATGTTGGCCCTGCAAACCTCGTGAGATCGTCACACCACCTTCGCCGTGGTCTACCTCGACGGCGATGTCCTCCTTCAGGCGTCCAGTGAGTGACGATCTTTGCCCATCTCTCCGGGTGCATTCGTGAGACGTGTCCGGCCCACTCCCACTTCAGCCTGGCTGTTTTTTCTCCAACATCCGCTCCCTGAGTTATAGAGCGCAGGGTGGTGTTACTGACCTAATATGCTGCGCTCCATTGCCCGTTGGCAAATCTTAAGTTTGGGCTTCTGTTGTCTTTTTTCCTTTCCTTTTCTTAAGGAATCAGTAGGTCTTTCAAGCATTTCGTCTTTCGACTTCCTTGTCTTGTCTATTATTGAAAGACATTCTCTGGCCCAAGTATGTACCTATACTCATCGACATATTGCAACACGTCAGTTCCAAAACTCAAAAGTCACTGACGTCAAACTCTAGACATGGTTAATTACATTCAAACTTAATTGATTTGTTCCGATAATCTAATTAATCGATCATTTACTTTAATTGATGAGCAAATACTTATTGGAACGTTGTCGGTCAATAATAGGACAGATTGACAACATTATTCAATTGTGTGATATGTATCAATTAAAAGTTAATGACTGTTTATTCCTAGGTAACGACTCTGAGAACCAGTCTCAGACTTTGACCCGTCAATTGACCAATATATCAAATTACATACATAGGTCTTAATACTAGAAGTTCTAATCAATCAATAAGCGACATCTGTCGGCTCTCCTTGAATGACAATTTATCAATCGAGGATAAGCTTTTTGATTGGCAACATTATTGCGATGACCAATTGCGTATAATGTGATGCAAAAAGTTGATTGTTTATTTATTAGTACATAATCGGATCAGTTTCTTTTGTGGGGAAAATCTGGCAATGGATAATGCACCAAATTGACTTTATAAATCTAAAATATGATTTTGAGTATGAATGTAGATGGCTAATATGAGAAGGAAAGTCTAAAGAAACCATGGATGGACTGTGTGACAGATGATATCTAGAAAGGGGGGTACTATCGAGATGACGACTAATTGAGAAGTATGGAAGAAGAATTCTAATTCGATTGGGCTAAGCCGCTAAGGGCTATGATGATGAGTTGAATGATGATTAATATGAATGATGATTAAGGGCTATGATGATGAGTTGAATGTTGAGTGATGAGATGAATGATGATGAAGTGCTAACTTTCAATTAAAAAACAATCAACTCAGCCTTTCGCAGTCCACTGGACATATAGGCCCCTCCCAGACTGACGGACTCGCTGACTTTACCGTGATGGATTTCTGTTAAGAAATTAGAGCTATTCAAATTAATGGTCTGATGAGTGACAGTGTAGGAATTGATTTGCTTTTCTAAGAATCCTGTTTTTTCAGACCATCATTATTTATTACACGAGACGCTGAATCTGTCACTAAGCGGTATTTAGTCATTTTCATTACTCCTAGGCTTCACCAATAGGATAATAGATCATGCCGTTCAAACTTGAGCCGGTCAGCGACAGTACTCGTAGTAGCGAAACTCACTGCTCAAAGTGAGCCGGAAGTCATCAAGTAGGCCTATTGCCCTTTGTAGGCGCTTTGTAATGCTATAAACCCAATAGTACTTTGCCCAGGCTAGGTATTGAACCCAGAACCTCTAGCTCAACAGTCGCGCTTGTGACCACTAGACCAACGAAGTCGTCTGGCCTTACTTGCTTTAATAACCCTTACGGTTACGTACGGTACGTTACGATTAGCCAGAAGCCTAAAAGTCTGACAACAAGTCTTACCAAGGGGTATGGTGTTAACCAGTAACTGGGTTATGGGGATCAGATAGGCAGTAGCTCCACGTAAAATACTGGTATTCTAGACTGGAAGCCGACTATAACATAGTGCGGAACAGGCTAGGCAGTTTGATTGATACTTCTCCCTTATAATCCTCACAATGTAAAAAAGGCACCCGACCTCCGGGGAGGGAGGTCGGGGAATGTGGAACTTTTACTTCACTAAAACCACCCTTTTAATCACAGCACACAGGGGTGGTCCCAGTTCCTCTTAAAAGACCAATTCTCACAATGTACCTAACTTTCTTCTGTTTGTTCCAGCAACTGGCGCTGACTCCAACCTCCCGGTCGTTCCACAACTGGGTGGCTCCCACAGTGCCGCTGTTCTTCGACATCTACTTCTTCAACTGGACCAATTCTGAGCGGTTTCCAGATGAGAAACCAGATTTAGTACAGTTAGGTAAGTGAATATTATCATCATCCTCATAATCATTTCAGTCGAAATACGTCCACTGCTGGACATAAGCACTGCCACTTTGACCGGTTCTATGCTTCTTGCATCAAGCGGATTCCTGTGGCCTATTAGTTGTCATCTCAGTAGTCACCCTCTTTCTTGTATAGCCAAATCATTTTTCACACAGTCCATCCATCGTGTCTTTGGTCTCTCTTACTTTCAGCCATCGACATTCATACTCAAAACTTTCCTCTCGACATTTTAAAACTTGCCTACTTTATTGAATTGTTTCCAGGTCCATACCGTTTCATCGAGAAAAGAAAACACGTGAATATAACATGGCATGATAACAACGGTACTGTGGCGTACCGCACCCAGAGGAGTTGGTTCTTTGATGAACAGTCTTCGAATGGAACTCTTCAGGATAACATCACGACACTCAATGCTATTGCTGCTGTAAGTATTAACTTGAAAATACACTATCCATCTCTGGTCATCATCACTTCAGCCGAAAGATGCTTCACTGCTGGACATAGGCCTCCCCCAATCATCGCCACTTCGACGTGGGACTTAAACATAATTGGCGAAACGAGGGTTTATTAGTCCAAATCTGTCAAAACAGGCGTGATTTGATGTTATGCCAGGCAGATGATGCTTATCCAAAAAATACCACAGCATTTTACATAACCTCTCTATCTTAATTTACAGTCAGCAGTGTACCGCTCCAGATTCTGGGGCTTTCTTCAGCAGAAGGGCCTGTCAATGGGCTTGGCCATGTTCAACCAGAAGATCGCCGTCTCCAAACTGGCCAAGGAACTGCTGTTCGATGGCTATGAGGACCCACTGCTGGACCTGGCCAAGAGTCTACCTTCCAGTACTACGGGAGGAGCCCCGCCTGTTGATAAGTTTGCATGGTTTTATGAGGTGAGTGGTCTTAGCAAGATATTTTGGTTATTATTTTTGGAGTTGTGTGAAATAAAGTGTTGAAGGAAACCGGCATGTCCTAGAACCAAATATTCGAGGACATGTGACCACATGTGACATGTGACCACATGTGACATGTGATCTACCAACCCGCACGCGTGGTGGATTACGGCCCACTCCATCTCACAGAGAAGAGGCCTGTGTGTCAGCAGTGGGAACGTTATAGACTGATTATGCAATGACGCGTCATGTCAATAGACAATTGTTTTTTGAATGCTCTTAGCTGTCCTCTATAAACGAGCTGTATGAGTACATCATGTCATGATCCAAAGAAAAGCCAGTCAGCCAGTTCTGGGACTTACTGCAAGGGTCCTTGGGACATACCTATATATCATCATGTTAGGAGTAATTTCTGGTTTACCTTTTTACCCAACATATGTCTTATAAATCTTGTGTAATGTTTCAGAGGAACAACTCCTTGGAGACGGACGGCTACATGGAGGTGTCGACGGGACAGATGAGCGGCACCCTGCCTGGACAGATCCTCAAGTGGAACTATGAGGATCACATCCCTTACTACGACGGGGAGTGCTCTAAAGTAAGTAGTTACAAGAATAAATTATTATTGCAAGTCATAACATTTCATAAGAGCGAAATTTGTTAAAGCACTGTATTATGGCAAAAATGGTTTGCAATCAGCATCAGTGAATAAGCTTGCAATTAATTCCTCATTCCTTCTCCGAATAAAAGAAATCTTTATCCTGTAGTGAGGCAATCAAAGGTAAACTTGGTAAACTTATTAGCATAAATCTTCAGAGCATTCAGTAACTGAATAAAAATTTAATAGAGAGCCATTTAGTAGATCAGATTCATTTAAACTCAAAGTTGCCAATGGTTAAGTCTCCACTGAAAAGCCTGACCTTGGAATCAAACTCATGACGTCTAATCCGTTCTTACGCATCCACCAGACCTCTTGACTTATCACCGATTAATAATTAATTTTAACTTTCCAGCTTTCAGGCAGCGCAGGAGAGTTCATAGCTCGCAACCTGACCGAAGACTCCACTCTACCGATGTTCGTGCCAGATCTGTGCAGAACTGTGAATATGGAGTATGTGGACAGCGGAGAGCAAGACGGCCTGCTGTATAATAAGTACGCGCTCACGCAGAGGAGTTTCGATAACTGTGAGTAAAAACGATGTTTTTTTGATTGAGGAGTCGAAGGGGGCGTCGGATAACTACAGACTAAAATTACATTGTAAATGTCTTCAGAAGAATGAGGACAACTTCAGAAGGTAACTTCAGAAGGGATCTACCATCTAGCTACTATACATCATTCTTTGATTAGGCCTACTCGATGGTAGAAACCTCGGACGTTGTAATATCCTTTAGGATCACGTCCAGACACAAGTCCTTGCATTGCGCTCATCACACAAAGATAGAGTTGAATCGGGACTCATACCATCCAAACCGGAATACAGCAGTGCTGCGGTGGCAGAAATAGGTGTGTTGGACAGATGGGTGGAAGTAAATTCTTTAGATGAAAGTCACAAAGAGGTCTTAGTCTACAGTCAAACGTGTCAGTAAACTATGACTTCCTTGGGACAAATTTATTATATCCTTATTCTATAGTACTTTACAGCAACGAAGTCTACTGACCATTTCTTTCATTCTCTTCATTTACAGCGACTACTTCCCCATCCAACACGTGTTTCTGCAACGGCGAGTGCGCGTGGAGCGGCGTCATGAACGTGTCGGCGTGTCGGTTCGGCTCGCCCGCCTTCCTGTCGCTCCCGCACTTCCTGCACGGTGACGCACAGCTCCGGGAGTTCGTGACCGGCATGCAGCCTGATCCTGATGCTCATTCTTTTTATTTTGCTGTTGAGCCTGTGAGTATGACCTTCCAATTGCTGATACTGGACCATTTGATTCACAATAGGATTTTTAAGTCTGATTCCCTTGGTGCGATAAAAATCCCAAAGCGAGTTAACAAGCACGCGCACGAAAGTAACTCGACATAGCGCGATGCAAGTTTCTTGCTTGTGGTATATGTAAACTGAAGCAAGAATAAAAGTGAATACTAACACTAAACAGTGTTTAAACAATTACAGTCATTTGTCGCTTCAATTTTGCATATATTTATTCTATGCCACAGATATGAGTAGACACTTTAGGGGTTTTAGAGCTAGTAATACCTATATAAAGTGATTTTTGTGCTTAGGCTTGAAAACTCACTGCATCAGGATACAAGAACTTTTCCTGTCATCCATACTAATATTATAAATTCGAAAGTAACTCTGTCTGTCTGTCTGTCTGTATGTATGTCACCTTTTCACGCTTAAACCACTAAACGGATTTCGATAAAATTTGGCAGAGACATAGATTGCATCCCGGGGAAGGACATAGGATAGTTTTTATCGACATACCTCGCGGGCGAAGCCGCGGGCGGAAGCTAGTAGGCCATATATAAAAAAAAAAACGAAAAACCAAAAAAATAATTATATGTTTTCAGAAACTAGGTGTCCCTCTGGATGTGGCGGCCAGGTTCCAGCTCAACATCTACTTGGAACCCAGTGACAACGTTAAGTAAGTTTTTATTGGAACGATGTTCTTTAACGCGGCTTGTGGTAGGAGTAAACGGTTAGCGTGCGTTTCAGCAAATTTTCGAATGATGGTGGTGACGAGTTCCATTTTAAGGTCAAAGTCAAAGTCAAAACGTTTATTACGTCGTCGTCGTCGTTTTGTTAGGCCACGGAGGAGGTTGTCATTTCTAATGTACCATGGAGCATTCACAGCCATACAGCATGCCGGAGTAGATACTTTATTTCGGAGTTGTGATCTATTATTTAGCTGTCATTTCGAGCATTGCCTAAATAAACTAAAACTAGTCACGCCTAAATGAATTAAAACCAGATCTAATAATTATATTCACAATTATAGGTATTCTTAAAATATCATTGATTTGAACGCGAATCAAAGCGCGACACGATACAACTTTCAGCTGACAGTTTCAAATTGTTTCTTAAAAACTAGCCTATTTGTGCGTAGGTCAAAGGCGGTCATGCCACATCTTCATCTTAATGACTCCAAGGCTGCATAACAATAGGTATTTATACCACTCCCGGCTTGCGTGTGTGTTCCTTCCAGTCAAACCTAACCATGATCTTATTTTGTTTTTTCTGTTGTCCACAGCCTCTACCAAAACGTACCCAGAATGCTTTTCCCAATATTCTGGGTAGAACAAAAAGTAAAGATGGACGCACAAGTAATCGCTGAGCTTCGGTTTGTGCGCGCCATCTCCGATTGGGGCGGAACCGTCTGCGCCTGCGCCGCCCTCGTGTTCGCAGTCCTCGTTACCATAGCAACCTGCTGGGCAAGAAAGCCACAGTATATAAAAAAGGAGTGTGTATACGAGCACGCGAAAGACGACGCCGAATTAAAGCTCAACCCTATATGAATGTTTTATTTTGTGTACATACTCAAATGGAACGTAGATCTATGAAAGGTCGTAACAATCAACAGTTATAGGGTAGGTACGTTGAAAAGAGATGTGAATGACGAATTGATTCCTCGACAGTTTTATTTGAGTTACAGGACTAATTGCGTAACACACGATCAATCACAATCTGAATCATTTTGAAGGATATTGCTAACCCATTGCCTCATATGTTCGAAAAATTTGTCTGCTCAACAACGTAAATAACGCAATGAATGTTGTTGAACTGTCAAAATGAAAGCCATTGCTACTGATAGTGTGTTACGCTATTGCCCCGCTGGTCATATGACATTTGATGGTCATTTTAACAAATTAAAAATGATATTTTTTGTAAGATTTTAAATAATTGATAGACTCGTGTTTTGTACGATGTTGAGTAAAAAGGAATAGTGTGTGTGGGTCCCGATAAAGTTCTTAATTATTACCAAAAAAAACGAGTTGCGCCAACTAAAAAACACAGTTTAAATCAGTTTTTTTTCATATAAGTAGATACTTTGGCATAATTATTAATGTTACTCCGTCCAGAAAAGATACAAAAAAATATATATATAATATCTACACCAGTGTTTCGAAACCTCTTTTTGTGTTTGAATTCAGAATAACAGGGGTGACCAACCCGCGGATGAACTTCATTTGAAATAAAATAATATATTTATAAAAAGTTAAAGAGGTATGCGTATCAGAATGTCCTGTGATATTGAAAGCATGTGTGTGAAAAAGTTTGTTAATATTTCTAAAGTTGCCATGTAATTTTAATAGGAGGCATAATTATTATCACAAATAAAACATTGAAGGTATTTCAGGAGAAAATAATTATAATTTTTGATATTTTTGTAATTTAGAAAGTATTATAATATTTGTGATAATAACTATACCGTAGTAAAGAATTATAATGTATTATTAGTTTCAGACCAAAGAGATTTTAAAATATTAGATTTTATAGATTTTAGTATATAACAGAGTTTCCATATAGAGTATCATTCCAATAAAAATAGGAAATATAAATATTCTTGTAGTATATTTAAAAGCTCATTGAATTTTGTGATAATCAAAGATATTTTTTTATGGCAATTTGAACAATTGACATAGAATTTAATATCTTCAAAGTATTTTTGTTTAAGGTAGTATCATTACCTTATTTTTATATACATTATTTTACTGTAATTTATGTGCAGTGAAATTAAATAAAGCAGAGCTATTTTTGTAACAAACTAACGCATTATTTTCTTATAATAGTATAAGTAGTAATTAATGTTATTTTGTAAATATAATGTAAATAAGTCTATGAAATAAATAAGTACAATAGTGTTCGACCACACCAAAAAAAAAGCGCCTGATAAATATATAGGTATTAAATAAAAACGCATAATTTTGTATGTAATCGTATAAAATAAGAAAAACCCCACCGCATTGCAGCTATCATTATTATGTGGTCTAAAATCTAATGTGTGGTAACTAAGAAGTATAATAATGTTTTCTAGTAAAATTAAATTGTGGTCATGTGTGGTCACAGACCACACATGACCTGTAAATGATGATGATTGTAAAAATGTTGACTATACCATACACCGAGAAAAAATAAGTACTTTGATACCGTGGTAATAGTTATATAGGTGAATGTTATTTTAGAAAAGTAAAAGGTAGACATTTTGAAAATATAAAAAAAAAATAGTTGAACTATTATTTTTGGTTTCTTTTTTTACCTTTTTACTCTACTGAAGAATGCGAGACTTATCGCATGGAAATATTAGAATAAACGTGGATTGCTTTATAAGTAAGGGGTAGGTACATGTTCGGGTCGGCATGATTCGGCACAGGTTGGGCGGAAAAATCGAATGTACACCTCTAATTTGCCGCCCGAAATATCGAATCGTGCAGAATCAAGCCGACCCGAACATTGAAAAAGTGTGTAGCACAATTTTGGGCCAGGTGTATCAATATAACAGCAATTTGTTAGTGAACTGTGGTGCGATTCTGTAACCATCTCACCGTGAAAAGTTAGATGAAGTGAGCGTGGAGTGAGCTGTCATTAGTGTCAATCCTTATAGCATCAGATGGAATGACAGCTCACTCCACGCAAATTTTCACGGTGAGATTTTTACAGAATCAACATGCAGATGTCGGTTTTATTGTGTTTAAAGCCTTGTTAACAGTTTTCCGGTTGTTTCAATCAACTGGAACTCCTTTTTCAATGTTTCCCTTGCTTTTCGACTCTTCGGGTTCGTTGTGTACTGTAGAGCTACTGGTCCCTACTGGTCGCCATTATTTCCAAACCAGGCGTTTGGTTGCGAGGGTTATTTCGACCATTTGGAATAAAAGTGTTCCAACTAACATTTTTATAAAAAGTCCAAAGGTTTGAAAAACGAATGGTGTCAATTTTACGTTAATACATCAATTTTTATAAAAATGTTAGAATAGAGGTTAGTGGTTGGAACCCTTTTATTCCAAACAGTCGGTTTTCAAAATGCAGACTTGCATTATGTTTCGTCCGCAAAAGTAATGAGTACAGTTTTATTAATTTTTTGAATTATTTTTTTATTTAATTTATGTAAAAAGTCCGTATTTCACTGGACATCATAGTCTGGACTGTAAACTGTGGTGGCCAGTGTCTCGAGCCTACACAGTTATTATGGGTGACAGCTGCTGACATCTCAGATGTTTCTAAATTCTTCTCAAAAAGTTCCGGAACTTCGAGATTCGAGACATCTCGGTACCCAAACCCTAGTAGCACACTTACCTAAAACAAATTATTTTGTGAAACTATGTTTAAGACACGGTGAATACTTACATAACGACTGATAGATATCACTACAATGTCACTTAAAAATTGACTAGAAAGTCGAATATAGTGAAACAATAATATATTATGTCACTTTACTATAAACGATGTACCTACCTATGTTCTGGCAAATAAAACATTCATTCATTCATTATCTATGGAAGAAGACATGCTGCGGCGATTATACATAGATTTAACCTTTGTCAAAGACGTTACAGCTGTTGTAGGTGTGGGTGAAATAACAAATACAGTAGGTAGATCTGCTCTTTTTTTTTTATTTCTCCTTGTAAATTATAGCATAATCACCTTATAGGTAGGTACCTACTGTTCCCACTGCTGGGACACAAGCCTCTTCTCTGGGAGAGGGAGTTTGCCATAATCTCGGGTTGGTGGATGTCATAAAAGTCTTCGAATTTTTTGGTAAAGGACATGTCGATTTCCTCACGATTTTTTCTTAAACCGTATTGAGAGCAGTGGTGATGAAATTAAACACACATACTAAAGTGCCTGCCGGGGTTCAAACTCACGACCTAGGTACATCGCTCTTACCTTGTAGAGCAGTGCAGTGCTGGGGATGGGTGGAAAAATATGAATTAGACGGAACTTCATAAAGAGCGAGAATTTAGCGCACAATCGTGATCTTGCTATTACAGCTAGCTCTAAGAACTGCAACACAATACCACATCCTGCATCCTCATATTACCTATCACCTCATCCTGGGGACTTGACGGTTGACATTGTCGACTGCACAGCCAATCACGATGTGACCTAGCCGAATTTGCAGCTGTAGTGACTTTTATTAAGAGGGGAGTAAGGTGCTAAATGTATTGTAAGTTTGTGGTCTGGCGGAAATTTCAGATTTATTTATCATATCGCACACAAATATGAACAAAAGCGGACTTAATGCTTTAGGCATCAATCAATCAGATTGTTCTTGATTTGGTCTAAAATGCTCTAAATCTCTTCAATTCATCCAAATGTTACATCCATGAAAGAACAAGCAGGTATCTACGTTTGCTTAGAGGGAGGAGTTTACGATGGGGGTTGGATTGTTTTTTCTCCGAGCTGAACCAAAGGATAAACCCATAACAGTAGGTAACTGGTCTGTTCCACCAGAGTTGTCAGTGCTGTCATTTTTGTCCAAAGGGGTCTGATGCTATCCTTCTTCTTCAGAACGCTTAGTTACTTAAGGATTCCATAGATTCGTTTTTTCACTTAACATCCAACCTTAGTTAATTTCATAAACAACACTTACTTATTTACTTACACGTTTACCTACATGTCGTTCAGATATAAACTGGATGAACCTAGTCGATAAATTGAGATAACCGCGACTGAATAAGATATGGGTAACGAATAGGATGAATTCACACAACATACATAGATGAATCGAAAAAATACATAAGTACCTTTGTAATAACGTAGGTAGGCCTATCCAACCAGAAAACGTACCTAGATTACTATGGATGCCAAATTGTAGTGCTACTACTAACTTGAGTGCCTTGAGTTGATTATATGATCATGATTATAATTTCAACAGATACTTTTGGAACAGACTATACTTACATAATTATATATTATTCATGTAGGATGTCTCCTATCAGACAGAGGTTAAATAGGATTTCTTCAGAGAATATTACGTCACTATAAATTAGGCTAGAAGTAATATATAAGTCAATGGCTAGACCTCTAAACAGAGATCGCCCAGCAACAAAGTGGTTCTACCGCTGTGGAAGAGTGGACTTAAAAGACGAACTGAGTGTGACATGAGACATGGGGTGTAGGATGGACATTGCGCATGGCAGTATGGTTGTAGGTATAATTACAGGCACATAAGACGTTTCAACTTCGTCTGTTGGGTGCCAACCAGAACTTAAAATATCGATATTTTTGGGAACCGATACCAATGGCCTTGGTTTGATACTGGTAACAGATGTAGTACCAGTACCTACAGAGAAAATAGATATAGTAAGTAAGTAAAAAGGATAGTTAATAGGCATTAGAAAAATAATTTCAAGGACAAACACGAGATTTGTGTAACATTACAGAGGCTATTTTATTACACTCAGGACAGTGGAAGCTGGCTCTTCTATAAACTGTACATCTATGTCCTTTTAATTCTCCGACGGGAAGTGCAGCCACGATGCACGCTAGGTCCACATGATAGGTGCGTCTGTTATCACTATAAACGCTTCCTAACCCACCTATAAACGTCATCTCTGTCCTTGGTAGCCGTACCATCTCAAAAGCACTTTAGAAGCAATCAAGTCGTCAGTTTGATTGGCCAATTTTATAATAAACAGGTGCCAGGGTACGCCAGTCATCCACGGGACGGGCGTGAACATTGTCAAGTACATAATATAAACTCTTTGAGTGAAAAAAAGAATACAAAAAAAAATGATTCAGCTGTTTATTTTGGCTGTTGCGGGTACGTATTTTTAATTTTGTTCCATTTTAATAACCGTTAGAGAAAATAATAACGGTATAATTAATTGTTAGATTGTTCATATGTTTACGCTTCATACTATAGGTAGATAGGGTAAACAAGCATAAAGATATTTTAAGGAAAAACTGAAAAGCGTCACCTGATTTTTTTTTTATAACAATAAATCATCACAAGTTTATTGCTATTTAATTTATCCAGGCGTTTAAAAATATTTACATACTTTAGGAGTTATTAGCAAAATTCAGCAATTTATTATTAACTAATACACTTAAAACAATTTTTATCTCTACACAAACTACTGTCTCATTGTCTCTAAAATAGTCAAAACTAATCCATTACTACTGCATGGGCCGCAGTACCTACCTAGATATAATTGTGTGTTATAAGGTAAACCTAACTATTTTTTCCTAACAAACTAAGAAGTTAATTGAACCAAGCGTCATGAATCATCCTCTTGTATATATATTTTTTTTCTATAGACCACCCAAATAGCGTTCATAATAACATCAACCTTATAATGATGAGATGAGACGATGCTAATGAGAGGTTTAGGTATAATCTGGCTTACCTACTAATGATAAAATGATCCGCAATTTTAACACAAACTTCAACATAAAAGTTAATCATCTAAGCAAAACTCACACTGCAAACATTTCAGAAACAGTTTAAGCCAATATTATACTAAGATAACCCAATTTCTGTTGGATTCTGTCGAAATGAGTCATTTATGAGAGGAGCTTCCGTTCACACTGTAGATCAAAGTATTCGCGAACGTTTGCACCAGATACAAGACAAACCACAGAACGGTTGCGAAACTGCCGCGGTGGGATATTTACTATATAAAATTGGAGATACATTTGGTAGTAAAATGGGTAAAATTATGTGTATATTATTTGTATGTAAATAGGAAAGGTAAATAATAATTGGGTTAATGATAGACTAAATAAAGACAGAGTCGACGGTGCGTCATTTGAGCTGAGAGAGCTCAAGTCTAGACTTTAACGTTGAGTCTTTAAGAATATTTACCAAATTTTAGGGTGTTGTTTTTTTTTAATATCTCACTTTCGACGAAAGTATCCCGCTTTTTTACCCAAAAGGTATCAAAATCCCTCTTTAGCCAAAAGACGCTGGTCCGTCTGCAAAATACCTGTAGGACCTAATATTTTGTCTTTCTAAGTAGGTACTTAATGCTGGTGGAGCCGATGTTAATGGGTTCTGCATAGTTATTCACAATCATTCGACAGGCTATCCTGTCGAAAATGACACATTTTAATTACCTTATTTACCTTGCGCCCGAGAGCAAACAGCTGTCGGAAGAATAGCGGTCGTTATTTGATTGATTCAAACTGACAACATTTTCGGGTTTTAAATTTGTGATCACTGATCAGTGAGGACTCTTTTGATATCATTGATTGATGTTCGATTCGGTACGGAAGCATGTCGAATGGTTGGGAATAGCTGGTGTCTAATATCTAAAAAAACAAACAATACTACGCTGAGCAAATAAAAAAATTAAAAACAGACAAACGGGAACACGAAACCTCGTCCTTTCTCATGAATTGGGCTTATACCAGTACCTGATGCAGCGAATGCAGACATGTACCTAGGTAATAGAGGAATGTAGTCGCAATAAAATTTGCTTTCCAATAAAAAGATCAAACGATCGTTTATTTCGCGCCATTAAGGCACGCCATTTCCTACTTCAAACTAATTTTACATTGACAACCCTCCGTTCCATTTTACTGTTAATTGCAATCATTTTCAATCTATTCTTCGATCATGTTAGACTTACTGTATTCCGACTTTTAATTAGCTGCAGTAAAATGACAGCTTATATGTGTTACTTAAATGACTGAAATTGGCGTCTTTTTGTTTATTTGCGGCCATCAAACAAATCTTGTTTTTCTAGTACAGAATAGTGTAATAAATGGAACTTATTTGACGTGCATATCTCTAAACGCAGTCCGAAATGAGTTACTAAGAAGTGTCATTATATTGCAGCTAATTAAAAGTCGCAGTATAGTTTGAAACTTTAGAATGAAGGAATGTGAATGATAGGTATACCTATAACGTTCAATCAAATGAATTATTCTCTAAATCTTAACTGCTAATTAGGTACTTATCTTAGCCTTTTATTTATTTAGTTACTGGAAACAAACATCTTTTTAAAGACAGCATTAGCAGTAACGTACCTAGTATCGTGGCGCCGCGTCGCTTGCGATAGCATAAAGTCAATTCAAGAACATTTTAATTTAGCAAATCGTTGTCCGCTCAGGTACTTAATAAAATTATAAACTGAGCATTCGCGTTCATAATGATTTTAATTTATATTCGCTACAAATAGCATTTAATCAAAATTAAAATGAAATGTACGCAACTTTTACATACTCTATCTATATTATCCTTAGGTATATAAATAAAACAAAGTCGGGTTAGACAATTTATAACTCAAGAACGGCTGGAGCGATTTTTGTGATCTTTGATTTGTTGGATTTGTCTCCGCCCCGAATAGCAGAATAACTATTAAAACATGGGAAAAATATAAAAAAATAATTAAGGTAGTTCATATCCTGAGGCGGTACAAAGTTCGCCGGGTCTGCTAGTTAATTAATAAAAAAAATTATTATTATTATTTATTCATCATTCAAGTAACATAGAATCATACAATTATTAGGCATACGATGTCAATAGGAATACAAACAAAAGATAAATACTTAAATTAAATTAAAATCACATTGCTCGGTCATAAAAATAAAAACAAAATAAAATAAACAAAAACAATGCCATCAAAAACACAACTTTAAAAAAAAAACAAGTCTCGCAACTCAGTTCTTCTACCGTAAAAAGTTGTGAGATCCATGTAACACCAAGTCGGTTAATTTATTCAGTCCCTATTTAAGGGACCTTCTGTCTGAAGCTAACCTAACCGGCCACATCTTATAGTGACCATATGAATATTAAAAATCTTTTATGTTTTAAACAAATAGAATGACTTGGCCATGCCGCTTTTTGCTCGACTTGGCGGGGGAAGTGCCATGCTCCCAAATTTAAAATCCTTACATAACTCTTTAATGAAATATGATCAATTGATCAGATTCTTAAAAGCCTAGAATTCCAATCAAACAAAAACTCACAGCCGGCGTGAAAAATATACAAACAGTATCGAATTTGCGGGTGGCGAAAATAAGAACTAAAATACTTCAAGGCAAAATCATTACTCTTCGTAGACTACTAGCGCCACTAGGCTAGCAAAATAGTATTGTTTTACAACATTGCTGGGAGGTTACGTTCTTTGGTTATATGTTCTAAATTAAAATAGAAAACTAGTGTTATACATTAAATACTGAAGGATTTGACAGTGAACTACATAAATAATTTAATCTGGTTTGTTAAACTGCTTTATTCACGCTTTATTTACTCTACAGCGATTGTAAACGTCCGTAATATCAACTTTTTTGACAATTCACGTCGTGACGTTTGGTTTTAGTGTTGCCATAACAACAATTGAAAAGTTTTCTATCGTTTTGGTAGAAAAGGTAATAAATTATCTTTTTTGCAGCCATTGTGGTGAGGTCAGAGGAAGAACCAATGAAGAACTTAACAACAATTTCCTGGGCGCATGCCGTCAATAACAAAACATACCTACAAGCTACTTTAGCAAGTGAGTATGATTATTGCCTTAAATTATGATTTCCTCTATCTAATATATTTTTTTACCTAAGATAAAAAAAAACAAACAAGGGTCAGAGTGTCGTCTTAAGTCCATGTACAGAGGCCAGCACATCAAGTTACCCCAATCTGTCAAATTTCTTTGATAGATTTTCAACTTTATAACAAAGGAATAAGGTTCATATTCAATTGGGAAAATTTTACAGATTGGGGTAGCTTGATGTGCTGGCCTCTGTACCTATAGATAAAAAAGTAACAACCTCTTTGTGATTATGATGTCACATTTTAACAGCTCCTAGGCACTCTTCTGGAATAAAATATTTATTAGTAGCTTTTTCGGGACGGGAAATTAAGATCATAATGTAATTAGTAGTAAATTATATTGATCATACATTATTTTTTCTTCTTTGTCAACTGAGCCGATGTCTAGTATTCTGCCAGCGTCAATACTATACATTATCCTCATATCAGTAATTAATCATTTCTTATTTGTTACTTGTTCTTAATTAAACTTGCTCAAATTAAATTAGCTGGCGAAACTTCACAGACTTAATGGATACCGATATCTTAATAACGAAACAAAGAAAGATTAATATTTTGTTTGGGACGCGCACCTGGCAGGCAACATAAATAAAAAACATTTGATTAACACGTTGACTGCCAAGCAACAGACACAATAGAAAATCTATTGTTCGCGGTCACCGGTGACCGCGTTGGCAGTCAACGTGTTACTGATTATCATCTAGCTAGATGATCTAATGATCTTGATGGTGATGAATCTTTATTCCCCTAGTGGGTCCGTAGGTGCGTCCGTGGCATCACAGTGTGCCCATCAGAATACCAGCGGCAGCGCTGCGGTATTATTATTATTATTAATTATTTTTTAATATCGCAGCATTATGCTAAGATAGAATCCTTCTTGGCCTCGCACAGGTCTTTTATTTTTTTGTTGTTTTATCATTGGCAAAAAATTATGTTGATGTTGTTAGTTTAAATTTTTTTTTTACTGTTTGTATTTCCAATGCGTGCCCCAAATAAAACATTTTTCTTTCTTTTTTTCTACTGACGACATAACACAAAAAAAAGACCTATCACGTCTAAGTTACGCCAGCTATTTTAACTTGATCGTGTAGTTACATAGTTCAACAACTATTCCAACTGCTCGAATTATAGTGAGTGATTGCTCATTAAAAACCGTTTACCTACCAAGACTCAACCAATAAACACATTAGTCACCAAATAGTAAGTACAGCTTAATCGTAGCGTACAAACTGAAATCAGAAGCAAATAGCTAACTAACATTTAAGCCCATAATATTGCCATTAATGCTGCATTCCCTAACTAGGAATACTAGCAGCTGTGCCACCTATCAATCTACTATAGCTACATTTTATCTCTTTTTAACGCATGGTGGTAGAAAGAGAGAGCAGCCGGTTGTTAGCACAAGAGTAATGTGAATTGATTGAGTGTGGCAACACTATAAGCTTGGGGTGTGGTGCAAGTTAAAGGAGTAAGCGGTGAAAGGTTTTATTGTTAATTCTTGTTTAGTTTGCGAAACTTTGAAACTGTTTATTGCTTTTTAATTATTATAAAGGTGATAAAAACTTTGGTGCTTAAACTTAGGCGTGAATGATTGAACGAAGTTGCAACATTTTCAGATAATTTACCAGCATAAGTTACCGCCGGCCGTTAGCCGCGATTTACGAGTTGTAGGTCGTAGGTTCAAACCCAGATAGGCGCTACTTGGTGTAAATAATTTCAAAACGATGAAAGAAAACATCTTGAGGAAACCGGCATGTCCTAGAACCAAAAATTCGAAGACATGTGATGTCTACCAACCCGCACTGGGCCCGCGTGGTGAATTATGACCCACTCCCTCCCACAAAGAGGAGGCCTTTGTCCCAGCAGTGGGAACATTATAGGCTGATTAAGCTTATGCTTATGCATGATAGACTGTGTTGAGAGTGTCAGTAAAAATAGGTGCTACTATTGTGTAGAAAAGAATAAAAGAACGCATCAGTGATCACAAGAAAGTTTTTGTTGAATAAAACGAAGCAGTTTCATCAGCATGTTTTTCAACGAAAGAAAGTCTCACAAGTTCGTCACATGCACCACACACCATCAGGAATAGCGCTTATTCCCAACATTGCCAGTTCATGGAACAGAACAATTTATAACAATTAACGTTATGACACATTTGGGCTTCACACGTACGCGGAACCACAGAGTAACGTCATCAATGGAGAACTCACCAACTTGCATACCTTGCAGCTTGCATCATTCATCTTCAAGTCATTACAGGATACCATGAGAAAATTAAGGCAGTGTGAATAATTTGCTTGATTAACCGGCTGAATGCCATACCTAATTATAGAAACAATTAGAAAGCCATTGTGTTCCGCTTGGATTCATGTACAGACGCCAGCACATCAACCTACTACAATCTGTCAAATTTCTTTGATAGATTTTCAACTTTATCGCTAAAGTATAGGGTTCAAAGTTGATTGGGAAAATTTGACAGTTTCGGGTAGGTTGATGTGTTGGCGTCTGTACCTACGTGGATACGAAGGGTTGATAGGATTTCTGTCGGTTTTTGTCATTTAATTTGTTGCCAATCTTAAGTTCACAAAAGCTAACTTGACATTTGAGATTTGTAGGTTAAAAAATTTGATCAGTATCCTATTCTGAGATGATAAAGCTATCATTGTTGCGTTGCAAAACAGAGATCGCGGTATTCGTCCAGGATAACTTCCAGGTACCTTTAACGGTGTGAACTTTTGGTTGTTGTTACATTTAGGTACCTACAAATTTAGTTGTATAGTAATCTGTGGAAACTGTTTCTGGATTGTGTTGAACTAATTGTATACATATGTTTGTTATCGCATCTGTTTGTTTCCCAAATAAAATAAAATAAATAAATCCCTTTTTCACCCTGGCACCTTTATCACATACAGCTCACAAAAACCAGGACTGAAATCATTTTGACGATGTTGATCAACGAGTAAAGCTAAAGGCACATTCTTCACGGTCTGTTACTCTGAAAATAGAATTTGTGTCTTCGAAAGACAAACAGCGTTCATTCAACAAATGCTTGCGCGTCACTAGTATAGTGTATTTCGTCGAGACTGCCTATGTAGGTCCTGTCATGTTTGCACAGATGGCTTTTATTCAAACACCTAATTACTCCATTTATTTGTTAATCTGTGTGCAGAGCGCGCGAATCGTTTGAAACAATATTATGCAAATAGGATTGCTTACAAAAGTTGCTACTGCCAGAATTTGTAACGTAAATACGTATGTTATTATGTAATTAGAGTATTTAGTTACATTGTGAATTATTTCTAAGGTGAATTACTGAGTAATCTACAGTTATAATTTAGGGTTTTCTTGCAAGAATATTGGTTTCTTCACCAGTGATAAACGTAAAAGGCGACTAATGCTAGATTCCTTTATACGAAACGAATCGTTTTGCTTACCAATGGTAGCATTTTTTTTGCCAAACTCGATTTTACCTGTGATAGATGATAGCTACTTCCATATGGGAGAGTCTACTATGCAAAGTTATGAGGTCTTTGCTTCATTATTGTAAAGATACAAGAGTTTTAACCAATAACGGTCCGTAGTCCGTAAGTACCTACATTATAGAAAGCGGCCATGAAAGACACGTCAGGAAGAAAGACAGCAGCATCCTTCTATCTTAAAATAAGGTCGCGAACACCAATACGCTAATCAAATGTGGTGATTATCTGATTTTGACTTCTATTAATGCTCTGTGAACATTAAGTTTAGAGGTTTTTGACTCAGTGGCAAGTCATGTTACTTACCTTTAGGTATACGAGCTTACTATGGTAATGAAGATGATAGTTTTGGTCCCAATTACTAGTACTTTTAAGGTGGTTTGAAAATAAGTTTCTAAGCCTCTGGTACCCCATTCATGACGCTTCACTGTCCAGCCAAACATAAACTAATTTCACTATCTCCCTACAATTCTAAAGAAAACCTATACCTTCCAGGCTCTGTCTGCATGCTAGAAGCTGACATCGTCATGGGCGCAGTCGTCGGCAAGGATGGCCCACCCGTCCCCATAATGGCCCATCCTCCTGCGACAACCTCCGACCTGAGTCTAGCGGAGTTCTTGGAGACCATAGCCCAGCATAACCTGAAGGAAACCAATCCAGCCAATAAGAAGGGAGCTAAGCTGGACTTTAAGAGCATTGAGGCGTATGAACAGAGCCAGGAACTGATCAGCAAATATCAGGTACGGTAAAATTATATTCATTTAAAGCTTTTTTCAACCTTAGTTTTCCAGGCTCTTAGGAAAGGTTACTTAGGTACAAGGTTTTAGGAAAGTACTGAAATGAATCTCCATGCAAGCCTTCTTAATGTGCGTATAAACGCGCGCACGCGTCATCGGCAGAGGCAACTTCAGTCGCCGACACATCGCCGGCAGCCGCCAATGCGTCGACGGCTGCAATTTCCCCTCCCGTTGATGCGTACCGCTCGTGTGTGCACATTTACAATGTAGGTACTTAGTTAAAAAAATTATAAGACCTAGATGTTAGGTATCTCCGTTTTCTGAAAACATGTCCCTAATCAGTTCTAAGGCAACTCCTAAATTATCAACATCTACACAAATTGTGTAGCTTAACCACAGCTCAACTCAGAACTTAAAAGAAGCTCAACGATTTGACGAACAATACCAAAGAAAAGACATTTGGGTAGGCCATGGGTAGGCCGCATAAAGTACTCAAACTGCCAGACAATGGTGGGTATCTAAAGGTCACCACTTTGTCTCCATGGATTTCGTAACAGACAATAGAAGCTGCAGACGCACGAACCAAGTTTAAGTGAATGAAGTAATCAATTAGTCATCATTTGTTATAATTAGTAATAGCATCAGGTATGTCTCATGGGGAACCCTGCACCAAGACGAAATTACACACAAAAATCTACCTTATGTTATTCAAATAAGGTTGAATTTCTAAAATATGTATGAAGGGTCCACTATTTTTCTATTCATAGGACTGTAGACTCTATTTCAATAAATTTTAGGGTTGACATTGTATATGTTGACGGGAGCAGACATCTTAATTAGAATAATGACAGCGTGTGAATAATCGGGAATTTAAAACAACATCTTGTGTGGTCGGTCTGTGTGGGGGTGAGGCCATCAGAACAGCGGGAACATAAGCGGTAGCGGAGCGATAAGCTACGCACATGCTAGGTTTTACAATGTTTTAATTTGTATTGAGCCGTTTTTGTACGGTCAGAGAACTGATTATTACTATAGATAATTTATATCAGAATAATTTACATTCCAATTACTGAGCAGTACGACATGCGATACTTGAACTATAAAATAATAATCATCCTACTGCTATGATCTTAATTGCGTAACATACTATCAGTAGCAATGGGTTTCATTTTGACAGTTCAAAAACATTCATTTCGTTATTTACGTTGTTGAGCAGACATATTTTTCGACCTCAAGAAGCATTTCAAATTGAGACTGATAGGGAGTTAAGCAATTATTAGAGTGCTGGTTCCTGGAGTTTCTTGCCCGTTCTTCACCATAGAGATCTACGTTTTGGAATGGGCAACTAGCTTCAACTTTCTAACTAACTGACCGACTCTTTGACAATTCAAAAGTGCCTGTAAATGGTTTAATTTAAATACATGCTTTGAGTTTTAGTTTGGCAACTACGAATGTCAAAGTAAAATTGTTACTATAACATGGACAACTCAAAACTTAATATCACTTAGTAAAACTGAACCACAAAAAATCGAAACATAGGAGCTATATACCTAACCCGTCTAAAACTCCAATTATCTATTTTAACCCTAATGACCTTTCTGACACAACACTCATCACTCAATTGACACTAATCTTTTTGACATCTATGTCGCTGTTTTTATGGCCCCACAACAACAACACAGATGAACCGAGGCGCATACGTCCCATATGTCCCGGGTCGCTAGAAACATTTGTTACAACAACGACCCATGATTGAGAACCCCTGAAAAAATGGCGTCTCGTCGACAGATTTAGCAGATGTGTAGTGTAGGTGTCATTTATTAATTCCTTGCATCCTGTGCGTGGGAATCCTATTGTTTTATTTACTTATTATTTCTTGACTATTCACAATTTATTAATATACTAGCGGACCTGACAGACGTTGTCCTGTCCGAACAGCGCCACCTACCGGGTCCAATAGTGAATCTTAGCCACCAAGGGACCCACTCAACAAGGGTCACACACAAAAAATTCATCAAAATCGGTCCAGCCGTTTAGGAGTTCAGTGACATACACATGGTGTCCCACTGCTGGACAAAGATCTCCATAAAATAATTGTAAAAAATTAATTAAACAACCAGGTTTAAAAAATCTTGGTTTGTTAATTTGACTTAATGTTTTTTGTAGATAGGTAGGTACAATGGCACATACCTACTTACCTAAGACAATTTATTTTGTGATTTATGAAATACTAGTAAAATTTCACTTAAATAATTCTGATTAAAAACTAGTTGCAAAAGGTAGAGATTTTTAAGCGTAGGCGCATAAAAAATCTCTAGCTTTGCAACGAGTTTGAGTGCAATTAAATTACCTACTCCTTCCTAACTTATATTTAGGGAACGAATTTAAACGGCTTAGATCCAGCGTCACTGGATTGAAATCAATGTAAATTTGCCATAAACGGGAAAAGGGCTGGCTAATTCGAGACATAAATCAACATTATATTCCTAAGATGCCCCAGAGCGACTGCCTCGAACACGAGATAGATTGCTCTAGAAAAAGTCACTCCAAGTGAAATTGGAATTTCTCGTGGCCGCTTTTATAATAATGGGTCAAGCTTCCGTGTGGTCCCCGCAGACAAGGCCACCCGCATATGAAAGCAAAAGTTACAAGAAATAGGAAAGACATTTATAGAAAGAAATGTGTTTATTTGGCACATGCTCAAGTATGTTGTACACACAATACACAGTGGCGATTATGTTGTAGCGGTTATTACAAGTTGTTATCAGTGTTTTAAAATAATGAATTAACTAATCAATTTGACTAAGGGCTGATGTTTCAATCATCTGATAACTTTATTCGAGGAATAATTTTAATATTTTGACAGTTATTTCATACAAAAACTGTCAAACGTCAATTTAATTCCTCAAATAAAAGTTATGGAAAATGAGCCCTAAAAATAGTAAACTGAATTTTTCAAACGAAATAAATCGCGTAAAAATTGATCCACCCTTGATACTATGGCACTAGCCGCGCGGGGCGATGGCATTAACAATTCGACACAAACATCTTTATTGATTTTTTTAATGACACCAAATAATCACAAATTAAGTTTTTTTAATGTTGTTTAACACTCAAACGGAAAAAAAAGGTTCCGCGGCTAGAATGTTATTTTTTTTTAATTATTTTAATTTTATGTAGAATACGTGGTTTCATTTATTATGATAAACTAATCGCCACACTGTATAAACAACAAAGAAAAAACTTATTTCCATCTAATATGTAGATAGGTACCAAAATCATAAGTAATATTTTCTAATTAGGCTGAGAATCAGCACTTTTCGAACGTCAAAATTACATGAGACAGTCCCCCAAAACGCCCGCCCTTCACCACCTTCACCACTTCCTATAAGTACTCCGACTTTTAATTAGCTGCAGTAAAATGACACTTTGTAATAACTCATTTCGGAATGTTCAAGATCTAAGCCTTAATAAATTCAAATCATTCATTAAACGTAAGTTGTGCCAGAAAGCCTTTTATACTGTTAAGGATTACATTGAGGACAAAAAGGCTTGGGATTGAGTTGCTTCCAATTTTTACATTTTGAATGTTTTTTTTTTTTTTTTTCTATATACACATTGACATTAATTAATGAATTTTATATAAACATTGACATTTGCTTACTTTGTAAAGTATTATATTATTTTAATTATTGTGCATGTGAAGACAATGTGGGTCATTTTATTATTATTTTTTTGTTTAATTTTTATTATTCTCTTTGTTCTGTTAGTTTTTTTCTAGGTCTGGCAGTTTGAGTAATTTATGTGGCCTACCCAAATGTCCTTTCTTTGGTATTGTTCGACGTATCGTTGAGCTCCTTAAGTTTTGAGTTGAGCTGCTCGATTTCTGACAAATGCGTGCACTGACTGGACAGGTCCTCTCAATCTGTGTGGTTCTTTCTTCAAAAGACCATCTCAGACATCGATCTACATGGTCTTCATGTAACCTGACCAAGATTATGTCTGGACTTTAAAAGAGACTGTGACCTCTGAGTTTGTTTCGGCCTTTCTTCTCAGAGTAGTCAGATAGGAAACGCCGACCTCATCTAGTTTTATAAAAAATATGATTGACGTGTAAAAGTGTTTGTGCAAACCTACTTACAAAATAAAAATCATTTATCATTTATAATGCATTTAGAGATATGCATGTCAAATAAGTTTCGTTTGTTATATTATTCTGTACTAGAAAAAGAAGATTTGGTTGATGGCCGCGAAAAAACAAAAAAACGCAAATTTCAGTCATTTAAGTAACACATAAGCTGTCATTTTATTGCAGCTAATTAAAAGTCCGACTAAGTGCTTTCGCTGGGAACAAGACGTGGCACAACAAACTCCCCAGCAGCACAGCTGTCTGTTTAGTTAGAAAAACTTGCTTCAATACATTGGTAGGTATGCAAACCTACTTAATAAAATAAACTCGAAGGCGTAGGTACTACAGAAAAATCATCAGAAATTAGTTCACTGATTGTAAGTATGAAGAAAGGATGTAATAAAAAGTTTTGATATCTCTTTACAAAACTTTTTATAATGACATCCACATTTTGCGAGTTCACACAAGGGAGCCTATTGTCACTAATCCTTGGTTCCTATAAATAAAGTATATGTTGTGTGTTAGTACTTATTGTATATACTTTGATTTATGTAGGTAATTGGTTTGTTAAGCCTTGTAAATCAAATAAATAAAAAAATTGGTAAAGATACAAAAGTCTTAATTTTAATATATACTAATAATATAATAATACTGAGAATTTCCTAATGAAAAAACTCAATAACATCGGTAAATAATAAATGTGGTCCTGGAACTTCTCGAAATTTCGAGACACCAGTTATTATAATAATAACTTCTCTAAAATCATACAAAACGACACCACTATATTTAGGCCAGAGACACATCACATTTCAATCATCAAAAATGCGGTTAAGGTCAAATTCCCAGAAGGGTCCTCCTTAGCGTTAACCAGAAGTAATTTAGTTCCAATTGAAGAGATTATGTCAACGGTTTGAACCGCGGTTGCTAACTATATCTGGTAATTAACTGCAATTGCTCGTAATTAGAGAAATGTCTTCATCACAAAGGAATGATTCACGGTCATGATAGGAGATGGTGTAGGGAGATGATAGGCGATGGAGGAATGGAAGCTATGTTTTTATCAAGTATTAAGAAAGAAGCAGTACTTACTTACCTAATACCTAAAGGAGTGGTACTCGAAAATCTGTACTTGGACTAAACTAACTATGTAGCTGCTGCCCGCGACTTCGTCCGTGTGGAAGTGGACTATAATATAGGTAAAACCACGGATATCTGTGGGTAAAACATATCGTATGGCACTCGACAATAGTGTTGCTTTCTCTTCAGACACCACTTCCACTTCGACTTCCAGAGATTACCTCTTACTAACAAACAATTTTAGCTCTGTCAAATATCTAGTCTACAGAAATTCCTGAAATACTCCGAATATTATAGGTATGAGTATGACTAAAAACCTGCTTAGGTATTAGGTAGTACATTACCTGGTAGGTACATTACCGGCTAATATCGTAAAAATTATTCAGGGTTTCATGTCGAGACATCACTCTATTCGCAACCAAACAAAAATAAAGCTAAGTTTATCAAACATAGTATTAAAAAACAATAAAATGCCCTATACGAGTACTATGAATTTGTCCTACTCGTAAGTATGTAACGGGTCCCTAAGCACAAATACTTAGGACCGGAACAACTTTCTATATGTCAAAAACTACGTACAGTCGAACAAGCTATTTGGTATATAGGCAAAAATATTCATCTTTCCACTACACGCCAATATTTAGTTTTATTTTGTGCGTTATAACTTTTTCAGCTTATAGAGTGGTGTAAAATAATTAACTTCTCAGCACACTCACACCATTGTTTAAAAGTAGTTGCAAGTTAGCTGCCTGTATACCAAATAGCATGTTCGACCGTACATGGCTATTAAAAATTCCTTCGCCATCGCACCGCTTCCCTTGACAGGACGCTGGCCACTTGCGCATACACACATGTGCACCGTCTTCCGCGTATCATTATCGTGTGTAATCATCTCCTGCGTCCGACTGTCTGTTTGTCTGTTAGCGTGAATTTGTCTCGAGTACATTGGTCGTGAACTTGGTCAGAGATCCCGTTTGATAACATTTCGGTGTAGTTTGAAGGTTAATAATTTCAGATGAAATTAAAGGACATGGTACATTGAGATTTTCAGATACTTTGTGTCCGTATGGATTGAGAAGCTATGTCTCATATTTAAACGCGGGTACTACCAATATTTAGTAGTAAATTAGCTGATTTTGTAGGTCCGATCCTAGAATTTATAGTAAAACCCTTCAAAAGTTACAGGACGTAGATAATCGGATGCGATCACGGATATCGATGCGGCAGAAGTTTATTACAAGCTTTTATTTAACTTGCAATGTATGTAGGTATATATTGTAACTACGTTTTTATTTCAATCTACATTCACAATTAATTTATAATATCTATCTCAGGCTCTCCCACTATGGCTGAACGCAGACATCCTCCCCGGTCCAGTAGATGCCACCACAAAGCCGGTAGACCCCACCAAGTTCCTGAAGCTGGGCTCCAAGCACAATTGCGCAGTCCTCTCCGTCGGGTGGACCACCAACTACGGAGGGAACATCACTGAGGGAGAGTACACCAGTGAACAGATCGGCACCATGCTGAGGATTATCAATGAGAATCATATTAATCAGACTGTTACTTTCCCCGTAAGTATTGATTGAAATCCTTTATAGCACTGTGTGATCTAAACTTGCACTTAACTCACGCTTTTCTGTGACATAAGTAGTCCATTTTTACACAGAAAAGCGTGACTTAAGTACGGCTTTATATCATACGAGTTATAAAATAGAATACGGTACGTGTGTGCACGCCGTGTAATAATGAACTACTTACCGTAATGTACTATTGGCAGTAAACTAATACTAAAAGGAAGCTGCTTTCTAGAAATAAGCGTTTAGATACCTATAATCATGAGAGCGGTCAGAATTTTCGAGAGAAAGAGTCACAATTATACAATTATCAAGGTTTTATTAACTTAAATGGTACTTTGATAGCTATTCTTGCTAGTCAAGTCCCGTGGCATTCAACTTGCAGTTATGCATATTTCCTGTGTGTATTTGAATGTATATCTCAGGGTTGTCATTTTCGTAATTAGATACAATGACCATGATAGATAACTAGGCGAGGTCTACAGTGAAATTGTAGATACTTTTAAACAGATAATTATTTCTAAAGTGAACAATATCACCCGTTTTGATGTTTTGAGAAGCAGCTACGGCGGCGTAAGAGCAGACAAGCATGCTTAAAATGTTCAATGAGAATAAGATCACACTCCCGCCTCCCAAAAAATTCTCGCAACTGAAGTAAGTATCAAAAAGTCCCTGAAAATGAAAAACCAACTATATAAACGCAACATTTACCTATTAAAGAGTTGACAAAAGTCTGCTTCATGGAATCTTTGCAGTAAAATATATCGAAATTGATTAACGTCGTAGGTTAGAAAATTATGCGCATCAGGGGACCAAAAGCTAGCGGAATAATTGCGTAACACACTATCAGCAGCAATGGCTTTAATTTTGACAGTTCAACAACATTCATTGCGTTATTTATGTTGTTGAGCAGACAAATTTATCGAACATTTGCAGCAATGGATTAGCAATTTCCTTCAAAATGATTCAAATTGAGATTGATAATGGGCTACGCAATTAGGGTGGAGAATCATAGAGAGCTAAGGTTTAAAAACAAAGGTAAAAGTTCCTTATATCTCGCCACGTCACAGGTCCGTGCTGGTCTCGCAGCCAACAGCCAGCCAGTAATCCTGGACCTCCTTCGAGAAACTTCCTCTCTTAACTCCACCATGACAGTCTGGTCCAGTGAGGGAGACCACGTGGAGGTAGACCGCCTCCGGGCCCTGATCCTGACGGTAGGCTTGGAGAGGACCTACCTGGATGTGCCCCAGGAGCTGGCGGGGAAGCTGCACCTGCCCCCGCCTGATGCGAAGGCCAAGAACTAAATATAAACATGTTGAAAATTTTAGAAATTATTATTACATGGTGTTTTATTTTAACGTCACCTGGAGTTTGATTTCATGCCCTGGGTATAGCATTGAGAGGACCAACCATTTGTAGTGCTATAAGGAAGCTCTCTAATCATCTTTGGACGTGTTTTTCTGGGGAATAACTGGAAGTTATGGGGAAGAAAGCCTTTGACCAGCAGTGCAGTACGATGCAGGTTTACAGTAACACTGACGGGTTTGTAAGAGATACAGATTTTTATTTACATATATTTTCGACTATCCTGATTTTTGCTCGTAATTATACTAGATAGTATAATATATTTCATTTTTATTTATTTTTCCTTGTTATTAGAATTAATATTATCTTTTTGTATGCATGTGTTTCTGTGACAAATAAACCTGTTTTTCTTAATTTTTTCTTCCTTTCTATTTACAGGGTAGCATGATTAAAGGGATGCAGAACATATCAAACCATCATATTTTATAGTCTAAATAAAAGGCTCTGATAATCAATACAGTTAAATCTATACATCTATACAAATAAATCAAATTGAAGTGTTATTTTGTAATTTCAAAATAACAGCTCCTTACTAAATACATAATTATGAAAGTATATAAGGCAGTCGGCACCGGCAAAAAAATATTACATTTTTCTCTGTTTGCTCCAGCTAACTTCCGAAATGGCTGGACCGATTTCGATGAGATTTGGTAAGGCGACACTTTGAACCCTGGGGAATGACATACCCTGGGGAATGACATAGGCTTTTTATCGACATACCGCGGGCGAAGCTGCGTCCGGAAGCTAGTTGGTAGGTAATAAAAGCAGTTTGTAAAGTGGTCACAAATCAAAATGTGATCACCTAAGAAAGTTATGTTTAAAGTAACGACTTTAAACATAATTTCCTTTCAGAAGCCTTTAAAACCATCGCCAGTAGAAAGCCAAGCCCTTTCATAACCACATGGCAGACACAGTTATGCCCTTGTAATTACTAACAACAACAGTGCCACACATTAGCATAAGTCCCGCCTTAACATAGGGTCGTGTTTGGCGCAGACTTACAGTTTAAGGTCAGGAATGCGGCCCGCGTGAACACGGCTAAAGTAACCATAGTAATTAATACAAACTTAACGCTGGTTTATTATAATATTCCCATTGTCCCGAAGTTGTCCTGTCTCCCACGAAAACCCACACAACCTTACTGAAAACACAAACAAAAATATCGTCTATAAGTTTGGTTATAAGAGGCTTGAAGACTGTAAATTGATGTTGGTTTTCAGCCCTATATTTACCAAAACTCCTGCTGCCAAAATAAGCAATCCTGGATCTTATTTTAACGAAGCCAAAGGTGATGATGACGGTAAAAGAAGGGTGGTCCAAAGGGTGTCGACCTTTACCATGTGGTGCCCACGTGACTGCCGAGCACTATAGACGATTGTCATTCATGGGCCGTTGTTTGAACAGACATGAATCTATTTAAATTGGTACCCGAATGAATGGGTGAATGTTATACAATTACACATGGTAATGAAGATGTTCTCATTCATGGGTACCTATGTGAGGATATTTGCAGTTGTCGCAAGTCGCAAGTGTTGCTTATCAATTTGGAGTAAGTACGGAGCAGTGCTCTCGTAAGAAGTTGCCGCAGTAAAGGATAAGGACGAATATCAGGCAAAAATGTAAAAAAAAAATAAACCTTACTAAACAAAAAAGGCGCATCCATTAAGGCTCATTTTTCTCCATTCCCTTTGCTCAGATGCGCCCCTTTTACTCAAGGCGCGGCAGACTGTAGTTGTGGCCCAGTGGTGTCGGTCCCGTCTTACGAGTTGTAGGACGTGAGTTCGAACCCAGAGCTCTCAAAATAGTTAAGAAAAACATCGTAAGGAAACTAACATATCCTAAACCCAATAAAATCAAAGTCGTGACATATACCAACTCGCACCGGGTCCGCGTGGTGGATTCTGATCCATTTCTCACAGGGATGAGGCCTGTGTCCCAGCAGTGGGAACATTATAGGCTGATTTTGTATGTATGATTATGTAGATAGGTACTTTCTGTGAAGGATCTTGGACATGTTTTTAATTGTATATTGAATAAACGAACATTGGACCAGACGGTACATATTTGGGCAATTTGAGTAGTATCTCCTTAACCATCTCTATCTGTTATATATTTGTCGCAGCCAACTGGTTAAATTTGCCATTCAGTTAACCGCCTAGCCTTTTAACTAAACGGCGGCCGTTCAACTAACGGCCTGAATGATATTAAATTACAGTTTAGGTTGGAAGTCTGTAACCATTCACGCGCGAGCCGAATTGGTCGCAGTAACTAAGCCAGGGCACCCCGACCAAATGGGTTAGGTTAGAACTGTAATCAAGCGCGTGCGAGCCGAGAGAGCAAAGCGAGGCGAGCACTACTTCTAAAGGCCAGGCGGTTAACTAAACGGCTAATTTAACCAGTTGGCTGCGACATATCCATGAAAATTATTATAGAAGTTTCTTCCAATTATTAATTGTCCAACAATGTTTTGATATTAGTTTGACTGAGAAAACGATGGTCTTACACTCGTAATGATAACAACTCATTATCTGTGCTGGACCCTACACCTCACCAATAACAACAAACTCCAGCGAACCAGCCAACTCTTCAACTCATTGTTATAAACTAGTATTGCCCTTTGGACCATTCTTCTTATTACTGCCATCATCACCTTTGGTTTTCCAATCTAAATCGTAATTCCAATCAAAACAAAAGCACACAAGCCCTAACACAACATATTATTTAGATTGTAACACTCCCAGACAAACCTCGACCCGAAACAGTAGACTGTCTAAATTGTGGCATTCCGATCTGATTGGACCTCGCTGAACCCATTAGTGCCTAAGTAATAGACACGTGTCTCAGACCACCTAGAGTTAGTCTATAAAGGTATTCACTTTATAGGCTAACAACTAAGAATTTGGTTGGAAAATTGAATTTGGAGAGAGATTTCAACATTTACAACGGCCTGCAACCTAACTGCGTAACACAGTATCAGCCGCAATCTGAATCATTTTGAAGTATATTGCTAAACCATTGCTTCATAAATGTTCGAATCAAGTGTCTTCCCCATTAACATAGTCAATAAGAAAGACGTTATTGGACGATTTCTTAATATTATAGAGACTTACTTATTAGCTAATATGCTAGATTGTAATGTCAATAAAGTACCACCGACTGTGATACTTTTTATTACAGAAAAAAAATTAGGTTCGAAAAAATTTTTTTGCTCAACAATGTTAACTAACGCATTGAATGTTGTTAATTTGTTAAACTGTCAAAATTAAAGCCATTGCTACTGTTAGTGTGGTACGCAATTACCCCGCTGTTACTGTTCCACACTACATACACATATCATCACGCCTATATTATCCTAAGGGTTGGGCAGAGGTGACCTATAGTAGGTACGCCCACATTTCACCAGTTATTGCAATAGAGGGCGAGCGTATTGCCATCAAACACAAATCCAGACTCCGGGCTGCAACTGAGAAATTCCAGATGGAAAATACCGATAGCACTCCTCATACGTTTCTCCTCAGGCGTTGTTTAATATATGTATAAAACTAGCTTCTGTCCGCGACTTCTTCCGCGTGAAATTTCACCCTCCCTCATTCACCCTCTTAGGGGTGGAATTTCAGAAAACCCTTTCTTAGTGTAACCTACTATTCACAAAGAACACTCCTTCCGAATTTCATGTTTCCAGGTCCAGCGGTTTAGGCTGTGCGTTGATATATCAGTCAGTCAAGAGTTCAGGACTTTGAATTTTATAATATACAGGTTGAAATTGAAAACATGCGACAAATCGAAATGGGAGATTGTACTCATCATTATGAATAACTTTTACTATGGGACCATGAAATAACGAAAAAAAAATCAGCTGCTTCCTACATTTATGTTCGCATAACTCGTCAAAAAGTAGGGAACAGCTGTTTTTCTTTTCGCGATTTCTGCTCATAATGATGAGTACAATCTCCCATTTCGATTTGTCGCATATTTTCAATTTCACCCTGTATAGATGAAGGAGATTTGAATAATTTACTTTGTTTACTACGTGTTGGAGGTTTCAATATTCAAGTTCGTTTATGAAAAAATATGTTTGTATTTAGTATTTACTAACGTATCTTTCTAAAATGCGTTGCTCTTGCAATGCCACCATAGAAAGAACGCAATGTTTGAATTTGTGGAATTCTTTGAAAGCATTCTGAAAGCTTATACCGACATATGCTGCAAAAGCTTTTAAATTATAATACAACGAAACTCGAAAGGCTCCTAAGCATGCTTTAGCGATAGTGACGAAATAATCTAAAAGCATCTTTAACTATTTTGGTCATGCCACCTTTTCTAAGTCAATTAGGTATTTCCTCAAGATGTTCTCCTTCAAATACTCAAGCCATTATAAAAGTTTTCCACTTTTCCTTAATTGCACTGCACTTATTTTAAAAAGTTTAAAGAATCTCTTTCAAAATGCTTACGTGACCAAACGGACATAGCCAGTGTTTTTGTTAGTTTAGTTTTTTTAGCTAGATCGATGGCTGTGAACGAATCAGGTCGCCAGTTCGGAGAGACATGAGTAAACAGAGTGGCTGCCAACCGGTGCCAAATTGGATGCTGTTTATTTTTCTTTGTGTGTTTCACGATAGATGTCTTGTGGGGTGAGTAGAGAAGACAGTTTGATGGTGGTCGTTAGTTTTTCAAAGTGACTGCGCTTTCTTTCATTAATTTATTTATATCGATATTTTGCAATACGCTTGCCAAATAAATATGGCTACTACAACCAATTTAAGTTACTTATCGCTCGTAATACTCTGCACACTTGGTGAAGGGGGCTTGTGGCTAAGCTCCCAATAACAGCCGCACGGTTCGATGCTTGCCGCAGTTGGTGGGTCACACTTTTACATACCGAGAACCCTCCGTGCCTCGGAAAGCACGTTATGCAGTGAACGAAATAATTTTCGTTCACTGACGTTATATGCCGTTGGTGCTGGTTGCCATTCTTGGATCTTTGAAAGTCGTTTTGGCTCGTCGGAAGCCCGAAAGTCTGACAACCAGTCTTACCAAGGGACCAAGGGGTGTTGTATTGCCCAGTGACTGGGTTGTGGAGGTCAGATAGGCAGTCGCATCATGTAAAATATTGCTATTCAGCTGCCTCCGGTTAGACTGGAAGTCGTCCCCAATACAGTTGAGAAAGGGCTAGGCAGATGATGACTTGTCGAATGAGAGCTAGGCCGAAAAGAGTGTAATATTTTGACCGTCACAAAGGTGTCGTGACGGTGTAGCTGTTATTCGCCAGGGCGAATGAGATCTTCGTATGCTATATAAATGAAATGAAACCTATCTAAAACATCTTCTCCCCTCAACACCGTTTTCAAAGTATAAAACGCAGTCAAATGCAAATAACTTACTGAGAAACGAATGTTAATTTCTCCACAATTTCTAAAGAACACCGCACAGTCTCCTTTGTGTTAATATTATTAATTCTGAGTATTTCTATAAAACGCGGCACTCTGTCTAACAATGTTGCCAACTTCTTTGAATCCGAACTCATTTGAATACTTTGTAATGATGTTTTTACGATGCATTTAGATGCATCTACAATGCGCCCAGAGTCCCAGCCTAACGAGTTGTAGGTCGTAGGTTCGAATCCAGATAGGCGCTTTACTTTGTGTTAATTCGTCACCACTGCTTTCAAAACGGTGAAGAAAAACATCTTGACGAAACCGGCATGTCTTAGATACAAAAAATCAATCAATCTGTCTACCAACCCGCACTGGTCCGCGTGTCTCGTCTCACAGAGAAGAGGCCTGTGTCTCAGCAGAGGAAACATTATATAGGCTGATTATGCTACAGTGTGCCCGGTATATTGTGGAGTCTCGAATAATATACCTTTTGTCGTAGACATTTATAATTAGGATATAGACGTAGCTGGATGAGCATAGACGATAATCGAGTAGGTAGGACAGGTAAACAAAGTTATAAACTATTAAACAATGCTGCCTACTTAACTAAAACTTTTCCCAATATGAAGCAACGTGGCGTCGTTCCTGACATTATCTACATATAAATCTTGACAAAAAAATCCAAATAAATTTAATACCGGGCACACTCGTCATCATTCTTCTGACCACTTTATTTGTGGTCGGCGCGACATCGCCATGTCGTTTTTTTCCATACTTCTCTATTACTTGTCATCTCGGTACCTACTCACCCTTTCTAACCATATCATCATTCACACAGTCCATCCATCGTTTTCTTGGTCTTCCCCTACTCTTAGAGCCATCGACATTCATACTCAAAACTTTCCTCACGACATTTTCCTCATTCCTTCGTAAAAAAAAATATATACCGGGCACACTATGCCAGAATATAACCGATACAAGAGTAATTTGGTGTAAAACGACGTTAAGCAGAAATGCAATGTGCTCAATTCAGTTTTAGCTATATTTTAGTACCTGACACTAGATTTTAACATTTCTAGACCGTTACATCTTTAACTGCCTGAGACGAGACTATAGTGTTTACGTAGTGCCATTAGACAAGAGCTTCTGGACTGCTAAAAGTTATATAGATATAGTGTCATCCACGAAGACGCGCCCCACTGTTCTTAGGTACTAATCGCTAGTTATACCTATATTCAACTATTGCTATAGATAGATGGTTAAAGCTGTGTTGCTGTGATTGTGCTGGTGCAATCTTTTCAAATGCAAATCAAACCTTATATTGACGAAACCATTCAGCATGTTTTAAAATGCTATGCACTTTCATAGCGCCTGACCTCGTATGAGCAACGGCTGACCTGCCGGCATTTGCGAAGGCATTCGCGATGTATGACTGCTATGACAATCGTGGAAGAAGGGACATATGTTGTAGATCGAAAGAAGAAGAATTTTTATGAGGTTCTAGCCACACTGCTTAAGTTAATTAATTATATCACTCCTACAGAAATGACAGACCTAATCTCACCAACATTTCGCCAATCATCAGTTAGTGTGAAGTGTGAATACACAAGCGGCACGCGTCAATGGTAGATACAACTGCAGCTGTCAACACGCGTCAACAATGTGTCGCAAGAGTATTTGATAATTGGTACTCAAATACACGAGTTGACGTCGACAACGCCACGTGTGTGAGCGCTAAGTATCTCGCACACACGAGCGGCAGGGGTCAACGGCAGAAGAAACTGCTGCCGCCGACATGTCTACGGCTGCCGTCGACAACATGCCGCTCGTGTATTTGAGCACCGCTCTCAAATACGCCAGACGCGCTCAGACGCCGACGCGTCGACGGTGGTCGTCGATTAGTATAGACACTTATAATAATTTGTAGATCCTTCCATGTAGTAATGGGCGAGGTTATTGCTGATAATGGCCACAAATCCAGATTCCGCTACTAAGAACTTCCTGTTGGGAACCACCAGCAATTGGTCACTGACCGTGGGACCACTTTACCCAAACTAGAGATCGAATCCAGGACTACATTCTCAACAGTTGGGGTTGCGATGGCTAGACTATCAAGGCAGCCAACAATAGGTATGTACTTCAATTATTAAAGGATTGAAAGTAAAAAAAGAGTTTGTTTTTATTTTTTTGTAAAAAAAGAGTTTTCTATAACATAGGCTTCTTACTCCGTTCGCCTTTTATTATATCTTGTTTTTGTCCAGACGACAAAAAAAAGTCAGCCAGTATGTCTGTATGCCCGTTTAGACCAGTTCAATCATCAATTATTACGTATCCGGCCATAGCATCTTATTTCTACGTTCTGTGTACACAAACGACACTTCACTTATGACGTTCGACCTGTGACACCAACATGCAAAATCATAATTGTCATTCTTTACGTAGTGTTTTGAAACGGAAAGATTGAAAATATAATGGGCGATGTATCCGGACGTCTCCGATAGGTAAGGATAAATATTAGATTATCATTTCCTTTGAGTTTCGTAAGAGGCTATAGTTTGCATAGGGCTGGTGTTATTTTATTTAATGATAAAATAATGAATGGTTTTATAAGCCTACGTATCTCAAACTCAGCATTTATTTCAATTAAACCATTTAGGTACAGGAGGCCTACCATGAACTATTTAAAAACGATTCAAAAGCAAGACATTTCAGTTTAGGTTCTTAAACTGTATCGCTCACAGTCGTACCATGACGTCCAATACGCTCGGCGGCATTTGGATCGTTGAAAGTGAATGAAAGATCGCAATTCGTTGCTGAACCGCGTTTGAAACGTTTCTGGTGAAAAAGAGACAACGCTATTATTATCAAATAAGTTTGTTTTGCGCACATTTTAGTGTTAGACACGTTCAGAAACAAGTTACATTTTATTTGTTCATATCTCAATATCATTACTTTACAGTAAAATTCCACTAAAAATCTTTATTTTCATCAATAATTCACCAAACGTTTCAGTTGTTAGAGACATAGTAACTTTTATTGAATCGCTTATTTTGACAGTTAGCGTTTCAGTTGAGCTGCTATAAGGACGTCATGGTACCAAATACAGTACAAAATGAAATGAATGAAACCAAAACTTGCGACTCAGTTTGGGATAATCGCTGTCAGATGGCACGGCCTAAATTGAACCGTTAAACTGACGTCATGGTACGAATTAGAAGAACAGTTCAGTTGAGGTCCTAAAGTGGATCGCGTTAAGAGCTCGTGGTAGGTATGCAGGTTTACTTTTGAATTGTCAGAGTCGGGCAGTTAGTCAGAAAGTTGAAGCTAGTTGCCTATTCCAAAACGTAGATCTCTATAGAGAAGAACGGGCAAGATACTCCATCATGAAATATCATTAACATCTGCCACAAACCAGCCAGTCAGCCTTTTCCCAACTATTTTGGGGTCGGCTTCCAGTCTGTTCTTGGTTTATCAGCCTATATTATTGTGAATTTTACACTGCAGTGTGTGCACTCCAAAATTCACAAATATTATAAAAAATCCATGAAAACTTTTTAATCTAACTTTTTTTTATTGCATTGTGTATTGTCTATGTAACTATACATAGAAAGTATTCCTGGAACGTTTTCTCACTAACTAGATTAAGCTTGTCGTAGAAATGCGTCACGTCTTTTATTTATTGCACCTCTGGGAATCGATCTCACGACCCGCGCTCGCCAGACCGCTACCTTTGAGTTATTGGCGTTTATCATATAATTTATTTTAGTCAATGACACAATAAACTAGGTAGGTAAAAATGAAGAGAGCTAGTTAATATCAATATTTTTTTTTTTGCTTTAAGGTCAAATTAAATTAGCTAAAGAAACTCCGCAGACGTACCTTATGGGTATGGATATCTAAACACAATAAAAAAAATATTCGATGTTCTTTTCTTGGGGTCAACGACTGGTAATTTAGTTACTTGAAGTATGAGTTAAGAAAATTTTTATTTTTATATTTTATCGTTTTTAGATATCGACAAAAAGGTATCAAGTCAGTGAGGTTTACACAAAAAAACTGATTTTTACACGACTGCCCAAAAAAAGGAGTGTTATGTTTTTACACATAGTCGTTGTCTCACCAAAAAAAAATATCATACGTAAGTAAATTTTTCTTTTAAATTGGCATGTTTATTGGCATGTTTGTTGTTTGGTTTGTTTGTTTATGTGTTTTTATTGGTATGTTTACCATATTGATATTGATACCCATCACGTCTGCGGAGTTTGGCTAGCTCATTTAGTTTGACCGGGTATAAAAGCTCTCTTAATTTGACCGGGTATAAAAGCTCTCATAATTTTCAGACCACACTGTCGATATCCAGTAACTAGCTATCTTACTAAAATTGACATTTGTCGGGAGCACAAGGAACAATTCCCAATACTTGTAATTAATATCTCAATGGAACTATGAAACGGTTTCAATTCTTAGTAAAAGCAATATTTATTATTTAACATTAATGGACTTATTGGAACTATTTTCAGGGTAGGCAGTAAACTAAAACTATAAGGGCCGGAATCCACTGAAGCGGAGCTAGGCGGAGCGGAGCGGAGCGGAGACGTGCAGGAATCGACCAATCACAATGGTTGAAATCCTCATCTCGTCTGTGATTGGACGACTCCTGCACGTCTCCGCTCCGCTCCGCTCCGCTTCAGTGGAGTCCGGGCCTAAGTAAGGAACAAACGGTACGAACGAAAGTGGGTAAAATTTATGGTTTACCCATTATTTGTCAAATACAGGGTGCTTACTCTCGAATATAATTCCGATAGATCGACATTGGAATTGTCAGTCAAATGTCAGGGTTTGGCTGGACTCCCTGACGTTTAACTCAACCAACTGACGTTTGACCAATGTCGATCTGTCGGAATTATATTCGAGAGTAAGCACCCAGGGCAGCATAATCAGCATAAAATGTTCCCACTACTGGGGCACAGGCCTCTCGGTCAGAGATAGTTGGCCTTAATCCACCACACGGGCCCAGTGCAGGTTGGTAAATGTTACAATACCTGTAGCCCTGTAACAAACATACAAACATATTTACTGTCTAATCTATACTAATATAATAAAGCTGAAGAGTTTGTTTGTTTGAATGCGCTAATCTCTGGAACTACCAGTCTGATATATTTTTTTTTGCATTTGATAGCTATAGGCCACGCTAAGACCTTTAGGAGCAAAGCAAAAGGAAAAAAAGGCTGATAGAATGCTAAGCGAAACAAGTAAAACGGACAAACGATGCGACAATAGCGGGCAATAGTAATAGCGCGGGCAGACGATGCGATGCGACGGGGTGGCTCAGGGTACTAGAGTATTATATTATAATTACACGCGGACGAAGTCGCGGGCAGAAGTAAGATTTCAACGCAATCAATACCAAATGACTAAGAAATACTATTAAATAAGTAATTCCGGATACAATAATTAGGTAGTTATTATTAAAATACAATCATGTTTATTAGGTATTATTATTGCTTGTAAATGTAGACTTTATCAAGCAACACGCAATAAATTCAAAGATGGGTAATTATTTTGACGAAAGGTTGGGTACCTCTGACTGATGCGTAATACCTGCTTATTTATTATAGCTCAAGTAAAGTAAGTAAAATAACATTAATATTTTTTTGTTATCTTTTTTATACGTACAAATTACATGTTTAAATATTTGAATGTAAAAAAAAACATAAAAAATTACAAATATAAAAAATAGTAGCCCTCCGGTAGGTACTTATAGGCCTTTCCTATAACATGCTGCATTGAACAGAGGGCCAATTCTCGTAATTTTAAGAAAGTTCACAGTCTAATCTCAGTCTCACTCTGTCAAAAATACCTCTAATTTCCCTACATTTTGACAAGTTTTTGACATTTGTTTGTCGCCGAGATGAGACTGCGACTAGATTTTGAACGTTTTAAATTACGAGAATTGGCCTTCTGGTATTTCTCAGCCACTGCAATATTTGGTCAACTGTAATTCTGTTTATATTTGTCCACTCCACTCCACTGTCCCAACTCCAAATTAAGTTATTGATAAAAAGGAACTTAATTCGCATGTAACTGCACCTTACCGTTTGATCATTTATTTGCATTTCAAAAAATATTGAGGCCGATTCTTAAGGTGTTTTCAGACTGTAGTGCTCCGAAACATGTTTACAAACATTGGGTCGAGTTATACACATACATACTCTCACGTCTTAATTCTTTCCATGGGTAGGCAGAAACTACAGAACACCACCTGCTACGATCCTTTCCGATTTCTTTTGCTTCGTTTACGGTCGAGTTATCTTGTTAAAAATGGATTCCTTACATCGACTGACTCAACCTATCGCAGTCTACTGTTGGTCATACGCCTCTTCCAGGCTGCTCCACAACACACTGTCCTCCGTCTTCCGCATCCAGTCAGTTCCAGCCACCTTTTTAAGGTTGTCGTTTATAGGTCAGCCCTTTTAAATAATTTCCCTGGAATTCGCTTCAGTTAGCGCGGAACCTTATATTTTTTTGGCGAATAAATCGCCATTACTTTACGCTGGGTTCAATTAAATACAAATTATTATGAGTTTTTGTGCATCGGGTACAGTCAGTACCAAAGTGTAAGTGACCACTGCTCAAAATTATAAATATATTCCCCTTTATTTAAAAAAGTTGACAGAATAACGTGATTCAGGATAGCGTCCATTCGGGATAAAGTGATTCGGGAAACCATTCATTCTTGATAAAGTGACGTGGTGGTAGGTATAAGAGACCTTATATCTACTTATACTTAATATTATAAATAAGTCAAATGGGTGAGCTTGTATAGGAAATTAGGAACACAGTATTGCCGAGTGGCATAGGATTTATAACAAGAAATTTGACGCGGAGGAAGTCGCGGCAGAAGCTACTTTTCTAATGTATTCTTCAATCAAGTTACGATGCCGAGTGTACATGGAAATAACCTACATTGCAAGCTCTGCAGTGTGTTTATTAAACCTCCATTACCTAAGTACTTACCAGTTCTCGGAATTCAATAAAAGCATTGAGTCATGTCAACATTGCGATCAGATGAAACCCTTGCGGAACTTAGATTAGGTATTTCATGCATATTTGGTAACTAGGTATCTAAAAAGTATTTTTTTTGTTTTGTATTTTCTGGTGAATAAATACCGGCTAACTTTTTTAACTTCGAAAAAAAACAGGGTATAAAAGATGAACGGAGTAGAAGCCCATGGCACAGAAATTCCATAAATTTTCACAAAAAAAAAAAAAACAATTATAATTATCGACAAAATAATATATTTAAGTAATAAAAAATCAACCCACGCTTCTCTACGCGCGAAAATTATCAATGACTTTGTAGCGGCGCGGCATGATCGGCTTCAATTTTGATTGAAGCCCGCCGATGCCGATGACTTCAATCAAAGTGCAAAGGAAGGATTGTATGCGGTTTTTTTTTCGAGTCGGTACTTTTAAATAAATAAAATTTTCGGTAAGCAGCAGTTCTGTGGGTAGGTATTTAGGGTAATACCAATAATATTTTACTTATAATATCATTGGGTAATACTGTAGTGTAGTGTGTGCAGTAGTGTAGTATGGTAACATTAGTTTTTTTTCGAATAAATCTTTGGAAATAGTTTTAAAAAGAAAATTGACTGGGTAGTAATGGTTTAAATGGAAACATATTTATTTGGTACTTGAACTAAGGGCTGGCTCAACACACAGTTAGGTACTGCTTTTAAAACGCTAGTCTGAAACTACTTATATGCACATTAGTTAGGTACATTAGGCCGCCATTTGTGGTAACAAAACCATTATTAGCTGGCCTGTTATTCTATTTATCATCTCTCTTATTAAACATCCCTGACGCGCTACAGAATCGTGGTAGCGACAGAAGTATCTGCCTGAAGCTGGTGATCCGTAACACAGGTATTTTATACCATTTTTGGGCACCAGTCTCTCAATTTTTTGATTTGTGATGAGAAATAAATTCATTTATTATTATCCTAAAAGTATTTTAGCTCAAGGTCAAAGTTTTACCACCGCCGGCGGTCGACTGTGTCTACCGGCAAAGGTCAGTGCTGAAAAATACCTTTAAAAATGTCAGAGATTTTAATATTAGTATAACATAAAGTCACTTTATATCCTAAAAACAAACAATTCATACCCCGATTGTAAAGTTTATCACAACTCCTAGGTCTTTCTACCTATCCTATCTATGACTAAGCGTGATAGTCATCACCGTGGTGCCTTATCTAAACTGTTTACATCTGTGGACCGCATTCAGCCCAATTAGTCCTAGTACCTATATCCATTACTACACCAGTTAATTAGGGACAACATTACTGTTTATGAAGTTAGCGGTCTGTGGTGTACCTATTACACAGGATATTTATTAAGCAGTGCGCCCATTTTCACAGGGTGTTTTCTACACATAAATATGAACAACTTTCACTATGGGACGAACACTGAAATAACGAAAAAAAAATCTGGTGTTTCATACAAAAGTTCAATACCTACTCGACGATATGAAACAGCAGATTTTTTTTTTCTTGATTTCATAGTTGAACCCATAGTGATAGTTGTTCATATTCATGAGTAGAACATCCTGTGAAATGCATAAAAAATTATCCTGTATAGGTACCTACTGTTGGAAGAAAATTGGTCTGTTGGAAGTTTCAGAGAGCTTTCTCCCTTAATTTTCATCTTTTACCTACATCTTTGGCAAATACATGGGTCCCCGTATTTTTGCATTCAACAGCTGCGCAAAGGGGAATATCAATTAATTGCGTGTAAAAGAAGTCGCTTGTTTACACAAAAAAAATATGAAAAGTTAGTTAGCTAGCTGTTAAAATTCTTGGACGTTGGCTATCAGCGACAACTGAAGTAAGCAAGTGGCAGTTTACAGGTATACTAGATTATAAAGCCCTGCTGTGCCGATTAACCCCGACCCGAACAAGTGTGTAAAACGAAGATCTGCCTTTGAATAATATTGACACAGCCAGCACCCTAATTGCGTATCACACTATCAATCGGAATCTGAATCATTTTGATGCAAATTGCTAATCAATTGCTTCATATGTTCGAAAAATTTGTCTGCTCAACGAGTACATAAATAAAGCAATGAATGTTTTTGAATTGTCAAAATGAAACCGATTCCGATTGATAATTTGTTATGCATGCCCCGCAGGTTTAGTAAAGCAACTCGCCAGAAGCTTGTCCTCAACAACATGAAGAAAAACCAGTCCATTATATAATACCAAGATCACATTAGGCATCCATTCCGTGCCTCAGCTCGATCCCAATACAGCCTAGCATAATAATCCTTTAGAACAAATTTCTTAGAATGTTGTTCGTCTGCTCGACATCATGCAGATCACTTCTTCAGAAACGTTCCATATGTACCATCATGTTTCTACCAACTGTATTGCCCGCTGGCTGCCAACAATGACCTTTGAGTCTCATTAGATGCTTTAGTGCTCTATCGCACACATTCTGAATTAATTTATGTTTTTTTTCTCATTTTATATTTTGAGTAACGTAATTTGGAATAAAGTTAGTTTGTTGGACCAACGTTCCTCAAAGAATACATAAAATAGATACCTAGTTAAAGATAGTTTTATACTGAATAAGATTTTAGGTTGTAGATACTGTAGCAGGGGTATGTGTTAAAATCATTCAACGTTATTTCCAAGTGAACATCTTTAAATAACCCCGGCTATAGGTACTATATTATCACCACAGATTACTAATATGTGGCAATCACTCTTTCTTCCAAACAAAAACCTAATTTGAAACCTTATTCCAAACTCACTTGACTGTTCCAATGCAACCAGAGTTATTTTATTGCCAGCCTGCCATAAGACCGACTTTAGCAGACAACATTTCCAGTACTTACATAAAAACTTTCAATTAGAAAATGTTAGTACCTTAATCTTGGAAACTACAGAAACTTAAAACGTTCTTTCCGACTTTACCCGAACTTACCTACCAGATTCATGTACTCTAATTCCACCATCCTCAAAACATAGGACACTATTTAATAAATAACACCAGCCATTCACAAAATGAACGAGTATTTCTGTCAAAAAAAGAACGCCACCAAAATTAAACCAATTTGACAGTTACAAATGCCAATATGGGGGCCACCGAAATAGCTCGCGAACTAAAAATAAAGGATTAGACACAGCTGTGGCTATTTTTGACTGAACACTCATACTGCAGGCATTTAATAAGATGATGTAATATAAAGTGGAGACAAAAAATGTGGAGCAAATTATGTTCCCACGATATGGCGCCTAAATTGTCTTAAACTTAATGAAGATCCCGACTTGGCTTACAAAAAAAAAATTGTTTACCTTGCCAATTACAGTCCGACCGTCTAGAGAATGTGTTCCTAACACCTGTCAGTATGACAATTCTAGTAGCCAATAAAGATCAAATTCGCAAAGCACATATTCGTTTGTATGAAACTGACAGGTGTCAAGAACGTATTCTATCGTTGGCCGCCGTATAACAATTTATGGACATGATTGGCAAAATAGTCGACATCGGCTCTGCTCGTCATTTACTAAAACTAGAATTGAATAGACATTTTTTTTTATTAGGCACAGTAACGTTACCAGCCGACACATGGACTTTTTAGGACAAAGAAAACTTGTTCAGCTTTGTAGGACTCCTACGTTAGTCCGAAACACGAAAATCCCGAATCACTTTATCCCGAATTGTAGACCATCGTTTCTGATACTCTTACATGAAGTATCTACCAGTCTTTTTCAAAATCTCGATGTGTCACTTTAACGCCAGTCTACCTATTCTGTTAAAATCTCACGGAGAAACCTTGTCGGTAATCATAATATTTTCGACCCGTTTGGGGTTGAAACCCTCGTGTCGTGGAGTCCGAGTGCTCATGGCTTGTTCAATGAAATCTCTAAACGGCTGGTTGACACTTCCCGTTACCCAAGAGCTGGCTTTTACCCTGGCCAGAGGATAAGTATTGCTATACAACGTGTTAATGCCGCTTGTCTCTTGCAGTCGACAGCGATGCAGAGGAATATTTCTACGCTATATTTTAGTTTGTTAATAGTTTTAGTTAGGAAGATATCATATTTTTATTTTAATAGTTTGTTAGTTTATTTAGTACATATTAGAAGTTTGTCCATTTAATATTTCAAAAATATGAATGTTATCTTCATTTAAGATTAATATAAAATATGCAGATACCTATATTTTTCTGTGGTTAGGTAGGTATCTACCCAAGAATCAATTCTCAGATGTGACTTAGGAAAAGTTATCGATAAAACAAATACTAATATACAAGATATTAGTTTTTGTTTTATCGATAACTTTTCAAACGACGATTAGAGAGTGACTGGTAGACAGTAACAAACTAACAAATCATAGTCATTAAAAGAGCTTTCCTTTAGCTTTTGCTATTGGTCTGTGGCGACAAGCCTCGTTCCTACATTTCTGCTTAATCAACTTTATAACTAGATAAATGGCATCTATTGAAAAACTTCAATACTTAACCAAGTTTGGCAGATAAAGCGGTGATGGCAGTTTGTCATTAAATACTTACAAGATTGCAGAAATGTCTTTAGAATCAGTCTCTTTTTGCCCCTTTTACGTTTTCCCTTTTAGAAGACTATTTTAAACCCACTTTGAGAATTCAAACATTGTTCTCAATTTGCCACTGGCTTCTGCCCGCGACTTCGTCCGTGTGAAACTGCGGAATCCGTTCTTTCTAACTTTTTTCCTTTATCTCGTCTCTTTACGGTCCTAGAGTGATGTTAAATAGCCTATAACCTTATTTATTTATAGTATATACTTTATTGTACACCACAAAAATACATAACATGAAAATAAAAATACATCAAACACTACAAAATATACAATGGGCGAAATATACCTTTCGCAAGAATTAGGCTATCAAATGCACAAAGATTTTTTCAAAGCCGACTGGTAGATCGGAGATTACTCCTTACATACAAACAAACAAACACCTTTTTATGATATTAAGTATAGATAACCTTTTTAGGGTTCCATAGAAAATTGTAGTAAGAATCCGCGCACGTATACGGAACGACAAGCTCGCCAGACATGCAGGTATGAATGAGCGTCTAGACAGAGTTATATTCGTGACTTACAAATGAGGTGCAAGTCCCAGTTGTCGGCCGCAAGATTTTTTATCATTGTTCTGGATTCGTGTTTTATTGCAACATGATTGCTTGAATATAAACAATGCAATCTGAGATTGTTCGGTGCATTGTCTGGTTCTGATTGGCAGAAATTATGGAGGTCTTGATTTTTTTATGAGTTTGTAATTTGAAGTTCCTTTTTTTTTAAACAGTATTATAGCGCATCAAAAACAAACTCGATTTTTACAAGGCAATAAATTATAAACAAAAGTCTTAAGCGTGAATATTCTTAAAACCTACGCAAATCCTTATTTATTTTAATTTTATTATTTTAGTTTACTAATTGTATAAAAAAAAATCTGTATCGTCCGTTAAGTAGCAACCGCAAAAGTCAAGACAACCACCACAATTGATTGGAAACTCTAAAAACAAAAGAATTAAGTTTAAAGTACAATATTTGCGAATAACTGACCGGTGATGATCAATTAGCATGTTTTATAAACTAAGATAACTTAATATCTTCTCCTGCTTATTATCTTCAAATTATTATATTTTTGTTCTAGACTCTTCCAGCTAAAGTGGTTTTTTTTATTAAGTAAATGAGTCTTGGAGTATACTGTAGATAGGTAGGTAACTTTTTTTATATTTAAAAATATGTTAGATACAACATGTTTCAATCAGTAAACTGCTAAACAAATGAGTCCACTCCAAATGACCTCTACAATAGACTATCCATTGTCCAAAGAGGTAATTTTCATTTGGAAAAAACAAACACCACCTACAAAATCCAGATAATTTCCTTCAAACTGAATACCTATAGAACTAACTTAGTCAGCTTCATTTCAAGTAAGTTGGACTATTAGCAGACTACTTGAGCAAAGTATACCGAACCCACAGTTATTCTAAAATTACAACAAAGACAAACAAAATATTGTAGACCAAACACAGATAGATACTTAATTAAGGTAATGGAAACATTCTTAGCTAGTTGCAGTTTTAAATGCTCAAATAAATCAGCATTAAGTTGACTAAGTAACAATAAAGTTTATCATACTTTGTGAACTTTAACTTGGGACATCCAAAACACCGCAATAAATTACAAACGCACACGTATTATCTGCATTGATTAGTTAAACAGCAAATTATGCAGATAAATTCACACCGTTCGAGCGTAATCGAAAAAATCAAGACCAATCCCGCTCCATAGAACGAGCGCGTTCACCTAAAGTATTCCCATCGCGCGTCCATGTGCCAGTCGCCCGTCCGCCGCGTTTGCACGATGCTGCGTCTACCTCTCCTCGTGATCCTCCTTACGCACCGCATCCGAACCGCTCACGTCACCGACACACCGTTTTCAAATCGTATCGATAAATTGTATCAAAAATTGGAAAAGTTAACCGTTGCGCCTGAACGACAATCGGGTCAGACACCTGAAGAAAAGTTGTACGAAAAATTGGATCGTTTAAATTCTCTCTCGCCGGAAAGAGTGGAGCTGACTGATGAAGATGAGGAGTTGCTGTCGGCGATGAAGGCTTGGGGGGGTCTCAGCTCGGAGCAGATGGATGGAGTGGTGAAGGATTTGCAGCGGATGAAGGAGGAACGCAGAGAGGACGTTGCAGACCAGGAGTACGGGGAACCAGTCTGGGATGACGAGGTAGGTGAACGATTCCAGTGTTTTTTTTTACAGGATGCGTTTTGATTACAAAATATTGGCGGCAGTGTGTGTTTGTAGTGTGAAAAAATTTAAGTGTTAAAAATTACAGTAAATAATTTATTTTATTATACAAAGAAGGTAAACGGCTTGGAATAAAAGTACGTTGTCAATGTAATATTGTAAATATTTTCTATTGAAAAAAAAAGGTTCATCAAATTATATTCTGACCTTAGTAATATTTGAGGATAATGGTATTACAAAACACAGTTTATCATAAGTAATTGCGTTCAACAAAAAGTTAAAATAAATTAATGAGATTATTACTATATTGTTTTGTTTTTGATACGAATTGTACAGCAAGTACCTACCTAATTGGAAACTGCACAAAATACGGTCTAAAAATAACTTATGCACATATTACAATAATTGAACTCCGTTATTAGAAACGGTATCATTTATAAAATAATTGTTATAAGTATTAGCAAGTAAATTTGCTTGCGGATTTTTCTTTTTAAGAGCGTTTACATCGTACAGCATTTCATACAAACTATCAAGCCCTTGTTTTTCGAAATGAATGAACCGATTTAATGAAACTTCTTACGCATAAGCAGGATACAAAGGTCTAAAAAGTTACTTAAGAACATTTTCAAATTTATTTAAAAAAAGATAACTGGAAATCTCTATTTCTATGGAAATTTTAAAATCGGTCTAATTTGGCTGTAACCCTATTTTTTAATCCTTCAAAATGATTCAGATTGTTACTGAAAGTGTGACTACGTAATCTAATTAGGGTGCTGGGTTAGGAAGGACATAATTATGACTTTTATCCCATCAAATATGTTCGGGGGGATAATCTCCAGCATGTGTCTTGTTTTTGTTCTAGCTTTTTTGTAGACTCAGCCTAATTTCGTTGCTTATCTTTTTTATCGCTATGCAGGCGACTTAAATGCATGTGCTTAGTTTTAGTTTTTAGAGCGATTTATCTTTCTCGACTGTGATTAATGAACAAGTATTTTTTTTAAGATGTCCTATGATTGTGTTGTAATATCATTTTATTTTCTGACACCTATGCTCTAAAATGAGTTGCAGTCAGCGCGCGGTGCTGACTGCTTGTGTTTCTCTGTATGACTAGGATCCTATGCTCTGCAATGGGATAAAAATATAATCATCATCTGTCTAGACTTTTCCCAACTATGTTGGGGTCGGCTTCCAGTCTAACCGGATGCAGCTGAATACCAGTATTTTTCATGGAGCGACTGCTTATCTGACCTCCACAACCCGGTTACTGGGTAATACAATAGGTACCCCTTGGTAAGACTGGTTGTCAGACTTTCGGGCTTCTGACGACACGTAACGACTGTCAAAGATGCACGAATGACAGCCGTTATCCGAGGCACGGAGGGGTCTCGGTATGTAAAGAGGGTCACCCATACACAGACCAACCGCGAGAGGCGTAGCTTAACCTGATCGATCGACTTGTGCGGCTGTTATTATTTCGCCACGGGCTCCTCGGGACAGTAATATAATATTGACATAATAATAATAAAGCTGAAGAGTTTATTTGTTTGAACGCGCTAATCTCTGGAACCACCGGTCGGATTCGAAAAATTATTTTTGAATTTGCTAGCCCAATTCTTAAAGAAGGCTTTTAGGCTATTTAACATTATGCTATGACCCTTACGAGCCGAGCAAAAAGCTAAGAGAAAACGAAGTGACAGCGCAGGCAGGCGATGCGATGCGCCGCGGTATTGAGGAACAAGATATTTCACGCAGACAAAGTCACGGGCAGAAGCTTGTGAATTGAATAAGGCTATATTCAATATTATTAAAACTAAGGATATTATGATTCATTAACAGAACATGTTTTTCTTCAAATAAAATTTAATAAGATCCTCTGTAAATCAAACTATTAGATTTACAGCCAATCTAAAGTTTTATTCAAACGATTCTTCGAAGCTATACCTGATAATAAAAATAAATGCGTTACATGCAATGCGTTAATTAATATCGGAATAAAACAAGTTTCGTTCGACCGCAGGGTAGCTTAGTTTACTTAAACCAGTCCTATGGGAATAACTTTAAAACTCATCCAACTCATAGAATATTAAAAATATGCGATAATATTTGCAAAATATAAGGTAACAGACTTATAATATTAATAATACATGTACAAAAAAAGAATGAAAATAATCAAAAGTCATCAAAAAATTCGTCCGCATCGCTGTCAACGCTAAAAGTGCCCAATACGCTGCAGCATTGGCGCGTTGTACGGCGATGTAAATACGAGTTTTTTTTTATGTTCATTTTAATTTCATGACAGTTCATTATTATTATTCTCTAAGTAAACATAGCCATGCACGCATGTCGGACGAACAATGGGTCAAACTTACGACACAATGGATCCCTCTGGCAAGCGACATCGTGACAGGCCCAGATGGAGATGACGGGATGAGCTGGACTCTTTGAACAAGAACTGGTCCTCAAAAGCTTTAAACAGAGAGGCCTTTGCCCTGCAATGGGACAACACAGGCAAATAATAATAAACATAGCCAAGCTAAGCAAATAGGCATAATTGTGTTTTTTAAATTGGCGTTTTAAGTGGTATTTCTTTAAATCTTCTTTTCTTTTCTTTAAATGAAGTAGCCTTTATTGTGCCACTGCTGATGAAAATCACTCTATCTACCTCTGAGGTATTCTATTACCCACCTATTCTGAATTGTTTGAACTAAATATAAGTTACGTTAAGGTACCAAGATTTTCCACTTTTTTAACAAAGTATTACTTATTTTTGATCTTGACTGTACATAACCTAAATAATTTGACACCCAAATTATACTGACCCAAATGTCTATGCCTTACACGTAGTAGCTCAACTGTGGCTAATGAAACACAATTGAATTTCTATTTTTCAACAACCATTTCGTAAGACAACACTTTGCTTCAGCCCGCGACTTCGTCTGCGTTAAAAACTTGTTTTAACACAATATTCGGTGTGTCAGGTTAAACGAGGGACATAATACTTTAAGGGAGTGTAGTACCCATGAAAGTGAACAACTTTTACTAAGAGACCAACACTGAAATCGAGAAAATAAAACCAGCCGCTCTATACATTTATGTTCGCATAACTGGACAAAATGTAGGAAACAGCTTTTTTATTTTTTTTTTTATTTTTGAGTCCGCCCAGTATTGAAAGTTGTTCATTTTCATGAGTACTACACTCCCTTAAAGTATGTCCCTCGTTTAACCTGACACACTGTATATTCTATGACACTAGATAATACTAAGCTGCCTATTAGTGAAAGAATTTTCAGAATCGGATCAGTAAGTAGTTCCAAAGATTCCCCCCAAAGTACAAACTCGCAAAGTTTACCTCTTTATAACATTAGTATAGATGATATGCCCTGCCTACGTTATGCTAGCAGTTCTAAGATAGCTAGATTTTAGACCATTCGTGTGAACAATCAGGAGCCAGCTAACATGAACGAATTACACGGATTAATTGCTGTTACTGTTTCTTATTTTCTCACTCGCTAGTCGCTACCTCAGACCTAGGTAGCGTCGGCAACAAAAACGCAACATGTGATATTATATTGCATTGAAAAACCCTGCTACACACACGTGTCTGTAAAAACTGTTTGAAGTGATTATGATGAATTATTGTAGGTACATTTTTCTATAATTAATAAAGTAAAACTAATTACTTACGTACTCTTCACGATCCTTTTAACTTTCCCTCACACACTTACAAAGGCATTGGTTTTAAGTTTGACAGTTGAACAACACTCACTTTTAGTTATTTACGTTTTTGAGCAGACGATTTTTTCAAACATTCATGCAGCAATCGATAGAATATGTTGATTCCTCTTTATGATGTACACGATGAATATTACGTTTAAATCTTTCGTTATTGATCTCATTTCTATTATGGTCAAATGACGAAAAGTCTGTCACATTTTAGAACTTTGGCATCCTTATTATTGAAAACCGCTATCGTCGAAAAATTAAAAGTATTCTCTACTCTATTCTCTACTCTACTCGTAAGTCTAGTTTTCTTTTTATTTGCTTAAACTGTACATTTATTTACTTTACGCAGAAAACAAACCTATTGCAATTGGAGGACCTATGTGGGTACCGAACTGGGAAAGAATGCAGTAATAATAATTAATTATATTAATTAATATATAATTATAGGTTCTTTACAATTTATTTTTATTTCCATCGATTCCTCTTCCTAGATTATAATAATAATAATCATCGTTTATTGGAAAAAAAAAGAAATAAGTAAGTACATTCAAAGACACGTGTTAAAAGATGATATCTGCAATAATTAAAATTCTGGCGCCGTTACCAACATCCGACTTCTAGTGAGAGGTATTTGAACAAATATTTATGAAAGAAACGGAAATTTTTTAAATAATAAATTTAGAAGCCAAGGAGAATTAAGTACATAATAATTTGAAGAAATTGAAAGTTATATTATAATAGGTTCGAAGAAAAGGAAAATTATTAAAACCTAATAGATTTTGAAGAAAAGGAAAATTATATAATAATACGTTTTGAGATAAGTGCTGTGTGTGTGAGTACCTAATGTTGAGTAAGAGAGGGTGCAGAGGGTGTCTGTTGTGGTGTCATGTGTTTGTTTTCCGAGATGTGAAATTTCCATAAGTTTTTCTGTCGCATCATAAGTAAATATCGAGTTTATTCTTGCATTAATTTCTGGTAACAGAATAGATGTAGATATTTTATGATGTATGTATATGTAAATAGGTATTAAAAAATTTTGGCGGAATGTTTTCATTTCAAATTCTCTTTTACAGGCTCTAACAGAAAGAGCTAATTGAATACGATTTATCACTGCATTATAAGAATTAATATTGAAATCTCATTCACTTTTACTCTAGCTCAAAATACAATACAAGCCAGCTATTCTAGGCCGGTAATATTCATGTCAAACCGAGAATTAAAGTAGGCACTAATTACTATCATACATTAGGTAGCAAATTTACGATTATTTGCGACCTAGTGTGCGATTGTGAGATCACATACCGTGGTTATTATAGAATTATCTGATTTATTAGACGATATTTTCTAGATATAGGGTTCTGCAAACTAGCCGTATGGTCTGTTCTGTGTTTGTTGTGTACATAACTGATGAAAGTGTAAACAAACTTTGTTCAGCGCCCTAATTTCATAATCTGAATCATTTTTAAGATCCATTGCTTCATATGTTCGACACATGTGTCTGCCCAACAACGTACATAAATAACGCAATGAATGTTGTTGAACTGTCAAATTGAAAGCCATTGGTACCTTGCTGATTTAGCTTTTGTTGGGCAATTCCGGGCTTAGAAATATCAGTGTAATATCACACAAAATGAATTTAAACATGCAATTAGGTCCGAGCCGCATTAGATTAAATTTAAATAAACCATGATTATAACCGAGTACTTATACAAGAAAACAAGAAATAGATACATTTTATTAGTAACTGACAATTTAAATTCAGAATTTCAGATTAAATAAACATTAAGTTCGCTTTCAACTTATTTCGTTAGCTTATTTACTGAAAGATCTGGTAACCTACTGTTCTCTATGACACTAAACTTATAATTTTTGGGGTGTTTGCAAGTAATTATAACCAAAAATAATGCGAAATGGGAGTACTCGAAGGTGTGTCTGTACCGATGATGTAGAGACTTGCGTTTGTCGTAAGCATCGTAAGCGATTCTTTTTGGTATTATTTAGCGATCGGTAGTTTCATTTTTGGTATTATTTAGCGATCGGTAGTTTCATTTTTGGTATTATTTAGCGATCGGTAGTTTGCGACAGCGTCACTATCTATGTCGAGACTGCCAGTACCATCGCGATTTTCTCTAAATGGCATAAGAGTAGGTAACTAGACATTACATGACATAACACATAACCACGGAGCACATAACCCAAGATCATTGATTGATTCCGATTAGGTAAGAAACTATTATAATAAATTACCATACAGACAGGTACCAAGGGAATGCAATATTTTTGAATCAAAGGCGTGTATCAATTTGTTTTTAAACATGTCTGTCCGACATTTGCATAAATATTAATCAAGCAATTCAAATTATGCTAACTTAATGTGAGATCATCATCATCTGCCTAGCCTTTTTCCCAACTATGTTAGGGTCGGCTTCCAGTCTAACCGGATGCAGCTGAATACCAGTATTTTACAACTAACTAAATGTGAGATATGATGATCATTATTATGTTTTATCGCTTGCATTGCATGATACTTATGTAAATCTATTTTGGCTTACATATTACGGTCTGTGAACTCAGGAAAATATTAAACTTTTAGTTTTCCATCCCGTATTTTGCCACGGCGGCCATTTCCAACGGAGGGGCGCGGGAGATATAGTGCGCAAGTGTGTGCGCAGACACAGGTGCACTCTGTCTTCCTCGCTCTCATATTCCGATGGGACAGCACGGCATCAGTCATTGAAAAAGTCTAAGTAAAAAGTCATAATTCGGGGTTTGGCTCTCACCTATTTCCTCCCCCAATATTGGTCCAATTTAAAAGATATTTCATAAACTGAATAAGGATATAGGTATACTGTGTCCTTTTTTTTTCTTTTTTCATTAATCTTTGTCGTCTTTGTACACTAGGCCTCTGTTGACAGCGGTTTAAATCGGCAATTTTGAGCAGTTTTTGAGGGTTCTAGTGCTCATAAAAATAATGTATCATCAACAAGTACAACATAGGGACACACAAGTACCTAGTTAATATTTATTATTCTGTAAAAAAAATATTGCTCTAAGGTCATTAACCAGAAAGAAAACGGACGAGAGCGTTTCTATGGAGAAACGACCACCCGCATTTCCTCTTAAGCAAGCGCCGCTGCTGAGTGACCTACCCGTTCTGAGTTCGACTACCAGGTGCGGAAAACTGGTTAAAATTTTTTCCCAAGGTTTAAAATCATCATACTCATTTCCTCCCGGAATCACCCACTGCTGGATATACTATAGGCCTTCCCTTTCTTCTGCCAAACTTCCCGGTACTGTGCGTCTCTCATCCAGGTGTTTCCCGTGACTTTGACGATATCGTCAACCCAGCGCGCTTTTTTTGGTGTTTTTTCTGTATTTGCACTCATACTTTAGAAACGAGGACGTACTATAGATCTCTGCGTACCACTTTTGTAAAATAAATGCGTGATGTTATGTTATTATTACAATGAAGTTGGAGTTAATCAAACAATTGTTGCCTCTATTTTATATGAAGTCAAATTAATATTTTTTTTTACCCGGGAATCGAACCGAAGACCTCTCATGCAGACAGCTTATATAATAGCTGACAATTATAACTAAATGCCAATCATTTAACTCAATCGCCCTCGAGATAACTGCGATTTGCCTCAGTAATTACATTACCAAGAAACGTAACTTATTTTATCTCTATGATAGTAAATAGTAATTAAATAGTTTATGTTATGCAGTGGTTACGTCTTACTATAATTACAAGTTAACCCGGAAAGATGACGGGTAATAAAACGCTCATAGAGTTAATATTTTAGATTCTATAATTGTTTAAGTCGTGTCTATGAGTAGACGGATAGATAAACCATCTATTCATTGCACACTAAAGACATAGCACACCACACAAAAGCACTATTAAATGATAACAAATTACATTACATAAAACAAGGTGCCAACATACAAAAAATTAAAAGCCACTTAAAGAAATTAAGTGACACTATGGCATACTTTAAATCAAAATAACGATTAGGTATATAAAGTAACGAGTAATGTCGTGTCCAGAAGTTAATATTTGGGACATTACAGAGGTGTAAAACCAATCATTTTTCGAAATAACTTCAAAATTACCCTAAACCGTCAACAAGATAGCGCAATCCGTGATATTGTGCGATATAATTGACCGTGTAGAGCCCACCTAATCGAATTTCGTTAATAACCGTACAAACCAGTAATCTAACAATGTTTTCCTTATCGTTACTTCTATATTTTTCCAAAAAAGGAGATCATAATCAGCCTATAATGTTCCTGCTGCTGGGACACAGGCCTTTTATCAGTGAGAAGGAGTGGGCCATAGTCTACCACGCGGGCCCAGTGCGGGTTGGTAATAAGAGATGCTTTTTCCTTAAAATTACCCTAGCAGCCTGCCGCTATCTTGAACAACCTATTTATTAAATTATGGAATTTACATTATCAACGATGCATATTAGTAGGAAAATGTTATAATGAAGTGGGAACTTTGTGGTATTTATATCCAATAGCAACAAATACCAAATTAGGTGAAAATATTTATGATAAAGGATTATGGCTGTTAAAATCTTACATTTATATTTCTGAGGTTAAATTAAAAAAGTTTCGCAAGCTTTTTTTGACAGTTCAACATAATCATTTCGTTATTTATTTCAGGGGTTTTAGGGCAATTTTTTTTTATAGATAGTGATTTAGATTTCGAAATACCTACTTCGGTCACTAAGTAAACATTCAATCATATCTTTGATCTGTTACGAAACGAAATTCTTTCTAAACATGCATCTAGAAAGCCCCTTTTAACGAAAAAATACGACGATCATAAATTAGAAATCAAAAATCTTTTAGAAGCTCCTTTGATCGTGAAACGTTAGTCTTTGTATGAATCTGTTCCAAAAGCTATAAAATGGCTGCCGTCGCGATCGCGCCCAGACTTTGTGTCCGACACACTCAAATAGAGCTTGAAAATGTGTCAAATTATATAACTAGACGATAGATATGGATTCTGTTGGGCTTCGAAGTTAAATGTTGCAATAAGATACCAAAATGGTAGTGAAAGTACCGGTCACTAATTTTGTTTTGCGCACCATCCTTGTACAATAGGGCGGGCTCACCACAGGAAAGGTCGTTCTAAGGACTTTAAATATATATTATAATAAGTATAATGTATTATATTAGAAGGTGTGTTTTACTAATATTACGTAAGGCTTAAAGAATACTAGGTACAGTCACTATGAGAAAGTAAAGATTTCAGTCAAGTGGTAAGAGCGGCTTCGAATAGTAAAACAATATTTATGAGTTAGAATGAGAAAAACGAGTGTTGAAGTAGGATCGATTAGTTTTTGCTTTCCTCCAACACAAAGAATGCTTAGTTATAATTTTCATCCCCATGAAAACCAATGACTACGTTACTTCATCATCGACCTTATCACGTCTCTGAGCCTCGACCAACCTTTAGACGAGCACGTCAATGCTAATTGCTAGATCAGAGCTTTTTAAAATTTGTCTCATTTAATACTATCCGATGCTGTCCGTGCTGCTTGCAAGTTAGTTAATATAATTGAAAGAGTTCAAATTCCAGATACCTACCACTTAATAATGTTTCGCAAAAGTTAAAGTAGGTAGGTACAGGAAACTGATCAAGGATGTTTATTAATAATTCTTAATCATACTTACTATAAGGTAAGTTTTAATTTATTTTAAGTATTTTTAAACTATTAACACTACATACTAAATAACTATAAACCTACCTTATTTTATAAATAAATACAAAAACAACGGGCACTTAGGCGTCGAAGTACTCGTCCGCATCGCTGTCATGTCGCTGTCATTTACAAACTACTTAATAATAAATAATCCATCACTAAACTAGAATAGAATGCAGTTTGGCATTAGCAATTTAATGGTATATTTTTAATTATAATTAAAATTGTTAATGAAGGGATAAACTGCTTTTAAAGACATGTCAGAGGTGTTTTTGAAGATTTTTTTGATGCATTAATGTATGTTTAATTATGGTTTGAGTTCCATTTTTACCATTTTCAAGAAATCTCCGCCTTAAAAAAAAGACGCGCACTCGGGCCCGAGCGTTACTTACTATTATTATAAATGTTAAAGTCTTTCTGTCTGTTACTTTTGCAACTTGAACGGATTTCAATGAGGTTTGGCACTTATGTGACCATAACATGGGAAGGATTAGGACTTAAGATACATTTTATCCTAGTAGTACGTTCTTGTGTGATAATTTCCTGGGAAAAAGCTAGTACAGAATAAATCACATAGCTTTTGAAGCAGTGCAACTTGATGCATCAAGCTCTCTGTAAACCTTCAAGCTACCTTGAAATAATAGGTGACATCTAGTTAATAATAAAACAAGCTTCTAAGCATGACAGGTAGGTAACTAATCTTTATCCTAATAAGGCCACAGCGTGATGGCACATGTCATTGTACATAAGATTTAGAGAGACATGCGCGCTCGACGATCGTGGTCATCGCGAGGTAATACGATATCGATGCATGGTTTACAAAGTAGTGAAGGTTAAGAACCGGCTTTCTAGGTAACTATAACACTTTGTTTAAAACTATAAGCGTATTATTAAAAAGGCTTTGTACCAAAATAGATAAGTCCTTGAAGTGTACGCAGATAGATTTTCAAGTAAGGCCTCGCGGCAGTGGTAAAATACCTACCAGTTTAAGCTGGCCTTATAATCTTTTGAAACTCCTTACTACAATAGGTCAGCTCAAGGTCAGTCTTTCCTCTGACGTGCGGCTTACTGTACTTATACATAGTGGACATCGAAGCGAAAATTTCTACGCTAGGGGGGTCTAGAATCATGTGCTGAATTCATGGTAAGAATTCGCGCGTCGATGTAGGATGCCAGCCTGTAGAACAACCTGATTTCAGTAGTTATGTTTTAAATCCCATTTAACCTTATAAACAAATATTTTCGTGTCCATTTCGCTAGGGTCGTATATTTACGACGAAATACCACCGCTCATTTTATCTGCTTTTTTATTTAGGTCAATCAACTCAGCCTATCGCAGTCCACTGCTGGACATAGGCCTCCCCCAAACACCCTCGCCTGCATCGCACGCGCCTCCACCAGTGTCAGGTGGCCAGGTGTTCCCTACCATTCCCGTAGCCCCCCAGCTCCTGCTCGGGGGGGACGCGGGGCTCGCCAGCTAGGCGGGCATTCGCCGGGAGGGTCGTGGAAGTAAAGGCTGAGCCGGTTTCCCATGGCCCTCCCATCACGGCGACGAGGGAACACTGCTGAGTTTTAGTGGGTATACTGCCACTCTGGCAGGGAGTCCCACATACTCCGCGTCGTCCCCCGACGAGCGGAGATGCATAAAGCATTTCTCAGCGAAAAAAAAATAAAAAAGAGGCCTCCCCCAAACAGCTCCACAACACCCTGTCCTCCGCCTTCCGCATCCAGTCAACTTCAGCCACTTTCTTTAGGTCGTCGGTCCATCTAGCTAGAGGGCGTTCCACACTACGCTAGCCGATACGCGGTCTCCACTCCAGGACTCGTCTTCTGCTCCACCGGCCATCGGTCCTTCGACAGAGGTGGCCAGCCCACTGCCACTTCAGTTTGCTCTTTTTCAGTTTGTTCTTTTCCGGATAATTTAATTTTATTTAGGTAATTACGCTGTATTCTATCCGGTATTTTTCTCGTTTTTTTTTTCTGGCGCTGTTGCACGACTTCTGAAGGCCAATTCTCGTAATTTAAAACGTTCATAATCTAGTCGCAGTCATCTCAGCGACAAACAAATGTCAAAAAAAAATCTAAATGTACTGAACTTGTGTAATACAGGTCAGTGGCATGGACTACATGTCAGGGCCAGGAACCAAAGACAATACACATTGATCTGTGCTGCGACTTGCGACACTAGCAATAATCCATTGAGCATCGGCTGAACGGACGGAAAAGTTTGAATGATATTTTACTCAACCATTTCATTGTAGATATTAACATCTTACATTGTTTCATTAACAAGTAAAAGGTTGTCATAAATGTTATGATCATAATCAATAGCCCAAAGCTAACTGCATAATTCTTAAGTTTTACGACCCCTGGCGTCTATGATGCCATCAGTATTATTTACTACGCACCATTAAATATGAACCGTTTATATTCTTAACCTGTTTAAAATAAGTTATGAAGCATGGAGAACTTGGTTTATTTGCTTGATGGCAATATCTATTTATGTGAAAGTAAAGTATAGTATAATATTTATATACATGTATATGAAAGTAAATATCCCAGCAGTGATCGCCCAAAGGGCTGGCCCGGTGGTAACGGCCCCGACTTCCAAGTTAAAGGTCATAAGTTCGAACTCAGGCAGCTTTATTTTGTGTAATTTATTTCATAACCACTGCTCTCAAAACGGTGAATGAAATCATCCTGAGGAAACCGGCATGTCCTAGAACCAAAAATTCTAATACATTATGGCATCACGATCTGCCCTGGGCCCGCTTGGTGTATTACAGCCCACTCCCTCTCACAGAGAGCGGGCCTGTGTCCCAGCAGTGGGAACATTATAGGATTATGCTTACTGTATGTTTGTAACGATAACACTGTTAAACCGCTGAACCAATTATGATGAAAAACTTAACACCTGAGTAACAACACACGCATAATTTTATTTTAAAATTAATCCCCAAAGGAGTGGAGTAGGGTGTTTATAGTTTGTATGTGACAATTCAAAATCAAGGCGAATGAAATCGCGGGCAGAACGAGCTCTATACTTAATTAAATGCTGTGCTACTTATCGGCATAAATATTGGTATAATCATTGCACTTGGCAGGCGAATTATAGTGATCTGAGCTTGTTAATAGCGGACAGAAGGACGCTGGCTGGAAGGAGAATGGGTGGCCCCATTCTCTTGGAAGAATTCCTTAGGTGTACCTAGCTAGATAACGTAAGGAGAGCTGATCAAATAACTTTTGGCTAAAGCTTCCATACATTTTGACCATGTAGGTAGGTATTGCACTTTTACTCTAGATTCATGTACTGAATTCATGGATATCTAGTATTTGACCAGCACCTGTATTCACAAACATACGATTCACTATCGTATCGACAATGACACTTGTTCGATAACCTGATTTCTGAACCGAAGGACCGGCAAAAGCTATTCACAGACCCGTATGGAAGGGTTTTTTTTAGGTGTGTATACGGGGAACGCTGCAATATGGTAGTAAATAGATGTTCGTGGTAGAAAATTTTAAGTAGTACATAAATGATTTTTATTGAGTATTTCACTATGGGCAACTATAGATTATGCATTCAGTAACTATTAACAAATAAAAAACAGTAAGCAATGATTTTATTCATAAATGAAATTTATCTGATTTCTATTAAACTTGCTTTGTAAACTTCAACTTTCTGTCAAACCTGTAAATCTGGAATAATTATTTTTCTGAATCTTGTTTTGAGCTATAGAGATAATTGAGAACTGCTGGGAAGACAAGGCGGTATGGTCGAAAGACTATAGCCTGCCCTATGGGCGAATAAAAATAATAATAATAATAATTGAGGAAAAATGATTGTATGTATTTTATCGGTATTTAAACATATTACTGTTTCCTCATTTTCATTTTATAAAACGTGGTACAGACGCCAGCTAGACATCAAGCTACTACAATCTGTCAAATTTCTTTGATAGATTTTCAACTTTATCGCTAAAGCACAAGGTTCAAAGTTGATTGGGAAAATCTGACAGTTTCGGGTATGTTGATGTGCTGGCGTCTGTACCTAATATTGAAAATGCATATTTTCAGAAAAGAGTGTCATTGGAGCAGCGGCAGATGCTCTTTGCATTCATGCAAGGGCATGAGGACCTTGCCCGGAGCCGTGTTTTGACACTTATTGAATAGATTATTCTTTTTTAAACAATATTTTGTTATTCGATAACACTTCCGACAGCAAATACCTGTCGGAAGAATTGATGTCTTCATACCGTATATGAACTGTCAAAATTGTACGGTTTCGGATTTGTGAATAGCGATTATAGGATTTCGTCGATAACATTGGCATTCGATACGGTACCAAACCTTGTCGTAGCTTTGTGAATAGCTATGCAGTTTGCGTGTCGATGTGAGATACTATCCTGTATATTTTATAAACGTTTAATTAAAATCTTACGCTGTAAAAAGTTTATTTAGAAAGTTTCAGTCAGCCTCATTAGTCATTACGTAACTGTACAAAATGGTGGGTATGTAATATACCTGCCTACTGAACACCTCTTTGGAGACAAAAGTCGTGGTGATCAGTGTTACCATGAGTCCATTTATTAAATTATAACCAAAAGGCCACGTGCACGACTTAAAAATAAACGCCATTACTATAACTTCCTCATCGTTAATTAATTACTACATTAATACGCAGCACAATATTGATCAGGGCTTGGCCTAAAATGGCGGCCTATTTGGCTCTGCGCGAGCGCACATCTGCGCGAGGTTCCGGGTTCTCTTCCTGTGTTGTGACCGATATTTATTGAGGGATTGAGACTTGTATTGTAATGGGAAATTAATATATGTTTACTTATAAATATTTTGATGTGTAGGTGGTGATGTTCTCGGCTCCATTTATTTATATGTGGGTTTAGGTTGTCTTGTCTTCCTATATACCTATAAAAATGAATCGCTAAATGTGTTGCTAAGCGCAAATCTCGAGAGCAGCTGAACCGATTTCGCTAATTCAAAAAAATAAATAAATTGCGATTCGTTTTACGCACTTCGCGATTTTATATGAAATGAAAGTTTCAATCAAAGTCACCCCGCTATTCAAAGTAACCCCAGTTAACTGGTACCTACAATTTTTATCACAATCTGAATCATTTTGAAGGATATTACTAATCCATTGCTTCATATAATTCGTAAAAGTTATCTTCTTAACAACGTGAATAACGCAATGAATGTTGTTGAACTGTCAGAATGAAAGCCATTGCTATTGTTAGTTAGTTACCTACGGAATAACTCTGCTGTGCTGCTCACTAAAGTAATAGAGACGAGATAAAATACCTAAACATTACGGTTAAATAAATATAAATTATCTCATTCCTTCCATCAATTAACTTGCGGTAACATTATCTAAAATAGTTTATAGTACAAGCGACGGTTTCTTAGAACCGAGACACAGTCATGACATAATTTGTAAATATAGTTTGTAGCTACGAATATAGCTAAATATCAGCTGTACTTTATAGCATGATGTTAGAAAGGCTGCAAAAATGTTGCATAAAACTAAAATTCAAAACCCAATACAATTTTATTTTAGAAGCTATACTTTCCAGATCTCATTTTTATTTATATATTGTTCAAATTGCAATATTGTTCGTTTTGTAATTTTATGTTCCTTTTTATTATTATTAATCTTGAGTTTAGAATTATTTTGCCATAGTTTCTAAATTCTAGATCTTATTATACAAAGGTTTATTATTATTATTTGTTAAGTATCTATCATTTATATCTGAGATTACTGATTAATATGATGATAAGTCATAGGCTATTGAAACCTATAGTACCTACTTAAGCTATACATATTATACACAAAAGCTGTTGGTATACCTTAAAAAATATGAAGCCAAGAGGCATTGGGTGGGAGGTCCTTCATGAAAACATTTAGGACAAATTAGATCAAATCAAGAAACATTTTCTGAACCATATTATTAAACTTTAGGTTCTGAAGAGTTCTTAATTTCCTTTATTGACAACTCTTAGCTGATCTGAAGGCATGAAATGTATCAAAATTAATACTTATAACAAAATTCATCCCCTAAAGAAATTAAATGCAGTAAGTTCGTAATTTTTGCCGAATACCATCGCGTGCACCACTTGTCGTAAATGAAAAAAAAGTTTATTTCACATAACTAATTGATCCTTAATTCCGCACAGACCTACAGTCCGATTTAAAATTAAAATAAATTAAATTAAAAATTAAGGTTACAAATCCAAAATTAAAAAAATTAAGATACATTCATATTATTATTTGTAATTTTTTTATAATGTTGTTCTTTTAGCGACAATACCGCACGTTGTGTCACCCCTTGTAAAATTTCCACATTTATATCTAGAATCTTTATGGTGTACATAATATAGAGTATTCTATTTTATGTATCTGGGAACGAGGAAATATCGTTGCGGCTGGTTTTACCACACAGGAATGCAATAACTCAATTCCTCCTAGGTTCCAGGCTAGAACATAAAACGATGATGGGTCTATTTTGTGGTCAACATAACGTTAAAGTGTCCCACAATCGCTGCAGGATATGAGGTCACATTGCTGTCCAAGTGTCTAGACTATTACTCGTTAAATATTGTTAGTTCGGGTACAAACTGCAACCTATTGCGTACCTAGCTATCACACTTAAAATAGCAATCTAACGTAATGGTTACATGGAGGGACTGCCTATCTGACCTCCACAACCCTCCTGACGTCTTACTGGGTTACAAAATACCCCTTGACAAGGATGGTGGTCATACTTTCGGGCTTTTGACTACCCGTAACGACTACCAAAGATTTATAAAACAACCGACTTCAAAAAAAACACTACAAGGTGAAAAATTACTTTAATTTCGGAAGTCGGTGTCTTTGGATCTGTATTTTAGTTTTTGTTAACCTAATAGTTGATAGCAGTAGCAAGCAGATGATGCGATGCAATTCAGTGGGTTGGGGAACAAGATACTTCACGCGGACGAAGTCAGTTTTGTTGATAACACGAACGGACACACAGAAAAACACGATTATTTATTTATTATAGGTATGGTGTCTATGGGTTGTTTTGTTCACCCCAAGATCTCAAAGTATCAGCTATTTTAAACACTGATAATATTAACGATTGATCGACGGACAACTTGACCCCACATCCTTTAATGATAATAGTTATGTCCGTACTTAGTTTTCACACAATCTCTGGTCAAATGGTTCTACCCAGGGCAAATATTGGCGTCTTGGGTTCTATTCCCGGGTCGGGAAATGAGGTGGTGTTGTGTTTGGTAACGGCTCCGACTTACGAGTTGTAGGTCGTAGGTTCGAACCCAGACAGGCGCTTTTCTTTGTGTAAATAATTTCACAACCACTGCTCTCAAAACGGTGAAGGAAAACAGCGTGAGGAAACCGGGATGTCGTAGAACTAAAAATTCGAAGACATGTGACGTCTACCAACCCGCACTGGGCCCGCGTGGTGGATTACAGCCCAGCCAGTCCCTGTCGAAAAGAGGAGGCCTGTGTCCCAGCAGTGGAAACTTTATAGAACTGTTAATACGACTGGGCTGATTATGCTATGTTCCACCTTCTCACCCCTTAATTGCTTACTATCTTTAAGTTTGCACGCTTACTAGGAAAAAAATAACTTTTGAAATATTTTATTTATTCCATGGATTTGAATTTTTGTAGGTACCAATTTCTGTCAAAATCAAGCATGTCTAAAATACTCCAGTTAGATGCAGCCATTATATGTGAAATCAATAGTTAAATTAATACAAAAAAAAAAAAACAAGATCATAGGGACATTGCTGTTTGGTTATAAACATGAATTCAGTACATGACACTCTAGCGTCGAAATTATAGGCCATTTATCAAAAAAGTAAGCCGTTTCATAGGAAACTGCAATACCTACAAGGTCAAAATGTATCAAACAGCAATTTTTTTTTTTATAACCGACGATAAATTTCAGCGCATGGTGGTCCTGAATTATGTTCTGAATCCATGGAACATGGATGAGGTTGCGCGTCGATGTTACTGCCAGCCTGTATAAGATTGAAGTGATCTACAGGTCAAACCAGCACCTACAACAAGACTAGTGTATCGTACTAATCGACTTTTAACAGCAAAGTTTTCTAGAACATCAAAGAGTAAGTAATTAATTTTCACACTTCCCAGTAGTCTGTGATAAAGCAGCACTATTTATCTCATACGTCACGCCACAGCGGCAGCGGCGGCGGCGGCGCGGCGTGTGCGCAAGTTATCGCGCATTAAAAGACAAGTGCACCAATGATTTATTGGCTGACAGTCTGACACTTAGTCATAAAGTCACAACTCAGAAACAGTTACGATCGAAAAATAATGATCGAGTTCCTAGGAATCGAAAAATATAATTTTATTAGAATTCTATCGATTTCAGTTTCATGGGTATTGAGAGCTGAGAAGACAGGGTAAATGCGTAAATAAAATAAAATAAATAAAACTTTATTTCAGACTAAGGTCCATATTTTTTTAGTATTTTGATGTTAGTAACAATAGCTGCTTAGATAACTAGGTTAGTATTGTTAATAGGTTTCACAAATTAAATTTTATTTATTCAGTCCTATGACTGATAATCCTAACTCTATTTATTTTGACAATTCAACAATATTCATTCTGTTGCTGAGCTGACAAATTTCTCAATAAATTTCCTTCAAAAAACGAGGTTAAATCAGCTCATTTACCTTTATAATATTGCCAAACAGATCGGAGTAACCTTACGATATATCCACTCTAGTCGACCCATTTCATCTAGATGCGTGTCCCGGTGACACATAACAAAGAACCAATAAATCATCGAAACTGCTGCCAAGTAGATAAGCAGAAGTGAGACATTTAATAGCTTATTATATTTAAGAGGCTTATTAATGATGACAAACGCTCTTTGTTTCCAAAGTAGGCTTGGATTAATAGAGTAATGATTTCGAACAACCATTCTTACCAAGGGGTATCGTATTACCCAGTAACTGGGTTGTGGAGGCTACCTCCCTATCTCAATAGGCAGTCGCTCCATGTAAAATACTGGTACTTGGCTGCATCCGGTGAAACTGGAAGCCTACCACAACATAGTTGGGAAAAGGCTACGCTGATGATTAATAGTAGGTAATGAATTTCATCTCCGAATAAGAGACTGGACTGACTAAGGTTGATGCAGAGAATCAGAAGTTGTGACGCAATTTGGGAGAGGCTTTATTCTAGCAGTGTACAGCAGAAGACTGAATTGGTGGATTAATTGATTGAAGAAGAAGTAATATCAGCTCTTTATTATCATTAAAGACACAGATATCTAAATAGACGAGCAACGGCATCGTGCGAGCAAAATACTTTAATTTTCTCCTGGAATGTTCAATAGGGAGTTCTTTACGGTCTACTTGAAGTCCCCATAGACAATTCGGTCATTGCGGAATTTTGAGCGATGCAACTGTAAGTCAATCAGTCCCGCCCGAAGAACCAGACAGCACTAATATTCTCTATTGTCCTGGCAAAAAAGCCCGTCATCTCAGCAATTTATTTATAAATGTCACTGAAAAAGGTATAATAAACCAAATTGATTTTATTAATTATAACATAAAGTTCGACAAGAACCCCATACACTCCATACAACGATATTCGATTAAACTGTCAAACTAAAACTGTAAAAAGAGCAAGTTTTTGATCGATCGGCGCACACGCAGCGCAGTTATTTTCTGATCGTTTGTTTGTTTATTTTTGCGAAACAAGTTATTTCTGACCATGGTGTGCAATAACTTTATTTCTGTGGACAGTTCAACAGATACAATAGTTTAATAAATAGGATGAAATTGAAAACTTGCGCCAACTCGAAATAATTATAGGTTCAGTATCTAAGTGTTACATGAATGAATCATTATAAATTTTTATTTCCCAAATTCCATGTTGTTATTGCGGCAATAAATGATCGTTCATCGGGCGAGCGCTAAAATGATATATAAATAAATAATAATGATATATGATATATATATTTATTTGTTTTGATAGATTATGATATTTTTTTTACTGGAACGTCGATAATGCTTGTCTACTTGTAAGCAATGACTTAGTTTGCACTATCTAAGACGACGATATTATACGATATTTTTCAAGAATTTAGATTTGGTTAAAATTTATAATGATTATGTAGGTACTTAACAGTTATTGAACCCCCTATTTCGAGTTCGTGCAAGTTTTCAATTTCATCCTGTATTCTTATTAATCTTTGCACTCCTCCAAAGATCGGGTTTGTTATGATGCCTCTAAGTGATTGACCGAGTTAAATTTTATCGAGGTCAAGGTTCGGCTGAAGTCAAGGCGAATCTTTTGGTGCAGTTGACCAGACAGACATCATTTTCTGGACCTTCGCCAAGACTTATTGTGTGAACTATGTTATGAATGAAAATGAAGTGAATGATAGCGTGACGGTTGAATCAAAATCAAAAGTAAAAGTATTTGTACAAACCACATATCGACGGTTAAGAGGAAATAGGGTATAAGTGACAAAAAATGAAATGTTCAGGAGAGCCGTTCAAAGTTTTAAATTTTAGAAAAACTGACGTATTTTGTCATTTAGGATTTTTTTTGCTAGAGCATAAACGCCAAAAAAGTCATCGTAGAGCCTTGGGAGTAAGCGCATTCGAAAGAGCGGAAAATTTTACGTTGGATGGCATATATAACTCATTTTTTACCAAAACGTCGCTTATGCCCAACTTCCTTTTTACCGTCGATATGGTTCATTTTTCAGTCGACCGAAAATTATTATTCGTGGAATAAAATTGACGTCTGGCAGTTTTTGTATGGAAGAACTGTCAAAAACTCAAAAAGTTATCAGCTGGCGTTGAAAAAATCAGCCCTTACAGAAATAAAATTATTTATCATTTAATGAGTGCAATGTGAATGATAGCGTGACGGTTGACTGGGGAGATTGGAAGAGAGAAACATTTTGCGCCTACCTTAAATGGGACTAGGACAGAAGTGGCAAAAGAGCTAAGCTGAGACGCAGACAAAATACATATAAAACAGCTGCAACTAAGTAATTAGTTAGGTACGCATCTTTATTTGCAAATGTGTTAAAATATTAAAGAGGTAACAGCTGATGTATATGTGCCACCATAATACAATAACAAACAAGTTCTTTAAAACTAGCTTTTTCAAGGAGTGAAAAAGTATCCTATCTATGACCTAAGTTCCTAAACCAAACTATCCATCATTCTATCATGATATGGTCATGATCTACCTTTGTACCAAATTTCATCGAATTTCGTTCAGCCGTTAAGGCATGAACAGCGGGGTAATAGCGTAACACACTATCAGTAGCAATGGCTTTCAATTTGACAGTTTAACAACATTCATTACGTAATTTACGTTGCTGATCAGACAAATTTTTCGAACACATGAAGCAATGAGTTTGCAAAATTATTCAGATTGTGATTGATAGTGCAGGTAACAAACACATAGACTGACAGACAGAGTTACTTTCGCATATACAATAATACACATCACATAAGGATACAGTTTGAATTTTTACATGAATTTTAGATCTTTTAAACACTTTTACTTACGTGTTCAACGAACAACAGTGTCCACTAAAGCTATATTGTATACCTACTTACCCGAGAAGTTCTCGTCGTACTTAAACTGTCATTTTAATCAATGAACAAACATTGCACCATCTTCTTAACGAAACCCTTGAGTCAATTTTATTGTGGCTGTGATAATTAAGTGACATGCAAGCAATAAGATGTTTTATTGATATTGAAAGACACTCCTTAATTCAAAATAGCGTGAAGGTCGAACTTAGTAAGGAGAAAAGAGACGGATCAAACAACATAATCATATGGTTGGAGTGCGTGAAAGATTATGTGGCAGGAAGAAACTGATCTTTGAGATCCGTCATCTGATGAAAATAATAATCTATAAGTACTCTATACGAGTTAGCAAATAAATCAAATTGAAGTGTCTGTTTGTAATGTCAAATTAACAGCTTTTTACTAACTACAATAGCTACGTATGAAAATATACACGGTACTTGAAAAAAAACAAGTTCTAAAATTTTTGTCAGTCTGTTTGTTCCGGCTAATCTCCGAAACGGATGAACCGATTTTGACGAGACTTTCAGGGCAGATAGCTGATGTTATAAGGAGTTATATTTTTATTTAAAAAAAATTAGAGTTCCGCACAAAAAAGTAAAAACACATCAAATCCATTTTGTTGGCATGTATGCGTAGTCGCGGGCACTGCTAGTGATATAATTATATAAACTAATAGGATTGTTTGAAAGAACATAATGACTGCGCTGACCACAAATAAATTAGGATGAGGGCAGAAGAATGATAATGACGGCTATAATTGGCCACGGAAAACATTGTGAGGAAGGAAACTCAAACTCAAAGCATTTATTTCATTTTCAAGGAGTCAGTCAGTCAGAAATATGAACCTAAGAAGAACGGGCAAAAAACTCCATGGACACTCTTTTAAATTATATTGTTACAAAAATATAAACTTACTTACATTAATAATATTGTATTACATTAATAATATAATAGTGTATTTATAATTACAAATTTATGTGAGAAAAAAAACATAAACGTTAAAAGCGTCCAGAGTACAGACAGACAAATATAAACAAAAAAAAAAAATAATAATAATAAGCCGTGGCAGCTAAGAGATGATCAGTCCCAAGTGACAGCGCCTGTTCACGAATTATGCCGCATGAATTAGCACCATTCAGCTCAACCATTTTGAAGGGAGCTAAATGATCCAACAGACGTACCACGCTATCACCATCAGCGTCTATGATATGATATATGAGGAAATATGAGGAAACAATGATATATGAGGAAACGACGCAAGGACGAGGAAGCACAAACATGCAGGGAGCAACCGTTATGATCAATGCTCTTTCTGCTTCAAGGCCAAAAAGACTTTACCCTAAAGTGGGAACTTGCAGGTTCATAATAAAATTAACATACCATGGAGTAAACTGTTTTATCAAGCTCGCCTATAATTTGATTGTCAACAATGTTACAAATGTTTTTGTAGTTAATGATGAATGGACAAGAAAAACTTGCTTTGTTCCAGGCAGCTTTGTTTGGGCAAAAATGTTGCTTGGCCAGTGTTTACTGCAGAAAGTTATTTTTTGTGTAATTGTGATCCTTGTGACTTGTTTGGTAAAAAGAATTATGAACCAGTCGTCCACGAGTGACCAGTTACAAACTCAAATCACCAATGAATACCTACAAACGGGGTGAAAGGGATACAGGGGTGAATCGGGACGAAACTTTAAAATGGATTTTAACGTTCAAAAACAAGGACACTTAATTATACAGTATAAAAAATTATTTATTATAGTATTATTTCTTATACAGTAACCACATTAGAGGCCTTTTTGACAACAAACTATAATTATTTCAATTTTATAATCCCTATTCACCCCGTTCGACGGTACCAACCCTACCCAAAATCCAAAATGTCGCAGTAGGTACTAATTTTTGACCTACCCATGTTTCGAAGTAAGTGCTGTGACATTATGACTACTCTCTGTGCTTAGCCAGGGTTGTCGTAAACCATAGTAACAATGGTGGTTAACCCAGCATTGTAGACGTTCTAGTGTCGTTTTAAATTTTCAAGTAGCACTAACTGAATAGGTGAATATTAAATTAATAGTCAGCGCTCCAATATAAACATGTGGTTTTAAAAAGATTCTAAGTGAATCAATATCAATGGTATGTCAATAAATCTATGTCATGGCCATAAAGAATATAGAGCATAATAATAACACTTGTTTGAAGTTGTTATAAACAAATAGAAGTCTCTATGGATGCGTTAGCAAGTTAGCAATTCTGAAGGAAAACATTGCAGAAAACCCACAAGATTGTGAGTTTTATGACGAAATCCAGTGCGTTTCTCAGAAACTGCCATGTTTATGTATGCAACGGTTATGAAAGTACACACTCGGCGATATATCGCTGCTATATCTTCAACAGAATGGATATAGCAAATATTTAGAGATGAAGTAGATATAGTTATGACTTTTTGAGATGTTATGGCAGTTGCGATACGTGGCGGTTTAGATGCGGTTAAATATGATTACTTATATTTTTATTGGTGTTGAAAGATCTATTCGCCGTAATGGATGACTGCAAAGTTTGAAATCATCCATTTTGAGTCCGACAAAATTTCGTTTTCAGTTTTCGAAAATTATCGACCGAAATATCCATTTTCAGAAATGTATTTTTTCGGCCAAAATTTAATTCATACTTTGAATTAAATAATTCAGAAAAAACGACATTTACAATCACTAAAAGCACTAATTATGAAACAACCACAACCACACATCCATTTCTGGTCGGACTCTACTCCATGAAACTAATTAAAGCAGTTAAAGAATTGTATCTGCAAGCAAAAGCTTCGTTTCTGAAAATGGGAGGAAGAGTGAAGGAACGAGGTTTTAGGTCAATTTTATAACGATGTTTTATTTAACTGAAAAATTGTGGCGTAAAACGTGAGTTCGTTTGATTAATACTTGGTACCGGACCATGTAACTACGCAAAATCGATCAAGCCATATACCTCATTAATCTACCTATTGACCCATTTATATACGAGTATACGAATTCACCGGCTGTCTGTGCCTCTTGTAAACACGTATACCTTACTGATAACCTCTATAGTGAATGGGCCCACAATCTGCGCAAGCGCATGTGACCCCAAACCGGGCCGTTCGGTGAATGCTTACTAGATAAAAGTTATTTATGTTGGATTTGTGTGAAGTTATTTGCAAGGTATGTGTATACATTATGTGAGTATGGCACAGCTGCTAATTTGTTTTTAAAACATTTTTATGTTGCTGTATAGGGTATCTAAGTGCCATTTTAGACAGGTAAGTAGTGCTCAGGATAAGGACGTCGTTACTCCGAAACTATAATTTTTATTTTTGTTTGTATGGTTGATCGAGAAGTGAAATTAAAATACATAATCATTTCATGTATTTTTTTGGGAGTCAACGACCGCTGGCAGTTTGGTTACTTGAAGTTTCAGTTGAGAAAATCTATTTTCTTTTGTTTTGTCGAAACCCAATACGTCTAAGGGCTGATTTTACCAAAGTCAGATAACTTTTATTCTTGGAATAAAATTGACGACTGACATTTGTAGTATGGACTAACTGTCAAAAATTCAATAATTATTCTCAGGATAAGACTTATTCTAGGTATAAAAGTTTGGTGGAATGCGCCCTAAATGAAGTTTACACAAAAAAAATCTGTTTTTTTTATTAAAATTTTAAATACTATTAATTATTAATTTTAAATATTATTTGATTTGAATGACATGTGTGTAATTTATTTGATTTGAATGTCTGAGTATTATTTTATTGTGTGTGTATGATTATTATATAAATTTTATGTTTTTTCTAATGTAATAATGGAATGGACTTTGTCTGAAAAATAAATGAATTATTATTATTAAGGCGACTACTTGACCTAAAACGCGGTCACTATCGGACTGCATAGAAAAGAAAGAGAAGCGCGATGACACAACGCTGGTAATTTATTGCAAAATATAAAACAATCTATTGTTGATTTATCAAACACCAAACAAATAAAAACCGTATACTAAAATTCGGGGAATTAAATTGTCTTTCATATGGTGAAAGTTTTATGAAAATACACCCGATAGTGTTTGCGTGATTATCGTTTTTATGTCCGCGGTAGACATTACTTTACAAATTAATTACACTATGTTATAAAAATATAATTGCAAATATTCATATATCAAATTACGAAGCGAATGGTCTAGTATAACATTTATTTTTTTGTTGAATTTAAAATCATTAGAAGTCGTATATCTGCGTCTTAAACTGATATTTCAGTGGCTACACAACTGTGGTAGTGACCACAGAAAAAACCATCAAAGAAATTTTTTTTATGTTTAGATATCAATCACATCTGCAGAATTTCGCTAGCTAATTTAATTTAATCCTGTATAATGAATGCTACAAACAACTGTGTAATTTCACTTAAGTAGCAACAAACAGCAGTTCCTCTTTCTAAAATAACAACTCAACATTACCGCAGGCTCAACGCCTTATCATCTCGTTGTAAATCAATTGGCAAGCAAGTTACCGAGGTGTTCAGTGATAAGATAAGCACTGCATTATGCTGCATTGCAATGTTTGACGTTGTTGTTGTTGACCTTAGTATACTAACAGCCCGTTACTTAGAAGATAATCGACACAAAACTTAGCTAACTGGCTGACAAATTCACGGTAACCTGTCATAATTCTGTACCTAAATATCTCACCATGAAAACTTAGGTGAAGTAAGTATTATTACAAGTATTTATTTACATAATTAAAATCATCAATACAACCCTATAAGCTTATATAATCCAATTTAATGTTAATTCTTGTTACGCTCGCGAATTATATTTTGTTCAACATACAACTTGACACTGAACTGCAACAAAACGTAAGAAAATTTTAATTTCGCGGACTGCCCTTGCGCTTCCCCCTTAAGTGAGCTGTCATTTCACAAGCTGATCTACAGAAAACTTAGGTGAAGTAAGCGTGGAGTGAGCTGTCATTAGTGTCAATCCTTATAGCATCAGATGGAAAGATAGCTCACTCCACGCAAGTTTTCACGGTGAGATTTTTACAGAATCGACATGCTACTCTCTGAAATTATCACCGTGTGATAAAGACCTGCCAATAGTGTCAATCTCTATTAGCAGCATCAGGTGGAATGGCAGTTACTGCTAGCTCACTCCTCCCAAGTTTTCCCGGTGAGGTTTTTACAGGATAGACCGACTGATGTTAGGGATTGTCACTATTGACTGCACACTCCACCAAGTTTTCACGGCAAGATTTTCAGAATAGATCAGTAGCACCGCTGCTGCGCGCTGCTTTGATTTGCAGACTGAAATGACGAATGTCAATATTAACAACGCCAAAATTCCACAATGTCTGAAGTCCCGCCTCAATAGTCAGTGTGTTCTGCCCACCATAATATTATACAGAAAGGAAGACAAAAATAGCTTATTTGGGACACACACAGGAAATACAAATTTAATAATAAAAAAGAAGAATTTAAAAGTAACAAAGTTACATTATAAATGACCAAAAAAAAGTAATAAATCCAAAAAAGAGACCTGTTTGAGACCAAAAAGGCTCCTATCTCAGCATAATGCGAAAGAAAATTATATGATATTTAAAAAATAAATACCGCAGCGATGATATTTTGATAGGGCCCGCTCTGAGTCCGTAGGTATCCACGGACATACCTACGGACTTCCATAAATCCCGGTATGGGATTAAAAAATAAGAACACAAAAATAGCAATAAAATATAGTTACGGTGCTGAGACATGGACGCTCACGCAGGAGGCTGTGTACAGGGTGACGGTGGAACAAAGAGCCATGGAGATGGAAATCTCCGAGATGGAAATGCTTGACATAAGGCTTATAGACCGAGCCCCAAACTTCAAGATCCGCAGACGTATGAAAGTTTTCGATATCGGAAAACGAGTTATGGAATTCAAATGGAATTGGGCAGGATACTATAAGGACAGGATAATAGAGGAGTATGACAGTGAGCGTGTGGCTTCCAAGGACGGGGAGACGAAGTATCGGTCATCCGGGAGAGATGGGCGGACGACATTGTTCTATAGATTGGTAGTCGATTTGCTTAAAAAATAATTTCCCTAACTGTACCTTCTTATCTATCTCCTGATATACATATCACTAGATGATGAAATATTAATTACCAATTCCAAAGATCCAAAACATTGTTATGAATGCGTCATCTAACAACTACTCTACTGATTCATTTACTACGATATTGTCCTTGACCACTTCATATTCTGCCTGCCCTTTAAAAGCGATATGATAAACTAGCATACCAAGTGATATTACCGCGTTCTTCGAAAACGAGACAGGTGCAATGGAAGTTTACGATGCAGAGGTAATCGCGGTGAAATTTGTTGCAGATCCAACAATCAATTTACAAACTTAACTACAAAATAACAGAGTTGAAATTGAATGTTATGTTAATAGTAATTTTGACGAGGTAAGGTTTACACTTTAGAGAATTAGACGCGGGTGTTTCATGCCAAGCTTTTGATGCCAAATTACGTGTTATTTTAGATGCAGTTTTAGTAAATGTCTGCAATGTAACGCGTCATAATATTATTGCAGTTAAATTCACGTTCTGCTGTAAAGTTTTGATCTTTGCTCAAATATACATGATCTGATTTTGTTAGATATGTACGTTTAGGGATTTGAGCATGTTACAAAGAAGGGCAAGAAACGTTTATTTGGTACAACACATAGTTTGGAACGTGTAAGATGGGTTGGAGACAGCCGCTGGGCTAGAATAATGAAATACTAATAATATCACACGGTTAAACAAAATTAGTTAACTTTGATAAAAAGCCATCGCTCCTCGCCGCTGGTTTCATGTACCATTATTATGTTTATTCCAAATTTTTTTTATTGCATCTACCACTGTTTGTCTCTGTATCACCTTGACTTGTTGTTGGTAGAACATGCCTTAATCATTTGTGTTTTTGAAGTATTAAATAAATATATAAAATCATGTCCTTATACACGATTCAATCTTGTTTCTTCATCCAAATTGAAAAGCAAAAGTGAATAGTGTAGATAATTCGGCCGTAAGATCCTTCTCAAAGATTTAAAATTAGATTTTTACTTAAGCTGGAGGTATTGTTTTACAGTTAGTTACAAACTAAATGACACACTTATAAAACAATTGACTCCGTCTGCAAATGCTCTCATTGCATAAATGTGCATGTGAGCTATTATGACGGGATTCCTCCGTATTGTTTCACTATTTCATCTAGTTGTAATGTAGATGACGTCCGGTGAAGTGTTAGCAAGCGCAAGATTCATATACACACCTACGTATTTATATGAATCATGCACTTCACCGCATCTATGCAAAGGCTTTCGAATTTGATTATCATAAATATATTGGTTCATTGGTACCCAGGGCATTTTGTAATAATGGAAGCACCACTGCTCTGGATTGCCATTTTTTAAGTATGGTAAAAGGATCGACAAAAAAAAATCTGAGATCTGGGTATAGGTATGGATTAATGGAGTGCCTCGAGGCTTCCTTTTCGGCCCGGTTTCATTTGCCATTTATGAAAGCGTACTTCCTACCTTTATTATATTTCTTTAATTATACCTTTTGAATAATTAGTCTTGCATTTTTTTTTTTTTTATTTCAGCGTATATTCCCTAAATCGTAATTTTTCTAGCTTGATTTATGTTCTAGACAGTTTCAAAAATTTTCACGGGCAGACAGAAATATCCATAAACAAACATGGAAGTCTTCATACAAATAAACAATCTACAAAGCATCCTCCTCTCAGCGTTTTAGAAATCCAAAACATTCGATTGATTTTATTTTTCTTTGAAGTTCATCGATTGAGTCGGCGGAGAGCAGTGAAAGAAACAGATGGCTACTATAAATACTGCTGCTATTCTGGGTAGCGGGTTCAAGCCCGCGCGGTGCATTCCTCGGCTGTGACTACATGCTTCTGTACTTAAGTTATAATGTGCAACTTAGTAGTAATGTACTGAGATTACATTGAGTTAGCTTGATTGAAAGTTATGTTCGCCATTTTGGAATAAATGAACCATACAAGGGTTGCTGCAGTTACTGGTTGTACAAAATATTGTCAAAAATTTTAAATGAGTAACTATTGAATTTCTTTCCAATGCTTCTCCATACGAAACTATCTTTTGGAAGGGGCACCTGGAATCAATAGATTTCTGACAAAAATTTAGTTTTTCATAATTATGTTCCCTTGTGGTATAGTTGCATTCGAGGTTTTTGACTTTATAAATCTTTGCTACGTTAGGAAGAAGAACCATTCTTGATTTACGCTTTTTTCTGTAACACACTTCGTTCTGACATGTGGCAGCCACACCCGGCACATCCACTTAAGCATTCCGGGTAGCATCAGTCAATACCTACTTGTACTATTTCATTACATAGTAAATGGAGATCTATGATTTCTGATAAAATGTGAGTTTACTATAATAGGTGCACTTCTAAATATCCTTTTGGTGATTACAGGCCAGACGTTGTGGTTATGTACCTAAACGAAGATTAGTAGATATCTATCACAACACCGATCTGTGCAGCCACTGTGGCGGCCCACACCTCAGAGCGGACTGCCCGGACAGGCAAACGGGCGAAGCAGCGGTGTGCGTAAACTGCACCAAGGAAAAACTGGGGAACACTGAGCACAATGCATTCAGTACTGAACGCCCCGTAAGGCGAAAGTGGGACAATGCGTTTCGACCCAGGGTTCGATGAATGACAAAATCTGACTCCAACTTTAAATGCGTTTATTATATTTTTTTTCTTTACAAAAGATGGTTCCACAAGGTAATGCTACAATAGATGATTTACGAACGAATGGACATTAAATGGACGTAAGGACGAATGAATGGTCGCGGTGCGGGTTCGCTTGCTTGTGTCGCTCCAAGACATCTCAATCAGTGCGGTGCACGAACACAATGTATTACTATTTCTTATTGTATGTAACTTTTTTTTATTGTTATCATGTTGTTAATTTTGAATATGAAGTTGTGAGTTTCTGAGTTATATTTTTATTTTTTTAATGTGTTACTTGTATTATGGATGTTATTTTTTTCTCATAATAATATGGAACGATTTTAAACACAATGTTAATTGTTTGTGAATAAATAAATTGAATTGAATGTTGAATTACTGCCAAAGAACATCTTAAAACAGCGATTGGCATGTTGCAGTAATAATTGTTGCTATAATAAAGGTGGGTCATAAGTGGGTACATTATATCACGACGACGTAAAATAATTGCTTTAGCACTTTTACAAAAAATCCCAGTAAAGGTGTGTCCACACTACATAACATAACTGTAATTTGGACAGTGATGCAAAATTAGAGGTGCAATAAATGTAAAGCAAAAATATTAATAGACGGTTTATGACGTGCAAGTGCCATGCAACATTAGGGTGGTAAAGCGATTTCGATGACGACATTAAGATTTGACAGGACTAATCGTCCAAAAACGTAATAATTAATCTTTGTTGACGGAGTTAGGCAGTCCCACCGCCGCCGCGCCGGCGCCGGCGAGGAAGGAACTTACGGCTATTTTCTCGCTCAAGAAACGTACAATAGATATACATTCCGTGTAAACAAAAGTGATGCCTATATTAATAGTTGATCACTGACTGTTCGTGTTTACACTGCCGGCGAGGACTCGCTCCACTGGTTTGTCGCTAGGCGACAAGAGCTATCAAAGATAATACTCGCTCAGCGATACTCGCTCAGCTAGCGATGCTCACTTGGTAGTCAGAGACCACGCCGAGAGACCTACCGACCGACTGAAACCTTTGTGGGACTAACCGCTCCGAGCGAGTGGTGCGAGTAATAGCCCGTCGCACTCGGACGCTCGCTGCTCGCTGCTCGCCAACTCGTTTTCAGCTGCTAGTTCTACTCGCTCTCGTTCATCGCCGGCGGTGGAACACCTGCCTTAGGGAGTCGGCCCCCGATTTCTCACATCTAAGGGCTAATCCTATAGGCAGTCTTACAATCGTAGCAGTTTATTTAATTTGACTCGAGGTTCATTCTACCGTCAGATATTTCGCTGCAACGACGACGTATAGTTACATAGAAATGTCGGGCTTGCTCGTAAATTGCGAACTAAGTACACAATTTATTTAACCACTCAGAGAACTGGGTCATTGAATGTGAAAACTATGTGTCTACACAAATTGACAGTAGAATTTATGACTGCATTACATACGTCGCCTTTTATAGCTTTATCCTGCAAATGATATGCATTTATACGAAGTTTAAGATCGCGTATGTTCATGTTTGTTAGAACAAATTGATGTTTAGACTGATGACGGATTTATTGCGTGGAGGAGTTTGTAACTCAATGGGTTATTGCTTAATTTGTGGTTTGAAATAATGGTCTTTGGTACTGCAAATGAGCGTGTAGGTAGATGTACCTAATGGTAAGTAGGTAATATTCTATAATGTATTTCAATATAAAATAGCCATTTATTTCTAAGCGTAAGCATAATCATAATCAGCCTATACTGTTCCCACTGCTGGGACACAGACCTCTCTGTGAGAGGGAACGGGCCGTAATCCACCACGCGGGCCTAGTGCGGTGTGGCAAACGTCACGTGTCTTCAATTTATTTCTACTTTACATTAATTAACTCACAGAGCGAAAACACCAAACATTTTTTTTTCTCATTGGTAAACGTTTGACAGATTAGGGACTGTTTCCAAAACGCCTACACATAAGATAACCTTTTTGGCTTTACCGTAGTCGGGTAAAAATAAAGTCTGTGTGACTGCGTTATGAATTTTGATGTGGTTATTACTATAATTTAGAAAATTTATTCTGATAGGATTATGTGTATAACTATTAAACTTAAATCATCATCTGCCTAGCACTTTCCGAACTATGTTGAGGTCGACTTCCAGTCAAACTCAAAGCATTTATTTCAATTAAACCAATTACAGGCACTTTTGAATTGTCAAGGGGTCGGTCAGTCAGAAAGATGAAGCTAGTTGCCCATTCTAAAGCGTAGGTACCTATGGAGAAGAATGGGCAAGAAACTCCATGGACACTCTTTTAAATCAAATAATATGATTACAAAGACTTGGTTACATCATTCATGTTAAAACTTATGCAAGTGAGAACGATGTAAAACTTTAAAAGCGTCCGTAATGAAAATACGTAAAAAAAACAATTCAAATATTAAATTAAATTAAAATAAGCCATGGCAGCAGAGAGATGACCAGTCCCTACTGACAGCGCCCGTTCACGAACATGACGCATGCATTAGCACCCAGCTCAAGCATTTAGAAGGGAGCTAAATTATCCAACACAGTCAGATCCATCCAGTCTAACTGGATGCAGCTGAATACCAGTATTTTGCATGGAGCGACTGCCTATCTGACCTCTACAACTCAGTTACTGGTTAATACGATACCACTTTGGTAAGACTGGCTTCTGACGTCCCGTAAAGACTGTCAAAGATCCACGAGTGACAGCCGGGACTAACGGCTTTGCATGCTTTCCGAGGCACGGAGGGGTCTTGTTATGTACAGATGGTCACCCGTCCACGGACCAACCGCAGCAAGCGTAGCCTAACCTGATCGATCGACCCGTGCGGCTGTTATTACTTAGCAACAAGCTTCTAATATTAAACTTAAATAGAAGAATAAATCTTGATCTTGATCTTGACGACTTGACAAATCAAATCGTAAAAACTGTGTTAATGGTGTTTATTTATTTCATTAACAATTTTTACATTGTGTCGAAATGTATTACATTTAGATCTAAAATAACATGAAATATAACTTAAGGAAAAAAAAAAAATTAAAAATATTGTGGTGTGGTGTGCCGAAGTAGGTACTTATCGAACTACCCCGCCCCGTTGGTCTCGTGGTTGCAGGCACGACTGCTGAGTGGGTCCTGGTTTCGATTCTCGGGTCGGGCAATGTGTTATTAAATTGGGTTTCCCAATAGGACCGGAGTTTGGAAGTTGGCGGTTAAATACCCCCGTGCCTCGGAAAGCTCGTAAAGACGTTGGTCCTGCGCCTGAGCTCTCCTCGGTCGTGTCGGATTGCCGTCCTGTCGGACTAAGAGTAAAGGAATAGAGAGTGCACCTGTGTTTACGCACACACTTGTGCACTGTAGCCTAATCTCCGTTGAGATTGGCCATGGTGACCAAAATCGGTCGGGAGGCTATTATCGGGCTACTTTCGGACGGGCACGTATCTTCGTTGACGGACATGAAGAGTAGGCGACATGTGTCGCTAGTTATAGTTACCTACTTACTGTAACTTATCCATTCCTCCTTTTTTTTCCAGGACTTTGTAGAGGGAGACTATCCTATGGACGGAAACGAGGACTGGGACTCGGATGACCTTGTCGACTCCAGTTCCACGTCCAAGCCTCAGATCCTGGGGGTGACGCCCTCGGCCATCACCAGGTCAGGGCCGGTGAAGACTGTGGTGGTGTCTGCTGTGGAGTCCATCGCAGCCACTAACGCAAGACCCAGGATCTTGGATGACCGTGAGTAGATTTTGGATGATCAGGCACTAGTTTACTGGTAAAATAATATTTATATAAGATATTAGTGTTACATTGTATATTTATTTCTGAATAAGCATGTAAGTAAATAAATGTACTAGAGTGTTATAGGTATTTTATATTTTTGGGTAAGAAAAATGGGAATTTTTAGAGGTTCAATTAAATACATGCCAAATCTCTTTCATACTTTAATCTTCATTCCCTTTACGGTTTCCAGTATCCAGAGTAAAACTATAGGATATAAAAAAAAACAACTGTCCTCAATTCCAGCAATCACACCAGTGGAGCGTGCGGCTCTTCGCCGGGCAGCCATGAGCAGCATGAGTGACCTGCTGAAGAACGGCAAGTGCGTTGACCCTCAGCCGCGCTGGCTCATCGTGCGGCAACTGGCCCCGGCTGCCGACACCAGGTACAGTCAAGTCTTTTATATCTTCAACAGTTTTCAAATTCTTTACTTTATCAAGTCAGGACACATTGGTGTAGCCATTTTATGTTTTTTTTTTTCAAATTGATTTTTTTTAGCCTGTCAGTAATTTTTTTTATTTCGGTACGACGCAATAATATACAGGCTGTACCAGAATGATGTGGTCAAAATTGAGGAAGTGGTACAGACCACAGAACAGTAAATTACTGTTCTGTGGTACAGACCATCAGACTGAACAACTATCTCCATGGAACCAATATGGTAATCGTGAAATGAACTATCCCATACAATATTTCAATACCTACTCGACCCAAATGTATGGGACGACTCCCTGTACAATGCTTAGGCAGTAAAGCAGATTCTCTCATACAATGATCAAAGAAAAATAGCCCTTAATGTGACGAACATAAATGTGTTGGTGTTGACGAACAGGGATGTAGACTGTACAGACGCTAGGAAATCAAGCTACCCGAAACTGTCAAATTTTTCCCATCAACTTTGAACCTTATGCTTTAGCGGTAAAGTTGAAAATCTATTAAAGAAATTTGACAGATTGTAGTAGCTTGATGTGCTGGCGTCTGTACATCAACAGCTAATACGACCTTTTTGATTGATTGATATCTCCTGATGCTAAGTGGAGATCCTCGACGGTAGTGCTGGGAAGTAATCTATTCAGTCGGGACTTGAAAACGTTATACGGTTGGTACGTTAGCGTATCGATAGATTTGCGAGGGTACGCTGCGTTTGTCGAGGTCAGTCTATGGATGGTGAAATCCGGCTGTTACTAAGAAATTCCCAATGAAATAACACTTAGCTTGACCTGGGAATCGAACCCATGCTCAGCAGTCGCGCTTGCAACCACGAGACCAACGGGGCCCTCCGACCGATCTGTCTCCGCGAGTGTCGGATTCTCGTCTCTGAGGAAGTGACAGTGAGGGGACGGAGACTGCACCTGCGTGTGCGCACACACGCCTGCACTGTGATATCGCAGAAGACTGGTCTCCGCTGAGATAGGTCGCTATAGCCGAAATTTGGTCTGGAGGATTATATTTCAAACTAGCTTCTGCCCGCGACTTCGTCCGCGTGAAATTTCACCCTCTTAGGAGTGGAATTTCAAAAAACCCTTTCTTAGTGGATACCTATATACACTTCACAAAGAACACACTCCAAATTTTATGTCTCTATGACCAGCGGTTTAGGCTGTGCATTGATATAATCAGTCAGACAGGATCACAGGACTTTGAATTTTATATTAGATTATAAAAGTAAACCTAAGTACCTACCTAATAAAAAAAAACTCAATAACAGAAAATAAAATACCTACCTACCTAAATAAACCTATTTCTGATGATACGTGGCTAAATAATAACAGACGCACAGGTCGATCGATCAGGTTAAGCTACGCTTGCCGCGGTTGGTCTGTGGATGGGTGACCATCTTTACATATGGAGACCCCTCCGTGCCTCGGAAAGCACGTTAAGCCGTTGGTCCCGGCTGTCATTCGTGGATCTTTGACAGTCGTTACGGGTAGTCAGAAGCCCGAAAGTCTGACAACCAGTCTTACCAAGGGGTATCGTATTACCCAGTAACTGGGTTGTGGAGGTCAGATAGGCAGTCGCTCCATGTAAAATACTGGTATTCAGCTGCATCCGGTTAGACTGGAAGCCAACCCCAACATAGTTGGGAAAAGGCTAGGCAGATGAGGCAGATGATGAACTAATCTAAACTCAATAAATAAGCAAAATCCCTAAAAACTAATATCTATACGAATGACTAATGCTACCTAACAGTTTTATAAAATAACCTACGGTCACTACGTACACTATCAAATATACTATCCATACTTTAAAATTAAAATCTATACTTACTTATAAAAACGACTTATAAAAATAAACCTAAATAAGTCCACCTTAAACTGTACTTAGTAAAAACTAAAAGGAATAAAAAGGTCGCACTGAAAAGCACGTTTTGGAATTGCAAGTAGCAGTTAAAACATACAATTTATAGAATGCTAATATGAACGAACGCTCGCCTATTATTATTATCTTCGTCGTGTACTACGACAAACTTATTATTTGCGGTTGGTACAGTAATCGGGTCTAGGGATCGAACCGCAAAATTAAGTTTGTTTTTTATTGTATATTTTTTTCCGGGATAAAAAGTACCCAGTGTGGTGCCCAGGATATTAAAGAATAATTATACCAAGTGTCATCGTAATCGAACCGGTAGTTTTTGCGTGATGCCTGAACAAACAGACAGACAGACAGAATTTTTTTTAAATCACATTTTTGGGTTCTGTGTCGGTCTAATAACACAACAACTGATACCTATTTTATAAAAAACAACAAAATAAATTCAAATAAACTATTTAAAGACTAAAAGTCGCGCTGATAAGCACAGTTTGTTAATATCAATTATCGTCTGTCAATAAGGTCGAACGCTCTGAACGCATCAACAGCCAAATATTGAATGAAGCTCGCGCTCGGACCTCCCTTACCCTACCGCCGCGACCCGCGTCGAGCGCGGCAACCGTTACACAAAAATAATCCTTATGGCATGATTCAGTATTCACGCGCGACGGCGCGATGGCTTATTAGCGTATTTCATGTATAAGTTTGGTGTTTCTATACCGATTACTATGATTCTTTTTTTATTGAATAGGTAATAATATTATCTTCTTTTAATTAGGGATGAGTGAGAGTATTATAAACGTAAGAGTAAACAAATATAATCAGAAAGCTCCGAACTGCTAAGGTATCGGGAGTTACACGTGTTATTGTGAGTCAACCATAAAAGATAGACATATGCTGTAGTAGGATATTTTTTAGATAATTTTATGTAGAACATTTCCGTCATAAATGATTTCTATGTAGCTTTAACCATTAAGGCTGCACACGCGACGGAAGCTTAAAAAATGGAGCAACTTCTTCCGTTTTCCCAACATTTCCTCTCACTGCTCTGCTCCTATTCATTGTAGCGTGATGAAAAGTATACTATAACCTCCCCAGGAGTATGAAGAATAATTGTACCAAGTTTCGTTAAAATCCGTCGAGTAGTTTTTGTTTCTATAAGGAACATACAGACAGACAGACAGACAGACAGACAGACAGACAGACAGACAAAAATTTTACTGATTGCATTTTTGGCATCAGTATCGATCACTTATTACCCCCTGATAGTTATTTTGAAAATATATATCATGTACAGAATTGACCTCTCTACAGATTTATTTGTATAGATTAGTGATGGTGACTGTTTTCTTAACATATCAACCACTTCCGTGCCTCAGAGAGTATGTACAGCCGTTGGTCCCTCGGTCCTGTTGGTATTGCCGTCCTTTCAGATTATGAAAATGAGGGAGAGGAAGTGCATCTGTGTTTGCGCACACATTTGTGCACTATAATATCACCTGCATTCTTGGCCACTTTCCGTTTACCGTAATGACCGAAATGTGGGCAGCAGGATATTACTACTTTGGTCTGAAAATATCCCCCTTTTACTTGCAGATACTTGCCGCCATGCGTTCAGCTGCATCGCTGTGCCCCTGACTCCGGCTGCTGCGTCAATGAGAGCGACGTCTGCGCCCCAATAGAAGGCAAGACAGTAGTCTTACCATTCTACGTAAGTTTATTTTAATACATATCCGCAGTCCACTACTGGATACAATAAAATTGATAAGCACTTGTTCCCAGAAGGTTGATTCCCGTAATTAAAAACGTTCAAAATCTAGTCGCAATCTCATCTCAGCGATAATCTTTATAAAAAACTTGTCAAAAATGTAGGGGTTTTACAGGTATTTTTGACAGATTGAGACTGAGATCACTGTGAACGTTCCAAAAATTACGAGAACTGCCCCTCTGATATTCACAGCCAGTTCCATAAATAATAAAAAGGTTACCCAATGTACTTAGACAATTTTTATAATTCTTAAATTATTTGTTTCCTTACAGCTCCACAAAGCGCTAGGTCCAATGAGCGTGGTCAGAATGCAGTTCTTCAATCACACCCGATGCGCGTGCGTCTCCCGGGATACTCTGCAAATGACCATGCCCGCTACAGCTGGGAAAGCAAGCTACAGTGACAGTCAGGAGGAACTGGAGAGACCCTCGCGAAGAGCTCTGGTGGAGAGCCAGAACGACTGGAGGGCGCCGACCGAAGAACCTCATTTGGAAAAGGATGAGGAACCCACTCAATTACGCAGGTACCTAATTTAAGGCTTTTCAAAGAAATAATTCATGAGACCCATTATAATTAACTGACTTCAAAAATGAGGAGGAATTTGACTTTTTTTTTTTAATTTTCTTTTGTATGTAGGTATGTTACGCGATATCTCTGGCAATTGTGGATCGATTTCGAAAACTCCTTTTTTTTTAAAGATGCCTCTGGGGTAGTGGTTTCATATAAATTTTATTAACTACACATCGGTAGTTTTTGAGTTAGCTTCAATAATACATATTTTTTCAACTTAATTTAACTTATTGATGAAGTTATAATAACTTCCTGTCACTGATATTTACATAGCAACAAATAACTTTTTTACAAAAAAAAACAACAGACATAAAATAAACCACTACAAAGTGGAAAATAAATTTAATTTCGGAATTCGCTGGTAAAAACTTGGAACCTACGACACTGACTTTTAATTTTTACCTTATTTAGAATTTTGGCGGTGATGTGTGATAATAAATCATCCTCTAATTACAGATGCACCTGCCCAGCGCTGTTCCTAGCAAGCATGACAGACAACGAGCCTTGTTCATGTGTTTGCGACTGGCATGACGCGGGCCGCCGCCGCGACTGTCAATACCTGGCCAAAGGCAGAGAACACTTCGGGCTTCGAGACAGAGTCTGCGTAGCGAGAGGAGACTGCACTCCCCCCTCCTGCGAGTACGGCGCCTACGACAGAACTGTAGGCAAGTGCCCTCTACGAAGGTATAGGAGGATGAGGTACCACTCTCGAGGCAGATACCAGGAGAAGACAATGGTGGTGTGAGGGAATGGAGGAGTTTGGTTGTAGGTATTCTATGGTATTATGCAAGCAGTAGGGGATTTGGGGGCAGTCTCTTGACTCTGACTAAAGTTCTGCCAGCTCTTGTTTTGACCTGAATAAAATTTTACTAGAGCTATAGAAATTATGGCATTTGTTGGTTTATAAATCAGAATTTTGTAACCTGAAACAGTAATCGTAACTGTAGTTAGAGCTCGGTAATAGAGTGGATTTTCTTATTTAACCCTGTGGAGAAGCTCGAGTAAGTTTTAAACTTGTAGAAATTCTATACCTAATGTTAAATAAGTCGCCAGCTCACTGCGCACGAGTGCACGGCGAATGGTTAGTGAGTTGTTTCAAGTTGACTTCCCTTTCATAACCTACTGCAAGTGCCTTAATGTGCAACAGAATAGTTTCTTTATTTTTGCTCCCAACGGGCTGGGGGATTATAATTTTTATGTAGGTATTCTAACTACCTATATTAATTATAATCATGAGAAAAATAAGTATTTCTTGTCGAGATGACAATGCGACAATATATGAAAACACTGGCGATACTCATGCCTATGAGTATTATGGAACTATCAAATAAATCTTAGCATTGAGATTAAAAAAGTGATTTTTTCAAAGGCTGTGGGTTTTGTCAATCGTTGACTAGCTATATTGACTACACAATTTGTTATATTTGATTGAATTTTCGTACACAGACTGGTATCAGATAGAAGCAGTATAATTTATTGTCGTATTGTCGTCTCAACCTTGTATAATATTAATGTAGTAATGACATTGGAAATTTTCGCCATTTACCTAATAATTACAATGTAAACTACAGTATGTTTAACGAGTCCCCTATTTGTGCAAGTGAAGTAATAAATGAGACTGCTTTTTGCATATATTAATTGTCTACTATGTATTTAAATATTAATTTTATGTGCATTATGTGAAAAAACACTGTCCGACCCGTGCTGGTTGCAATCGTTTCAATACCTTTAATTTTTCAATCGAACATTCAACCCACAATCTTGATAGCGAAGGGCGGTCCCAACCGGCAATAGGCGCTGTCTAATCAATCTAATTATACGAGCGACATGCGTTGACGGCTGTCGCCGACACGCGTCGATGGTAGCAGTTGGCTTTGTCGACGACGCGTGTCGCTCGTATGTATGCACACTAAACGGTAACACGCTTGGTTTGTATTAAAGTGTTGACATAGCTACCTCTAGCCGTCCAGGCCCTGTGGTATGGACACTAGTTCTTTATAAGCACTAGCGTCTGCTGTCAAACAAAATCCTATATACTTTCAATTTATTCATGATTTATATGCTTTTAGGTGTGTAAGTGTTAGCAATACTTAATGTCGGGTCAGACAGTGTTTAATAACAAGCTGTACCTACTTCGTGCCATATTTTATATTTGAGTCAAAATGGTATATTTTCTATTTCGTGCTCAATAAAGGATGTATTAGGTAAATTATGGAACAATAAGCTGCCGAGGGCATAATAATCATCTGTTAGAAAAGTAGGTATCTATCTATACGGCTTTATAGAGAGTCGTTTTTATTATTGGAAGTGTCGAAAATGTTCTTAAGTAACTTTTTCGATCTTTGTATCCTGCTTATGCGTATAAAGTTTCATAAAAATCGGTTAATTCATGTCGAAAAATAAGGGCTTTATAGTTTGTATGAAATGCCGTACGGCGTAGACGCTCTTAACGTCCCAATAATCTATATCAGTACCGATCTGTATAATTTTATTATAGTGGCAGTTATAATTTAATATTCTGACTACCATTAGTAGCCATCTTTCAATAGCTTATTGGGTTTGACCGTTAGTGAAGTTCCAATGGGAGTTTTTATAAAAAGTGGTACTTATAGGAGTTAAGAGGTCGAGCATAATATTTTTTGTAACGTTTGTCAATCTGGAAAAGATTCGATTATTTATAAGATGATTAATATTAAGTTGTAAATAAACTTGATTTTAAAGTAAGACTTGTTTTCTTCTCAATAAAATGTCTCTATAAATAAAATAACCTACTAAGTATCACAATATTTTGTCATTTTCTAATATAATATGGTATTCTCATTATCATGTCGGCACCCAGTCTTAACCGGATGCAGCTGAATACCAGTTAATTACATGTAGCGACTCAGACTGTCTATCTGACTTCCACAATCACTGGGTATCACGATACCCCTTGGTAAGACGTTCAGGCTTTCGGGATTCTGACTACCCGTAACGACTGACAAAGATCTGCAAATGACAGGCGAGACCAACGGTGTAACGTGCTTTCCGAGGCACGAAGGGTCTCAATGTGGATGGTCATTCATCCAGGAACCGACCGCGGCAAACGACCGACCCATGCGGATGCGGCTGTTATTATTTAGCAACAAGTTCTATTTGGTAAAGCACCTGTCTGGGTTTGAACCCATGACCTACCTTTCAACCGCGAAGGAAAACATCGTGAGGAAACAGGCACGTCCTAGAACCAAAAAATCGAAGACATGTGACATCTACCAACCCGCACTGGGCCAGCGTGGTAGGCCTGTGTCCCAGCAGTGGGAACATTATACAGGCTGATTTATATGCTTTAGGGTAGTCTCATGCACTAGCTAGTAATTGGCTTACCACGATTCCAATATATGCAGACAAACCATACCATAGGATATCACCATGTGTTAACTAACACACTTACTGTAAATATTTTTTTCAGTTTGTCTTCCAGTTGGTACGTAGGTACGAAGTATTGTGTCCATACTTTCGTTTGTTAGTAAGAAAGTGAGTGTGTGTGTGTGTGTGCATATATGCACAACTGTCATTATAGACGTCATTAAGTACCTAGGTATATAATTTCTTGAAAGTCATTGCATGAAGATATTTATCCAAGTGTTATATGTACCTACAAAGTAAATAATAAAATTTTAATTATGAAAAATATAATTAAAGCAAGTTGCTCTTGTCTGTACCTATTAAACAAATTTTAAAAGCATGGGGTGGTGCTAGGACAACCATAATATATTATTGAAATAAAGCGTTAGCGTCCAGTCTTGAAGGTGCTTTCTCTTGCTTTGCTTTTCCTACATTTCAGAACCCCTATACCTATATATCACACACACACACACACACACACACACACACACGCATATATCACCGGCAAACAGTCCAATAACTTGCCAAAAACAAAAAAAAAATAACGGATAAATATTACGTACCTTGGGCAAGGAGTAAGTTTGGCAGAAAGCACTAACAACAGAATGCCAATTCTCGTAATTTAAAACGTTCAGTAAGTCGCAGTCTCAACAAATGTCAAAATCTTGTCCAAAATGTAGGGAAATTAGAGGTGTTTTTGACAGGTTGAGACTGACACTGTGAACGTTCTCAAAATCGTGAGAATCAAAAGAGAATGGGTAAGATCGTACCCAGACACAAAGTTAATTGTAGCATTATGAACTATGTTGAATTTTGTTGTCCTTAGAGCGTAGTTTAATTAATACTAGGAAAGCAATATGTCTGAATTCACTTGGAGAAAAAATATAACTGAGAAAGTAAGATTAATTTAATAAAAGGAAATATTTACCTTTTTGTTAAGATCTATTATCTATAATAGAATTATCTAGATCACGGCTACTGATGATGGGCCCCTTTAGAACTCCAAAAACTTTTTGCGCTTCTAATAATGTGCATTTTGTTTTTATATTTGTGCCTCTGTTATATCTTTCTGTAATTTTGAGAGGTGCACACATTGGCGTAGCTAGAGATTTTGTCTAGGGGGCCACCTGAACTAACCACAGTCATTTAATGACTGATGAAATGATTAATACTTAAAATTTTTTTTTGTTCATTATGTCATGTGTTTTGTATGTTTTACTTATGTTCAATTTTCTTTTTCTTTTCATTATTGTAAAAACTAAGTGAACATTGTTTGTAGTCTAACCCTCTTACTAATAAACGTTATAAAGCGTCTGTATTACCTACACAACGCTTTGTCTTCTTCTTACGAAAGTCAAATTACTGACGACTGAAAGAGAGAAATCGGTACACGTAACATTCATCTGATATAAGTAATACGTTTATTAGCAAGGCGGTAAGTTTTCCCATGCTGATCCTTGTAACTGGAGAATCTTCGACCCCTGTCATACAGGATGTCCTAGTTCAGGGATCGAGGCCTCAATGACGTGTAGGTAATGAAGTTTGGAAATAAAACTATTATTACGATCGGACGAGACAAGCGACAAAATATAGAATATTACATCGGCTTCATAATCAGCTCTTAGAATGCAACAATATCGGATATGTCTTGCGTTAATGTGTAGGTAACCGGATTAATGCACATTATGAAAGTAGTTTGTTCAGAATAGATTTTTGTAAATTTTAATATGGGATTTTTTTATCCCAAAACTAATTTAATCTACGTTAATTACAGTCATCCTTCTGCTGTATAGTCCAAAGACTCCAAACAAAGCAAATTGCACGAAATACGGTACCTTCTACGCTACACTCTAATACGTGTGCGACTGTGTGATTGCGTAGACTTGTAATGCGACCACAATATTCTCCCAGAACTAGTATACCTAACTAATTTAATAAATAAACAATGTTTTAAACATAACTAGTTTCTGCCCGCGACTTCCTCAGCGTAACATTTCTTGTTTTCCCGACCTACCCCGTCGCATCGCATCGCCTGCTCGCGAGATTAGTTCGTTTTCGCGTTCCTTCTTACTTTTTTTTTTGGTCAGCTCCTAAGAGTAATAGCGTGATGTTAAATAGCCTTCCTCAAAAATTGGGCTATCAAAAGCAAAAATAATTTTTAAAATCAGACTAATAGACAACTAAAAGTAGTTCCAGAGATTAGCACGTTCAATCAAACATACAAACAAACTGTTCAGCCCCATTTTTGGTATAGATAGCAAAAATTCACTGTTCGTATTGATGAAAACATGATAATATTTGCGGAACGCCCATGGTGACCGCAGATCCTGCAGATCTCTTGCCATTAACAGCAACCCTCTGAATTCTGTTGTTCAGATAGGAAGTCAGAAGTTCGAGAGCCCCGTCCCTCATGCCAATTGGTACAGTTTTCTGAGCAACATGTTCGTCAGGAAACTCTACGCAATCGTGTCGACTCAACGCAGTTTCAGAGATGGTCTTTTGAGTAATTGTAGGTCTACAATTCCATATAATATGCATCAAGTGCATTATGTATTGCAAACATTCTTGAACCATCTACAGTCAGTCAGTCAGTTCAGTCTACAGGAAGGTCGAGTATAAATTAATTACGTTTCAATTTACTTTTCGGTCCCGTGTTTGCGCAGGTGTAAACTAAAAGCTAAACTAATATTCGGATCATATAAAAGACTGTGTTCTGTGACCGAAGTTACAAGTTGCTCATTTACGGGTTACAAAGTCGTGCTACAGCAAACATTGTAACAATTAATTTTATCTTCGAAAATGAAGACAGCTCTGTTATTAGTCGTCGCAATCGTAAGTACATTATTTTCTTCAATTTAAAGATGTCCGGCTCGTTGATTACCTACTTCTGCTTAGAATGGAGCTGGAAAGGGCGAGATGCACAGATCATACTTTTGATATTACTTAGCTAAGTAAGCGTCGCATACGAATATGCCCATTAAACGCGTAGGAATAAAGTTCTACGTAGGAAACGCTTGCTCAGCGGAGTCAAAGTAGGTACAGTCTGCGAATCTTACCATAACACCAGACACTATCACAATCTGAATCATTTTGAAGGATATTGGTAATCTATTGCTGCTTTTATGTTCGAAAAATTTGTCTGCTCAACAACGTAATGAACGCAATGAATGTTGTTGAACTGTCAATATGAAAGCCGTTTCTAGTGATAGAGTGCTACGTAGTTACCCCGCCGGTTGCTGAAATGAGAATTTTGAATTTCGCGGGCTCAGTAAACTGTAGGTTGACGTTTATAACTTCTAATTCTCAAATCAGAAACCGGGTGTTCGCCTCGAGCTCGCAGAGTAGTGCCAAAACATGAAAATATTCAATTACACTAAGTACCTCTATTTGAATAGATGTCTGATATGTCTGTGATGGATAAAAACAATTTTTTTAAACTGATATTTGAAGTCACTATCCTATCCTACTCGTGGCCGACGCGACGACCAAAATGTTTTTATATAAGACAGAATGAAAGTACGTTTCTTTGCGGCAAACATGACGCATAAAAAAAACAGAAAAAAAAAAAAAACAATTTTGAGAAAACACGCGTCACATCCACGCAAAACAGCCATCGTTCAGCATAATGCTATGTTATGTATGTGTTTAATTTATTGTTTTATCATGTTAAGATATCGATATCGTCTGTGTAGTTTCGCTAGCTAATTTTTGACCCTGTATTTATGATCATGTTCAAGTATTTGTAGCAAAAAGGTGTTACAGGTACACTCATAAGATTATGAAAACCGTAGATAAAAACTATCCTCAGAACACAAACGCACTAAAATAATCTGATGCAGTGACAGTTGAACGGACTTGTTATTACACTTGTGCTACGAAAACTATGCTCACTGCTACCACATAAAGGCGATATATAAATGTTAAGTTGCGACTACGCACGGAAGGGCGGTTGACTGTACCTACGCATGATACCTATTACCTACTACCCGAGGGGCAATTCTCGTAATTTTAAGAACGTTCACAGTGTGATCTCAGTCTCAATCTGTCAAAAATAGGTACCTCTAATTTCCCTACATTTTTGACATTAATTATCGCTGAGATGCGATTATGACTAGATTTTGAACGTTTTTAATTACGAGATTTGGCCTTCTGATCAGCAGTGAATTAAATTGTTACAGGCGGCTTTAGCGTACGCTGAAGCAGATGTGGTTTCCGACACGCAAGGTGCAGAGGTCAGAACTGACTACGAGTCACCCAACGCGGTAACAGGTAAAACTTTCGCCTCGTTAGCCCGCCCACATCCGCACGGTCGGATTTTATCGCGCACTGGATTTTTAAGTTTCGGTCTTGAGTTGAGCGTTGAGAATCCAACAGAGCGGATCTCAGCGCGCCATAAAATCCACTATTGGATTTTCAACTCTCGGCGCTAAGCAGCGCGCGAAAAAAAATCGCCGCGGATAAAACGTGCTCGTGCAAATCTGGGCTTAGATGTAACGAACAAAACTATCTCAAAGTCAAACGACGCGGGCAAAGCCAAAAAGTCCGATCTAGGAAGACGAGCACTCGCAGAAGTAGAAGAAATAGTAAAAGATGTAAGACACGGCGCGGGAAATCTAATACCAGCTGGTCTATTCTGTTCAAACCTCGGCGTGAAAACTTAGGTGAAGTGAGCTGTCATTCCACCTGATGCTACGGACTGACACTGATGACAGCTCACTTCACTTCAGTTGTCACGGTGACGGTGATATTTTAACAGGCATTGGCAGGAGTGTCAAGTGGAGTGGGAAACTTATTAGGAAGTACTGGGCCCGCATGGTATATTGTAGCCCACTCCCTCTTGAAGAGATGAGGCCTGCGTCCCAGCAGTGGGAACATTATAGGCTGATTATTGGGTTGGAGGGGGATAAAGATCTGGGACTTTTCGTTTTTTTTTTTAGGACATTTACTAGTACTGGGTTAACCTTGTAATAACAGCCGCACTGGTCGATCGATCAGATTAAGTTACGCTTGCCGCGGTTGGTCCGTGGATGGGTGACCGTCTTCGTATACATAGTTGGGAAAAGGCTAGGCTGATGATTTTATTGAGTTAACCCTGTCTATAGAAACCATTTAATACTTACTATTACTTTAGCTATTTTAAAGCATTATTTATTTTGATATCTATAAAGCAAATGAAACGAATCGTCTGGAAGACCTAGAAAAGGAGCGCCAAATACGCAAAAGTGACCCAAAGAGCCTTCATACAATGATGCTGAAAACTCTCCTGTAATAACACGGTATGACCGGGTTTGTACAGGAGGAGTCCTTTCAGGACCAAGTTTGGCTCTGTTAGTCATCAGAAAGCTCATGAAAGGAAAGAACATTAGTCTGGATACTCTGGGCCTCTGTCACCGGATACGGGGAAGAGGGTACTCTGTCTTGCTCGCTCCGAGCACCGCGCAGGCGCAGGGGCGTAATACGTGCAGCGGCAATTGTCAATTCAAATATTTTCCCTGAAAGGTCTCATCTCGGGAATCGAAACCAGTACTACCCTTAGGAACTCGAGTGGTGTTTAATTACTTACAGATAGAAATTTTCACTAAAAAAACCTTTGCAAATCCACCGAAAATTAAAAAAATGTACATTTCGGCTGACGTTTTTTACCGTGTATTGTCCAGACGGTAAAAAAAAGTAATTTCAAAAGTAAAAGTGTGAGTAAGTAAGCTCTCAATTCATTGTAAGGAAGTCTTAGATTTTCCAATCCCTAGTGTCAAGCAATCATTTAATTTCCCTTCATCACTGTCAGTAAACTCGGTAGTTTTAATTATTATGTAGGTACCTAATATGAGTAGGATAAGAGCAGGTACGGCAGGGTATCTGTTTGGGTTATCCCCATTTACCTACCTGCAGCCGTCTGCGCTCGAAGTCCAAGTTGGCGGATTTCAGATGGGCAATGGCAGGTTTGCCGTGAGCTGCAGTCTTAAATAAGACTGCAGCTCACGGCAGAAACGGTACGAAATCTGCATATTGCAGCTTTTCAATATGCATCTATTTTTCCTGAGGAAGTAGTAAAGAGGATGTCTTGTGTCGGTCAGTTGTTCCTTCTTTTTCAGAACTTCGGAGGAAATATATCTGCTTCCAGGTTGATCTTAAGATACACCATTATAATATAGAAATCAAATCAGGTGGACTTCAGTCGATTGCGAACAGTTTGTACATGGAAAGTAATCTCACAACGATAATGATGTTGACTGTCTCGTATGCCAATCGCTGCTGACAAGTCGACTAAGCAACAGGTTTTTGATTGGCCTTGTACTCATCTTCGAAGAATCGTCTAAGTCGAAGAATCGGGTCGTTGCCGTGTGTTCCAGTAGACGATCCCGTCCCGCCAATACTTTCATAAAAAACGAAGATACGTACACGTGCGTAGCTTAGAGGTGGGCTGCTGTAGAGCGGCGCCTTACAACCGTCAAGAAATAACGTTACCTACCTACATCTCATTTAATTAACAATTTGCACTTATACAGGTTGACTTGTAATTTGTTTGACGTATTCCTTTCAGGACGTGATAGTGTGACTCATTTGTAACAATTAAGCACCCCATAAAGCATAAGCGAAAATTCATGGGATTCGAGAAAACCAAATTTTCAAAAATGTAAAACAGTTTTGAAGGAAGAAGTTTATTAACCATTTTCTAAACGTTTACTTACGTGAACTTTGACACCAGTTATCTCAAAATGTTACTATGAGATTATCCCCCTTTCTAATAAACCTTGTATAGCGTCTGTATAGTTACACAACGCTTTGTCTTCTTCTTTCGAAAGTCAAATTACTGACGACTGAAATAGAGAAATCGGTGTGTAACTATTCATCTGATATAATACGTTTATTATTAAGGGGGTAAGAGTACAAATTACATTAATTAGGGAAGACAGCTTCATTTAATCAGCTATCTAAAGAGGTTTACATTCAAAATTATGGGTAAAATAATTTATGGTGGTATGGTTTTTTTCTTTCACTTTTTTAAATACCTACTGCAACAGTTTGGTAGTCCCTGATGTCAGGTGCAAGTGAATTCCACCCTTTAGGCGCGATTGGTCCAATTCGCGATTAGTCCAATTCACCTTATCACAACCGCACCGCGTGCACGGTGAAGGAGTAGAAGTCAGTGGAGTGGCGAGGAGACTTAAATAAGTTACAAAGATGCGACTTGCAAGGCGCATCTGAAGGACGAGCGTAGGAAAAGCGCTCCCGCAAATATGACTACTACTACTATTTGTATAATTTCATTTTTACAGGTATCGGTAATACACTTAATCGTAAACAGAAGCTTTCCCTATTTCCAATAACTAATAAAATAGTGGGAAATTTAGTTGAAGCAGCGGGGGAGGTCAAAAAGGATGTTGAAAAAAAATTGGAAGACATCATAGATATCAAAGAAAGTATTAAAGATAAACTGGAAGATGGTCTCAACAAATTGAAAGAGACCAAGGAAGTTTTAATCAACAAACTGAAAGACGTCTTGGAAAATCTTTTCAGCAAATACAAAGCTGTTCTCAGCGAACTTGGAGACATCAAGAAACAAATTATCGACGAACTGAAAAATTTACTGGAAGATATTCTCAACAAAGCAGAAAGTGATCACAGCGACCTAGAAAGCGTCAAGGAAGAAATTTTCAAGAAATTTAAAAAAGCTGTGGAAGCCATTATCAAAAAAGTTAAGAGTGGTAACAGTGAACTGAACGACTTCAAGGAAGATTTTTACAAAAATCTGGAAGACATAATTGATTCATGGTATAAAAATATTCTCGCTGTGAAAGATAGCGCTAAAGATAAACTGGAAAATATTCTCAACAAATTGAAAGAGACCAAGGAAGTTTTAATCAACAAACTGAAAGACATCTTGGAAAATCTTTTCAGCAAATACAAAGCTGTTCTCAGCGAACTTGGAGACATCAAGAAACAAATTATCGATGAACTGAAAAATTTACTGGAAGATATTCTCAACAAAGCAGAAAGTGCTCACAGCGACCTAGAAAGCGTCAAGGAAGAAATTTTCAAGAAATTTAAAAAAGCTGTGGAAGCCATTATCAAAAAAGTTAAGAGTGGTAACAGTGAACTGAACGACTTCAAGGAAGATTTTTACAAAAATCTGGAAGACATAATTGATTCATGGTATAAAAATATTCTCGCTGTGAAAGATAGCGCTAAAGATAAACTGGAAAATATTCTCAACAAACTGAAAGAGACCAAGGAAGTTTTAATCAACAAACTGAAAGACGTCTTGGAAAATCTTTCCAGCAAATACAAAGCTGTTCTCAGCGAACTTGGAGACATCAAGAAACAAATTATCGACGAACTGAAAAATTTACTAGAAGATATTCTCAACAAAGCAGAAAGTGATCACAGTGACCTAGAAAGCGTCAAGGAAGAAATTCTCAACAGATTTATAGAAGCTGTAGAAGCCATTATCAAAAAATTAAACACTTGTCCGAGTGCACTGAAAGACTTCAAGGAAGATCTTTACAACACAGTGAAAGACTTAATTGATTCATGGTATAAAAATATTCTATAAAAAAAACCTTGGTAGCTTCGTGGGTTTAACAAAATCATGGCTTTAGTTATATGAATAGATTGAGTTAACGTGTTTGCTAAACTTCTGTGTGCTTAGCGCAGTTAATATTTATTACTTCTAGAACTTTCTAAATTATTCACACGGGACCGTGTGAATAATTTCGAAAGTTCTAGAAGTAATAACAATAATAAGTAATAATAAGTCAGAACAATCAACACATCAACAACCAACACGTGCAACCATCACCGTTCTTATGAATTAGCGGACAAGCGTAAACAGCTCTGGTGGGAATACGTGGACTCTGTGTTTGTTCTTAGCAAGGTGCAGCAATAATGGTGACATGAGGGTCATCAACAAACAAGAACTGTCTTACGCTATATAAACACTTCGAGTAGTTTCAAGTTCGTCATCATCAGACAGCGAAAAAGCTAGTGGTTACTCCAGATCACAAAGACCATGGCAGCGACACGAAACCTACGGCATTGCAGTCTCGCCAATCAACATCAACACGCATCGTGTCATTGGATGGTTCAGCAGTCAAAACTTCTTAGAAGAAAACATTTCATGAAAGTATTTAGACTGCGAGAGAAGAAAACATACCTTAAGTCAAGAATCCAGTTTCCTTACATCTTAAGAAGTAGAAACGGGGCGCTTGACGGCTTCTTCATCGCAAACTAGGAGGTATGTGAATAGTTACAAAAAAATTATAATTATGGGTCATGTTTTTTTAATAGATTCAGGTGAACACCGTTGTCGAATTTTTGTGTATGACTGACCGAGAGCAGAGGCGTTATTCAAAAAGCGTTCAAAAATTAAACATCTTACAGCTTTTCCGGGGATGTGAGCAAATACTGAGCGTGCCGTCACTGATCGAGCCAACAATGGGTCCTGTAAGCTTGCGCTGCTTTCGCAACCAGCATCAACTGATCCAACTTAAAGTACCCTCAAACGTGACAAAGATGATCTAACTTACCCAATATTTTTCACAGAAATCCAAAAATCAGTCGCAGCAGACCTGGACCTTAAGATGCTCATGATGGAAGACGGAACACCGAAAGGAAAGTGCTACTGCTCATGCAACCTCAACAACCAGCCTGTTTTCATGGAGATAGACTCTTCTAATCTACCCGGAACGTATGCCCTGGTATAGTGTTTGTTCATAATGTGCATTTAAATAATTTCTAGTAACTCGCCTTGAAATTTTTTCTAAGCAATATGACTGCGCTAAAATTAAACAGAAATAATATGTACTTATATTCAAAATTCTATAAAATCTTTAGTTAATTTGAAAATAAAAATAAAACTTGCATTGTTATACATAGTCGTTTTGTTATACACCTATTGAGTGGTTTGTACCCCGAGCGCTATTTAGGAAGATGTGCGATTTTACACAAAAGTCAGTTATGCTGAACCGATATCTATTTTGTCGTCAACAGTTTTCAAACGATAGGTTTTATAGAGTCTACTGTTTGGTTTTCTAAAACTTTTGTGACTCGGGGATTGTCTATAAGTAGGTTGATAGTAGGAAAAGTAAAACAAAGGCGAATGATTACAATTAGACATATAATTAAGAAGAGATAGCGGTCAGTTAGGCGGCCAGCGTGCAGAGCATGGCGGTGCCGCGCTTGACCCAGAAGTCGGCGGACTCCTTGCCGGCCGGCAGGTCGCAGGCCACGACGAACGCGCCCATGCGCAGTGGGTAGTAGTAGCACGGACACGTGTACCGGTCTGCGGGACGACATTAAAAGGCCATTACACGATTTCTCGGACCCTGCCCGCAGGAACAGGGTAAAGAAAGAAAGTAAAAGAAAGAAAAATTTATTCAGTGGCATTACAACAAAAAAAAAAAAACATCTTAAAACTATAAAAACAGAAAACAAAGATCATAAATGCCTAAGGGCCTCAGCTCAGCATAAGGTCAGATGACAACACAAGTAGATAGTGGGTGTAAAAGAAACAAGGAAACAGGGAGCCAATTTTTTGACGTATAGATAAAGTCGCTTAACTGAGACCTTGCCTGAGGCAGCAGCGCGGTGCGGGAGGGGTGTGGTGACGTGATGCGAGAGCGAGCGTGATTCGTCAACTTGTGACAACTATCACCCCTCCCGCACCGCGCAGCTACCTCAGTCAAAAGTATCTAATGAAAGGGTTAACGAACTATGTCCAGGTTAGACTCTTGCTAGGGTAATCACGCACTAAGGGGAACTAGCAACACATAACAAATCTCCATAGCTTCCTGTGGGTAACGGCCGCGACTTACCAGTCGTGGGTTCAAACCCAAGCAGGCACTTTACTTTGTCTAAATTATTTCACCGCCACTGCTCTCAAAGCGGTGAAGGAAATTATCGTGAGGAAACCGGCATGTTCTAGAACCAAAAATTCCAAGACATGTGACATTCGCTAACCCGCACTGGGCCGCCGTGGTGGATTATGACCTAAGAGTTGTATTGATAATTTTTATAATTCTGTGAATTGTGTGACTTACTGCGCACGCGCTTGCCGGTGATGCGCACGGGCTTGAAGTGTATGGGCGACATCGGGAACACCAGCTGCATCGGCAGCGGCTCCTGCAGGCAGCCGTCCTTGCGGAGCCACGACGCGCCCTCCAAGTACTGCCCCCTGCGCATGTGCACACACAGGTGCCGTATTATAAAAATTCGAAATTTAGAAAAGGGATGCTATTTATCAAACGCAATCAGAATGTTGCGTTGAGAGCTCAGGTTTGGTTGGTGGTTTGCTTAAGTCGTGGGTTCGTACCCAGGCAGGGGCTTCACTTTGTGTTATTTGTTTGATCACCATTGTTCTCAAAGACGGTGAAGGAAAACATCGTGAAGAAACTGAAATGCCTTAGGACCAAAAATTCGAAGACTTGTGACATCCGCCAACCCGTTCTGGGCCAGCGTGGTGGATTCCCTCTCACAAAGGCCTATGTCCCAGCAGTGGGAAAGTTAGAGGCTGGTTACGCTAATCGGAATGTTCGGCCATAAAAGTGATGAATGAAGGGTAATTGTATGCAGCTGAGTTGTAATTGTATGCAGCTGAGTTGAGGATGCCAAGAGGGATATGTGGTGTTACGCCAATGGATAGAATAAGAAATAAGTATACACGAGTGGCAGGGAAAACGACGCGGTTATCAAAATTAAAATCAGCTGTTTCGTAGAAAAGTACAATACCTACGCGGTCAAAATATACGGAACAGCGAATTTATTTTTAATACCCGGCGAAAATTTTCAACGCAATCGGTCCAGAATCATGTATTGAATACATGGTACAAGGCTGCGCGTCGATGTCCCTACCAACCTGTAAATGAGGAAGTCTGAAAGAGACACTGGTTGACTAAAAACTGAAATCGATTGTCGACTGTCGTGGTACTCGTATAATATGGGATGTGAAGCGGTGTTTTAAGAAAAATGTCGTGCGAAAAATTTTGATTATGAATATGGATAGCTATAGTAGTAGGAGAAGATAAAAGGGTTTAGAACCTTAGTGGAATAAGCGACCCGTCGCCATTTTGTTTTTTAGGGTTCCGTATCCAAAGGGTGCCAACAGGGGGTCCTGTTGGCACCCTTTGGCCTGGGTACAGACGGACAGCGGACCCTTAGTAGTAGGGTTACTACTGAAAGGGTTTGACTTTGACTTTGACTTGGAACCGTAATAGGTAGACGCAAAAAAACTTCACAGAGTGTGTGTACTACTATGGCCGCTATAACAATAAACAATAAAAAACGTTTTACAAAAAAAAATACCGACTTTCCAAAAAAAAAGCACTACAAAATGAAAAATAACTTTAATTTCGAAAGTCGGTGTCGTTGGTTCCGCAGTCGTTTTTTTACCACCATATGGTTCCTGAAAACGTCCAATGGCATCGCGGAAGACCCAGCCGTAGACGGCGGGACGAACTTGACCCCTATAGTATGAGGGATTGGTCCATATTGGGTCAGGGTCGAGTTGAGTGGAAAAAGGAAAGGGAGACAATTGCCCTGAAGTGGGACATACGGGCTGATAATAATTTATTGAAATTGTAATAATTGCCTCAGATATACGTTTTTGTTTGTTCAAGTGTTTTCTACCAGTTTTATCAAATCAAATCAAATCAAATCAAATCATTTATTTCTTTGCAAACATGGGTATAAGTTCATAGGTGTTTTCATAAAAAAAGTTCTCCATATTTTACCGTCACCTGGGCATGCAAAGTGTACATTTCAAATAAAAAATCAAAAAATAAAAGTCAGCGTGGTTAAAAAATTAGAATAAACATAAAAATTAGACAATGAGAGAATCACAATAATTATTATGTCAATCAGAGTAGGTAACAGTATGTCAATCATTTAGTGAATCATCATTAAGAAAATCGTCAATCGTGTAATAAGTTTTCATAATAAAAAAATCGTGTATCGCCCTTTTAAATTTTATTGTGGTCATATTTTTTATAATATTAGGTAATCTATTAAATATGAGTGGGGCAATACCAAAAAAACTTTTTTTCATTAGTGCCGTTTTACATTTTACTTGACATAATTGATTGTTGTATTGGGTCCTTATTGGATTTTTTCTGACCTCTGATAATTTTTTAAATAGATGGGGGTTACATTTCACAAACAAAGCCGTTTCCATTATATATAAACAAGGTAAAGTTAAAATTTTTAACGATTTAAAATAGGAAACACAGCTATCAGTTGTCTTAAGACCGCACATTGACCTGATGCATCGCTTCTGCAGTCTAAATACCAGCTCCCTATCAGTGGACTGCCCCCAGAAAATGATGCCATACCGCAAAACAGAGGCAACCAAACCATGGTACGCCGCTAAAAGAGCCTGACTGTTAACTTTTTTTGAGAGTTGAAAAAGTGCATAAGCCGATTTGCTAAGTTTCTTACATAGTTCTTCAACATGCGGCTTCCATGTAAGTTGGCTATCAATTATAATGCCTAAGAACTTAGCCTTAGTAGTTTCTTCAATATCAGAGCCCTCGTAGGAAATGCTAACATTTGGATTTTCACGGCGTTGATAAAAATGCATGACTTTTGTTTTGCTGAGGTTTATGACCAAATTATTATTATTTAACCAATGTATAATGTCACTTAGGCAAGTATTAATGTCATTATTGTAATTATTTGAATTAGAGAGAGAATTTTTATACCTTATTATAGCTGTACTGTCATCTGCAAAAAGAACCATTTTGTTGGTTGTTGCTTTCGGGAGATCATTTATGTATATCAAAAAAAGTGGCGGACCCAATACACTACCTTGTGGGACGCCATATTTTACATGTCTTGATCTTGATAAATGTATGGTTTCTAATTTAGTTTTAGGACATATCCTAGAAATTTCTGTGTTATCGTGCGCAGCAACTTTGGATAAACATCAAAATAGCGATGAGTGACTGTGTAGGTACTTATTTTACTATCAAAATGGATAAATGCTCACCAAAAGAAATATAACCTAAGTATGCCGTTTATATAGTTATGTTACGTCGTGATAGGCCTATGACTGATCTCATTTGTGTTTACATACCAATTCGCAGATTTTTACGTAGAGCAGCTGCCCGTGCAATATTATCTCAACACAGTCGACCTCGTATTTGCTTTACCACTTCTGACGACAAGGGAAGGGAATAACCTGCCTAGCATAATCCTATAATGTTCCCACTGCTGGGAGACAGGCCCCCTCTCCGAGAGGGAGTGGGCGGTAATATACCACGTATGAGCAGTGCGGGTTGGTAGATGTCACATGTCTTCGAATTTTCGGTTCAAGGACATGCCGGTTTCCTCACGATGTTTTCCTTCATCGTTTTGAGAGCAGTAGTGATGAAATTATTTATACAAAGTAAAGCGGCTGTTTGGGTTCGAACCCACGACCTATAAGTTGTAAGACGGGGCCATTACAAATGGGCCACCACTGCTCTTCTCGTCTGACAATACTCTCAGTAAATAGAAAGTTCACAAAGATTAAATTTAGGGTGCTTAGTAACGTAACTATGGGGTCGACTAAACGTGATGGTAACTGTAAGTAAAGTAAGCAATTGCTTCTTAAATAAAGCAAAATATTTAATTGTTCCTCTAAAATTTTATGGCCTTCTATGTAATACTAGCTTCTGCCCGCGGCTTCATCCGCGTGAAATTTCACATGTGAATCAAATGCATCCTCTAAATATGTCTTTGTAAACAGATTTTATACATTTTTAGACCCATTTCTACATAATAAATTAAATAGGAAATTAAGTATCTATAAATTAAATAATTACGTCTGTAAAAATTGCAGAATAATCTTTAAAATAAAAAAGTAAATCCTCTGTCTCACTGTAGATATGATTATCTACAGTGAGACAGAGGATTTACTCGTTGTCTGTAAATAAAACATGTTAGTCCTTTAAGTTAATATTAGTTTTTAGGGTTCCGTACCTCAAAAGGAAAAAACGGAACCCTTATAGGATCACTCGTGTGTCTGTCTGTCTGTCTGTCCGTCTGTCACAGCCAATTTGCTCCGAATCTTATGGACCGATTAAGTTGAAATTTGGTACACATATGAATCTCTGTGACCCAAACACAGACGTGTAACGTAAATAAATGAGTTTTGAAAATGGAAGTCATTTTTGAGGGGTAAATAGACAATAAAAAAAAAAAAGTTTATCGATCTGTACCGTGTGACATATCAAATGAAAGGGCTTATCGTGAGGATCTCAAATATATTTTTTTCATAATTTTAAAGTAAATTGTATTAAAGTTATTTAAGACAATATACGGAAATTTACCATTCCCCCCCCCCCCCTTATCTCCGAAACTACTGAGCCTAAAATTTTGAAAAAAATACAGAAAATAGTTCTATACCTATAGATTATAGGAAAATTAATAAGAAGTCTATGATCTTGAAACAACATGGTAAATCTCTCAATATTGTGCGTACAAACTTACATTTTCAGTTGGTATGTATGGGAGAACATGTTTTTCAACTACAATGTTAAGTTTGTTCTTGGGATAAATTCATTCCAACTACGGAACCCTTCATTGTGCGTGGTCCGACACGTACTTGGCCGGTTTTTTAATTAGTCTTCTCAGTTTTTAATTTTATATTAAAAAATTCTAACCACTTTTTTAGTCTGAAAGACAGGCTCTACCTAGTTCAGGCAAATGAGCCACTGTATCCTCTATAATTTTTAAGTTATGTTATTGTTAATTTGCACCATTTTTATAAATAAACGATATTATTGTTCACCCTCTTAGGGGTACTATTTCGAAAAGCCCTTTCTAAGTGGATACCTACTCTTCACAAAGAACAAACCCTCCAAATTTCATGTCTCTAGGACCAGCGGTTTAGGCTGTGCGTTGATATATCAGTCATTCGGGACTTTAAATTTTATATATGTAGATATATTTTGAAGACATCAAAATGGGAATTTATTTTACGATTAAATACATGCCTTAAACAAAAAGAAACACAGGACAAGTTTCCTAGTGAGATGGAGGTTTACCTGACGTAGACCCCGCCGTCGCGCGGCGGGCGCACGAAGCCGGCCTCTTCCAGCGGCATGACGGTGAACTCCCAGCAGAGCGTGTCGATGGGCCAGCTCTCGCCGCGGGCCGTCGTCTGCAACACCACTCAATTATTAGTAATAATATTTAAACCGTATTCGTCGGTACACGTGGAGAGTGGAGCGGTACACTTAGAATCACGCATGTGTGAGTTCTGGCGAAACATCTGAAGGCCAATTCTCGTAATTTAAAATCTAGTCGCAGTCTCATCTCGGCGACAAACAAATGTCAAAAACTTTTCAAAATGAAGAGAAATTAAAGGTCTTTTTGACAGATTGATACTGAGATCAGAATGTGAACTTTCTTAAAATTACGAGAATTGCCCCTCCGGTCGATGCCTGTCAGTCACACTGAGGGTGATTGACTGGGAAGATCGAGCAAGCGTGCGATCTAATACCAGAAATGGGGGCACTTTACCATCAGCCCCCAAGATGTGCAGTCCGTCCGTTGCCTAACTGGAGATCTCCAGGGCCGGACGGGCTGCACAACTTTTGGATAAAGGGGTTCCAAGGGTCGCACGCCCGCTTGGCATCCCAGTTGCAGTCAGCCTTGAGAGTCAGGGTCAACTCTCCAATTCCTAAGGACAGGAAAAGTCCACCTACTTCATAAATCTGGTAGTACCACGGAACCCAAAAATTATAGACCGATAATTTTTATAAATAAACGATATTATTATTATTTGTCTACCGACGGTCTATAGAGTTCTTACGTCCATTTTGAGACCTAAAATTAACAAATATATACACCAACTCCATCATATCTGCCTCTCAAAATGGATGTAAGGACGGGTCCCGGGGTACTAAGGAGCTCCTCATTGATATGGCCATTATTTAACAGGTTTGTCGTTCTCGAAAGGATCTGTCGACATGTTGGATAGATTATAAGAAGGCTTATGACTCGGTGCCACATATATGGCTCATGATGGTGCTGGAGTTGTATAAAGTAGATACAACTCTGCGCACCTTCCTGATTTCGTGTATGGGGCAATGGAGGACGGTCCTTCGCTATCCAGAATGTCGAAATATCCAGAGGAATAGCGAGCCGATAAGGATCGAGCAAGGCATATTTCAAGGCGACACTTTGAGTCCACTTTGGTTCTGCTTAGCCCTGAATCCTCTAAGCACACTACTGGAAGATTTAGGTCTAAGTTATCGGCTGAGGAGAGGTGGTCAGTTTATATCTCACCTCTTGTAGGTGGGTGACTTGAAACAAACATTGCCCCCAGCGAATTGCGACTGATGGAGCTACTGAAAATAACTGAAAGTTTCAGTTGCGCAATTCTTCTTGTTTATTCTATCCATTCGCGTAACACCACAAAACCAATTAGTTTCAAAAGAGTAACCGTGGAGTTTCTTACCGGTTCTTCTCCATAGAAAACAACCAATCGGAACCGTGCACCTAGTTGCTGACGGTTCTTATGAGCCCATGTAGGTTTTTGTGAGATAAACTAGAAGGTCTGACCTGCATGACGGCGGTGAGGAAGCCAGTGGGCGCCACGAAGGCGGGCAGCCAGCACAGCGTGGGCGGCGCGCGCGGCGCGCTGGCCCAGCCCTGCAGGTGCGCGCCGCGCTGGGACAGCTCGCGGCACCACGCGCCCAGCGGCTTCATGGACGGCCGGCCTGCGCACGCGCCGGCTAAATGTATGCTGGGCGCGGAGCTCCTTATACTCCGATTATCTCATTGCTATCTAACTTATTATGAATTGGACATATCTATGCAAAGCGGAAACAACCCACAAATTGTTCAAAATTGAATTGAGTTTACAAAAATATTTCAAAATGCACCTTCTGTTGGCCCTACATAAATCAATGTTGTCTGATGTCTCTTTCCTATCAAAACATTATGTCGACAAGGAAAAATAAGGAAAACAATAATACCTAGTAGTTTCCGGATAAAATAAAGACTCATGTATGATTATGTTGTGAATTGAAATTTTTTATAATTTTATTGATCGACAAAGAACCATGACACATCCTACTAATAAGTATTATAAACGCGAAAATTTGTGTGGATGGATGAATGTTTGTTGTACTCTTTCACGCAAAAACTACTAAACAGATTTGGTTGAAATTTAGTACGCAGGTAGTTTAGGAATAATCAGGATTAACACATGGGAAACATTTTATCCCGATATTCCCACGGGATCGAAACTTATGGGGGTGAAACTGAGGGGCGCTGCAAGTAAAGCATACTCTTGGATAATCATTTTTACAACGGTTATTCGCGAACCACCCCGTCCGCGTCGCCTCGCATATCGCATCGCCTGCCTGCGCTATTACTTCGTTATGGCTTAAATGTTCTTTCCGAATTCTTTTCTTTCTGTTTGGCCCCTAAAAGGCCTAGCGTGATGTCAAATAACCTTCCAAAACCGATAACCAACCAACCTTCCGAATTGGGCCATCAAATACCAAGAGATTTTTTTTTTACATCCAACTGGTTCTTCCAGAAATTTGCGTGTTCAAACAAACACACAAACTCTTCAGCTATATTAGTCTGTGTGTCAGATTTATATTAGGGCTATATACCGGCTGACTTTTTTTACCTCTTATACCGTTTTTGTCCAATAATAATGATCCCCCTAAACAACCACACGTCCTGATTGACCATCTTATCACGTGGGGGGCGGACACACGATAGAAAAAATACTGACGTGGGTAACGTGGCTCTGGAAACCCATTTAATATGCAGACTAGATCAAAGGAAATATGCAGGTACGTATAGGACCGCTACCCGAGGGCAATCGTCGTGGCGCACCCGGGGCCGACGCTGGGTGTCTCAGCATGCGACTCATCGGCGGTGGGGACTAAGCAGGCGGGTTCTCCCGAAAAAAATACTACAGCCGAACCGACGGACAGACTAGACAATAGTAATGACAGTAGAGCAGTTACACCCGCCTTGGATGTTTCGCAGGCGGCGTCAGCTACTTAGCCTGCGACCACAAAAGCGGGAAAACCCCGAGTGCGCATGAAATGGACTGAAGATATGAACATATTCATCATGCGCACTTACTACCACATTACGAAGCTTGAAGTGGACAGAACCATGTACTGCACACAATCATTCGATAAATTTAAATTACAATACCCAGAAATTAATGTAACAGAACAAAGAACAGCTGACCAAAGACGGGTTATTATCATAAATGTTAATTTTGGGACAAATTGTATATGCTGTTTTATACAAATATTATAATGCAGCTTCACCTCTAAGCCAGAAACCGGGCGTCCTGCCCTCAAAGATGCATGAGTACATGGTTTCTAGCATCTCCGACATCACGACCAGACCTTCGATGGCGCGTCGCATCTCCTGCAACAAAGAGACGAGCATCAAGAGAAGTCTCCATGGTCACCCATCCATGAACCGACCTAGTTAACCGTAGCTTAACCTTCAATTAACCCGAGCGGGTAATAGTAACGCTGGCACTACAAATCACTAAATACGTTTAGCGCTTTGTGATGAAAACGGGCCTTAGCCGTGTTGTGTGTCTTTGGAGCGGACCATATCTTAGGAACCAATGGGTTACTGAGATATTGAAAAAGAAAGATTTTTTCTTAACTATGTATATCTTACTAAATTTTAAATATAAAATATTAGATATTGGTGCTGATTCTGTAGTTCAAAAACTAAACTAAAGTTAATTTCAGTGCATTATTTTTATGAAAAAAATTACGGCGCCGATTAATTTGACAGGACTAAACCAAAATTTTTCTTCTGTTAATTTCCTTAATGAAATAGAAAAAAAAGATTTCGTTCTTAAATTTATTTAGGGAATCGGCACCATTGTCGACCGATAATAACGCACCTGTGGGGGAGAGCCTTTACTTTACCTAACGCCATACATTGATTTTAAGTCAAATGTGGAGTTACCTTGAGCCCCGATACAATGATGCTGATGAGTGTGTTGTAGTACCCGATCTCCTGCAGCAGCGACACGCACATGGGCATCACGATCTCTGGGCCCATCATGCGCTCTGTCGTCTCCATGTCTATCTTGCTGGGCAGCTTGTGCAGCATCTCATTGGCTAGCTCATCCACCTAAACGATTGAGGTCCCTCGTCATCGCCAGAAGTTAAATACTATTTCTCTTAGTCTATTACACTTATTTATTTATTTTACTTTAAGGCGAAAGCGCCAGGAAGCACGCGATATTCAAATCTTCTTCATCATCATCAGCAGCCTATAGCAGTCCACTGCTGGACATAGGCCTCTCTTTATTGCAACGGAATCATGAAAGCATGAATACAGCTACCGCAGGAATCGTCTCAGTTAAGTGGAACTAGTTTCTTTACCGTAAACTTGAAAAGGAGTCATTGTACTCATCGTTATGAATAACTTTTACAATGAGACTAACCCTGAGATAGCGAAATACATAACAAGATCCAACATCAATCGAAAAAAAAATCAGTTGTTATAAATTTTGTCGATTTATATGAACACAATGTAGAACCGCCGCTCTATTCTGTAAAAATCTCACCGTGATAACTAAGGTGAAGTGAGCTTAAAGTGAGTTGTCACTAGTGTAAATCCTTAGCATCAGGTGGAATGACAGCTCACGTTCAGCTCACTTCACCTAAGTTTTCACGGTGAGATGTTTACAGAATAGTACAGCAGGAGTCGGTCTACTGTGTAAAAATCTCACCGTGAATTTTATTTTTTTATTGCTGAATGGGCCCGCTCTTGACCTCGATCACGCCTGATGGAAAGTGATGGATGAGGTCTATGATGGAACGAGCGTGCCCAGAAGATGCCTAAGGTACGGGAACTCCCACGCATCGACGAAACACAGCAGGCTGCTTAACGCAAGACTCCGGCGGGAGCGTGGTCGCAAACCAGGCGGGCGTTAGCCCTATCACCGCAAGGGAAGACTTGGCAGTCAGATAAGGTGTTGGTGTGACTGTAGCCCTATCACCGCAAGGGAAGACTTGGCAGTCAGATAAGGTGTTGGTGTGACTGTCCAGGATGCGCCGAGCGCGAGCGTTCAGTTGAGTAACTGGCGGAACAATCCGAGCTAAACGAGGAGGCTTCTTCATGCATACCAAAAATCTTAGGCGAAGTGAGCTGTCATTTCACTCACTGATACAAGGGATTGTCACTAAACTCAGCTCACTTCAAACTAAGTTTTCACGGTGAAGTTTTTACAGAATAGACCGGCTCCTGTTCACATAAATCGACAAAATGTATTGCCAGCTGATTTGCAGTATCAACTCATTTACGTGTATGACGTACCTTCTGATCCTCCCCTCCCCCCGCGCCCCCCCCGCCCGTACTCGCCAGAGCAAACAGCGTCGAGCACATGATCAAGGCGTCCTGAGAAATAAATTTCATTTTTTTTGAAATTAGCAAGTAGTCTAAAAAAATATTCAGTCTTGCTGTCGTCACATTTATATTAGTATTAGTTAAAAAAATAAACACTTTTAACTTCAAAATTAAATGATGTCTTAAGGTGCCGTTAGTCAATACTTTTTCCATATTTTAATCTTTGTTCTATTTTCGATATTCTAATTTTATTTCTTTCTTATTTGCAAAATAGTTGGGCTAACGTCATCTAAAACTATTCCAAATTTCAAATTGATAGCATTAGCAGTTCTTGAGATATCCAGCTGTGACAGACAGACTGACTGAGTCGGAGAAAATGAATCTCAATTGTCAAATGAAAAACATCTTTAAGGTTAGAATTGGCCTTAAACGCTATAATTTAAGGAGATTTAAATTAGGAATTTCGGGTTGATGTAAAGTATCCAAATAATCATTAAAGCACTCAATTTGCAAGTTAGTGGCACTACAAATTGACATCTATGCGTAGGTACGTGTTTTTGGTAGCGTGTCGATGGCAACCTACATAAATGGAGGAGTCGACCCAGAATTCGAGTAAAAGTTTGGCGCTACCAGTAGCGCCCATCAGCTCCTGTACCGTGCAGACGACAGGACACGCAGGACACGGTATTAAGTGTCCCATCATTTGTTTCGTTTAACGTTTTCTGGTCCATTTGCTAACATTTGAATGAGATGCTTTAGGAACAGAGCGTCGTACCTGCGCGAGCGTGGCCACGTCGGCCGACGCGTGCTGCCCGACGGACTCGGCGCGCTCGCCGGCCGGCAGCAGGTCCAGGAAGTCGCGGTACGACTCCAGCGAGCCGTCCCGCGGGATGTGGTACGCCGGGATCGTCGCTAATCTGTCCGACACCAAGTTAAAGCAATAATCGTGAAAAAAAATTAGTTGTCCCATACACTTGGTCAAGTAGGTACTGTAGTTTTGTATGGGACGACTGATGTATTTTTCACGATTACGATATTGGTCCCCAGGAAAAAGTTGTTCAGTTTGATGGCCTGTACAGTGTACCACAATCCCAAGTTTGGTCACACCCCTCCTCTGAAACACATTGTATATCTACACTAAACAAAATAAAACTGCAAACTTCCTATAGTATGAAAAAATAATAAAATGACCTATAGAAGGGTGTTTCAAGCGCATCCTCGTTGAAGAACTGGTTGATGTACGCGATGAGCACGCGCTTGTCCCAGTCGTCCGTGATGTGGCCGCCGTAGTTGATGATCGCGAACAGGTACCGCAGCGCGTCCCACGGCACCTCCTCGTACTCCTCCAGGTAGTTCGCGAGCAGGTTGTCGGATACCTGCCAGAGGACTCTTGCAATCAAATAGGTACGTTTATTTGTGGACACTTGTGGACCAAACCTAAAAAAACTTGTCGAAAATTTAGGGATATTAGAGGTATTTTTGACAGATGATTTAACACACACACGGATATTCAATTGGAAATTTTTAGTTCAGAACCGGTCAATTTCTGAATTGTTCTTGAAGACCAAATGTGTCACAACCTGTGTTTTAAAAATAAATGTTTACATTTATTTATTAATTCTACTTTACCAATACATATGGTGAAAATTGGCCTAATACTCAACTTACAAGTACTCAACTTTAAATTCTCAATTCAGGAACCGGATGTGAGATTGGAATGCGACCACTCTCAGAAACACGGAAATCTCCCCATGGCCTACCAAACTACGGTTTATTCGCCGTGTCGTGCACGGTCGTCAGTATTGTATGGATCACTATGGAAGCTTGTACACAGACACGTTTTTTCTACGGCGCGGTTTATACACCGTACCGTAATGAAACCGTTCCGTGTACAAAGGGCCTAAAGCTACAACTCACGTCAAAGTCGGCGTCATTGAAGCTGTAGACCGCGTTGTAGCCGAGCTGCCGGAAGCGCTTGCGGGCGATGAGCGTGCAGTGGAAGAACGACACGCAGTACAGCAGGCGACGGTACATGGGAGTCGCCTCGTCGAACCGGTCCTCGTTAATATTAGCGAAGAGACGGACCAGGTTGCCCTTTAGACCCTGTCCAAATTCAACTTATTAGTAAGAAATATAAATACTTTCAGCCCGTCCACAAGCAGAACCCTAGAACCAGTTTAAACAGAGTATAAAGTTCACTCATCCTCCATAGTGCAGCGAGGATCCTGCGACCAGACGGGTGTCGTGTCTGGTGGGCGCTACTACCCGACGATTGATGTCGGGACGTTGTATATTTGTTAGTTCCGCGGTAAACTCTGCTTGCGCGATGCAGGATTTTGCATGATATCAGTGAGATGCGTAGTTCGCATGTGGCATTGTAGATGTCGCCACTCTTTATTCGTGACATGCACCGGAAATACGAACAATACACAGAAATATGTAAAGCTAACAAAATAATGAAAGCTATTAAAAGATCTGCGCGAGGCAGAAGTAGGCTTCTATCTCGGCATAATGCATTCAGGAGTCTTTGGGGTTAATTTGCAACCGAAGGAGAAAAGAGCTTTATTAGCCAGTGGTCCACACTAATCCAGGACCGAAACAGCTAAGCTAGTAAAATTCATGAAGAGGTACCTTTGCCCAGCAGCGGGATAACAATAACGAGTAATGTCCTACCTGTGGCGGCTCCGTGGTCATCTTGATGCTCCTCTGCAGCACGTTGAGCGGGAACTTATCATCAGGCATAGACGACAGCCAGAGTCTGAAGCGCGGGTGTATCTTGGGGTTGTCCAGGCCTCGCAGGGAGCCCAGCCACTCGCACGCCAGGTGACAGTTGGCCAGGAACACCCAGCCGCCTTCCTTCATGCCGTGAGATAGCATCCTGGGGCAGGGAACGTGGGCCATAATGGCGAGACCATTGCAACTTAGTCAATGAGTAGACTTGGTCCCTTGTTACGTTACTGTAACAGGTGTTAAAGGGCACGCCGACCCGACACAAATTTTAGTTTCATTAGGCACAATATAAATTTTATCAGCCTAAGGTAATTTTTAACGCACTGTCACGCTTGCTTAGCGCCTAGAGCCTAGCGAGTCACCTTGCGGGGAGCGAAGTGAAACGAACGCTCTAGAATTTTCGCAACAGGCACGTTTTGCGCCTTCACCAGTCGCCTAGCGTGTCACTAGGCTCTAGGCGCTAAGCAAGCACCTGCCAGTGCGTACGTACTCAGACTTACTAACTTTCATACGACTGACAAAGAATTACAATTGTGATTTAATTTTCAGTCATTTATAGGCTCACATCGACAAATTAATTTTTTATGAAATTAAATGATGTTTATTCCTGTAAGTAAATCTTTAGATACACTTTTACAAGTCAATATATTTTAAACTAGATGACACCAGTATTTAGTATTTACTAGCTGACTGATCACTGAGAAGGAATGCCGAAACAAACTCAAGAAGTCGTGATCTCTTAAAGGCCAAACATTATATTATTAAGATATTATGCGAGTCTAACCATGCAGGGCTATGTCTGGAAGGGCCGTTTGAAGCCCGAGTCCCGACCAACGGGCATGCATGCTTCGATCAACGATAGGTACTAGATTTACTAGTAGGAACTAGATTTCCGATGCGCGTATCAAAAACGGCCGGAAAAATTATGCCAAAAATAATTGCCAAAACTTATTTTGCAACATAGTTTATTCAACCTTATAACTTAGAAATTATGTTTTGTTTTCCCATAAATATTTTTGTTGTTATTTTAAAAATACGTTTACTTTTAAATCTAAGTAGTAACCCCCTTACTAATAAACGTTGCATATCGTCTGTATAGTTACACAACGCTTTGTCTTCTTCTTTCGAAAGTCAAATTACTGACGACTGAAAGAGAGAAGTCGGTGTGTAACTATTCATCTGATATAATACGTTTATTAGTAAGTAAATATATAACAAACGATATTAAACTCTGTTCGAGTGTTAAGGTTTATACTCGTAATCAAGTTATATGTAATCACGGCCACTTGAGCGATGTATTTTTGTTCTTAATCTATTGATGTTGTTAATCGAGGCATGCATGCTAATAAAGCAAGTTCCTGTCTGAGCACAGCACGCGTGCAGTACATACTTGGAGGCCGTGGGCGCCTGGCCCTGGCCCAGGCTGAGCGACTGGAAGCGGTCGAACATCTTCACGTCCTGCGCCAGCTGGATCAGCGCAGCCGTCGGGTCCACGCCGGGAGACAGCACGAACAGGAGGGACGTCTTCCATGTCGACTCTTCGAATGCAGCCTAGGGTGGAAAAATCAAACTCAAAAATTGTTTTTCTATGTAAATCATATTTTTTTTTAACCCGACTGCAACTTAAATGATCATAACAAGCTCAGTTTTCAATCAATCTGATGCAGTTATTAGCTATTATTTTAGTTCAATCTCAGATTTGATGCCACAATTTTTTTTAAGAAATTTCTGCTCACATCACATAGTCGTCAACTACGTATTCTGTACATCAAACTAAATAACATCTCATAAAAATAATTGATGGGAAACGATTTTTATTTTTGGTGTGAAAATTTGCTGTTTGCGGTAGTGTGCAATGTACCGCACGCAAAACATTGTGCTTACGGACGCCTGCTACGTCGTGAGGGTATTTAAAGTTGTGTTATAAGATTAAAAACATAATTTTTGTAAAAAAAAAATACAGCAGAAGATGGAACTTTGACCTTCAATATTTTTTTTTTTATTTTTTTTTTTTTTTATAATTATAATAATAATAATAATTTATTTAATAAAAAACGTTTACAAAAAGGTGTACATTTAGCCAAGAGGAGAAAATTTTCCATACAATGATAGTGCTTAAAATAAACTAAACTAAAATGTTTTATTACAGGTGCAGGGAGTTTCAGGACGATATCTCGGTAACCAGAAGGCTACGGTCCAGTACAAAAAATTATCATAATAAAGGTTAGTTCAAGTGACTCTCGGCTTCATTAAGAGCATTTACGACGTACGAGATTTCATACAAACTTTCAAGTCCTTGTTTTTCGAAATGAATGAACAGATTTTAATGAAACTTCATACGCATAAGTAGGATACAAAGATCTAAAAAGTTAGTTAAGAACTTTTACGATAAATTGTGTTACAACCTAAATAGAGCTTTGTATCCTGCTTATGCGTATGAAGTTTCATTAAAATCGGTTAACGCACTTCGAAAAACAAGGACTTGAAAGTTTTTATGAAATGCCGTATATAGGAAACGCTCTTAAGTGTCTTAAATTCTTACACTCGTTACAACAGAATGAATATAATGTTACCCTGATGTCTAGCACAGGTGGCTCCACATAGCGCGGGCCCAGCACGTTGTAGTACATACCCTGATGTCTAGCACAGGTGGCTCCAAAGAGCGCGGGCCCAGCACGTTGTAGTACATACCCTGATGTCTAGCACAGGTGGCTCCACATAGCGCGGGCCCAGCACGTTGTAGTACATACCCTGATGTCTAGCACAGGTGGCTCCACATAGCGCGGGCCCAGCACGTTGTAGTACATACCCTGATGTCTAGCACAGGTGGCTCCACATAGCGCGGGCCCAGCGCGTTGTAGTACATACCCTGATGTCTAGCACAGGTGGCTCCACATAGCGCGGGCCCAGCACGTTGTAGTACATACCCTGATGTCTAGCACAGGTGGCTCCACATAGCGCGGGCCCAGCACGTTGTAGTACATACCCTGATGTCTAGCACAGGTGGCTCCACATAGCGCGGGCCCAGCACGTTGTAGTACATACCCTGATGTCTAGCACAGGTGGCTCCAAATAGCGCGGGCCCAGCACGTTGTAGTACATACCCTGATGTCTAGCACAGGTGGCTCCAAAGAGCGCGGGCCCAGCACGTTGTAGTACATACCCTGATGTCTAGCACAGGTGGCTCCACATAGCGCGGGCCCAGCACGTTGTAGTACATACCCTGATGTCTAGCACAGGTGGCTCCAAATAGCGCGGGCCCAGCACGTTGTAGTACATACCCTGATGTCTAGCACAGGTGGCTCCAAAGAGCGCGGGCCCAGCACGTTGTAGTACATACCCTGATGTCTAGCACAGGTGGCTCCACATAGCGCGGGCCCAGCACGTTGTAGTACATACCCTGATGTCTAGCACAGGTGGCTCCAAAGTGCGCGGGCCCAGCACGTTGTAGTACATACCCTGATGTCTAGCACAGGTGGCTCCACATAGCGCGGGCCCAGCACGTTGTAGTACATACCCTGATGTCTAGCACAGGTGGCTCCAAAGAGCGCGGGCCCAGCACGTTGTAGTACATACCCTGATGTCTAGCACAGGTGGCTCCACATAGCGCGGGCCCAGCACGTTGTAGTACATACCCTGATGTCTAGCACAGGTGGCTCCAAAGAGCGCGGGCCCAGCACGTTGTAGTACATACCCTGATGTCTAGCACAGGTGGCTCCACATAGCGCGGGCCCAGCACGTTGTAGTACATACCCTGATGTCTAGCACAGGTGGCTCCACATAGCGCGGGCCCAGCGCGTTGTAGTACATACCCTGATGTCTAGCACAGGTGGCTCCACATAGCGCGGGCCCAGCACGTTGTAGTACATACCCTGATGTCTAGCACAGGTGGCTCCACATAGCGCGGGCCCAGCACGTTGTAGTACATACCCTGATGTCTAGCACAGGTGGCTCCACATAGCGCGGGCCCAGCACGTTGTAGTACATACCCTGATGTCTAGCACAGGTAGCTCCACATAGCGCGGGCCCAGCACGTTGTAGTACATACCCTGATGTCTAGCACAGGTGGCTCCACATAGCGCGGGCCCAGCACGTTGTAGTACATACCCTGATGTCTAGCACAGGTGGCTCCACATAGCGCGGGCCCAGCACGTTGTAGTACATACCCTGATGTCTAGCACAGGTGGCTCCACATAGCGCGGGCCCAGCACGTTGTAGTACATACCCTGATGTCTAGCACAGGTGGCTCCACATAGCGCGGGCCCAGCACGTTGTAGTACATACCCTGATGTCTAGCACAGGTGGCTCCACATAGCGCGGGCCCAGCACGTTGTAGTACATACCCTGATGTCTAGCACAGGTGGCTCCACATAGCGCGGGCCCAGCACGTTGTAGTACATACCCTGATGTCTAGCACAGGTGGCTCCACATAGCGCGGGCCCAGCACGTTGTAGTACATACCCTGATGTCTAGCACAGGTGGCTCCACATAGCGCGGGCCCAGCACGTTGTAGTACATACCCTGATGTCTAGCACAGGTGGCTCCACATAGCGCGGGCCCAGCACGTTGTAGTACATACCCTGATGTCTAGCACAGGTGGCTCCACATAGCGCGGGCCCAGCACGTTGTAGTACATACCCTGATGTCTAGCACAGGTGGCTCCACATAGCGCGGGCCCAGCACGTTGTAGTACATACCCTGATGTCTAGCACAGGTGGCTCCACATAGCGCGGGCCCAGCACGTTGTAGTACATACCCTGATGTCTAGCACAGGTGGCTCCACATAGCGCGGGCCCAGCACGTTGTAGTACATACCCTGATGTCTAGCACAGGTGGCTCCACATAGCGCGGGCCCAGCACGTTGTAGTACATACCCTGATGTCTAGCACAGGTGGCTCCACATAGCGCGGGCCCAGCACGTTGTAGTACATACCCTGATGTCTAGCACAGGTGGCTCCACATAGCGCGGGCCCAGCACGTTGTAGTACATACCCTGATGTCTAGCACAGGTGGCTCCACATAGCGCGGGCCCAGCGCGTTGTAGTACATACCCTGATGTCTAGCACAGGTGGCTCCACATAGCGCGGGCCCAGCACGTTGTAGTACATACCCTGATGTCTAGCACAGGTGGCTCCACATAGCGCGGGCCCAGCGCGTTGTAGTACATACCCTGATGTCTAGCACAGGTGGCTCCACATAGCGCGGGCCCAGCGCGTTGTAGTACATACCCTGATGTCTAGCACAGGTGGCTCCACATAGCGCGGGCCCAGCACGTTGTAGTACATACCCTGATGTCTAGCACAGGTGGCTCCACATAGCGCGGGCCCAGCACGTTGTAGTACATACCCTGATGTCTAGCACAGGTGGCTCCACATAGCGCGGGCCCAGCACGTTGTAGTACATACCCTGATGTCTAGCACAGGTGGCTCCACATAGCGCGGGCCCAGCACGTTGTAGTACATACCCTGATGTCTAGCACAGGTGGCTCCACATAGCGCGGGCCCAGCACGTTGTAGTACATACCCTGATGTCTAGCACAGGTGGCTCCACATAGCGCGGGCCCAGCACGTTGTAGTACATACCCTGATGTCTAGCACAGGTGGCTCCACATAGCGCGGGCCCAGCACGTTGTAGTACATACCCTGATGTCTAGCACAGGTGGCTCCACATAGCGCGGGCCCAGCACGTTGACGATGAAGGTGGTGATGCAGGGCGACACGCGGTCCACGCGCAGCGAGCGCACGAACAGGATCTTCTGGAAGTCGCTGCACACGTCGTTCCAGTCGCCTGCCGAACATAATCAGCCTATAATGTTCCCACTGCTGCTGCTGCTGCTGCTGCTGCTGCTGCTGCTGCTGCTGCTGCTGCTGCTGCTGCTGCTGGGACACAGGCCTCCTCTCTGTGTGAGGGAGTGGGCTGGTATCCACCACACCAGCGTTAGAGAACAGTGGTCATGAAATTACAGTAAAGCTGCCTGGGTTCGAACCCACGACCTACAACTCTTAAGTCGCGGGCGCTTTCCACTGGACTACCACTGCTCTAGTCACGTTCGTAGTCACGTGACGATTTCGAGCAAATATCACCATAATATGCTCGCCTTTTCCCTTTTTTGGGTTCGGCTTCCAATCTAACCTGATGAATTTTATTGCAAATATCTACTTTACGTTCTACAGACTCGTTGGTTTAGCGGTTCTGTGGAGACCTGTACAGTTGTAAATGAGTAGACTGCCCCCCCTGGCGTAATGTTCTCATCTCACCGATAAGCGGCTGCAACTCAGGCTCGGGGTGCAGGTACCACTCCTTCCACTCCTTGCTGAGGGTCTCGAACACGTCCACCAAGCCGTGGAAGCCGGGAAGCTTGTCCAGCTCCGTGATGTTGTCCCAGCACTCGTCTGGCATCCAGTCTGGAATCAAAGATATATAGACAGGCCCGGACTTAACGAGACCCAGGGCCCCTAGGCACTTGGCATTTGAGCCCCCTCCCCATCGCTTGCGACGTTCATTATTATAAATGAACATCAGAAATAATGCAGTCTATGTTCGTCAATGGTTGTCATAAGTCGACATTTCTTTAGATGTCTTTCCTCGTATTCCTAACACTGAAGTTACCTAGTTGAACGAACTTACTTTCTACAAACAATACTAATAATCATAGTACTTTTGCAAAAACCTCCATGATTGATGTTTCACACACCTATTTGGTGCTGGCAGTGATTGAACGGTAATAAGAGAAATTTGGATGGAAGAGCGAGCGAAAGGAACTCGAAAATGTTTGCAGTGTAATAGAGAGTTTCTTTGGGAACTCAGATACACTCGTGCGAAAGAGATTTCCGCGAAAGACACTCGCGCGAAAAGACATTTCTGCGAATGGACTTTTGCGCGAACGGATTTTTATGTGGTTTATTATTCCTACTAACAGTAGGAATGGCTTTCATTTTGACTGTTCAACAATATTCGAACATTATGAAGCAATAGATTCGCAATATCTTTCAAAATGATTCAGATTCTGATTGATAGTGTGTTTTACGCAATAAGGGTGCTGATCGCTAGTTTTTAAATAAATCTTACTAGTAGGATTGTCCGGCTGCTCTGACCGGTCCAGCACCACTCCGCCCTTCAGCAGGAAGATGTACTCTCCGAAGCTCATCTTGCCGGCTTGGAACAGGATGCGGGACACGATGTGGAATGATAGCAGGAGCTTGTGACGCTCGAATAGAGCTCGGCAGGTGTTTCTGTAAATAATATAATAATAGAATTTTGGGTTTATGTATTTAGAATGTAATCAAATTGGCATCCACAGGTACGTTTTCTGATCTATTGTGTTTACATTTTCATTAGATATTTTTGGAACTGTGCAAAATTGTATGTAATTAAATTAAATTTAAACGAATTTAGACAAAATTAGGTTTAAAAAATGAGATAAACGTAGAAAAAGTTAGATAGAATTGGAATAAAATAATAATAACAGAATTTAATTTATTTACTCCAAGGAGATTGTATTGGGAGTGGCAATGGTCTTCAGGTATCGAGTAGCAGTGTTCATGAATCTCAGTTCAGTGCTCGCGAAAACATTCGAGGTTACTTCATGTAGCAAATTGGTCAATACTAACTTGTAAACAGCATAAGTATGAAACTCATTAAGATTATTGATCCTGTCTTCAAGCTCGCCCGCCTTTGGACTGCGGTCTATAGAGTACGTGAACAGGTCGATGTAGGCATCCAGTGAGAACTGGTACATCGGGTCTATGCGCGACAAGTCGTTGAGCGCGAAGAACAACACCGAAGCGCGCACCGCTGTTGGCACGTAGCCCTGACGAATACAGAAATAAGATACTTTATAACCTGGAAAAAGGATAATTGAATTTTTTAGGATCAACACTAAATCGAAAAAAAACTATTTTTAATACAAAAGTATTGTCTTCACATAGGTCAATCGTCGAACCCGACTCGGCTGGGCAGCGTTCGGGAAGCTACGCAATATCTTCTCGTCCCACATACAGCAGTGTCTCAAGACGAGAGTCTTTGACCAGTAGTGCTATTCTGTAAAAATCTCACCGTGATAACTCAGGTGAAGTGAGCTTAAAGTGAGCTGTCATTAGTAACAATCCTATATCATTAGATGAAATGACAGCTCACTTCACTTAACTTCTCACGGTGAGATTCTAACAGAATCGACCGGCAGTGCGTGTGTGGTACCAGTGATGACATATGGTACTGAAACGTGGTCGCTCACAATAGGCCTTATTAGAAGGCTAAAAGGCACCCAAAGGGCAATGGAGAGGGCTGTGCTTGAAGTTCCCCTGCGTGATCGAATCAGAAATGAGGAGATTCGCAGGAGAACCAAGGTAACCGACATAGCCCGAAGAAATTGCACAAACTAAAGTGTTCCCCCCCCCTGTCTTTATTATTTCTTCCATTACATTGGTGAGATTATGCCGGACCTCTCCTCCCCCCATATTGAATGCTGTGCTGCTGAATAGGTTGTTGCGCCACTTCTTCTCCCCAGCTAAAGCACTAGGAAGTGGTGAAGGGCGGGCGTGTCGGGTGACTTGTGTAATTATGACATTCGAAAAATGCTGATTCTCAGCCTAATTCGAATAAATGACTTTTGAATTAGATTTTGAGTTTTTTTTATATAATGGAGGGTTTATAATACGGCCATCGTACTCACCGCTCTAGCAGTGTCGATCTCCTTCTCCGTGACCTGCGAGGTAATGAGGGCCTCCTTCACATCCAATGAGGTGCGCTGCGAGGTCTGCAGCGTCACGAACAACTCCTCGTTCTCCAGTAGGGGAACTTGAGACTCGTACATAATGCGGAGGAGGTCGTTTTCGAGGTCCATCTGGCGAGGAAGGGCTTGTGATTAGGACTTGTGATTGGGAGGCTGTAAAGACCATTTTTGTTTAACTTTAAATATAGTATTCCCCGAAGGATTAAGTTACACAGTACATTAACATTTTGCCTGTTTTATCAAGTATTCAAATTAATACTGAAACAGCATCTCTTCTCGATTTTTGGATAGAAAACATTGGCAGCATACAGTTTAAAAAAAATACAAGAATCAATGATTGTTCTTTCTATTTACAGCAATAGCGGTATAAACACAAAAATGTCGAGTTTATGATGTCGGGTCGATAAAAGCCCGAAAGTCTGACAACCAGTATTACCAAGGCGTATCCAATTACCCTATTATTGGGTTGTGGAGGTCAGATGGATAGTCGCTCCATGTAAAATACTGGTACTCAGCTGCTTCCGGTTAGACTGGAAGCCAACCCAAACATAGTTGGGTAAAGGCGTTTTACCAGGAACGGTATCATCATCATCTGTCTAGACACCCGTGGGGCAGGTCGCTAATAAAATAATCTACTTAATATCTTCTCCTCCCCCTCAAGTCGTACTCCTCATTACTGAGGGTCCTGATCCTCCGATGAAAACATCTTTTCCCCTGACGATGTTACGCCATCCCTGTCTATCCTTGGCCAAGTGAAGCTCATCATTAAATTTCGTGTGAAAAGAAAAGCTTATCTGGTCGGACCATCGCAAAGGGCTGCGACCTCTTGGCGGTTTACCATCCACCTTGCCGGTAACCATCAGTTATTCGAGGTTATTGTCATCTTTCCTCGCTATATGGCCGAAAAATTCCAAAACTCTGCAGAGACAGGTCGTAGAGAGTCTGGTCTTTTAATACCTTCTACTTAGTAAAAATCTCTAATCTGTTCGAGCTGCGGCCGCTCCTAGCGCACTACGATGCTATAACAGTATACTCACCAGCACTTTCTTGTTGTTCGCTATGGAGAGCACGAGCGTGTCCTTCATCTGCTCGAGCTGCGGCCGCTCCTTGCGCACTACGATGCCCAGCAGCTGTGCCGTGAGCCCCTGCTCCTTCACCGCGAAGTTCACCATCGTTGTCTTTGTTAGGGTTTCTGGTGTATAGACTGGGTTGCCTAGTGGGAAAATACAGGCTTAGCTTAGCACAGCACTTAAGGTCGCATCCCAGTCAAAACCAATCATCGCACAAATAGGTGATCGTTGCGCTCAGCGCTCATTTATCTGAATATGATATACTCGTGCTATTCGACTCGTCGTTCGACTACAGGTGCAGGTGCTGCTCTGCTGAGACACATAATGTTTAACGCATGGGAGGACTCACAAAATGCTTTTGGAGTTTTCTGTGATCTCTCCAAAGCATTTGATTGCGTGCACCATAACACGCTTTTGCATAAACTACGTCATTACGGTATTCAAAACGAAGCCCTCAACGCAATAAATTCTTATTTACATAATAGGCACCTCATGTGTAATGTTAATGGTGTGAAATGTACCGGACTTCCAGTACAGTTAGGTGTACCTCAAGGCTCAACACTGGGTCCATTGCTATTCTTATTGTATTTCAATGATTTACCATTTCATTTAAAGGATGTCTATGACGTTGTACTGTTTGCGATGGTATGGAATAGATACGATTTTGACGATGTAAACAGTGCACTCTCAATGGTTACGGATTGATTTACGTCAAATAACCTAGTTCTCAATGCCAAGAAAACGAAATGGTGTAAAAATCGTCTTAGATAAAGAAGAGCTTGAAAATGTAGACGCGGCAGTTTTTTTGGGTATAACAGTAGATGCCTTATTCATCAATATTTTTTTAATAGTAAAGAACGAGCTGTGTGTAGGAAAATATTTTTTTTGTCATGAAATATACTAAAACCTGCTCATTAAAATGAAAAACAGGAATTCTTTAATCTAGTGTGCTTTTAACAAATGTGTTTTGATTAGGCTATGCATGTACGTATATCTTAGGACTCTGGGGCCGTATTACGAAGTATTAATGCCATCATGACTCAGTCCAAAAAAGAGATGGTGCTATCGGTCATGTATAGCTCCGTGTCTCTCTTACACTGGAATCATTATGGCATTACCGTCATAATGCGGTACCAGGTCATGTTTCTTTCCGGCTTTTTGTCAGGACTGTGAAGTTTCGAAATTGTAACCATACACGAGTAGGATGCGTTAGTAAAAAAGTACATACGTAGTAAACTTACCAAGCTTAGTCGTCAAATAAAGACGGAAATTAGGATGGTAGGAGACCATCTTATCGTTAAACTTGATGACCTTGGAAGCGCCGATGGTTACGATGGCCTTCTCCAGAATGGGCGCGATGGACGGGTCCAGGACCTCGCCCACATTCTGGACAATGACAGGAATGCCCGTCGAGAGGCAGGTCTCCATTATCTTCAAATAGTTTGGCTGGCCGAAGTCGCAAACCTAGAGACAATTTTTTTTTGTATTTTTTTATTGTTAGCTATAACCGTAGCATGATCCTATTGATTATGATTCTGTAAAAACATCTGTTACGGTCGTGAATCATATTTTTTTGCTCTACATAGTACGACCTGATACCAGTGAACTATTTTCGTTCATTGCCTGATACTGACCTGCCAATTGCAAAAAACAAATGAATATCTCAATTCTGCGGACTACCCTGGTACAGAGGCCAGCACATCAAGTTACCCCAATCTGTCAAATTTCTTTGATAAATTTTCAACTTTATGATAAAGGAATAAGGTTCTTATTCAATTGGGAAAATTTGACAGATTGGGGTAGCTTGATGTGCTGGCCTCTGTACCTTTGTCTTAAGGTGGATGATTACCTTAACGATTTCAAAGAACGTAATTTTGCGGACGTTATATGACAGCAGCAGCTTGTTGAGACAAGCCAAGATACAGCATTATAAATAAAGAAATTATAATACAAAACAATGTATTCAAGTATATCCTTAAATTAGTAAATTGATTACAGGACTGTAAAAAATTTACACATTAAAATATTATAATTCCTAGTAAATTGAAACTACTTTGACCTTGCGAAGGCCACATGAATCCGCTGGAGGCGACAGAACGGGTGATGTGGCGATGTTTGGGGGAGGCCTAAATCCGTTTGTCCACCGGAACCGGCAACGGCACGTCAACGAGGACCAGATGACGGCACTGACACGTAGCGACACATAGCGACACAAGGCAATACGTAGCGACACGTAGCGACACTTAGCGAAACATAGCGACACATAGCGACACATAGCGACACGTAGCGATACGTAGCGACACATACACTAGCTATGACGACCTCAGCACGCCGTCACCGGAATGACCTCAGCACGCCGTCACCGGGATGTCCTCCGCTCGGTAGAGTTTCAATCCTATTTTTTTTTTCTTCATACAAACCAACCTTCTGGAAGGGGCGATTAGAATCAATTCTATTTTTTTGTATTTTTTCTTCATAAGTGCCTCTTATGTGCCCATTTGAAATAAATGCTTTGAGTTTTTCACTTTCGGTCCGAATAATCTCGTTTCTCGTAGACGTCCCGTTGACGTTGTGCGGTGGATAAATAGTAAAAGGTCAAGTCCAGCAGCGGACGTCTTCGGCTGAAATGATGAATGGTGATAAAACTACTTAGAACAGCGACCTGTATCCCGTTGGCCTCCTCCAGGCGCGAGATCCAGATGAGTGCCTGTCCCTGCGGGTCCACGGCCAGCGGCCAGCGAGTGGCTCGCACTACTATGATACCGTTCTCCGCACTGAAGTTGTCGTCTGTAACACAACTGTTCATGAAGCTGCGTTTACACCGAAAACAACCGCAACATACATACAGGGTGGCATATATCGACGTGCAAACTGTACCCTTGAATTCAGCTCCGTTTTGGACCCCTTAGCGTAGGCACTTTATTAGTATCAGATGTAAAAAAAAACTGCTGTTTCATACAAAAGTGCAATACCTACGCGGTCAAAATGTATGAAACAGCATTTTTTTTTTAAACGTCCTAATATTTCAGCCCTGGGGTGTTCAGGATCATGTACTTAATCCATGATAACAGATTGCGCGTCAATGTCCGTGCCACCCTGTATTAAATTGAGTATGTAATCAATGGCTAACCGGGTAATCCCATATAGTTCCAATCTCTTAGAGTGGCATCATCCAGTAAGAACCTTTGCATGCTCAGGTCCAAAGTCACGGGTAGATTTTCGTTGCATACCTACAATGTAGTAAAATAATAATTAGATTCCTCATGTTCCACTGACTGGATTGCTCCACTCAAATTTGTGTGGTTCTTTCCTCAAAATACTATTTCAGGCACTAATCTACATTGTCCTCACAAGATCTGACCAATGTTATGTCTGGACTTTAGACTTTGACTCTTGAGTTTGTTTCGCCGTTTCTTCGCAGAGGTAGTCAGATAGGAATCGACTCCATTTCAGCTTATTTTGTTTATAATAATATGACGTATAAAATAAAATTTCGATATCCTATTTACAGATAATACAGTTTCAATTCAGAGGGGAATTCTCGTAATTTCGAGATCAGTCTGATCTCAGTCTCAATTTGTCAAAAATACCCTACGAATAAGTAATAAGTAATTCAGAACAATTAATTCCACACACAAAGTGGCCCTACTTCAAACCAAAACGACGTATGATTCAAAATACGAATCACTTCCGAGGTTACAAGAAGACGTGATTGGTTTAAATTCAGAACGAAAGCCGGGTTTGGTTCGCGCGCGTGCTGCAGTGTGTGCTATGACAGCTGAGTCATAGCGACGTGGACGATGTTATGCAATAAGTGCACCGGACCAAGTCAATAATAAAACAATATTATTGTACAGTTTTTTTTTTATAATACTTTTTTTTGGGTTACTTTTTACAATCCTTTGAACTCATAATTCATCAAGAAGAAAAAGAACTTTCTAAATTGGGTAAAAAATGTACTGACTTCATTTTGCATAGTATTAACCATCTCGGTTTGATAACGTATTTGAACAACGTTTTTAATTATAATTTTGCTACTAGTAGCTAAAAGTGATCCCTGGACATTTTAATCTTGTATGGCTCCTGCACCACTTCACAACACATGCTGGCGTGATGATTCACAGCTGTAGTTCACAATAATAAAACGGAAACGTGCTCGCTAGCAAGAAAAATGTCCGATGACGCGCTGGACACGACTTTTAAGCCCCGCCTACTTGGACATGACTTTTGTTTGGTCATTCTTTTAGCGCAGTTACATTTCCTGACTTATTACTTATTCGTATAAAGGAGATGTTTCAAAATGGGCCAGGTCTATGTACAGTAACTCAAAAAAAAGAGAAAAATCCATAGAATTCAGGAAAAATACAGATAATTCAATTAAATGTATACTGTTCTGGTAGTGAATTGATACTTATCAATTATTTTTATCGACTTTCAACATGGCGTCTCACCGATTTAGTTACTCTGTGCTTAAAAACAAGGACAATTAACCATTGATCATAGAAATAGAACTGTTAGCTGTCACAAAAGTGTCACTTCAGTCACTTTCGTCTTGTCGTCGGTCGTGATTGTGTTCGTTTTGTTTTGAGTTTCTGGAGTTCTTTTTAACAACCTCGCTTTCGTTTTTTGGATTTAATACCGTTTCTTTCCCATCTGTTTACCTAGCTTTCGTTTTTGGACTGTTACCCGGCTTGTGTTGTAAGGACTTGCGACTTTCTTGTGTGGTTTCCTCCACAGAAATAAACATGTCAAACGTCATTAATCAATCAAAATGACAGTTTACCGCCATGACGGGTTTTTGTTGTGTGTTGCAATTTCAAGTGTAATTTCTTGTGTTTACCAGCAAAACAAGCCATTTTAAAGTAATTGGACAGTTGAGAACTGTTTTAAATGAATTTTCCTATTTTTTTATATAGTGTACAAAGACCTGGCCCAGGCTCCATACATTTTGAAACATCTCCTTTCTCTAATTTCCTTACATTTTTGCAAAGTTTTTAACATTGATTGTCGCTGAGATGAGATTGCGACGATTTTGTAAATTTTTAATATACGGGATCTATTACTTCAGATCTACGTTCATGCAGTTATAAGTATTTGATTGCAGAAAGTAGGTTTTTGATTTCCATCAGGTGTGATCGGGGTCAAGAGGGGCACATATAGCAATGAAAAAAAAAAAAAAAAAAACAAAAATTGTCTATATATTGCTACAACCAAGCATAATGCTTTCATTATATTTGGTTGTAGCTACTGAATGCAAATAAAAGTCCAAATACAAGGTGGCAGGAACATCGGCGCGCAAACTGTAATCATGAATTCAGCACATAATTCTAGACTCTAGCGTAGAAAATTTTCGTCGGTTTTCAAAAAAATAATCTACTGTTTCATAGAAAAGTGAAATACCTACGCGGTCAAAATGTATGCAAAAGCAATTTTTTTTTTTTAATAACCGGTGATGTAATTCAACGCCCCTTGCGTTGAAATCGGGTTCAGAATCATTTCTGGAACAGGGTGTAAAGCTCACTCATCCTTCATAGAAAATGGATGATCCTCCGACCAGACGGGTGTTGTGTCTGGCTGGGTACTGCCCAATGATTCATGTCGGGCCGTTGTATATATGCTAGTTGCGCGGTAAACTCTGCTTGCGCGATGCAGGATTTCGTGTGAGGTTAGTATGACGCGTAGTTCGCATGTGGCGTTTGTAGATACCGCTACAACTGAATCCATGGTAAAAGGTCGCGATGTCCCTCCAGCCTGAATACCACGGAAGTCAATATGTCTACAAGCAAGTATGTAAAAGAAAAGAAGTAGAATCAGCAATGGCGCGCCTCGTCCCGCAAGCTGCGCACGCGCACTGACCTCCATGAACCAGTCCGCCATGAGCGCCTCGCGGTACTCCGACACGAAGGGCCCGAGGTAGGCCACGAAGCCCGTGGCGATGAGGCAGTCACCCGGCAGGTTATCAAACTCCTTGTCCAAGCGTTCCACTGTCAACTCCCAGCGTTCCTTCTCACCTGGGTAGTTGCAAAAGAAATTGTTAAGCATTTTGTTTTAAATCGTTTTTAATTTTAGGGTGTTTGACTACTTACCGGTTGGGGACTTGGGGTCGGCTTCCAATCTAACCGGATGCAGCTGAGTACCAGTATTTTACATGGAGCGACTGCCTATCTGACCTCCACAACCCAATGAGCGTGTAATACGAAACCTCTTGGTAAGACTGGTTTTCAAACTTTCGGGCTTCTAACGACCTGTAACGACTGTCAAGGATCCACAAATGATAGCCGGAACCAACGGCTTAACGTGCTTTCCGAAACACGGAGGGGTCTTAGTATGTAAAAATGGTCACCCATCCACGGACCAGCCGCGGTAAGCGTAGCTTAACCTGATCGATCGACCCGTGCGGCTGTTATTACTTAGCCACAATCCCTTCTCTTGGAATTGAAAAATAAACATTAATTAAGAAATACTTATTGTAATATGTTACTAAAAAAGACGATTATTTTGTGAAATCTATACATATCTATGCCAATAATATAAAGCTGAAGAGTTTATTTCTTTGTTTGCATAAAAAAAAATTGCATTTGAAAGCCCAATAACTCTTGAGGAAGGCTATTTAACATCACGCTATGACCCTAAGGAAACGAGCAAAGAGAAAATGAAGTCATTAAAAAGTCTAAGCTAAAACAAAGTGATAGTGCGGGCAGGTGATGCGATGCGACGGGGTTGGTCGGGGATACAAAAAAAATGACGCTGACGAAATGGCGGACAGAAGCTAGTAAGTATTAAATACAAATAAATAAATTCAATGATGACCAGGATATAGAAACTGACCAGACAATCCAGTGATCAAAGCCTCAGCTCTCTCCAACTTGAGCTGCAGCATCCTGGACTTTCGTTCCAGTTCATCCTTCTGCGCCAACTTCTCATCATATTCCTTCTGCAAGCGCGCTATCATCTCACTGAGTTCGCGCAACTTCGCGCGCGCCTCGGCTAAGATCTGCTGCTTCATGCGCAGGGATTCCAGGGCTTCTTCTAGACGCTCCTTCTTTGGTTTTACTATCCTGATTGGGATGAAGTCATTTTAATGGATATGGTTCGGAAACGGTCGTTCGGGTCGGCATAATTCGGCACAGCCGGGCGGTACAAGTCCTACTAAGTACCCTAATAACCGCAAAAGTTTGTCAGGATATATTATGTAGATGTTTGTTACTCTTTAACGTAAAAACTACTGAACGGATTTTGATGAAACTTTACAGTATCGCGTAAAAATTGTAGCGAAATCAAAACTGTACACTGTATATTTTTGAAATAAAGTAATTGCTACGAGGTCTGGGAAAATACAAATGACACTGCCCAATTAACTGTAATTTGATAGTGAGACAAGACAGTATTAAAACGGATTAGCTCGTAAGCACAGATAAGGCCCAGTGGCCAACATTGCAGAGAAAAGATAACAACAAAAGCTGATCTTATAAAATTTACGTTAAGCAAAAAAAACATGAAAATGACGTCAACTTATTTATTGGTCTTCGAGACATCTCTCAAAAACCAATCATCAAGTCAGATTTACAGTAATTTTATCTCTGGCTTTGCGGTCACTGTTAAAAGAACAGTGATGGTTATGCTCGTTAGAATAGGCTGTTGGATTGCTGTTTTCAAACTATAGTGCAAACCAGAAAAAATGTAGCATTTACCTGCTAAACACATCTACATTTTTGACATTTAAAAGTCAAAGTCAAAGTCAAAGATTTATTTGCTTACTAAGTGTACATTTTGGTGTTGTTTACAAATGTAGGTGCTTACAACTTAGCGGCCTTTTCAGACATCGCAAATTTGAGGGCTAAACTAGCAAACATTTAAACTATGATGTAGGATTAATCAAATCTAATAATTCAATTCTTAGCATTTTAACGCATGCACATTCTTATAATTAATTAATTAATTTACTCCAATTGGGTGATTGTGTATAATGTCTGTGTGCGAGGCTACGTGAGTGTCTGTATTTTTTAGTTGTTCATTCAGGTGTATGTCTGTATTTGGTATTTGCTTTTCAACTATTAATTATTCAATTATTTAGGTATGACTGTATTTTTTAAATTGTAATTATTTAGCTTTTTATTATTTTATTATACAATTTTTTAATTTTTATTTTATTATTATACAATTTTTTAATTTTTATGTCATTTTTCCTTTAGTGTCGTGTCTCATCAGATTGCGACTGCCTCTTTAAGTTTGTTAATGAAGACTTACTTGTAAATCTTGCCATACTTCTCCATAGCGCGCACCCACAGACACAGCGACTTCGCAGCCGCAGACACCGTACCCACGATCTCAGGGTCGAAGTCGGGCTTCACAGTATAAGTGCCGATCTTCTTCAGAATCTTGTCGGAGATGTTGTCCTTGTCGAACTCTCGCAGTCGGTCCAGGAAGTACTGGTCGCCGAGCTGGCGCTTCGCTTCGACCCACGTTGGCTCTTTCTGGAGCGGAAGTTATACCATTAAATCCTGATTTGCATAACGTTGTTACAGCAACATAATTTTGTGTTGCGGGAAACATGTTGCTTGCAACATGGAACTATAAAGCCGAATTTACATTAGGAAAGTAGTTGCGCAAACTTATTTATTAGGGTCGGTTGTTTCAAAAGGTTGGTCAACATAACATACGTACGTCAAATAATACCGATTACGTACCTACTCGTTATTGTTAGACGTAAGACAAGGCCATAATTTTGTAATTGTAATTTGTAACAACGCTTTTTTGGTTTGACGATGTTTTTTTTTTTTAACGTTTACGCGTGCGTCAGGTGGAGGTGAAACAACCCGCCCCTATTAATTGATAGTTAAACGTGTAAATACATAATTATTTACACGTGAAACTATTAATAAATACCCAAGTTTGCGCAACTAATTTCGTTACGTAAATTCGGCTTTACGTTCAACATTGCATAAAATATGGCATGATTTATTGTTGTTGGTAACATAAGTATAATAATTTATTTCAAAAAAATATACATCAATTTAATACAAGGGGGAACCGACCTAAACACTAATATTGAACATAATTAGGAAAAACGAAAATTTTATCAGCCTAGAGTAATTTAGGAACAGTCAAATGTGGTGCCATGACAAGTACTCGTAGTATGGTGATTATACACTTTATGACACTTGTTTCTGTGAACAGATTTTGAACATCTGTGTCTGAACTAGATATAAAATTGCTGTAATTCAGACATCAGCACTCTTCCCCTGTTGTATGCGGCACTTGGCAAATAACCAAAAACAGGAAGTTTCCTGAGTACATCATGTTCAAGTGTATCTTTGAGTAATTTTTAGTTACAATTTTTAAACTAAAAATCTAAGTGATTTGATCGTAAGCACTGTTATCCTATGTTTAAAAGTAATTAATAATGTGAAATTTAATGATTCACTACTAGGGACTCAACTTTAAGTGTTATTATTACTTACAGTACTTTGATCTCACGAACCGACGCGCGCTTTACTCGTGGTAACCAAGTACACAAATGTGCTGTGACTGTGTGCGTGAAGACGAGTAGCGTCAGCACAACACACACAATAACACACACACATATTATTATAAACATCCAACTTCGCCTGTGTCTCGGACGGTACTGAGTTCCTGCGCGCGCTGCGCTTACATACACATTCAAAGCGTGTTTGTAAACTTACCTAACCTAACCACAAGTAAAGCGCGCTTCGCTTTGTGAGATAAAATATTGTACCTGTAGTAATATGAGTACAGCTTCCAACACCATCTCGACTTTGTACGGCGGCTTCGCGTAAGACTTCACTTCTGTGATATCCTTCTTGTTCAGAGAGTCCAAGGCCTGTGAGAATAAAACAAAATATGAGTTTATATTGTTGGCAAAACGAACAACCGGCCGTCGTGACGTCAGAAACCCGAAACTCAGGCAGCATGACATCCAGTCTTACCAAGGAGGTATCGTATTAGTAACTGGGTTTTGGAGGTCAGATAAGCAGTCGTCGCTCTATGTCAAGCTGCATCCGGTCAGACTGGGAGCCGATCACAACATATTTCGGAAAAAGTTAGGTAGATGATTGTTGGCAAAACATGTTTTTTCAACATCTTACATTGCAAATGATAATAAAATATTTACGATATAACTGTGTTCTAAAAAATAAATAATATATTTTTTTGTAAAAGAATCATTTGTTTTTTTTTTTTATTTTATGGCCCACTGCGCACTGTGCACCAACATTATTATAATTAGGTTCGACGTAAAACCCGCGTGCAGCCGCGCGGCGCGACACTGTGACGTCAGCGAGGGCCGCGAGGGGCCCACATCGTGTCCGCACTGGACTACAAGAACAGTCACGCACGCACAAAATAAAAACATTTGATCCAAGAAGAGGAGTTCATATTTCACATGCCCCTCCCTCCCTTCACCCGCAGGCCTAAAATCCATCAGATTATACTGAGAACATAAAATAGCCAAACGCTTTCGCTTTCGACTTCAGAGTTACATTGAAATAAATCACAACTAAAAAGTCAGAAATAGCGTACAAGAAAAATTATCTCTAGCGTGTATTTGCGCATACGCAATATTCTAAATTCTATTTTAATTTCACTTCAGTCCATCGGTGTGCCCTAGCTTCCAGCTTATACCTTGATAGCCTCTTCCAGAGCCGGCATGGCACTAGCCAGGTCCCGCAGAGCGGCATCAGCCAGCTTCTTGCACTGGACCTCTTCTTCCATGGTCTTCTTACTCCTGGCTGCAACGCTGCGTTGTTGCTCATCGGCGTTGCGTTGTTGCACGTTGATCACACCCATGTATTCGACGCATTGGTCTGTGTACAAGCCTACTTGGACCTAGAAACAGAACAGGTGATTGTGAAAACTTGTGTATCAAAGTTATTACGACCTTTTTCAGAATTAATTAGTTACCAAGTTCCCATTTCTTTAGTCAGCTCTTCTAATCTTGTCTGCCCTAAAAACTTGTGCTCTGCCCAAAAGTAATAATTGAGCAGCGGAGTAATTGTGTAACACAATAACAATAGCAATGGCTTTCACAGTTCAACAACATTTATTGCGTTATTTACGTTATTGAGCAGAGAAATTTTTCGAACATATGAAGCAATGAATTAGCAGTATCCTTCAAAATGATTCAGATTTTACCTTCGGAGAGCTAAGAAGAAAAATACAGTCAAATTAAATTAGCTGACCGAACTTCACAGACTTGATGGCTATCGTTATCGTTATTATTTTATCGTCGACTATGACAAACAAAAATATCAAGATTTTCAAAACTCCTTATTTCGAGAAACTACAGCTGAGTAAGGAGTCGAAGGCCACAGGTAGTGAAGTAACTTGAAATTACGAGTCTGTAAAATTCCTTATTTTTATTTTATCTTCATTGGATATCGATACACATTCACGTCTGTGAAGTTTTGTCAGCTAATTTAATTGAACCAATACATGGTTTATTAGCGTGACTAACAACAACTACATGACGTGGTCACCTTGGCCTCGGCCAGCTCCTCGGACATCTGTCCCACCAGGCGCGTGGTCTCCTCGACCTTGCCCAGACCGTTGCGCAGCTTGTTAGCTTGCAGAGCTACCTCTATACGCTTAGCTTTCAACATCCTGGTGAGAACAACTAATCATTATCAATACGGATGGATTCCAATCCTATTTTTTTTTTTTTGTTATCTTATATTATGTCCCACTGCTGGACAATTAACGGCCTTCCGTTTTTCCTTGCAAACCTCCCTGCCTTGAGCGATCTCTGGCAATGTTGACCCAGCAAACGTAATCAGATCATCACACAACCCTCGCCGTGGTCTACCTCGAGGGCTGCAGTTGCCTCTGCAATTGCCATGTGTCGTCCGTATGTATAAGCAATTAACAGCTTTTTCTTTTCACGTATTAACGGCTGAAGACGTAGGTAAAAGTTGGTATATTATATAGAATATTATGAATGTGCGCCTACTCTTGGTAGCCCGACACGAGCTCGAGATAGTTGGTGGGCGTGACGTAGTTGGTGCGCCTCATCTCCTGCCACATCTTGACGCTGAACTTGCCAACAGACGAGTGGATCAGCGACATCGTCGACGCCACCGACGCGCGGAGGATGTCTTCGCGACTCTCGATCAACGACTCCAGTCTGCGGACCTGGAAGGAAAGAAGGAATCAAAAGTAGTTTATTCTGCATCAATAAATCGAACATTATGAGTCAGTCATTTTTAGTTTTGAGTATAAATGTCGATGGCTATAAGAGTACCAAAGAAACTATAGATGGACTGTGTGAATGATGATGTGCGGGGTAATTGAGCAACACTATAGCAATGGGTATAATTTTGACAGTTCACCAACATACATTGCGTTACATATGTTGTTGAGCAGACACATTTTTCGAACTTAAGAAGCAATGGATTAGCACACACACACTCACATTGAGATTGATAGTGTGTTACGTAACTAAGGTGATAATCATAAAGGGGGGGTGACTACCGAGATGACGACTTATAGAGAAGTATGGAAGGAAAAGACATGTCGCGCCGACCACAAATAAATTGGGATAAATGCAGGAGAATACTCTTTATGAAGTACTTACACGATATAAATTACACAGACATAAATTAAGAAATTTTACAAAGGGTGACACAATGGCGGTCTTATCGCTAAAAAAAACTATATTTTATACGATTATAAAGTGTACGTTACTCTGGGCCCAGTGATAGAAGCCAGCAGCTCGACTCCCATGAGGAACTTGTAGGCGACCTCGAGCAGCGCCTCTCGCGGCCACTCCAGGAACCAGTTCGTCGTGGTCGCGTTGATCAGAGCTGGGTACTGGCGGATGCGGTTTCTGTCACAATTGAAAACAACAATATTTAAAAGTTTTGTATACAAGATTATAGAGAAAATTCCCCCCCCCCCCCCCCCCGCTACCCCGTTTTCTAACAGAAAGCGAGCACCGCGCGAGTACTTTTTTTTAATTATTATTATTTTAACATAGAAAATATAATAATAATATTAAAGTATAATTAGACCTAGACAATATAATTGTATAGACCTAGTAATAATACTAAAGTACCTGAACTCCTCCCCAATAGGACTGAAGCACAGCACGATGTGCAGGTTGCTTCTCACTCGGTCCACTAGAAACAGGTATATAACCTCGCTGGTCTGCATCAAGTTCGCGGCTTTCATTGGCTTCTCCAGAGCTGATTTTATCTGTTAATAAAGTACCACACTAATATTATAGAGGCGAAAGTTTGTGTGTGTGTGTGTGTGTTTATATGTTTGTTACTTCTTCACGCTCAAACGGCTGGAACAATTTTGATAAAATTTTATGTGGAGGTAGCTGACACCTTGGATTAACATATAGGCTACTTTTTATCCCAATATTCCCACGGGATCGACACTTACGCGGGTGAAACCGCGGGGCGCAGCTAGTAGAAACAATTTACAGCAAGTTTTAAAAAACTGTGGGTAAATGTAGCTCAACAGGCCACGATTAAGACATATCTATACTAATAGTATTAATATCCTGCAATAGTTCTACACCAACCGGGGGTTGTCTTTGGGTGCACTTGCATAGTGCGAACAGATATTCGTTGGTTGATGCCGCATCAATTTAAAAAGGGGCCTCTGCGAGTTGGCTTCGGCCCCTCGTACACCTTCCAAAGAACACAAGGTCCCGAGAAAAGTTAAAAAAAAAAAATTCTCACCACAATGTCCTTAGGTATAAAATAATAACAAAAAACATTGTTGTCCAGTCATGGGCTTAAAGAAAAATATTGTGGAGACTGGTGCCTAAGGTAAGCCGACAAAACAAAAGTTATAATAAACCTGAGGAGTTTGTTTGTTTGTTTGAAAGCGCTAATCTCTTTGGAACTGATAGTCGGATTTGAAAAATCTTTTTGCATTTGATAGCCTAATGCTTGAGGAAGGCTATAGGTTACTTTACAACACGCTAGGACCCTTTGCAGTCGTACAAAATAAAGTCAGGGAGAAGGCTGAACGAAAACGAAGTAATGGCGCGGGTGACACTACTTAAATTACGACTAACAGAGAAGTATGAAAGAAGAAAACTCACTGCGCCGACCACTAATAAATTGAGGTAAGTGCCAGAGAACGATGAGATCATTCGATTACAAGTAGCGCAGCCTACACTTTCGGTAAATAAATGCGTGATATAACAGGATAAGCATAATCAGAATATAACGTTCCCACTGCTGGGACACAGGCCTCCTCTCAGTGAGAGGGAGTGTGCTGGTATCCAGCACACATACATACAGTATATACAGACAGTTGTGTATGACTGTGGGCTCGAGCAGCGCACGCGCAGCTGGTGCGGCGCAGGACAGTCGGTCGCGGCCGCTTGCTGCGAGCCGATGTCAGTGTCATTTGGTGGTAATTGTTCTTTCCTAATATCAACCTCTTGAGTTCTAGTTTACATTACAGTAGATATCACATATCTTGGAAGTTTTGGTCCTTGGACATGCCGGTTTCCTCCTTCCCCGTTTTAGAGATTAGGCGCAATATTATGACGTGTAAAGTTACTTACATCTTCAAACTCATCAGGTTTGTACAGGTTGGTGATCTCGCCGCTACTGAGCAGGTTGTTCATGATCTCAGTGAAGGCTTCGTCGGCGATCTGCGTGTCCGAGAAGATGAACGTGGTCTTCTTTTGGTCCACGCCACAGCCCGTGTATAACACCTGATAGTGGGAGTTGAGAAAAAGGTTTTTTTGTATAAAGACTAATCTATACAAATAAAAATGCTAAAGAAAAAAAAAAAAAGTAACTCTGTTTTTGTTTGTACGCGGCCAGCATGAGGGCGAGCGAGGTGGGAGGGCGATAAAATACCCCCCCCCCCCCCCCACTACTACTCTAAACCTTTAAAAACCAAGTTTGTTCAAACCTAAACAGTAATTTGTCAGCAAATTTTTGTGCTGATATCATTATAGAACCCGACCGTTAGTACAGTGAAAAGACAGGTGACCTTCAAGTCCTCCCTGAAGTCTTTCAGGCCGTAGGTCTTGGTGACGATGACGGTGAACGAGATGTACTCGCAGATGTACGTCGCGAGTCGCGTCAGGCACGTGCGGCCAGAACCACCTGGTGATAAATAACGTGGTTTAGAAAGTTTTAATTATTCATTTTAAAGTATGGCAACTATACAGACATCTCCTTAATACCTATAAATTTTCAGAAACAAATTCAACATTCTTAAACAAGTGGCAACGGTATTTTTTTGTCGTCAGATCTGAAAAAGCCTATGGGGAGCAAAACTATGACATTTGATGTTGTTGGAGCGCCTCATGTCCTGCTATATCTTGATATAGAATATGATGTAGACATGATACTGAAACGGGGAAGGAAAAAGAAAATACCCATTAGTTAGTGGGATACAAAACTCCAAAAAACCTGTTTAGCGAAGCACAGCGCAGATTTGGACGAGCAGCACCTTTATCGCGTAACACACTATCAATCACAATCTGAATCATTTTGAAGGATATTGCTAATCCATTGCTTCATATGTTCGAAAATTTTGTTTGCTCAACAACGTAAATAATGCAATGAAAATGTAAATGTGTTATGCAATTACCTCGCCGCACAAATCCTTCTATATAACTTAGGGTATTATTGATTCACACATCGCGCTCCGTAATTTTTTTTATGCAATGCAATATGGAATATGGGGGCACACATATTCCTTTCTTGAATGTGCAACTGAGACGGCATGATTATCATGGCAGTTGACAGTTAGCTTGTAGACCGGCGCGGGCGCAGCACTGACCTATCCCAACACACAGCAGATGCCCGCGCGGCTGTGAGATGACGCGCACGATGCGACAGACGTGCTCTATGGCGTCCTTGAACAGCACCAGGTCCATCTTCACCACGCCGGGACAGCTGTTGTACTCTTCTAGCTGGTTTGCCACGAATCTGGGCAAAATAGTTAGGCTTAGTTAAACCACGGTTGGATCGATCAAGGTTCAGACCCCAGCATGCCTCGGAAAGCACGTTAAGCCACCTGTCCCGGCAGTCATACGTAGATTTTGACAGTTGTTACGGGTAGTCAGAACCCCGAAAGTCTGACAACCAGTTTTACCAAACGGTAGCTTCTGAAGGTCAGATAGGCAGTCGCTCCATGTACTTATATTCAGCTGCGCTTAGACTGGCGGCCTACCTCAACATACATGGGAGAAGGCTAGGCAGATGATGTCTCCCATGATTATCGGAAACAAAGCAAGAAAAAATAAAGCAGGACCCTTACTTGCGCAGCGCCTCAGGATCGTTCATGTCATCGTAGACCTCGAATGGGTTCAGGAAGTGTCCGAAGAGCGGCGCACTCTTGGTCGGACACAGCGCGTGGAACGTCAGCTCGAAGTGCTTGCCCAGCATGTCGCTGATGTGGTTCATGAACCACTCGCGGTCTCTGCCAGGAGATGGAATTCATTGAGTCTTACTTATGGTCTCGGTTAAGACAACTGGCAAAAAGGCGAAATTCCTTTCTTTTTTTTTTCATGGTATATTTTCAGACAGGTCCATGGTGGCGCTAATGCCTAAGTTCAAAATACAGTAACTGGCTCGAAGGTTTAGACTCTAACCACTCACATGACCTGGAGGACGAGAATACCCGCGAACAGCGAAAAAAAACGATAACAGCGAGCGCATTCCAGCCCGCAGGATTTTATTTTTAGTAATTTTGTCTATGGGAGTATTGCTTGCACTCGTTTTGTAATAAGACGGAACGGTTTCGAAGCTGAAGCATTGATATAACTCACTTGTCTTCAGTCAATCGGTCGCCGAAGACTCGGAAGCACTCGTGTATCCATAGCCGTAAGAACCGGGGCTTCGTGTTAGTGTAGTCTTTGTTGCAACGCAGCAGACCCTGGGCGGAATAGCTTCTTTATTTTATGTTGAAGTTTTGCTTAAGCTATTATAAAGCTCTCAAAACGATAAAGAAAAACATCGTGAGGAAACCGCCATGTCCTAGAACCAAAACTTGAAGACATTGTGTCATTTAGCAACCCGCACTGGGCCCGCGCGGCATGGTGGATTACAGCCCACACTCTCACAGAGAGAGGAGGCCTGTGTCCCAGCAGTGGGAAAGTTATAGGCTGATTATGCTTATTATGCTAGATGTTGAGAGGTCATAATGGTGACATCTAGAAACTGACCACTGTGCACTGGCGTTTTGGGGGACTGTCTTTTGTAATGTTGACGTTCAAAAAGTGCTGATTCTCAGACTAATTTGAATAAATGACTTACTTTTTAATTTTGACCAACAAACATCAAAACAGATTTAGTTTTATTTTTAGCTGCAACTCATTCCTAGGTTATACTTAACTTTAAACTTGTTTTTACCTCAAATCTAGTGTGCCAATCTTCATTTTCTTGCTCTAACCTTACATACCTGGAATATCTTGGAGATGTCCCTCAAATTGAAGAGGTAGTGCATCTTGCTGGGGGTGGGCAGGAGCTTAGCCACGATATTGTTGAACATGTCTATCGTTGCTGTCAGCACGGTTTTACCTGGATTTACGTGGATTTTATTTTAAAAACGGTTTGGTCTACTTGTTTATAACCACAACATAACAAATGTTCAGTAAATGCTGCAGAAATGACTGACTCGGAAATTTTAAAGTGAACTCAACTGAACTGTTTTCTGTTCCAAAGGGGCCTTTATTGTAAATTGTAAGTCACGTAATTTTGTAGAAAACTATAATAAATAGACTGAGTGTTTTTTGAAGTGAAAACTTCTTTGGGCGCGTTGGGCATTTTTTGAGATGGAAAAAAACCATTGAACTCGCGCCACTGTTACCGACACCTCTGTTTTAAGTTTTGACTATAAAAACATCAACGCGCGGTACATTTTCTTTGGGAAGAATGACATTCAAACATATTTATAAAATTACTATGCATTTAAAAATATACACGTAATTGTTCAAGTTTTCACTTCTGTTCAAGTGAGTGCCAATGTTTTTTTTGTAACTAAATACCGTAGGGAGGCGAGGATGTCACGAGTGACAGACGACAGTCCCTTACACCCTGTACATGAACAATCGATTAAATTCGCTCACCAACAGACTTGGTCTCCTCGTCGAAGTCCGAAAGATGCTGCCCCAGCATGGTGCCGAAGATCTTGATGAGCTGCTGCTGCGTCGGCGACGACAGGAAGAACGAGTGGAAACACGACAACAGCCGCGCGGGCAGCGGGGACCGCGCGCCCCCCGGGGGGCCCGCCGCGCCGCACAGCACCATGTTCTGTGTTACGATACTACAGTTACGACGACAGCGGGGCCCGCGCGCCCCCCGTGGGGCCCGCCGCTCCGCACAGCACCATGTTCTGTGTTACGATACTACAGTTACGACGACAGCGGGGCCCGCGCGCCCCCCGGGGGGCCCGCCGCGCCGCACAGCACCATGTTCTGTGTTACGATACTACAGTTACGACGACAGCGGGGCCCGCGCGCCCCCCGTGGGGCCCGCCGCTCCGCACAGCACCATGTTCTGTGTTACGATACTACAGTTACGACGACAGCGGGGCCCGCGCGCCCCCCGGGGGGCCCGCCGCGCCGCACAGCACCATGTTCTGTGTTACGATACTACAGTTACGACGACAGCGGGGCCCGCGCGCCCCCCGGGGGGCCCGCCGCGCCGCACAGCACCATGTTCTGTGTTACGATACTACAGTTACGACGACAGCGGGGCCCGCGCGCCCCCCGGGGGGCCCGCCACGCCGCACAGCACCATGTTCTGTGTTACGATACTACAGTTACGACGACAGCGGGGCCCGCGCGCCCCCCGTGGGGCCCGCCGCTCCGCACAGCACCATGTTCTGTGTTACGATACTACAGTTACGACGACAGCGGGGCCCGCGCGCCCCCCGGGGGGCCCGCCGCGCCGCACAGCACCATGTTCTGTGTTACGATACTACAGTTACGACGACAGCGGGGCCCGCGCGCCCCCCGGGGGGCCCGCCGCGCCGCACAGCACCATGTTCTGTGTTACGATACTACAGTTACGACGACAGCGGGGCCCGCGCGCCCCCCGGGGGGCCCGCCGCGCCACACAGCACCATGTTCTGTGTTACGATACTACAGTTACGACGACAGCGGGGCCCGCGCGCCCCCCGGGGGGCCCGCCGCGCCACACAGCACCATGTTCTGTGTTACGATACTACAGTTACGACGACAGCGGGGCCCGCGCGCCCCCCGGGGGGCCCGCCGCGCCGCACAGCACCATGTTCTGTGTTACGATACTACAGTTACGACGACAGCGGGGCCCGCGCGCCCCCCGGGGGGCCCGCCACGCCGCACAGCACCATGTTCTGTGTTACGATACTACAGTTACGACGACAGCGGGGCCCGCGCGCCCCCCGTGGGGCCCGCCGCTCCGCACAGCACCATGTTCTGTGTTACGATACTACAGTTACGACGACAGCGGGGCCCGCGCGCCCCCCGGGGGGCCCGCCGCGCCGCACAGCACCATGTTCTGTGTTACGATACTACAGTTACGACGACAGCGGGGCCCGCGCGCCCCCCGGGGGGCCCGCCGCGCCGCACAGCACCATGTTCTGTGTTACGATACTACAGTTACGACGACAGCGGGGCCCGCGCGCCCCCCGGGGGGCCCGCCGCGCCACACAGCACCATGTTCTGTGTTACGATACTACAGTTACGACGACAGCGGGGCCCGCGCGCCCCCCGGGGGGCCCGCCGCGCCACACAGCACCATGTTCTGTGTTACGATACTACAGTTACGACGACAGCGGGGCCCGCGCGCCCCCCGGGGGGCCCGCCGCGCCGGACAGCACCATGTTCTGTGTTACGATACTACAGTTACGACGACAGAAGAACGAGTGGAAGCACGACAGCATTAGGTACATCACATGTTTTAAACGTTTTGACAAATAAAATAATTATAAAATGAATATCAGTCATATAGTGCAAAATATTCACGATGAGCTGACGTAGGAAACGGGCGTCCCAGAAGAAAATCAGAAAGTACCTTGACATTCTTGCGCCACTGCTTGACCCTATCGAACCAGTATCCGTAGTCGTGCCACAGTCGCATCAGCTCCAATGGCGGCTGCGATCCGTAGTAGTCGCGCACTGGCATGTTTATGTCATCCATAAATGCTATCATTTTCTTGCCTGGACAGCACACGTCAAACCCATTCTTAATTTAAATCGAAACTAATATTATAAAGAGAAAATATTTGTTTTTTGTATGTTTGTTTATTACGCTATCACGCTAAAACGACTGAACGGCTTTCGATGAAATTTGGCACATGGGTAGACCATGACCTGGATTAGGGCATAGGACACTTTCTATCCCTATATTCCCACGGGATCAAGATTAATGTGGGTGAAAGCACGGGGCGCAGCGTAAATATGAAAATTGTTTAATGCCGCAATAGTCAATCTGCCTAGCCTTTTTCCCAAATGCGCAAAAAAACGGATAGTTTAATGGCTCATGCCTAACAATTAATAACAAATCTAAAAGGACAATATGACTTAATCTGCCCGATTTATATTTTTATGTAAATCTGCCCCTCACAAAAAACATCGATCATAAAAGCCAGATGCTGGATGAAATCTGGATAGTTCAGCTTCAGCCCTAAAACCAACAATAACCATCGGCTAGCTATCAAATGTTCTTAAAATTACAAGAATTGACCTTCCGCTAACAATTGCCGTAACTATTCCCTTTCTTTTTTAAACTTTTCTCAATCTGACAAAAATACCTGTATTTTTGCTACATTTTTGACATTGAGTGTCGCTGAAATGAGATTTCGATTAGATTTTGAATGTTTTTACGGAATTTACGGAAATAGGTCTTCAGGACCTTACCTCCAGCAGGCACATAGTTCCCTTTGGTCCTCTTCTCGAGGCGGGACTCGATGATGTCCTGCACGTTAGCCGCTGTGGTCTGCGCTGACATGTTGATGACCTGGGTGCTGTACCTGTCATACAATGGATAAAATATATAGAATACTTATATACAGTAGCACTAACTATTTACACTAGCTTGTCAATTAAAGAACTAACTATAAATATATATAAAAAAGCAGATGAACGTTTAGGCGTCGAAGTAACCTAACTCAGATTCTCAGATTCTAAATTCAAATACAGTCTTTACGTGTCGAGTCGTTAGATGCGTTTTTCTTTTCTATAACTTTCTTCTAAACAGACATGTAAATTATGGTAATAACCATAGAACCAACAAGCAATAAAAGGGACCATTTTTTGTTGCATTAAGTGCACATGCGCTTATTTACTCCCACTATGCCAAAACCTTGCCAAGTTACATGCCGGCTCTATCAATTTGTATTCAGAATCTGAGATAAGTATCAAGTTTTGGAAAAATAAACTCAATTTCATACACGAAAATGTTCTAAATTCCATTGCAATAAAAAAAATTAAGGATTTTTTAATTACAAATGGTCACTCAAAAATCAACTTGGAACACATAACGCTAAAGTATACCGGATGATTTTTTTACCGTCTCCAAATTTTTACCGGATGTTCTACCCATGAATATGAACAACTTTCACTATGGGATCAACTCTGAAATATCGAAAAAAAAAATCTGCTGTTTAATACAAAAGTTCAGTACCTACTAGACCAAAATGTATGAAACAGCTGATTTTCCAAAATATCAGCTGTTACATCTCAGCATCATCATCTGTACATTTGTGTTCGTATCACTCATCAAAATGTAGGAAACAGTTGATTTTTTTTCTTCGCGATTTCAGGTTTGGTCTAATAGTAAAAGATGTTCATAATGATGAGTACAATGACCCCCTAAGAGGTTGTTGGTATTTTTCCAATAACCCTGTTTGTCACTTACTTGCTAGGATCCAAGCTGACCAGGGTGCCTTGTATGAGGAAAGTCTTGCCAGTGCCCGTGGGTCCTCCTATCAGCACGCCGTAGCCTGCCTTCAGCATGTCCAGTGCGATGAGCTGCACGCGCAGGAATTCCATCGTCGGCACCAGGATCATGTGGAAACCGGCACTGAAAAGGTAAAAGAACTTGTAAATTATTTATTTCTATACAAATTATAAGTTGCTTTTCGTGTCGGCTTGTGACAGCTTGTTCTTCCAAACGACGCAAAGGATTTTGATTCCGTTATCTTCATTATTTAGAGAATTTATTCCGAAAGATTTATATGTAGTATTATATGTACAGTCAACAAAAAAGATAAGTATGCAGGATCGTCGGATATAGTTGAAGTTTAGTAAGAAACCGATGGATGTTCTCAAATATAATTTAATTAGAAACTGCTCATTTATCAAATTAAATTTCAGTCGACAACATACATCGGTTTCTTACTGATCCGGACGATCCTGCATACTTATCCCTTTTGCTGACTGTAAATAAAAATTAAACTAACATAAAACAAGGAAATGTCATCATGTGATTCGGAAGAATGAGGAAAATGACGTGGGGAAAGTTTTGGGTATGAATGTGGATGGCTATAACAGTGGGAAAGATAAAAAAAAATTGGTGGATGTCAAAGATGATATGGCTGAAAAGGGGGTGTCTACCGAGATGATGAGTAATAGAGAAGTATGGAAGAGACAGACATGTTGCGCCGACCACAAATAAATTGGGACAAGGACAGGAGAATGATAAGGATTTAATAAAGACATCACAATGTTTTGTCAAGTGCGGCCAAATGTGGTCCGTGTGAATAGACTATTAATTTTCATACAAATTAGCGCCCGTTCATCGTGGTATCGTTATGGTGTAGTTACTGTTGTGGCGCGTGTGGTCGGGCCCTAAGTTAATTTATTTTGTTATAATCAAAAAAGTCGAAAATCTACTCGACATACTGACCTGGCTCTAGACCAGCATTTAATAGTTTTTTTTTTACCGATTACGTCAATCAAAACTTTTGACTGTTTCCTGGTCAAATTTTTTGTCGATATTCTTTACCATCAAAATGAAAAATCACTGTTAAATCGGTCCTTCAACATTTTACTTTATGTTATTGCTAAAATCTAAAGAAGTCTTCACAAATATAAATTCTACAAGCCTAAATCTAATACTTACTTGGGGTTAAATTTCCAGTTGTCAGGCAGCTTCTCCTCCCACAGTTTGAAAACCTGGAGCCTCTCATCCACATAGTAGTCGTAGACCGTGTCCTTGAGCGGGAAGATGCCCTCGTGCTCTCGGACCCAGTTGTCCAGCTTTCGACGAGCCTCATCTTCCAGGGTAGCACAGACTGACCATATCATGCTGTATGACGAAAACTTAAATCACTAATAACTGGGAAACGACAACAACACGAACGACATTGACGAACGTTGAACAACATTGTTTTACCAACATGTGTTCGTATTGGGGGCCGTATTTCTGGGAACCAAAGTATGTTGCGCAAGTTTCTCGAACTTGTTTCGAAAGGTAACGTTGTCTGATCATACACCTCGCCCGTTGCGAGTACTACGCACCTGACCTTACTGAAGACCATCACCAATAAGGTCACTATATATGTCCTCCTAAGGCGCCCCCCGCCCGGCGTTTCTACTCACATCTGCCTTGTAAATACATTTTGTTAGTTCCCTTTCATTCATACTCTCAACATGACCAAACCATCTAAACATATTGTTTATTAATCTATTTTACCATTTATTTAGGTACTTACACACATAAATATCTAAACAGCCAAAGAAAAACAGAACAGAAAAATAGGTACAAAGGTGATGCTTATTTCATAAGAAATCTCTTCCAGCATACCTGCGATAGGATAATAAATAGAGAGACACACATGCGTGTGAAAGAGTATAGGAGATAAAAAAAAATATATAAATTGTTGTTGTTGTAAATTTTTTATAAGTAACGTACGCAAAAAGGAATCTCATCTTAGCGAAGTTCTCCATATCGGCCTGCTCGTCGGGCAGCGCAGGCGCAGGCTCGGGCGACAGGCCCAGCAGCCGACACATGCACTTCACGCCCGTCAGCTCCTGGCCGCGCACACTCTCGCCTTCTTGGAGGTGCAGGCGCTTTAGCTCCAGGACAGGTGTCAGGATTGATAGGAAGTAGCGGCGTAGCTGTCGACACAATCACTTGTCATAAATAGTGGTAAAGGCAAGGCTAAATAAGATAAAAATCTCTCCATATTCATACATAGATCCAACATCAATGATTCGTTTTTAGGGCTCCGTACCCAAAGGTTGCCAACGGGACTCTATTACAAGGCCTTCGCTGTACGTCCGTCCGTCCGTCCGTCTGACTGTCATCTCATGAATCGTAATAGGTAGACAATTTAAATTTACATTGCCGCTAAAACAGCAAATAATAAAAATAAAATAAAGTTAAAAATCAAAAGGGATCTCCATACAAGAAATGTGTTTTTTTCGGCATTTTTTGCCTTGTGGAACACTGGAACCCTTCGTGTGCGAGCACTTGGCCAGTTCTTAATAGCGCTTCTTCACGGTGAACAACATGAGTATTTTTAGGTCCTTGCGCAGGTTACATGCATCGTGTAAACAACAATGTCAACATGTTTGCGAGTCCAGTCACATTGACTAACGCACCGTGTATGTTATTCGCGCAGGTAGCTCGCGTTTGTAGCTAGCATAAGCGACATGCTAAGTCACTTGATTTAAACACCCAAGACCCCAATAAATACCTAAATGCCCAAAAGTCAAAAAGGCCAAAGCTTTGAAGGCGAGATGTGACATCTACCAACCCGCAAGTGGGCCCGCGTGGTGTTTATCAGCCCACGCTCTCTTATACAAAGAGGAGGCCTGTGTTCGTGCAGTGGGAATATCATAGGCTGATTATGCTAAAAACGATCACATTAATGTAACGAATCGTAATTTTGCAGTATCGATTCTTTATAAATCGCCGTCATGCTGCCAAAACCGATTATCCGATTATGGTGTGCATAATAAAGAGTATTCTATCTATCTTCTATCTAACTGCAATTATTGTCAAAATGTGTCAAAAATACCAATCGATTCAGGTTTTTATTTCTGCCAATATAGGTTAAACGCAGAAACCTATTAGCTGCAGAGATACTCTGTGCATAAAAAAAGGGTAATTAAATAATGATTCTCTAAAATCGAATCAAAAGTCAAAAACTAATGTCCTTACACAATCACGGTTATCAGACAATTCGTCGAATTTTTTTACGTATTCGTAATTGTCTTCCTCTATGTACCTTCCGTCACAGAAATTTAAGGGCCCAATACAAAACCATGAGCGCTGTGGTGCCCCAGTGGTAACGGCCCTGACTTACGACTTGTAGGTCGTGGGTTCAAACCCAGGCAGGTGCTTTTTTAATTTGTGTAAATAATTTCAACACCACTGCTCTCAAAATGGTGACGGAAAACAAAGTGAGGAAACCGATATAGTCTTAGAACCAAAAATTCGAAGACATGTGACGTCTATCAACCCGCACTGGGCCCGTGTGGTGGATTACAGCCCACTCCCACTCGAAGAGAGGAGGCCTGTGTCCCAGCAGTGGGAACATTATAGGCTGATTATGCTATACAAAATAATAAGCCTCACTCACAGTCTCCTTGTAATCTTGATTCTCGAGGGTATCCAGCCAGGAGTTGACGTAGGGCCACCAGCCCCAGTCCTTGTAATCGTTGTACACCATTCCGTTGCGTGACACCGTGGCTGGCGATGCTACTGCCAAGTCCAGGGTCTCGATCAGCAGGGTCACCTACACGGAAGAATTGACAACATTTCATATTTTCAAGATGCTTGTATCTGTATCTTAAATGAAATTACATTTAAAAATAAGTTACTCGTATTTTTAATACTACTTATCCATTCTTTTTTTGTTTTCGTTAAATAAACATCTTTGAAATTGGTTATGTTCGCAACAGACGTAAATCCCAAAATGTATGTAATTGTCATTGACTTAAGGGGGAAGCGCCAGAGTTATAGCCCGCAAAATTCAAATTTTCTTAAGTTTTTTTGCAATTTCCAGGCGAGTGTCATGTGGAATGTTGATTAAAATATGATTCGCGAGCATAACAAACAAAGTTTTTATCATTAAAATCATCAATACAATCCTATTGAATGACTATTTCATGAAATACCAATCAGCGGCATCTACATCGCCACATATGAACTACGCATCATACTGACGTCATGCTTCGCGCAAGCAGTTTACCGCGACTAAAACCTAATTGTGTTTTTTTTTTTGTGAAAATCTTTTCTTAGAGGTTCTCAATAAATAAATAAACATCAGACATACCTGTGCAGGCATAGATATTCTCTCACTGTTGACCAGAGTCAGCAGTTTGTTATCATCCATGACAGAGTTAAGGTTCTCTATCCATATCGCGTCCACGGGACCATCAAATATAATCCACTTCATATCTGGGGACTCGTCTGCAGAGTAACATCGGAAATCCAGTTTCAGTTATAAATATTTCATACAAATATACTCACGCCTCTTCGGTAGGCAGAAACTACAGAACGCCTGCTACGATGATCCTTACATACTTGTTTTGCATCGTTTACGTTCATACATCTGGTCATACACGCGATTGCAAGTAGGTACTACGCCCCTGACCTTCCTGAAGAATTTCGCCAATAAGGTCACTATGTATGTCCTACTAGGGCGTTCCCTCAAAAAATACTTACCAGGTTAATATTGAGCTTTTGAAAGAGATACACAGGTACAGTATTTTTGTCTATTTTTACTTTTGTAAAGTTTTTTATTTCGCTTAAGAGCGTTTACGACGTACGGCATTTCATACAAACTTTCAAGCCCTTGTTTTTCGAAATGAATGAACCGATTTTAATGAAACTTCATACGCATACGCAGGATACAAAGGTCTAAAAAGTTACTTAAGAACATTTTCGAAATGTCTTATTTAAAAAGATAACTGGAAATCTGTTTTAATGGAAACTTTAAAATCGGTCTAATTTGGCTGTAACACTATTTTTCGAAATGTTCTTATGTAACTTTTTAGACCGTTGTATCCTGCTTATGCGTATGAAGTTTCATTAAAATCGGTTCATTCATTTTGAAAAACAAGGGCTTGAAAGTTTGTATGTAATGCCGTACGGCGTAAACGCTCTTTTAACCACATTTTCAAAAAACCATTTCTATTCCACAACCAAAAGTCCAAAACCGTCTTACCTTGACAAGTGTTCCTCATAATTGAAGACAATACTCCATCCTTCCACTCCCCTGTCGCCAGGTTATACTCCCCGTACAGTTCACCCAGGGTCAAAGCCTTGGGGTTCATGGGGAATGTTTGAACTATTTCGAAACCTGGTTGGTTCTCCCTGTACAGGCGGGTTAGGGTGTTGGCTAACATTTTCCAGGATGTCGACTTGGCTGTGTTGGTGTCGCCGAGAAGGATGCTTGAATGACGGGAATTCTAGATGAAAGTTGTGATATTACAATCTTTTATTAATGATATAGGATATACAAATCAATAGCGTGCGTAGCGCGACTTATTCGTGATTGATTTATAAGGTTTAAATTGAAATGCTTGAGGCGCTCGTTAAAAGCAACATCTTTGTAATTCAAAATGTTTATAGCGCTGAAAGAACAGCTTGATATTTTAAAAATATAATTTTAAATTATATCAACAACATTTTTTAAATAACTTGTTCCTTTCTTCTTCTTGCACTGTTTCAACGATAAAGCTTTCGTGTAAAACGTCAAACACTCTGATGTGATCAAGTTGGGAAAACGCTAGGCAAATGCTGATAACTCTGATGTGACAAACTAAAGCCAAATGCTATCTCACCACCTATGTCCTTACAGTGACATTCAAAAATATTGTCAGTAACTTCAATAACTTTGGACTTTGACGTTATCAATAATTTCTAAAGAAAACAACGCTTATACAGGGGGTGGCAGGACATCGACACGCTAACTCATGATTACATGAATTCAGCTCATGCTTCTACATCCCCTACCTAGCGTATCAATTTTTCGTCGGTTATCAAAAGTTATCAAAAGTGCGGTGCGCGATCAAAATGCAATGCAAAATTGTTGGGCAAACGTCATCTAAAACTATTCCAAATTTCAAGTTGGTAGCATTAGTAGTTCTTGAGATATCCAGCTGTGACAGACAGACATGAGTCAGACAGACTGAATCGCACCATAAAAGGGTTCCTTTTTACCATTTTGGTACGGAACCCTAAAAATTAAAATGAAAATGTTCAGAATCATGTACTGAATCCATAGTACAAAACTTGCGCGTCGCTGACCGAGCATTCCTTTGTAAATAACTAAAACCTGCCTTCGTTTCATAAGTCTGGATAACTTTATGTAACGCTGCCTTAACCGGCTGCAAGCCTGCTATCCTCATCTCCGCGGTGATGGCCGTCTCCAGCAGCTCGTAGTCCAGGGTCGGGATCTCCACGTCGGGGAAGATGTCCTGCATGATGCCGTCGAAGAGAGGCACGTCCTTCGCAGTCAGGCGGGCTACGTTCATGTCGCGCATGGCTAGGATTACCATCTGTGAGGAAGTGGAAGATGAGCTTGGATGCGGAACCATAGTTTCGGGAGTAAATAAAAATATTAATGTTTCAAATGTAAGAGCCGGTTTTCATGAAACCAGAAAGAGGTTACATATTCTGTTGCGTTCAAGCTAAGTAGTATGTGAACTCGAATTATACTTACCTCTTGTTCAGGAAGATTAGGATAGGCTCTCCTCTTGATACCCGCGTATCGCAGTAAGGCTACCATGGACCGCAAACCGAAGTCGTAATGTTCCTGTTTGGACAGCTGCTGCATAGCCAGCTGATATAACGTGAACACCTGGAATTTAGGGAGAGGATTGAGCTGGTCGAAGTAATCATGCTTTGAAGGGCTTTAAATATCCGTGACACCTACTGTCACGCCATTTTATGGCGTCACAATAGGTATGTCAAGCTCCATAAAAAATCTTCAAGATCCCTTTGTCTATTTAGTGTTATTATTAGGACGAACAGGAGTAAAGTTCACTCATCCTCCATAGTGCAAGGAGGATCCTCCGACGCTACTGCCCGACGATTGATGTCGGGACGTTGTACAGACGCCAGCATATCAAGCTACCCGAAACTGTCAAATTGTCCCAATCAACTTTAAACCTTATGCTTTAACGATATAGTTGAAAATCTATTTGACAGATTGTAGTAGCTTGATGTGCTGGCGTCTGTACATATTATGATAGTCGCGCGGTAAACTCTACTTGCGCGATGCAGGATTTTGCGTGACGTCAGTGTGATGCGTAGTTTGCATGCGGCGATGTAGGTACCGCCACAGAATAAAATAAAATGTTTACTGAAATAACCGTATCTACTAAATACATTAAGAATTTCGGAAGTCGGTATTCATTTTTATTTTTTTCGGTACCGACAACTTCCGGAACAATTTTTTTGTAGTAAAAATCATCTTCAAGGAATCGCAGGCGTCAAGTATGTATTAAATCTTTGCGTGTTTTGAAGATAAGTATTAAAAGATAAAAGGATAAATAAATCTGGCCTATCAGGATTAGACAGTTCAATCTCAAAAAAAAAAAAATTGTCACAATCGTGATTAGGTATTTATCAAGTTTATTGTTAAAAAAGTTAAAAGGTTATATCAATTTAAAATAATTAAATGTTATATTAATTTAAAATAATTAAATGTTACATTAATTTATCGGTAATGTATGAAAGCTGTACCTTCTTAGCATTAATTTTGTAAGCAGTGAAGCCATCAGAGAAGAGCGTGTTCTCCGCGATGATAAGACAGTCTGGCACGCACATGGCGATCGGACGGAACATCGACTTCAAATTATCTGGCAACTCTGTTCGGCCGGCGTAACTATAGTGAGAGAAATTAAGGAATAAATATAGTCCACTGTGCGATAGCTATTTAAATGTATAGTCGACCTCGTAACTTGTTAAAAACAAGTTTTTGATATTGATCAGCGCTGAGATGAGATTGCAAATGAACGTTTTTTAATTATGGGAATTACACTTCTGGTAATGGTGCAGGCACTATACACCTCTGTCAAGCCATTCTCGACCGTACGGTCAACAGAAACACGAAAAAATCCCTTACTGCTACGAAAGGACGGGGTTGTCAACGTAATTTTTTTACCATGGTCTTCTCTATAATTTTTATGATGTTATGTTACAACTAAGTATAGTCCACTCACCCAGGATTCATAGTAATAAAGATACCGCAGTTGGAGTCTAGCTTGATTTCGGCGCCTTCGAACACGAACCTCTTGAGGAACACTGACAACGCCAGCAGTACGGCCAAGATCTGCTGCGCTACCACCGACAACACTTCGATGTTGATGCGGTTGAACTCGTCGAAACAACCCCAGCAACCACTCTGAGCAATACCTGGGAGAAAGAGAAAGGTATATTTTTACTAAAGATAGCGAAAAACGAATAGCTTGATTTTGAGCACATAATCAGCCTATAACTTTCCCACTGCTGGGACACAGGCCTCCTCTCAGTGAGAGGGAGTGTGTTGGTATCCAGCACGCGGGTCCAGTGCGGGTTGGTAGATGTCACATGTCTTCGAATTTTTGGTTCTAGGACATGCAGTGGTGATGGAATAATTTACACAAAGTAAAGCGCCTGTCTGGGTTCGAACCTGCGACCTACTACACGAAAGTCGCGGCCGTTATCACTGGGCCACCACTGCTCTCAATTTTGATTTTGAGCACCCGTAGGTGTTTCTGGTTTGAGTGTGTGGTGGTTGTTTTCCTTTGATCTTTAGCTTATCTTTTTTTTTTTCATTATCAGCTTTAAATAATTTCATACAATTTCACACAACATGACGCCTGTTTACCCCGTAGGGTCAGGCAGAGGTTTACCCTAGTAAACCCACCTTTCGTCAGTTATGCATTTACCAGCAAAGCACTTAGCCATGGACTTGTAGTCGAGCCCGTCGGAGCAGTTGGTGACGACGACCCAGCGCGCCAGCGCACGGCCCAGGTCCTTGGTGGTCTCCGTCTTGCCCGTGCCGGCCGGGCCCTGCGGGCTGCCGCCGCGGAACAGGTGCAGGGCGGTTGTTAGCGTTATGTAGCATCTGTGGATCAAGAATTTCCAATTACCAAAATCAAAAATACTAAGCTACCGTTTTTATACGAGATTTGATGATATGAAACTGCGTGGAGAAGCTTCTTGCTAATTTTCTCCACAGTGGACTGCATGTTTATTATCATAAATGCGAAAGTAACTATCTGTCTGTCCGTTACCTTTTTACGCCTTAAAGGCGGATCGGATTCTAATGTTTGAACCGGGGTTAGGACATATGATAATTTTTATCCCGGTAGTAGGTTCCCGTGGGGCAATTTCGAAACGTGGGCGAAACCATAGCAAAGCTAGTTTCCTATGTCCGTTAAGACAACCTGTTGATTTCACTACTGAAATAAAAAAAAATACAACCGAATTGATAACCTCCTCCTTTTTTTGAAGTCGGTTAATAAAAGAAAGATGTAGAAAGCCGCAATAACACAATTCCTAACACATGCCTGCATGTGACTTCTTTTAACCGTTTAAGCACGGACGCGCATTGCATCTACCTTGAAAATAAGGTTATCTGCGCCATATTTTATTCACCTGTCAGTAAGTGGCGTGATGACAAGTCGTCCTGAGTTGCCGATGTACTCGTACGTATAGACAGAATTCGTGTTGGTCTGCTTTATGTAGCAGTCTTCTCTCTCGCGGTCCCAGTAGAACTTCAGCTGAGAGAACCACTCGAATGCGGTCACGTTCATACAGCCTGGGTGGAAGGAAAGCGTTGAAAGTTGAAATACATAACATACATACATAATCAGCCTATAATGTTCCCACTGCTGGGACACAGGCGTCCTCTCTGTGAGAGATAGTGGGCCGTAATCCACCACGCGGGCTCAGTGCGGGTTGGTAGATGTCACATGTCTTCGAATTTTTGGTTCTAGGACATGCCGTTTCCTCACGATGTTTTCATCCAACGTTAGGAGAGCAATGGTGATGAAATAATGTACACAAAGTAAAGCGCCTGTCTGGGTTTGAACCTACGACCTACAACTCTTAAGTCGCAGCCATTACCACTGAGCCACCACTGCTCTAAAAAGTTGAAATAAAATATAACAAAAACCAACTCTATTTCCTGTGTATACTCAGACAGAAACCCATTTAATTTGGACGAAATTGTTCTGAAAGATTTGGCTTCATACATAAAATTACGTTTGGAATACCTGCAGTTTAGGTCAGGATGGTTAATAATAATAATGTCTTAGCGATCATGATGCCGATAGTCGTGACAGCCAATGGCTTAATAGCCAACAGCCTCGACCAACACCTGAGGAGGCTGTCGTTGTGCAGGTGGCTTCATGAAGCAGTATCTACTCTGGTCACGGCTCGTACTGTTATAGGGTTCCTGTATCAGGAGCCCTGACCTAGCTAGTAGCTTGGATCCTGTTCCCGATACCAGGGGGATTTTTCTCTTTTTAAATCTACACTAATATTATAAAGAGCTAAAACGGCTGCACAGATTTGCATGAAATTTGACACATGCGGTAGACCTGGATTATGACGTAGGATACTTTTTATACCGATATGCCCACGGGATCGAGACTTATGCGGAAGAAACCGCGGGGCGCAGCTAGTGATTATATATTCTAATATTTAAAAAAATGTGTTTTTATGTAATTTATTTATATATGTTTATTGAACAAAGAAGATAATAATTCTGATAAAATATTCACTAACCCAACTTATACATCCTATCCACCGTATCTCTAGAATGTATCTCAATGACACAGAGCGCGTTCACTTTACAGCGCAGAATTTTACTGATCTCCTTCCGGGACATCATCTGAAGAGTGGCGAGGATGAGGTTCTGTTTCTTGCGCAGTTTCTTTAAAGGCTTCTTCTCCTTCATGATCTCGCAGCGGCGAAGGGTGCGTGTACAGTCAGATGTCCATTGAATCTAGACGTGTTAGTTAAAATCGTTAGATTCGCAAAAGCTGATAACATTTCAATAATCGTTAATCAACTTTTGAAGCGGTTGGGCGAATCTAACGATTTTAACTAACACGTCTAGATTTCAATAGTATTGCCTCGCTTACTCCTACTTACAAAATATCGTATCTGTTGTTCCATGCAGAATGTGTGAACTCATTCTTCTCAGAATGGACACTTTTTCGCGCGGGTTTAGTAGAAGGGCAAATCTAACGATTCAAATCTTTGGTTTGAGGAAGTTTGAGAACCTCATTAAAGTATTTAACGGTAACTCCACATAATGATAGCTCATCAATGTATTCATTTGATGGTCATTATAACTGTACTGCTAGAAGTTATTCCGTCTATCTGGAAATACATATCCGAGAGTTCACCCTAGGCCTACTTGGATAAACGGAATTTATAGGCTTAGGGTGGATTCTCGATCATGTGTTTCTGCGTTTTCACCTTAGGGTGGATAAACAGAATAATCCCTGCTAGCTGCGAAGGTTTAGGTATCAGGGATTCTTCGCCTCTTTCCCGTTCTTTCGCATTGAGCACCTTTTAGGTCTCTCCTCAGAAATCAGGATTGTGCTCGGGACGTGACAGAGCCGTGGCACACACAGAGGTACTGAAATTCCGTCACCGGCTTGGACACGGACGTGTGTGGATAAGTTAACATAAAATTTACACACCGATACTTTCCATACGAGCTTAAGGCATAAGACAAGAGGTGACGGCACCTGTTGCTTTATGCCTTGCCTAGAATCATAGACGGAGCTACACATAACCGTTAGCACCAACCCTATTTCGGACTGGAATCATGAGGGCTTTTACAATTTAAGCCGGACTGCGGCGGCGGCGGCCCGTTGCCACACCGGTATTGCGCGCGCACAACGGCAAGACGGCATCTCACTGCGCACCCGCAACGCTTCAATTTCATGGGCAAAACAAAGCCGTCCGGGCGCAGATTCGAACCTATCGAACCTCGCACCGCTCCGGCCTCCGGCGCCACCGCAGCAAACGCTTCAAACGTTTAAATTGAAAAATAACTACTTCTTAATACGGCCTAGTAATGATCTAACCTTGCTGGATGTGATCCCAAGTTGTCCCGGCCAGTCGTTGATCCACAATTCTCTTTGATACTTACACTTCCTCAAAGCCGCTCGCGTCAAAATCAATTGCTAGAAATGCAATTTGCAGTTAATGAGACTGTTTCAAATTTGATTAGGTATAATATTGCTACATACATAGGTACATTATTTTCGTCGACCAATGAATATTTAACAAAATATTTACCAAGCCTTTGATGCTTTCAGACACCAGGCAAGAGATCTGCCGAGATACTCATGATAATCATCTCTAGATTTACGGTGAGATTCACAGACTGCATTTTGACTTCTTAAATAGATAAATCTAAGTAATCTAATCTAACTAGCCTGTATTGACCCACTGCTGGGCAAAAGCCTCCCTCTCCCTTTTCCACTCAATTCTGTCTTTTGCGAGCCAGTCCCTATGGCAGGAGTCAAGCTCGTCCCGCCATCTTCGTCTTGGCCCGCCGCGATAAATAAAATCTTTACTTAATAGATACAATAACGATAAAACACTACAACTTTGCTAAGTGAGTGTTGCATACGAATTTGAACATTACATGTATAAGAATAAGATTCTTATTCGCTAAAAGCTTGTTTACATTCGCCTATACGAATATGAAAATTATTTCAATAGTTTTCGTTACGCTATCTTCACCTAGCAAAGGATAACAAAAGTGCTGTCTGGCCTAATAGTGTCTCTTGTGGTTTTTGAACCAGTTTCTGAAAATAAGTATAATATAAAAAAAGTAAGTAAGTACCTAGTAATAGTAGGTACCTATCTACTTCCTATTCTTCGAGCCACAACTAACTAAGTTAGTCGGCTTGGCGCATTACACTTTGCGCTAGTTGAAATAAAGTCGAAAATCAATAAATTAAACCGTAGATATATTTTCTTCTTTTCCGCTGTGATGCTCTCACAAGACTAACGCAGGTTTTATTATTTTCGACATTATTTCAATGAGTCTAATTATCCTTTTTGTTTGACAGTAAAAATCGCTTTGTCAGCCGCTTGGATCGGTCGACACTACTTACTCGCTAATACATCATCCAGGACCACAACTTTTTTTCATATGTACTTAAACAATGCAATTCACAATGGCACGTCATGCGACTCTTTTTGCCTTTGTAACAAGGTATAAATCCGAATGATCGATACGCTTTTGTGAAATGCAAAACCTGTACTAATGAAGTCTGAAAAGCTTACATCTCTTAGCACAACCCTCATGGTATTCTCAAGTCCGCAAAGCCACACTTCAGCGGGTCCGTCCAATATCAAGTTATACTTCCATTCAACACATTCTCCATCTTCTGACGTCATGGCCTTAGCTATTGGAAGACCCATGGCGTTCTGGAAAAAAGTAGGTAAGTGTCAGACAGGTGTCATGCTGGCACTTCGCATATACAAAATCAACTTTATTTCAATGAGCAAAAGGTACATTTCGTATTACCCAAGCACCGCGAATATTTGGAAAAATACGCGCCAAGTGTTAGCAAAAATATTGGTAGATCTATCATATTGTTGAAATGCCTACAGCCTGCTGTATTAACAACTAAGTCTGTTAGGTAGAACAGCCAGAATAGCAATATTTATAACCATTGGTTACCGTAAATAAAACCCAGTTGCAATTATTCAAAAAATCATTTTATTTAAAATTCTGTATTTAATCTTTAATTTAGAACAACTCTATAATAAAAAGACTTATTTTAGATCAACAGGTACAAATTGTCTATTTTACATGCAAACCAACATACTTATTTCGAAACCCTTTAAATATTATGTTAACTTCGTAAATCAAAGATTCAAGGTTCTCTTCCGAGTAACCGCAACCGCAAACCGCAACGGCGAATCCGCCTCAATCGCTATGACAGCGCACCAACACGACTATCTAACTCTATGAAAACGCTTCCTTAGACGGCAACTTCGCCACGTGACACTGCGGTCAGGGGGCGACCACAGACCACAAACCAGTAGTGCCACCACAGACCACAAACCAGTAGTGCCACCACAGACCACAAACCAGTAGTGCCACCACAGACCACAAACCAGTAGTGCCACCACAGACCACAAACCAGTAGTGCCGTCACTGACTAACAGATCGACAAGCTATTTTTGTTTGACAAAAATATGACTATTGCCACTGCAACGCGTTCGGAATTAGGCCCGGTATCCACCAAAGCGGAGAGGAGAGGAGACGAGAGATGTGTTTTGAATAACCAATCAGATTTCGTTATTTCCACATGTCCTCTCCGCTTAGCTTCGGTGGAATTGGATCAAGCGGAGAGGAGAGATGTCTCATTTTTCTATAAAATTTTGTGCCGCGAGCGAGTAAGCGGCGCGGAAGAGCGGAGATGTGTGTAGCACATCTCTCGTCTCATCTCCTCTACGCTTAGGTGGATACCGGGCCTTGAACCCGCAGCGGCGTTATCGCTTGCGGTCTGCGGTCGCCTTCGGACGAACTCCTGAACACCCATAATAAATGTCGGGTCATTCTCAGGTGTCGTTTCCAAAACGTAATCAATCAAATCCAACTTTCACACGCTACCCGTGTTTGAATTAATAAGTTTATCAGAATAAGCATATCTGCCATACGTAACACCATGTATCTTCTCTGGCAACGTCAACAAAATCTTCAGAACCGCTTTCTTTACGTCATCGGAGCGACATGACCAGACTAAATGCAGGTATTCATTCAACAGGCCTCTAGCTTGCGACGTTGGGTGGTACATAAGGAGAATTACTAGAGCCTGGAAATAAAAAAAGGAAATATTATTTTCCCATGCCCAATGAGCCAGGGGCCTGACACAGCATAACGTCATGGCAGACTCCAGTAGAAGATGGCGAGTGCAGCATCATCATTTCAGCCAAAAGATGTCTACTGCTGGACATAGGCCTCTCCCAAGCACCGCCCGCGCCACTTCGACCGGTTCTGTGCTTCTCGCATCCAGCAGATTCCTGGGTGGATTTTCTATATTTAATTCCTGGTGGGAGGCCTTCCAATACTATGGCGGGATAACCGAGACAAAACAAATGACCTGTCGTCCTAATTAGCCTTGAATCAGAAGAGCTGGAATTCATGGGAACTTCGCCAAGCAGTATGATGATAAAGGCTGACAGTAACGTCAGGAACTATTGATGTTACACAACATTGTTTTGCGAATTTCATCTTTATTAGCTACTAGCAGCGCCCCGCAGTTTCACCCGCTCGCGTTAATTTCGATCGCGTTGGAATATCGGGATAAAAAGTATCCGATGTGCCTGTCCTGGTTAGTTTTTGCGTGATTGAGTAACAAACATCCAAACATCTTCACAAACATTCACATTTATAATATTATAGTAGGACTAGAATTGTCACGCTGACAGGTGTCAGGAACGCATTCTTTCAACGTCCGGACTGTAATGCTATTAGGTGCGAAAAATAGACATGGTGGTTAGTTTGTTATATTTCTTGAGCATATAGTTACAAAAAAAGCTCTATGACTTCCTGAAATATGAAGCTTATCATTATTTTGTTAAGAAATACTTACTCTAACGTACAATGCAGCTTCATTTACATCCTTCCAGTTATGCTCCCATGGAGGGCACTTCTTCAACAAGTACAGCAGTTTGTTCCAATTGTGGGAATATATAGCTTTACAGCATGCTATTCTGTACACCGTCTTGAAGCTCCGAAGGTCACCACCTGCATACTTCATGTTGGTTCTACTCTGTTGGAGCTTCTGTAAGTTTCTCTTGCAGTATATTTTGATTGGATCAAACTTCACTGGTGCTTCCATTATTTCAATAACTTTCTTCTGTAAATTAAATTTAATTATTAGTTAATTTGCTATAACACTTAGTAGTGAGTAAATAACTAATGTGCTGAAATACTGAAATCTATAGACTCAATTAGGTTAACTTTAGGATTTATGAATGGATGTACTCCTTAATAATCCACAAGTTTCCTTGAAACCATGTCTAAAAGTAAACTTCTAGCAGTTTTAGCTTATCTTGATTTGCTGCTGTTACAATTTTCATACAAAGTACACTTTGTTTTTCTGAATTTTCCAATTTTGCCGGCAACTTTTGCATACAAGCCTTGTCCTGACAATTACAAACACAACAAAAAAAGAATTTGCCAAATAGGTGCGTGGCCGTGCAACCGTTCTGAAGTGATAGGTACTTTTTTTTTGCCTTAGTCTGTACTGTCCCACTGCTGGGCAAAGGCCTCCTCCATTTTCTTCCACATATTCTTAAGCTGTGCTTTCTCTGTCCAGTTGGTCAGGAAACATACATTTAGCAATTGATTTTTATTTATGCATGAAATTGTTTGCTTCCCCAATCCACCCGTCACATTGCATGACCTGCCAGCATTATCACTTAATTTTAGCTTTCTGACTTCTTTTCTTTTTGTTCGGCTCATAAGGATCATTGCGTGATGTTAAATAATCTATAACCTTCCTCAAGAATTGGACTATCAAATGCAACAAGAATTTTTCAAATCCAACAGACTGGTAGTTCCAGAGATATTATCCACATACAAACAAAAAAAAAACCTCTTTTATTAGTATATATGGAGTATAGGTACATCGTTAAGTACCTTTACACCACGACACCACGTCGGAAAAGTCTGCCGGAAGATTATGACACTGAGTTTGAGGTTACACCTAAGTTTACTTAGGAATTTACAATATTGCAAAACATACAAAAATTATATTTGTCGGTCATAAGATGAGAGCGTAGTATTGACTAAAAATAATATAAAAAGGATACATTAATAAAAATGCACAGTATTCAAGCGTGAGTTAGGTACAAATAAACGTAAACAATACTTACCATAGTGCTCATGGGTACGTAATGACATTTCTTCAAGATTTCTTCCATTATATTATATTATAATCTTAGAAAACACTAGTTATATGTTATCGACCTTCAGGAATAATAGTATAGCAAAATCTTTCTATATGTGAACCGCTACTTATAAATAAACACATTGTTTTGACTTTGACATTTGGTTTTGACGGTTTAACCAAAGTGTTGGCAGATAATGCATACAAAAACTACCAAATATTTAATACAATAAATGACTCCTTTGAGCTAAATGCAATTTAGGTTATTACACCATGGCCCTCTTATCTAAAACCTAACATCCTAAAACCCTATAAAACGCAATGTCTATTTGTCTGTCCCTAAGTCCGCTTTGATCTCGAAAACTACACAGCCGACTACTAAGGCTCAATACGCACAGAACAAAGAGTACTTTGTATGTATGGAAATAGAGAGCCATCTGGCGCGATTTGAACGATAACAGAAAAGCGCCCTCTGCGATTAAAATACTAAACTACATCCGTGTCAGTATTTTATTCGCGCGACCTTGATCCATCCATGGTCCAATTGTTTTATAAATATTCTTGTAACAGAGATAATAAAATTATACCGATAAAAGTATTCAAAATCTGTTAAGTACAACATATTTAGATATTATTTGAATTACACACCCCCTTACTAATAATAATAATAATAAACGTATTATATCAGATGAATAGTTACACACCGATTTCTCTCTTTCAGTCGTCAGTAATTTGATTTTCGATAGAAGACAAAGCGTTGTGTAACTATACAGACGATACACAATGTTTATTAGTAAGGGGGATATAGGTATAACGAACGATCACAGCAGACAACGAAAGATCACAGCAGAACGACATCAAAACAACAACAGCCATTTTTGTTTTATTTGTTTAGTACCTGCCAGTGCTGCCAGGGCATATGTTTGAATATCTCTAAATTCTTACCAAAGTATTTAAGATCTTTTTATTTCAACATTTTTTTCAGCAAAAATGACTTATCATCATGGACACGTATGTTTATATTATACTAGCTGCGCCCCGCGGTTTCACCCGCGTAAGTTTCGATTTAGGGGGATGAAAAATAGATGTTGGCCGATTCTCATAGATACCGGATAAGCACAAAAACTTTCATCAAAATCGGTCAAGCCGTTTCGGAGGAGTATGGCAACGAAAACTGTGACACGAGAATTTTATATATTAGATTATTCTAACGAACCCTATATTTACAATAAACACTCTTTGCTTATCTCCAATAATAGAACTAATCAAACTTCTATGTAGCAAATAATGAATTAATTATGGCAACACATTCTTAACAGTACTACTAATATTATACCATTTATTTAGGGAGAACATTGTAAACCTTAGTGCAGTATTAACTTTGAATATTTTTTTATTTTCCTACATTATACGCCACACTAGCGCCTCTGGTCGTACAATACTAAACTAACAGATTATAATACTACGAAATTGTAAAGCTAATAACCAGCTGAAAATATATCTTTTGTACATGTCATCTGTAATAAGTTGGGTTATCACAATGCTGTTGCAGGGTTTTTATGAGTAAGATTGTAAGGCATGGCACAGAACCTCACTGAGGCATTGTGAGGGGAGTGGCCGGCAGCGTAGAGCTCGACAATTAGTAGAGCAGGCGCTCTCGGGCTTTGCATTGGGACAGTGTATTTTACGGCCATGCACAGAACATTACTCGTATATAGCCTGCGGCCACGTGACTTTTTCCTTTTGTAGTAGTACCTAGTGAAGATACAAGTTTAAAATTATGTGATACTTACAAACTGTTCGTCGTTTCGCGGCTGGCGCTGCCATCTCAGTGTGAATTGAGCCTATGTTTTTTTTTGTTTTAAGGTAGTAATTACAATTACTATATTACTCCTATTGAAATATAGGTATGTAGTAAGTACACAAGATTTATTTTTCTAATAATGTGTAAGAGCTTCAATTACCTTTTCAATCCTTATTCTATTCACATTATCAAATAATTTTTTCAAGTGAACTTGTATCATCGATGGTTTCTTTGAGTTGCCAAGGATTTCCAGTAAATCGTCATTAGATATAAAGTAAAATCTCGGGAACAGTTGTCGTTTCGTCTCCAAATATTTTTCAAGAGCTCGGAGGATGCCATCCAAGTTATCCACCATTTGGTTCAATTTATTAAAAAGGTACGGCGATGGCTTGTAAATGCAAGCTTCTATTGCGTTTTTTCCGGCATACATGCTATCAAAAAACATATCTATATAAATAAAAATGAAATGCTGTTCGTTGATAAGCGCATCACTTGAGAACGGCTGGGCCGATTTAGCTATCTTTAACCGACTTCAAAAAAGTACAACATAAGTAACTAATGTCATAAATTCCTAATACTAGGTAAGTGGGATCGGTATCTAAATTAAAATTATTATTTAGTTGCAAAGCTCACTTAGAAGTGACTTCTGTCCAAGCGGCGGTCAAGGTATCAAATATTATAACTTCCGCTGGCAATTGTTTTCTAATATCTTCACCGCTAAAAATTGTTTCTAGATAGAGGTAACGCCTTTGAACTTGTAAAGAGATCTGTTACAGAAAAATGTTATTATATTATTTTAAATACCTGCACTCTAAAGTATGCAGCTGCCTTCGGTTAGACTGCAAGCCGACCCCAATGAAGTTGGGAACAGGCTAGGCACATGATTACGATAATGATTTATGTACCTACCTACACTCTAAAACATTTTATCCAAAGTATGTATACTGTATGCCTACTTAGTTGATTAGGTATAAACATTATAACATTAATTCCTTACTTCAATACATTCTGCTACATATCCCAATGATTTCTCCCAGTAGTCAACTTCTTTAATGAACGGTTCTACATATTTTGTCGATTTCATTGACGACAGTTGGACTTGGTGATCTTCAAGAAACTAAGGAATGTTAATGTATAATCACTATTTGTGCAAAAGCATAACTCAAACTCAAAATATTGCAAATTTGGTTCAAACCAACCTGCATTACATCGTCTACAGTTTTAATCTTATAAATGTCTCCCCTATGGTGTGTCATCTCATAGGTCGTCGCCTTCCACACTTCTCTAATAGCTTTGAGTCCGTTCTCAATGTTCAGTTCCATAGTAGCAGCATTTGATATTTCTGCTATTTCTTCTGCATACGCTTGGAAGTTTAGTTCCATTATCAAGTCTAATTTAAAGTCTTGTGAATTTTGGTCAAACTCTCTGTATATATCAAATAGATGTGAAATTAAAAAGGGTAAGGAAAAATTATTACGGTCCTTGTAATTTTCCATTTTATTTCATTCAATACACACTTTGTAATACATTACACAAGCTTAAATTAATTTTACTAGCAAAAACATTCAGGAAAACAAGAAAAGTAGGTACCTACTACATATTATAATATTAGCAACTTACACATTCATAAGCGTCTTTATTCTATCCCAGTGCCTGTCCCTCATACAAGGATTTTTTAAATCGCCAATGAGAGGCAGTGTTCGCCTAAACGCGTCGACTTTGACTCTAGTCGTGTCGATAATATCCCAATTTTTTTCCTTTAGTTGCCGAGAAAGCCGATTGAAATTTCTGAAAAAATATATAAAGCACTTAAAATGACGAGCAGACCGTGCGTTTGGATTTGACTATTATTTTGATTTCATCGATCATTTTTAATGTAAAAATGTAGCCTATAATGCGCGCTATGCGCGTCATTTATAGTAGATTATGTACTAAAGGGCTATTGTCCTAATGTCGCGGGCGCTACTTTGAATCCCGAACGCAACGAAGAATTCTAGAGCTCCCGAGCGTAGAGAGGTGATTTATTACCTATCGTAAATGTTCGTCAAAGGTGCATAATGAAATTCAGTACAATAGTAATTCCCTGCTAAACCCAAGGTCTTGAAAGACTTACTTTAGGTTAGTTTTGCATGGTATATAATTTGACATTGTCAAGCAGGTGGTGTGAACAAATTATTAAAAGCCTGTGATGTCCCACTGCAGAGCAAAGGCCTCCCTACTTTATTTCCACTTCTCTCTGTTAAAAGCTGCTAAGGACCAGTTCTTGTTGGATGAGTCCAGCCCGTCCCGCCATCTCCACGCGTCATTTACTTACTCGAAAAAAAAAATTCTATCTCATGAAAAAAAGAGAAAAGGACGGAGGTAGGTACCTACCTGAATAAGAACATTACATTTTCTTCCATCTCGTCTGTCTCCATTTCCCAAAATGTTTGAGTTTTATATTTCTCCCAGGACTCCTCCCATTGATTTACCAAACCCCAGACTTCCTCCAACTTCTCCAACTCCTTCTCCATTTTCTGAAGATCCAGATTCACTGGTGTACTACAATCAAATAAATTGAATCGTTGTATAGGTAATTAATTTAAATTCAAATACGTTCTTCTTTCTCTTAACAACAAGAAGAGACCGCATAATTAGCTGCATGTCGTTCTCTGTTTAAATAAATAATTAGGAAACAACTTTTTTTTTTTTATTTATTCTACTTTCGTCTGCTGGTCCTTAAATACCGTTAAGAGAAAGTAGTCAATTCATAATTTCGTCTATTTCGATATTCAGCCATATTACGGGGGGTGAGGAGCCTAATAAATAATCTATCTGTCGCAGCCAACTGGTTAAATTAGCCGTTCAGTTAACCGCCTAGCCTTTCAACTAAACGGCGGCCGTTCAACTAACGTCCTGAATGATATTCAATTACAGTTTAGGTTGTAAGTCTGTAACCAATCACGCGCGAGCCGAATTGGTCGCAGTAATTAAGGCATTGCACCCCGAACAAGTGGGTTAGGTTAGGTTAGAACTGTGATCAACCCCGCGTGCGAGCCGAGGGAGGAAGCGAGGCGAGCACTACTTCTAAAGGCCAGGCAGTTAACTGAATGGCTAATTTAACCAGTTGGCTGCGACATATCAATTATTATCGAAAACAATCTGACTAGATATGAGCACCTACTAGCTCCCAGCTCAGCAAGAAAGTTGGTACCACTCTGTAGTAGGTATACAAATTGCATTGTTTATAATACGAAATAACTAATTAGGAGGTTGTGGCTAAGTAATAACAGCCGCATGGGTCGATCGATCAAGTTAAGCTACGCATGCTGCGGTTGATCCGTGGATGAGTAACAATCTTAATACACCCAAGACCCCTCCGTGCCTCGGAAAGATCGTTCAGCCGTTGGTTCCGGCTGTCATTTGTGAATCTTGGGCAGTCGTTACGGAGCATTAGAGGCTTACTCAGTAACTGGGTTGTGGAGCTCAGATGGGCAGTCGCTCCATGTAAAATATTCAGCTGCATCCGGTTAGACTCGAAGCTGACTCAAATATAGATGGGAAAAGGCTAGGCAGATGCAAAGTTTTTCCCAACTATATTGCGGTCGGTTATCTGATGATGATATACGAAATGACCAACTTAGTTGAAAACTATTTACGTTAAATTGAACACAGCAAGACCATCACGTATAAGTTGTTCCTGTTCTCGTAATGCATTAAGTTGATCTCTGTAAGCTTTCAATTGTGATAAGGCATCTTTGGCAGTTATTTCGGAGGAAACTGGTGCCGTCTTATAGAAGTCTTCACAAAATTCTTTCGCGGCTTCTTTAAATACCTGAGAGGAATTGTGAAATTAAAGAGTTGTAGTTGCGACGAAGTGACTTTGGCGGAATCATAAAGCAATTCATCTGTTTGACAGTTTCACACCTATATGTATATCCCTGAAGGGACAGAGGGAGAGGAGGGGAGGGGGGGGAGGTGTACCTATAGCATTTTTACGAATCTCCATACAAAACTGTCCAGATGAAATTGCGTGATATGAATTGTTTTATGATTCCGCCAAAGTGGCCCTTTTAGGCTCCCAGAATGCCCCTAAAACGTAATATCAATAAAAGTTCTATTGTTTCCCGTTGAGTGTCTTAACATTTTAGTTGTCTATAGCGTGTAGAGGTAATAATAATAATATGTGTGCATTATTCATCTTACCTCTGCTTGATCCAACAATCCTGCTTTGAATCTGTCTTTGCTAGCTTCGAGATTTTTTTTAGCTTCTTCCAAAAGCGCTAAATAATCTGACCATAAAATAGGTATGTTCTCATGACGAGTGGTCATATCAGAACTGAGTTCAACCTCAAATTTTACTGAAACAACAAAAGAGTCAAGTCAGTCATTTGTTGGTAAAATTTCTACAAGTAATTAATTAATAAATTAAGTAGGTAGATATCCATTACTAACATCTCCATCATTTATCATCTATGTTCTTGTGTACCTATTTTATTTATAATTCATTAACACATTCGCTGCCACGCGGTCAAATGGTGACCGCGAACAATATATTTTCTATTGTGTCTGTTATCTGGCAGTCAACGTCGTAAGTAATGTTATATTTTTAATAGGTAGGTATTAATTTTTTTATTATCTCCTTTCGAATAGAGCACCTGCCATCTCTCTTCATCACCCTTGGTTGACTGAGAGAATTTCTAAGGCACTATGTCCACCAGCCACCTTTGTACATTATTGTGTTTGTTTATGTGAGTTTAAATAAATAATAATTAATAAATAAATCATCGTTATATTAAATAATCATCATTTAATATTATTTACTTAATCATCATTTTTATTATTAGGTATTTATCATTCATTATTTAGGGCTGATTTTTCAATAATCTGATAAGTTTATTATTTTATATATTTTCAAATTTTGACAGTTTATTTCATACAAAAACGTTAATTTTATTCCTCGAATAAAGTTATCAGATGATTGAAAAATCAGCCCTAAATAATTAATATAAATTATAAAATATTTGAACTTCTTACCCAACGTGTTCATTTTGTCGGTTATCGGAGGGAATGTTTTCTCAGTACTTTCTAGTTCCGACATTAAACGGTCGTAAGTATCTATAGCTACCTGAAGCTCTTTTAAATCACCAGGTGTCTATGAAATTAATATCCTGTTGTTGTATGCATCATGAATAGATAAAAGGGTTTATGGTTTTATTAAAATTATGCTAAAATCTATGTAATAAAGCCAATCTCGCAATAGGCTTCCATAAAAAAAAAATCTCTCATGTATGTAACGTACTAACAATGAGGTAGGTACACCTCAAATACTAAGGCTGCGTACGCACTGACAGGTGGCTTGCTTAGCGCCTAGCTAGAGCCTAACAAGTCGCCTTGCTAGTAGCGAAGTAAAACGAACGCTATAAAATTATCGCAATCGGCCGCACTGCGCGCTTGGCGCCTTCGCGAGTCGCCTAGCATTTAGTAATTTTTATTTATTTATTTTATCATCACAGGCTTACCTAATGGGCAGCGGGATTGTCCGAAAGGGTTACCGCTACCCCGGAAAATAAAGGGCTAAGGAAGGAACACGAATGGGTTTAGTCAGTAAGAGTCTGACACTCCCTTCCGCTCCACCCAGAGCGCCCTCCCGCTCTGGGTGGAGCGGAAGGGAGTGTCATTTGATGATTTCCAATCCTTAAAAAAAAGGCTTACCTAATACAATAGTGTAGTTTTAGTTATAATAGCTTAAAATTAGACTTCCAATTATATATCATTAACAACTAAGACTAATTTTACAAAATGTGGCCCGTGTGAATTCAGTCAGAGTGCAGTTGAAGCAGTCAATCTGTTGTGACACCGTATTGAAGGTACACAGTACCTATGTATCAAAGGATGATAACATGATAAGACCCTAGTCTCTATACTCCGACTTTTAGTTAGCTGCAGTAAAGTGAAACTTCTTAATAACTCATTTCGGACTGCGTTTAGAGAGATGCATGTCAAATAAATTTCGTTTGTTACACTATTCCGTACTAGAAAAACAAGATTTGGTTGGTGGCCGCGAAAAAACAAAAAGAGGCCAATTTCTCAATTTCAAGCTGTCATTTTACTGCAGCTAATTAAAAGTCCGACTATAGGCGCTTAGCAAGCCACCTGTCAGTGCGCACGTAGCCTAAGTAAGATTATGATAAAAAAAAAATAACGTACTTTCATAGCATCTTCGCTACTCTTTTCAACATAAGCATAAATAACATCAATGTCAGCCTCTGTAATGGTCCTCAGTAATTCTCCCAACCTGGTTTGCCAAATGATACAGTGCGCTATGATGGATTTCTTTAATCTGCTCGAGTTAAGGGTAATAAAATGAATCTGAAAAAAAAAATTGGTTCGATCACTGAATCACTCGTAAAACGAATAAGAGGATAAAAATTATAGAAGAGAATGAATTTCTGTGGGGTAATTGCGTAACACACTAACAAGACAAATGGCTTTTATTTTGACAGTTCAACAACATTCATTGCGTTATTTACGTTGTTGAGCTGACAGATTTTTTGAACATAATATGATGCAATGGATTAGCAATATCCGCAGTTACGGTGCTGGAGCCACAGAGTACACTATCTTGAGCATCGATATAACGCACGGGGCAAACCGGTATTGATCAAACTTTTGATCAAGTCTCGGCCTACATTAAAAAATAATGTTATTTTAAACAAAATAATATTATAAACCAAGTACCTGGTTAACTGTTTCTTGCATTTGGACAGAATTTGCAAGATTGCTGTAGTTAATAATAAGATAATCAAATTCCTCTGCAGTATGATTTTCAGCTCGATAATTTTCCAGAAACTCATCTTTGTCCACTTTCCAGATATGCACGTAAGGATCCCACATTTCCATGTGTTCGTGTATTCGTTTCATATTATAATCAATTTCTGAAAATCATGATTATTGTTTATGTACCTACATACTTTTACGATTAAGGAACATCGCGAGTCATGGGGAATTTCTGTCAATAGATTAGAATTTTACTTTTTATTTTTCTTGGGTTCCTTTATCGATACTGAACCTACCCCTAAGCTATGGCACGCGACTACTTAATTTTTTATTAATTCATCAGGTAAGTAGGTAGTTTGCTATATAATATTTTTATTGACATTACATTGGAACCATTGGAACATGTAGACTGTATTTTTTAACCGGGAATTTGAAATGTTTTGTTTAGGCATGCGCGTGTATGACATGATTTATGATCGTAAACGAAGCAAAAGGAGTATGTAAGGGATCGTAGCAGGTGGCTTTCTGTAGTTTCTGCCTACCGCCTCAGACCAAATAAAAAACCAAGACAGAGCGCTAAGAACGATGCAGTGAAGCATGCCAAAATTACGTCTCCGCTCTGTGCATACACGCCCACACGCACACATTTACAACTATTTACAATCAAACTTCGCCTCACTAAGTGCACACATATTTACGAAACCGGCTTCACTTTACTGACAACCCTCTGTCTTGGTTTTTTATTTGGTCTGAGCCTACCGCTAAGGCTTGAGTCTAAGTATATGTATCAGTTTACCATCATCAATAAACCTTTGGAGCTTATTACAATCTTGGTCCATAACAATAGCTTCGTAAAACTTTTTTAATCCTGCTGCAGGCAGAGAAAACTTTTCATGCAGACGAGGGACTGTAGCCATTATTACGACTATTTCTTCAAGAACTGTTGTGAATGTATCTTCGATCTCCAATTTTGGAGGTACGTATAAAATGTCTTTTCCGGAAAGGTAGAGATTCATTTTTAATAGAGGTGACGGTGCCATTGTACCTGTTTATTAAAACAAAATCATTGAGTAGGTACCTAATGAATAGGTATGGTAGGAATCTCGAAGGCTCTAGTTTGGCAGCTGGACTAAGGGCTTGATATTACGAGCGGTACCGGCGGTACACCGGATTACGGCCTAAGTCTTGGGCTTCTGCTTGGGACGGCTGGTAGATTGCACCCTGTTCCCGATACCAGTGGATCTATATATTTGAAATTAAATGTTTTTGGTTTCACCATACGGGATGACCGCTGGGCTAAAGTCTCCACACAATCTTATGGGTTGCCCGAAGGTGGACAGCGCCGCTGAGGAAAAGCCAGAAAGCGGTGGTGCATACCGCAAGAGCTGGTTTGAGGTGGCGCGGGAAAAGGGTTCCTGGAAGGACTTGGAGGCGACCTTTGCCCAGTAATGGGACAGTACAGAAAAAAAAAGAACTTACCATCTCCATGTACACACTTGTACATGTTTTGCATAGTTGTTTTAAGGCATAATCTCAATGCATCTTCTAGAAGCATATCAAATCTCCTAACATATTTAATCCAATGTTCTGCCATCTTAAATAAAGTAAAAACAGTAAGTAATTTATTTTTATTAAATTTGTGCCCAGTTGATGGAAACACGCTCGCCCCCTATTACTTAGAACTTGAACATAACTGGCAAAATGTAGGCGTACTACAGGTACACCGTTGCCTAACCCTCTGTTAATTATGCAAGCTTATTAAGTCTGCTGTCAAAAAGTACGCATCTGTTGGCAGTCTGGTGTGTTTAGGGGCCTGCCTAAGGTTTTCGCTGAGGGGCTAAACCTTCAGGAAAACCAGGCTTGTAATTTATTTTTCTTTAATGCTAAGGAGCTCTCACCATCACTGCTCCTTGAAATGATATGTTATATACACCACAATTATTAATGTACAGATATAATATACTATACCTGAGTTATATAGGCTTCGAAACCCTCGTAAACAATAATGAGATAGATCACTATTTCTTTATACATTTCTAGGACAGATTCCATAGCTGTGTTTTCCATTTTCCGTATTGTACTTCGTAAAACTTGTAAATCGAAAACGTTATAAATATCAAATTCGACGAATGGAGTGTCGCAAACTTTTTCCATTATTTTCACTATGTTAAGATTACAGTTTTTGTATGTAGTTAAAAAATCTTGAAGCTGAAAATATTAATTATAGAATATTACAGGTTAGGTAAGTAACTATAGCGTCAATAATGACGAGGTAATATGAAATTCGAAGATAGTTACTTCTCCGATTTGCACAACGCAATCTGCAATATATGCATCTGACATTGTAGAAGTCCACGTCAGTTTTGTTATCCCTGGTTGCACTTTTTTCTCACAAGCCTGGAAATAAAATTTTACCATTTAGTAGTATTGTTTATCATTTGGCACCCTAACATTTACGTTCGCAAACAGTGCAATATATAAGAATGTATTTTAAAATTCCAAAAAAGTGAGAAAAGTGAAATATTGATAAAATATATGTTTAGAATTCTATTTAAAATAATAAAAATAATAGGTTCATTAAAGGTTTTATGTTGTTAGTTTTAATTGGATTGTAAACAGTATGAAACTTGAAACGAAACGTTACTGTCAAAAACCATTATCTGAAAAAAAATAAAAGTGCGTCAAAAAATTTGAATCGAATTTGTCAACACGATAGTTAGAAATAAGATTGTAGTGATTTCGCCCAAACTATGAGTCAATTAATTATTTAGTAATATTATTATTGTAAATAAAAAAAATGAACCTAGGCGATCCCGAGTTAGAACTGATTGACCCAACACCAAATGTGCATTCGTTGTTTATACACTTTGATAAAATGTTTTTCTGGACAAAACTAGCCAGCAGAGTCGTAGTAAGATGGAGTAAAAGAATGTACTCCTGTGCAGGCGTATGCTCGTGAGTATTATAGATGTTCCTGCTTAATTATCTACTACAACAAAAGGATTACTATAATAATGTCCAAAAATTAAAATTGTCCAAAAAAGTTAATTGTCATTGCTTGAGTATTTAGCATAGAAATATATTTAGAAAAGTCCACCAGACCGATGTTACGGCCATGGGGGCCAATCTCAATGGAGACTAGCCTGCGGCGCGGGAGATATTATAGTGCATAAGTGTGGGTGCACTCCCTTTTTCCTCACTCTCATATTCCGATAGGTCCGCAATCCGACATGATGGCCAGGCAGGTGCTTTCCGAGGCAAGGGGGTATTACACAGCCAACTTCCAAACTCCATGACGTTACAAAAAAATTCCTAATGGAAAAACTCAATAACACTTCCCAACCTTGGAATAAAACCCAGTATCCCACGACCAGCAGTCGCGATTGCAACCACGAGGCCAACAATATAGGGAATTTTGTAACAATTTTATTTCCCCTTTTTTAAAGATAACTTAAGGGTTCAGTCAGTCAGGAAGATGAAGCTAGTTAAGAAGAACGGCGAAAGAGAAGAATGGGCAAGAAACTCCATGGACACTATTTTGAATCAAAATAATGGTTACATCATTCATGTTAAAATTATGCATGTAAAGCGGTAGTAATGAAATGATTGAAAAAAAAAACCAATTCAAATATAAAATTATTTATTTCCAGTTACGAAGGCCACGGTGGTGTCTGTGACATTGCATTGAGTGAACCACTGCTGAAGCTGCGACCACGCAAGGACCTTATCGAGACCCTGCTCCATGAGATGATACATGCATTCCTGTTTGTGACGAACAGAGACCAAGACAGAGATGGGCATGGACCCAACTTCCAAGCTCATATGCACAGGATCAACAAGTGTGCGGGACTAAATATTAGTATTTACCACAGTTTTCATGATGAGGTAAGTGTCAAGCCATTACAAACTATATTCTAGTAACTCATTTGTTTTAGAAAACACATGTCTACAAGGTACCTAAATTGCTATACCAAAAAAGATGTAAGAAATCTATATGGAGACCCTCGTCCAATCAAAGCAGTAGAAAAGTTTAGGTTGATTCAAAATAAAATGTTTTCTTCAAGTAGCAAGCCCCATAAAACTTTACTCTGTTTAATTTCATTAGGACGAGCTGGTACCAGCACGACGACATATTAAGCTATACAGTTAGCTTACTGTACGAAAAGCCTATAGAATGTGAGGTCTGCTATAATTGAAAATGTATAGTTTGATATGCTGTAGTGTGTATACGTAGTGTGTAGCCTAACCTTTTCCTTTTTTCATGTGTACCACATGCAGTACAAATTTGTACCAGCTCATCCCTGAGAGGATAATCTAATTCAAGCCAATATAATACACATAGGTACTTAAATGGTTTCTGATATAATTTCAGGTGCATCTTTACCAAACTCACTGGTGGCGCTGCAATGGCCCCTGTCAAAATAGAAGGCCGCACTTTGGCATAGTTCGACGCTCCATAAACAAGGCACCGGGGCCCTGTGACTTTTGGTGGAACAACCACCTCAGAAGATGTGGAGGCAAGTTTGTTAAAATAAAAGAACCACAAAAAGAACAAAAGTCCAAAGACAAAAGGAATACTACCACTAAACCAAATGCAGATATCACTAAATATATTACTAATAACATCAAAACTATTAATAATTTACCTAATAGCAATAATTCTACAAAACCTGTATTAAAAGATTCTACTAATGTCACAACAGCCAACACTAAAACAAAAACAAATAATGCAAGTACTGTTGTAGTTAGCAAAAAGGGAGTAATTACAGCGCCTAAACCACCCTCAAAACCTATATCAGTCTTCACCGGGAGTGGCAACACTTTAAATACAGGAAGCAAACCTTATACTGTAGGTGTGACAGAAACAGTGAGAAATATATGGGCTAATAAACAAATACCTACAAAGGAGCCTGTGAAAAAGGTTGATCCTAGTTTTAAGAAGCCTGTAAAAAGTGAGGAGACCGGTACTTTTAAAGAACCTAGAAGAGGAGTAGCAGTTTCCACTCCTAAACATAAAACAAAATCCACAGATTTACAATCTCCTCCCACAAAAATGAGGAAAATAGAAGACTACTTTAAAGCCACAACAATGTTAAAAGACATATATGGTGATGATTACAAGTTAACACAGTCAAATAATAATAAAAAATTAGTTGCAGTTAATGTTAAAGTAGAATTAGTTGATTGCCCCATTTGTAGCAGTAAGTTTAGTAATGAAGAAATCAATAAGCATTTGGATGAATGTTTGAATAAGGATATCATTGAGAAACTGAGTAAGGATAGCATAGAAAGTGTTCAAGAAACTCAACCAGGAAGGGAACCAGTTACACAAACTGCAAACAAACCTAAACTGAAAGAAATAATAGGTGTAATACCACCAATAACTGCATTTAAACCAAAAGTTGAACTAACGGCATTACCAGAAAGTAATAATAATAATCTTGTAGATTTGACTAATATGATTTTCGCTACTAGTAACATAAAAACAGAAAAATCTGATATAATTAAACCAGAAGCTCCATTTCTACCAGAAAGTAATAATAATGATGTAATAGATTTGACTAAATTAAATTTCGTTATTAATAACGTAGCAAAATCAGATGCAACTAAACCAGAAGAAACACAGCTGTGTTTTCCAGTTCCTGCATTTAAACCAATACCATCCTTTCCAGAAAGCACTGATAATGATCTTATAGACTTGACTCTTTTAGATTTTGATAATAGTATCGTAAAAAATGGCAGAAGAAAGACTGAATCACAAGCTACATTACAATCTGAGCCTTTCATTGAAGAAAGTGAAAAAATGGTATCACTAGTAATAGAGGAACAATTAGAAGCTTGTCGTAACAAAAGAAGAAATACAGTTAGCTTAATTACATTAGACAGAGGAGATGGAATTGGGAAAGAAGAAGCAGAAGATGAAGTGAAAGCAGGCCCCAGCAAAGAGATATATGACCAGAGATGTCCATGTTGTGGTATGAGATTCGAAAAACCAGTACAAGAACATCTAGATGAATGCTTGACGTTCTTTGAAAACAAACCTACAATACCTAGAGAAGGGGCCAGTGCAAGCTTTAGTAGTAATAATAATACAAGTATTTTGGATGAAGACGAGGAAGACGATAAATTTGATGAGTCCCAGGAACTCAATGAGACGGGTACAAAGACACCTTGTCCTTGCTGCATGAAGATGGTGGAACAGGACGAAATGAATGCTCATTTGGATGTGTGTTTGGATAGATAGATTTATTTCAAACTCAAACGGCCTTACTACAAAACAAGGTTTATCCATCAAGTCATTTTTAAATTTCTATTTCCGACAAAGTTAAAGTTCTTATTACAAAAAAACTGACGTTACACCAGAGTCTAAGGGCCGGCGCTGACTGACAGACGTCGCGACACGGCACGGCACGGCAGGCGGTGCTCCGGTATAGTGATGTTCAAATCCGCTTTAAACTAAAATCGTGTTATAGACTATAAACTATATTTTTCTAGCGCGCTGTTTTATACGCTATCATTATAACACGTTATTACAAAACTTGGCCGCAGTCTGAACGCGGAGACATTATCATTTTATCTGGCAACACGCTAGTTATCTCGCAACGCGCTGTACACGAAAGAATATAATAATATCTCATGAAGCGTTATAGATCAATGAACTTTCCTTCATACTTTCCAGGCTTAGGACTGTCTATAATAAAATTGATTAAATTTTATTATAAAAGTTTTGTGAGACAATTATTATTTATTATAGGCGTATTTACTAAAACTTATTTACAAATCACTATCCACAGTTTCACTTTGTCACACAGTAACATCCTACCTAATTACAATTATTAAAAACGAACACACAATATTTACAATAGCACGACGAATGTATGTACGAAACATGAGAATTATTATATTTACAATTACAGTACTGTAGTACTTATATGTTGCACAGCAAAAAATTATTATTTAGAAAAAAACGTGCGAGGGCCGTGTTTGTTTACAAAACAACGCGTACGTAATAATAACAGGTACCGCGAGCCAACCGGCCGACAGCCGCCCGAGTTCACACGACTTCGCCCGAGTGCCCCGACGCGCTGTGACGCTGTGAGTGAGACTAGTGAGACTGTGAGACTATAAAAGTTATAAAACTATAATGCTATCCCGCTCTAGCCTCGCTGTGTACGTTTAGAATATGAGACGCCTAGTTTGTTGAGACGTTATATTTCTAGCGCGAAGTCAGAGTCGGGACAACAAACGCTAGATGCTATAAATAAATAGCGTGCTATTTTTTGACGCTATACGTTTTATTAACCACCACTACTCCGGTAGCCCGAAGGACGCTTTGGTATGACGCGGCATGGCAAGCATGCCGCATCACTTCTTGGCACCCCGCAGAAAGCCCAGCCTGCCAAAGCCTTATTTCAATTAGTTTAGCTGTCATAATCCTGTGACCTATGAATGTGGCTCGCGGGACGCGGTGGCACGCCGCGGCAATCCGTGGAATGAAATGGCATAATACGACATGCCGCGGCGTCCCGCGGCATGCCACGACGTGCCGCGGAATGCCACGACATGCCGCGGAATGATTGTATCGAAATAAATTAATATGAATTCTAAACTCATTGATAAAAGAAAAAAGATAATCAGAAATAAAATACTTTACCATGCCGTGAGGCGCCGCCACGTCAGTCAGCGCCGGCCCTAAGTTGTCAATTTTTCATTAAGAACTTTACGTTCGTCGGAATAAAATTAAAGCAAATGTCTTGCAGGTTTAGGCTATGTCTAAATTCGGAACTCTTTTTGTAAAAAGGCGGAAAGCGTTGAATTTATAACTAGCTTTTGCCCGTGGCTTTTGCTGCATTTTTTTATACAAATATCCAGGATTTAAAGTAGCCTATGTCCTTCGCAGGTAACAGGCTGATAGATCGACATAATTACTTTCGCATTTTATGGATTATGATAGCTAATTTTTCTTTTTTAATAAGTGCTGAGATAGTTCTGGCAATTTTGATGATGATGCCATTTATTGTTATTTTGACCTTATTATTTATGTTATGCAAAATTGAAATTCCTTTACTTATATTATTATATAATGATCGTGTAATGCATTTAACTTTAACTAAATCATGTGATATTAGAATAAATGATTATATATTAATTGCAGTTTTATAAATTTTCATGCTGAAACTAGTATGTTAGGTACAATTCAAGAGCGAGTGTCGAGTCAGGTGACTTCTAATTACATTAACATAAGGTTTAAATTGCAACGACTCATGCAAGCTCGCAAAATGGTACAACCATGAGTGCTTTATTTATTATGTGTGAAAAAGATATGCCAGTCTGTGAGAAGATAGAAAATATGTTGAAATACATACAAGTTAATTGTTATCTGAAGGTCAGCCTTTGGAAAATATTAAATTCGATTGGATGAGTAACGCATATAAGTGGGCAGACAGCAAGAAATACAGATACTTTTTATATTATCTAATTTGACACAATAAATTTCCGATGCACTGCTTTTCAGCATGAAGCAGTTATAGAGGTCCAGTGGTAACCGCGGCCCCGACTTATGAGTTGTAGTTCGTGGATTCGAACCCAGCTAGACGCTTTACATTGTGTAAATAATTTCATCACCACTGCTCTCAAAACGATGAAGGTAAACAAGGAAACCGGCAAGCTACCAACCCGCACTGGGCCCGCGTGGTAGATTACAGCCCACTAACTCTCAAAGAGAGGAGGCCTGTGCCCCAGCGGGTTGGTAGATGTCACGTCTTCGAATTTTTTGGTTCTAGGACATGCCGGTCATCCTCACGATGTTTTCCTTCACCGTTTTCGGAGCAGTGGCGATGAAATTAAATACACAATTTAAAGTGCCTGCCTGTGTTCGAGCACTGGGCCACCATAGCTCTTCACTACTCCTCAAGCATTTATGTGAGTAATAATTTACTCCAGAAACAATGTCAATGGACTCTTAAAGGAGGCCTACGTCTTGCAGTGGACGTCTTTCGGTTGAAATGATGATGAGGAATAACTTACTACGATCAGCGGCTTGAAAAGTAGTCTCTCCTCATCGGAGAGCGAGTCTAGTATTTTGTTGTAACCCTTCACGACAGCCAACACGCTTTCGTACACATAGTTCACAGTCACACCCTTTGCGTAAACCTGGGAATCATTAAAAAGTGAGACGTGGTTTACTAAATAAAAATTAAGTACTTAGGTAGTTCAATACGTATACGATGTCTGTATACACAGCAGGACCCTACGTTTAATCGGATTGAGACCTAAAGTATAACGTGCGTAGTATTTAGTACCTTCCGAATCGTATAAGTAAAAAAATAGTACCTTAATTGCTACAGCGAAACCTTAAATTATTTTCCAGCAGAACCATTTGCTGTTTGAAAATCTTCAGACCAATCTTATATGATCCCGTTTAGCGGTGTATTAGTACCTTAAAAATACCTTAGTTTTATTTTAAAATAATAATTATTTAATGAAGAATGCACCTGTAAAACTCTTATCATGCGAGCAGGACCCTATTATAGACATCGTATACGTATTGAATCGAAACGGCGTATCATACGCCCCGTAGATTTTTTGCTATTTGGTAATAGCAAAATTTTGAATTACGCTACAGCAAAATTTTATATATTTTTCAATAAAATTTCACGATTTTGAGTGCGTTCAGCCAGTACTATCAGATTTGTTGAAAGTATCCTAAGAAGCAAATTAATTTGACAACAATAATACGAAGCATGACTAACTTCTGATCGCTTTATTCCTTTGTTTTTTTATGATAGAAGTCCGGGGACGTCTCTAGCTAGTAATAAAGTCATTTACCTAAGCAGTTTTACCTGATAAGCATGCAGCGGTATGTCCATGAATAAGTTCTCCCAGTGTGCTGCTTCATGGCACAGTTCCAGAATAGATCTGAATGTAAGAAATGCATTCGATTAACGACCTTCAAAGGAACTTTTATTCGTTCACCGTCTTCCTAATTATAATAGCATGATAAGATAGGTAAACCGCTGGGCAAAAGGTTCCACACAAAGGGTGCCGCCGAGGTCGTCTCAGAAAGAGATGGCGAGATGACCTGGGCGCGTACCGCGAGGGCTGGTTCGAGGTGGCGCGGGAAAAGAGTCCTGGAAGGACTTGGGCAAGGCCTTTGCCCCGCAATGGGACAGTAACAGGCTAACCAAAAAAAAAAACCATCAAAATATCGGTACTTACGAATCAATGTTACATTCTAAGAGGCCGGGATTCTCGATGCTCCTCCTCATCAGGGTCTTGTTGAGTCCTGCACCACATCTTTCATCCACGTTGTGCTGTTGGACATAAATTATGTTTTTAACCTTTTAACCTAGCAGTCGCAAATAACTACATGGATGACGTCACGACTGCGAGTTGCATAAATAACTTATTTAGTCCCATACTACGTCATGGCATACCGTCCAAGAGATCCAGATCTCCCTAACGGCGACATCGATGGCTCCCATCAGCCTGTTCACGTGCATGATCACGTCTTCAGAGTTGCTGCACGGTAACAGCCATGCGGACGCATCTGTCATTACCTGTTGGTAATATATGATAATGGTATAATAATAAAAAGAAAATAAAAATAGTAAAAATTACTTATAAAAAACAATTTTTTTTGTAAAATTACTGAAAAATTGATTTCTCAGTGATTTCTGGTCCGATTTATTATTTGTCTCTATGTAATCGGCCTTTGACAAACATTCAAAGGTCCAAATTCAAGGTTTGCCAACGTGCAATGTATAATAATTTAATGGGGAGCAGTTTTCTAGGCTTCAAATTGGCAAACCACATAATTATTCGCAGCACCACACTGCGCTCCAATACACAGATTACTGACATTTTGCTCAAAAAACCGGCCAAGTACGTGTCGGACCACGCACAATGAAGGGTTCCGTAGTTGGAATGAATTTATCCCAAGAACAAACTTAACATTGTAGTTGAAAAACATGTTCTCCCATACATTCCAACTGAAAATGTAAGTTTGTACGCACAACTTTGAGAGATTTACCATGTTGTTTCAAGATCATAGACTTCTTATAAATTTTCCTGTAATCTATAGCTATAGAACTATTTTCTGTATTTTTTTCAAAATTTTAGGCTCAGTAGTTTCGGAGATAAGGGGGGGGGGGGGGAATGGTAAATTCCCTCTATTATCTTAAATAACTTTAATACAATTTATTTTAAAATTATGACAAAAATATATTTGAGATCCTCACAGTAAGCCCTTTCATTTGATATGTCACACGGTACAGATTGCGAAACTTTTTTTTTAAATTTTCTATTTACCCCTCAAAAATGACTCCCATTTTCAAAACTCATTTATTTACATTTACATTACACGTCTGTGTTTGGGTCACAGAGATTCATATGTGTACCAAATTTCAACTTAATCGGTCCATAAGATTCGGAGCAAATTGGCTGTGACAGACGGACAGACAGACAGACAGACAGACAGACACACGAGTGATCCTATAAGGGTTCCGTTTTTTCCTTTTGAGGTACGGAACCCTAAAAACCGCTAAGCAGAAATAAGCCTGGGCTGGCCACATTTGCCTTATGCCCAATGAGCTGTAAGCCAAAATAACCACTACGTGGAGCCCTGATACAGCCAGAAGGCGTTGTGGCAGACCCCGTAAAAGATAGCGCGATGAGTTGGAGAAAACAAACGACCATTGGTCCCACTTTAGCCCTAAATCGAAAGAGCTGGAAGTCATGAGGAGAGGCATTTGCCCAGCAGTGGGATGATGATAGCTAACAGTAACAGTATGTACTCGCCCTTTTTGACGTCCCTTGTTTGTCTTGTAAAAAGTTTTATTATTTATAGGTACCTACTTAGAACCTGACGTCTTGACAGCTGATCTTCTGAACCTTAGAACTCTCTTTTCAGGAAGCCACAAGCATGGTCTCAGAGATTTTGGCGCCAAATAGTGGCAAGAAAATAGACTAGATTGGTTGGGACGCAGACCGGTTATAAAGTAGAAAGAGAACCTTAGCAAGCACTTACTTTCTTAAGGTACAGGAGTCTGTTCTTCCGCATCCGGAGTATTGCGGCTCTGCCCGCGAAGTTGGGCATGTCGGCTGGGGCCATGCTGCGCGTCGATACCATCTCCTTCTTAGCCTCCTGCACCTCTTCGCTGAACATCGCCCACATCTAGAAAGAATGAAAGAATAACATCATGTGTAAATTCCCAAAAAGATTAGGCGTGTCTAGCACACCTACGTTTTGTTTAGTAATGTTTAAGTCCCATGTAATGAGGGTGAGTCTTTTGCTATCAACCTGCTGCAAATATAACGGGAAATTCAAGCAGGCATGATAAAGTGTTACCTTGTGTTAGGACTATAATTCAATCACAAAAGCAATTTTGGTGTAAAAAAAGTTATGTCTTTCAAGGTGTACCTCAGCAGTTTTCCTTTTGAAGACACGTTTGAGATTCTTCCGTTTGGAGTAGTTGTTGAGGGAGTACAGAGCTACCACAGCCTCTTCTACATGGTTGATGCCTTCAAACACCGTGTCTACCAGGTTCTCTATGATAATCTGTCAAGCATTAAGTAGTTTTCTTTATTTATTAGCAATGAGAAGAAAGCTTGATTTGGTGGACTCCTTGAAAAGGGTAGCAGAACACTTGCGCGAAAGACACTTGCGCGGACAGACTTTTGTCTTCTCCCTGCTTCGCACAAACAACGTCGAAATTTTTTATTATTTAGAAGTTTAATAATATTAATGTAGGTATTATACTCACAAATCTCCCGGAATAATTTCTCAAAATGACAAACCGCATCAAAATCTGTTGCGCAGTTTAGAAGACCAACCCTAGCTTTTTCCCAGCTCTGTTGGAGTCGGCTTCCAGTCTAACCGGAACGATTGCCTATCTGATCTCGCTGTTACTGGATAATAAGATAAGCCCTCTTGGTAAGACTGGTTGTCAGTCTTTCGGACTTCTGACAACCTGTAACGACTGTCAAAGATCCAAGAATGACAGCCGGGACCAACGGCTTAACGTGCTTCCCAAGGCACCGGGGGTCTCGGTATGTAAAGATGGTCACCCATCTTCGGACCAACCGCTGCAAGCGTAGCTTAACCTGATCGATCGACCCGTGGGGCTGTTATGTATCTATGATAGATACATCTATACTTTATCAGGGATATTTTTTAAAGAAATTTGTAAAGTGCATGTTTTATTCCGAGTAGTCTACCTACAGCCAAGATCAGACGAGCCGTCGCACTTAATCATTAAAATTATACTTACCTAAACAATTTCTCTCACCTCAATGTCCTTAATAATGATCCTGAACCCCAGTATGTCGTCATACCACGAATGTGCCTGGACATCAAGGATGGTGCCAGATACACCAGTAATATCGAGTAGGGCCTGGGTGAACATTTCCTCTATCTTTTCACATTTTGCTTCGAACTGATCCCCTTTGGCACCGCCGAAACACGGTTTGGATATGTTTTCCAGCTCATTGATTCTGGAATTTAAAATAATTTTAATTTAAAAAACTGTCGGGGTGGATCCTGAGACGAGCATTTTAAGCAGTATCTATGGTCGTATGATGAAAATGGATAAAGAATTTGTATGAGAGTTTGAAATGAGCGCTTATTACAGAAAAGTTGAGGAGGAAATTATTGTCGTGGTATGGACAGATGATGCAAAGGAATGATAAGGAGCATGTGACAAAATGTGTTGAGTGTGTATGTGGATAGCTATCAGAAAATACCTAAGAAAAAAGCGATTTAGTGTGTGTATTCTCGGGAAGAACCGAGAAAAAGCATTTTATGCACTAATTGCGGATATGGAATCACGCTGTATTCTAAGTATTAAAATTGCCAGCTTAAATATAACTAGATCAAACTTACCTGCCAAAAATGATCATGCAGTTACAAACATCCAGCATATCGAAGCACCTCTGGATAAACGAGTCAATATAGTTGAAGATCGCTCCGGTATCCAGTTCCCAGCTGTTAGGTTTCTCTTCATTATGCGCTTCTACCATTACATCGTAGATCTCCCTGTATTTTTTACAGCAGTCTATGCACTTACTGAACTCACATATAGCCTTTACCGTATTACCATAGAAAAGGTCCTCTAACTTGATATAATTCCGACATAAAATTATGATTTGATTGCTCAGAGCTTTGAACAAGTTCGTGATTCTAGTCTCAGAGTTGTATGTAGGAGATTCCATCCATATGAAACGAAATAGGTTTATAAGATTCGGTACATGTTTGGATATCTCGTCAGGGTCAACGACGCACTCTAGAACTGCGCATGGTTGCTTGATGACCTGCAAGTACTCGATGTTGGATGTAGCCTCCCCAACCTTCTGGGCGATTTCTTCGCAGAGAGATTGGAACTGGTGGATGAATGTGGAGTGAGTCGTGACGAGGATCTTCGTTATATGCTTCACTGCCGGGTTCTTGAGCTGGTGCAGTAAGGCGTTCAGGTTTTCGTCTGTAATTTAAATAATTTTTATTGTGGGTTTTTGTTAGCTTACTTATTTAGATGAACTAATTAATAAGAATCATAATTCCAATAAAGAGAACAAATCCTACTCACGTCTATAAACCCAGAAGTCATATTCATCGCTGGGACATAGCAACTCCTTTTCTGAAGCCACAAAAGCCGTGTCCTCCAAACACGACTTGATCTGATGAGTCCAGTATACGACCACACCTTCGAGTCTCTTCACCAGCTCTCGGTCAGCACTGGCCCTTTCAAAAGACAGGTTTTGGCCCTCTCGGGGTATGTATAGGACGGTTAAGCCTAACATTTTATAGTACATGTCGGTTAACTTAGCCAAGAATGTGTGGATGTGGGTGCAGAACTCGCTTTTAACGCCTGAAAAAAACAATGCATTTTATTTGGACCTAACCACAGAAATAGTTGTAAATTGTATTAGTTTGTAAGATTAGCTATTTAAACTAGATAGACCCATAACCAATACTTACTGTCAGGCCATGCAGTAACAGCGAAGAAATATGGTGCATAAACGTATTCCATAATTTGAATCACATTCGATTCAATAGAATCCCTGAACGTCCCGAATATGATCTCATCATGGAACGACTCAACCTTGAAGACATAGTCCGGGGGCCTTAAGAAAAATGACAAATCATAAACAGGAGTTGTAGGGATCTCGTGACCACCTCTGAGCTTGTCTCCTTTGAAATAAATACAGAGAACCAAGCTCTTAGGTTCCAGAAACCATTCTTCAATGACCTTCTTCGTGCTTTCGGTCCAGTCCTCAGGACGAAGATCGTAGAGTATTGTCATTTTCACGATGTAGCTCACCAGCAGCTCTAGTTCTTCTGGTTCGTATATTGGTTTTACGGGCGTTTCGGCTAACTCGCGTTCGAGTTGGGCGAGGCGTTCGCGTTCTGGAAGAGGGTGAGTTATGGGCTCAGATAGCAGAATACTTAGCGGGTGCATGAATGCATTAAGTGCGTATGTAGCATAAGTAGATTTAGGTAAATCAACCCCCTATTTCAACAGTATATGGATATACATAATAATATAAGTACTGTTGAAATAGGGAGGGGATTGTGGCTAAGTAATAACAGCCGCACGGGTTGATTTATTACACGTCTCAGAAAACTACTTGTCGATAAATGTTATTACACACTAATAGATTTTTTTAATGATGACCTAATGGGATGACTTTATGAATTTATTAATTTTTGAGACATTTATTTTTACTTATCACTTTTATACAAATTGTGACATTTTTTTATTTGACTTATTTATTGAATTTCTTGTATCATTTTAATCTCTGTAATAATATTATAATTATTTTATTTTTATGAATTGAATTTTAAATGACCTTACATTGTATGTTATGTATTTAGTCAAATTATTAATTTAAGGTTTATGAACAAGTTTATTTCTCTTATAGAATTCATACAAAAAGCATGCTACTCTTCCTATTATAGGTAGGTAGGTACTAAATTGTTGTGCCCGACAGGGTCCGAGTGAAACATTTAAGATTATTAAGATCTTTTATAATGCACATGTAAATGCAACAAAGATTTGAATTCGATTGATCAGGTTAAGCTACGCTTGCCGTGGTTGGTCCGTGGATGGGTGACCATCTTCACATACCAAGACCCCTCCATGCCTCCGTTGGTCCCGGTTGTCATTCGTGGATCTTTAACAGTCGTTATGGGTCGTCAGAAGCCCGAAAGTCTGACAACCAGTCTTACCAAGGGGTGTCGTATTATCCAGTTACTGGGTTGTGGAGGTCAGATAGGCAGTCGCTCCATGTAAAATATGGTAGGTATTCAGCTGCATCCGGTTAGACTGGAACCCGACCCCAACATAGTACAGAAAAGGCTAAACAGATGATGACTGTTGAAATAGGTGGCCTAGATTCTTTTCTCTTGTACTTTAGAGAGATAAAAAGGTTTGACTCAAAATTCAAAAGTTTAAAAGTTAAGTTTAGTCTTGTATAAAAGTTTAGTAAAATTCTACTTGGCAAACTATTGACAACGGAATTATTTTTATGACAAAGAAGCAATGATTTCAAAAGTAATATATATGTCAATGCAAAGAATTTATTACCTCTGTCTTCTTCAGAATCATGACTCAAGTCATCGCTCCACGCGACTTTGGGCCGCTTCTTCGGCTTCGCGATGGATACGGCTGACTTCTCCGCTTTTACTTCCTCTGGTTCCGCCTTTTGCACATCTGGCGCGGCGTGTTCCGCATCTGGTGCGGTATCTTGCGCACCTGGTGCGGAGTCTTGCGCATTTGGTGCGGCGTCTTGCGCATCTGGTGCGGCGTCTTGCTCGGCGTCTTGCGCGGCGGCTTGATCGGCGTCTTGATCGTCGTCTTGCGCGACGTCTGGCACCTCGTCCGCCATTTTGGGTATAGCTTCTAATAATCACACTAATTAACTACTTACTCAGCAACTTAATTGACACAATAAATTACGAGAAAATTAATGTCTTCAATTTATTCACAATCTACGTTTTTCGAAGAAAACAATAGAATGACATAATTTTTGAAAGGTTCCCGCCATTTTTTTAAATTTTTTCTTGTGTTTTTTTATGTGCGGCCAGTAGCTTAGATTGTAAAAAAGCGTCTGAATGAAATATCGATGTAACGTTGCATGGTAACGTTGAGGGGTGTTGTTTGAGAATAAACACCAACCGGGGGTTCAGATTAGGCCATGAATATTGTTTTACCTCCCATAATTACATTCAGAAGTCCCCGCGAAGCAGACACACAACATTCTTAAAATTATCACCGTGCCCATGTTGTGGTCATGGTCTCAACGCCAACGGACTGAACGGGATTATCTAAGTACTGAAAACCACACCGCAGCACCGAATGTGTTATTTAAAAAAAAACCGGCCAAGTACGTGTCGCACAATGAAGGGTTCCGTAGTTGGAATGAATTTATCCCAAGAACAAACTTAACATTGTAGTTGAAAAACATGTTCTCCCATACATTCCAACTGAAAATGTAAGTTTGTACGCACAATATTGAGAGATTTACCATGTTGTTTCAAGATCATAGACTTCTTATAAATTTTCCTGTAATCTATAGGTATAGAACTATTTTTTGTATTTTTTTCAAAATTTTAGGCTCAGTAGTTTCGGAGATAAGGGGGGGGGGGGAATGGTAAATTTCCGTCTATTGTCTTAAATAACTTTAATACAATTTATTTTAAAATTATGAAAAAAATATATTTGAGATCCTCACGGTAAGCCCTTACATTTGATATGTCACACGATACAGATTGCGAAACTTTTTTTAAAATTGTCTATTTACCCCTCAAAAATGACTCCCATTTTTAAAACTCATTTATTTACGTTACACGTCTGTGTTTGGGTCACAGAGATTCATATGTGTACCAAATTTCAACTTAATCGGTCCATAAGATTCGGAGCAAATTGGCTGTGACAGACGGACAGACAGACAGACACACGAGTGATCCTATAAGGGTTCCGTTTTTTCCTTTTGAGGTACGGAACCCTAAAAAACTACCGCAACATTTAGGTATAAAAATTATTTCGTTTCAACGCAACATTAACTTCATTCGCGCTTCGTCTAGCCTCGATTCCATTGACGTAGGTACCTATATGAATATCCAACGTAAAATGCAAAAACAATTAGACGCTTATAGGTTCGATTGACCATCACAATCATTGACCATCTTGATTTTTGCTACTGACCTACTTCCAGTAAACTTTTTACAGATAACTAGACTTGGCCCTTGGGTTATGGTTACCGTAATGGAGAGTCAACCCGTCAACCACAGAGTACTTTTGATAGAGCGTCAACCTTGTGTCATTTTCCGGAGAAATCACTAAATAATTTATGACTTGCCATGTTATTTTAATACTAAAGAAAGAGTGTATCTACCGTTTGTCTTGAGTTCTAAAGCCTACTTATATTTGTTCAGTTCATTTCGGGTGAATAATCTCCAAAACAGGAATAAATCCAGTTAAACAAACGGTCAAACCCACCGCGAGTGCTCTTGGTGATGGTGAAGGAATTCGTGATTGCAGTGTAATGTTACTTCAAAGGTGATTCTCTCTTCTTATACTCGGACCCTCAGTGGTGAGGATCGCGAGCTATCTTCTAGTTGTCTTTTCCCGGCTTGGCGCCAAATATCTCGGTCCGATACCTATCGGTATGTTGGTCCTGGGCCATTCTTGGAGGCCTGAAAAGATCTCGACCCTTGGTGATTACGGAGCTAAATATTTATTGTAGGTATGTATTTAGATATATATATGTATATCTGCCTAAGTTCTAGTTCTACTTAGCGTGCTTTGAGTGTCCAAACATAGCGCGAACTTTGTACGGTTACCTCTAGGAGGTTCGATAATTTATCGAAAAATTCAAATATGGGTGTACGATTATAACACAATCTGTCGGAGAAGTATTTGTAGTACAATACGCAAGAGTTAACTTGAGACTTCGCTCGGATGACGTAAGCGCGCGGCACTAAGGAGTCGATGGCGAGCGGTATCAGCGCGGCGCGGGAGTTGGGAGGGGGCCGCTCGGGTAACAAGTTAACTCTTTCGGGTTGTAGGTGATTTGTGCTGTAAATTGGTTTAACCAAACCTATCCGTGATATTTTGTTTAAGTGGATGAGTTTAACCGCGAGTTCTGAGGAGAGAGGCGAGGAAAATGTTGAGCGTGTGATCACAGTAATCTGGAACGCGGTATTGGCTTGAACCGGTCACTGAACACCACACTTGAAGCGGTGTCGAGTCACGTCGTTCGAACCGAAACGAGCCGAGTGACTTCTTTTACGTTTTTATTGCATAGTACATAAAGCTCTGTCTGACCGGCTCAAGCAGCTTTCGCGTCGATAAGTGTGGTCACTTCCTTATTGTATCTCTTCGTAATGTGTAAGATTATTAAATCGGGAATAATTTCCACAGAGGCAGCTAGCATGCTCCAACAAAATGTTGGATGGCGTGGGGCGTGTTCACGTTCAGTAGAGATGGGCGCGCGCGGCTCGCGGGGGTGCTGCGCGCCCTACTGATCGCCCAGCTTGTGGTGTCCTTGTGCATGGTCATCTTCTGCTATAACACCAGCCTGAGGGTCATGCTGCTGCTCAAGCATATACATAAGGTAAGAAAAAGAAAGCGTCTTCCTATCCTTGTCTCCTGTTACTTGGGGTCGGCGCAACACGTTTTCTTCTTTCATTCACCCCTGTCAACTGTCACGCTATCATTCACTTCCTGTTCTTTCATATCACTCTTCACACAATCCACCCATATTTCTTGAAAAACGACATTATAGATGATATTATTTTTTGATGATGATATTTTGTAACATTATATATAATTCAAAAGAGTGTCCGTGGAGGCCTTGCTCGTTCTTTTCCATAACCTACTACGCTTTGGAATGGGCAACTTGCTTAATCTTTCCGATTGACCGGGACCGTGTCCTTTGAGATTTCAATGAACAATAATTGTAGGTGACAGTGGTCCTCCTCTACGGGCTGATTCTATTCCAAGCGTACGGCATGAAGTTGCACTATACTGGTGGCCTGCGCCTCATAGCTGTTCTGCTCAAGTGTCCGCATTGGAAGCGAGCCACCCTGGTCAGCAGTGTATGGCTGGTCAGCGGCTCCTTGGTCGCAGCTAATGGCATGCTGGTGTATTTGGCGTGTAGGGGGACTTTGAAGGTTCGCAGAAGCATCTATATTTCAAGAACACACGTCATAAATTTTCGTATTTTATTTAATGAATAGATGAAGGCATTAGTCCTTAACTGTACAAGTTATGTGTTTAAAGAACAAATCAAATGCAAGAAACGATTTTGACGGGCCTTTCACTGTTAGTGGAAAATAACTAATAATGGTGTATCTTAGGCTTACCTATTATATCATTTCCCATCCATAAAAAAAGGCTTATTATACTTTACTTTACTTTTATTTTAGAAAAATATGTAGGGTTCCGCGCAAAACATTAAAACCCACGAAATTCAATTTGTTTTTCGACCTGCATGCGAACGAAGTCGCGGGAACTTTCGAGTTTGTAATAAATTGTAATGGTTTCAGGCTTTAATGAAGGAGTTGTCCTCTTCATTACGTATCGGAATCACACAATATCTCACAGAACCGACGTGGAAAGCGCTCTTGGATACAATGCAGGTAGAAGTTATTACTGTTACTATTCCAAAATAGGTACGATTTCACGGCTAAAGCTAACGTTGAAGTTCATTTTCAATTTCATTCGCAAGCGCAAGGTATTCTTTCTTTTGTTTTGTTTTTCAAATCGACTACCGAAGCGCATAACTTTTCTGGTTTAACAGTAGGTACTTACGTATAGTTATTTGCTGTAATGCAGGTAGAGCTCAGTTGCTGTGGAGCAGACAAGCCAACAGACTGGCACGAAATCCCCTGGATCAACATGGACTTCCTAAACGAGGGATCAGACCTAGTGATGAAGTGAGTAATTAGAACTTAAATTTAGCTAGCGATACTTTAAGTAATAATTTTGGCGATAATAAAGGTTTCGATATTTGAAAACTTAAATAAAATAGGATCAGGCTAGGCACACATTTTTTTGATGTATGATTTGGTTGTCGGCTTAACCGGGCTATCCTGTCGATGCCTTCTAAATGAGGTCTCCAGCCAGGGCAATAAAATTATAAACTAAGCGACCACACGCTTAGGACACTTGTGGAGTAGGTAAGGACCTTGGTTTAGGGTGTCGCTGTGGGAGGGCATCAAGCGATCGCTGGATCGGATCAAGATTATTTAGGGACGATTTTACACTGAGCGGCGCGGGCTGGCTCGAGCAAGGGTCGGGGCGGGCTACCGATATTATTTGTTTTATTCTAAAAACACAATCCATGTTTTATTCTGCTGGGTCTTAACATTGCTAACATTATAATTTGCTGTAGATTAGCGGGCGCAGACGGCAAGGTACTGCCCCCCGTGTCGCCGTACTCGTGCTGCACGCCGCGCGTCCTCGCTCCCTGCTACCACGACCCCTTGCAGCAGGTAACAGCCACCAGCAATCATACATATATACCTACACCACCGAACCGCAGTTTGTTTGTCAGTCTGATGTACCTATATCAGACATACGATATAGATTATGATGAGATAGACTCATGATAGCACAAGTTTAAACCTTAGTGGTTTTGGTTGCTATTCAATATGCATATCCTGTATTCTTTTGTATCCTACTAATATTATAAACGCGAAAGTTTGTAAGGATGTTTGTTACTCTTTCACGCAAAAACTACTGAACGGATTTCGATGAAACTTCACAGTAATATAGCTTATACATCAGAATAACACATAGGCTACAATTTATAAAGATTTTGAGTAATACTTGTTTGCCCATACGATAAGTATCAAGTAAGTCGGAAAAATTCCTGCCCTCTGAGAGCTATCTTGGCGTGCGCTGCCTAAACCGTTACAGCTACACGAAGATAATGTATCGTGGGACTGTTTGTCTTAAATAGTTCTAAATAAAAGTCCGCGACAGCATATATCTACCTTTTATGTGGAAGCCATTATATCCAAAATAGTGATCCATAAATACATTTAAATCGGATACTTTTTTTACAATGCACGTTTTAGAGTACTTAGTTAATTCTTATGAAAATTAATACATTTATCGCTTTCGGTATTTAATGTAGATAAACTTTGTCTTTTACACCAAGCAATTTGGACAAATTCTTTAAAAGTTATCACGATAAGATTGACCTGAGGTAGAGCGCCATAGGAATTGGCGGCGCGGCGGCGCACAGAGCGGGGAAGGGGGGGGGGGGAACCCGAAGTTCCGAACGCGGGCAGGCAGACGCGTGAGGCACAGAGCACTTTTATAATACGCTCAATCTGAATCATTTTGAAGGATATCGCTAATCCATCGCTTTACCTGTATATGTTCGAAAAAATTTGTCTGCTCAACAACGTAAATAAATAACGCAATGAATGTTGTTGAACTGCCAAAATTAAATGAATGAGTAGGCATAATTATAATTTTTAAGTAGTATATTTTAAGAAGAGCCCGAGGGGCCCGTATCTAAATAATAAAAGCCGCACAGGTCGATCGGTCAGGTTAAGCTACGCTTGCCGCGGTTGGTCTGTGGATGGATGACCATCTTTACATGCCGAGACCCCTCCGTGCCTCGGAAAGCACGTTAAGTGTAAGCCGACCCCAACATAGTTGGGAAAAGGCTATGCAGATGATATTTTAAAAAGAAATATCAAATCAAATCAAATCACATTTCATTACTTACTTAGATTATTACAATTGTTTTTTTTTTTTGTTAGTTTAAGATTAACGTATAGGTTTAGGTTGTGTTGTAAGTAGGAAGTCTAATATTTCATAAAGCTCTAATAAAGCTCGAGCTATAAAAAAAGCTAGACTTAACGAGACGTCTCAACAAACTGAGCAGCGAAGGTTTGAGCAGTCGGTGCGTCAGGCGCACACAGAGCTACTGAGACAGACACCAGAACAGTTCCAAGATCGTCGTCAACAACATGCTGAGTATCTGGCATTTCAACGAGCTGCTGAAACTTCAGAACAGTGTCAACCTAGACGTCAACGGCATGCTGAGTATCTGGTGTCTCAACGGGCTGCAGAAACACCAGAACAGTCCCAAGATCGGCATCAATAGCATGCTGAGCATCTGGTGTCTCAACAGGCTGCATAAACACCGGAACAGTCCCAAGATCGGCATCAATAGCATGCTGAGTATCTGATGTCTCAAAGGGCAGCGGAGTCACCGGAATAGTTCCAAGATCAGCGTCAACAGCGTACTTAGTATCTGGTGTCTCAACGGGCTGCAGAAACACCGGAACAGCCCCAAGATCGGCGTCAACAGCATGCTGAGTATAGTGGTGTCTCAAAGGGCAGCGGAGTCACCGGAATAGTCCCAAGATCAGCTTCAACAGCATGCTTAGTATCTTTGGCAAGGAGATAGATAGCATCCTAGGGAAGGACATGGGCTACTTCACCGGTACTGTCCCGTGGATAATTTCCGATATCCACGCGGGCGAAGCCGCGGGCAGAAGCTACTAAGTGATAAATAAAAAAATAAAAAATATATACTTAGAAAAATATAGTTTTCCTAATTCAAATCATAAAAAAATGAGATAGGACTTACTTATACGAACGCTGGGCGTTCGTCCAACCGTGCCCTACCCTAAGGCTGGTACTGGTTCATCCACATTTTCACCTGACTCAACATTGTCGTATCCAGTCGGAGTGGCGCGAGGTGTGGTCGGAAGCCTCCCCGCTGCTGTCGGCGTCGCTGCACACGCGCGGCTGCGTGGAGGCGGTACGCGCTCCGCTCACTCGCGCGCTGCTGGCGCTGCAGTGCTTCAACATGCTCGTCTTCCTGTTCCAAGTGAGTTGTAACTAGTCATGTCTACTCCTACACTAGTCGCTGCGCATGCGCGGCTGCGTAGAGGCGGTACGCGCGCCCGCTAACACGCGCGCTTCTGGCTCTGCAATGCTTCAAAATGATCGTCTTCCTGCTATAAGAAAGTTGTGCTGTAGTTTTTACAGTCTACAAGGTCGAATTAAGTAATTAACTTGTTCTTAAGAAACTATTCCGACACGACTAATAATAACTACTTAGCCCAAAGTTAGACTAGTCAGAAACTACAAGTCGAAACTTCCACTTTTTCTTCTTTCTACCAGTTGTAAGTTTCCGTGTATATTGTCAGATCCTGATAGTGGTGCTGACGCAGCTGCTGCGCACGAGTGCGCGCGAGGCGGTGCTGCGCGGCGACTGCGGCGGCACCGGCCGCGCCGTGCTGCTCGGGAGCCTCACCGTGCAACGGCCGCAAGAGGTACTCTAACTATAACACGGGTACAGGTTTTTGGAAATTCTACCTCGAAGGGGGCTAAAAGAGAGGAAATTGTTTTTATAAAAATTTCATTATTTTGATTATAACTTGATACTTAATACGAATATTTAATTAAGTAGGTAATTAAATAAAAACGAAAATAGTACATTATGGTACAAGTGTGTAATGTTGGTGATTACCGCTGAGGCGCCATTGAGACCCGAGCCGTCAGGTGAGGGTCTTAAGAGAGCCGAGGACGGTAATCATCAATACACACGTGTATCATACGACGTTTTTCAACACACTTGCGAGGAAAAAACAAATATGTATTGCATAAATCGTTTAATTATTAAAACAATTGGTGAATGTACAATTTTCAAAACGATATTGGATTGTTTTTGATGGCAATTTCACAGTTTGTGTTACATTGGTACTTGCCACTTCTTTAGTACCTTCATTTACTTCTTGTGTAAATGTCGGCGACAAAGGTAAATCATACAAATTACTGGAAGGAGAGGGCACCAAATAACTCACGCTAGTAGATGTACATGGTTGTGGTTCGGGGCAAAACTTTTTTGCCTTTGGCTCCAAATTAATGGCTTGCGTTATTTTGTCATTGATTTTTGCTTTGTTATGAATTGAGTCTTCTATGTACGATTCAGCGATTGCGTCAGAACGCCATCCACCATGTCGCTTCAAAGTTAGTATATCAGCCCCCGAATCAGCCAACATTGTAGCCGACGTTCTTCTAAAACTGTGTCCAGTGTAAAAATCGGCCTCAGGCAAACCTAAATACTTCGCTATTTCTCTTGGCATATTACCAAATTTGTTAATACCGATTGTTTGTGCAGTACATTTTCCTTTCTGAAAGTTTTGGAAAAAGCGGTCATTCTTTGTTTTTGTTGAACGGAGATCTTGGTATTTTTTCACTATTTCACGAAACGTTCCTTGGATTGTAAAAGATCGTGGAATCTTGGTTTTAGTCTGGGTAATTTTGACAAGAAGCATATCTCCGTGGATTTCTACATCTTTTGTTGTAATATTGTACAGCTCTTGTCGTCTACAAGCACCAGTAACACCGAATATTAAGGCAACCTGCAAAGAAATCAATTAATTAGTTCTAAGAAATTATGCTAAAGTTACACACTTGTATATTGTAGATTCGTTTCGATTAAAAATATGAAACGTACCTTTGTTGCTAGATACTGACTATCCGGAGCCTCATTCAAAAACTTTTCAACGTCGGCTGGTGACAAAACTTTAGATTTCCGACCAATATATCCATCCGAGCGTCTCTTCAAAAATGCCATCAGGTTACAGTACGTTTTGATATCAACACCATGTTTGAGCTTAACCATGCTTCTTAACATGGAATAGATGCACCACAGGGAGCTAGGTTTGTATGTATTGGCGAGTTCAGAGAAATACGCCAAAAACACATTTTCAGAAAATGACTGGGTTTTTTTGTTGCTCTTCCATTGCAGGAAACTATCGTAAGCAGCTAAATACTTTTCTCTAGATTTTGCAGGTATTAGGCTTTCGTTTGCATTTTGTGCTGCATTTAGTATTTCTGGCGGGGTTAAATCAATCAATTGTTCATCTTCTGTACTAAAACCTGACATTTTTATAATTATTTACCACACAGCAACAAATGCGATACAAACAAAATATGAAAATTAGGGGAAAATTGGGAAATGGCGCGCAATTTTTTTTTTTGCACGCGCCAAATGTAAGTTGATTGATTACAGCCATACAGCCTACTTCAAAATGATAATTTTTGTGATAAAATGCAAATATTTTATAAGAAATTATTGTGAATTATAAATAATTTGATAATAATAAATGTTTTTTCGTCTTAATTAGGGACACATTTATTTATTTCAAAAATGTAAATAGATTTTCGGTGGCATAAAACCTCTTTGTTGTTACAAAAAAAAAAAAAAACTGTATTACCCGGTTAAATTGAAAATGCTCTGTTTACTCGCATATAATTTGCAGTTAGGTACTAACTTAACTTTGTAGGGATCATTCTATTATGCACTAGTGTGTAATATTATTATGCACGTGTATGTTATAGTTCGGTTTATGGCCCTAAGAACGATATAATAAGGCTCACTTTACGAGCAAGTGTGTTGAAAAATATTTTATAACACATTTGCTCGTACAGGGTCTCATATTTCACCAATTTCAATATCGTATTGTACTTATCTCATGACGTAATACTCGTGCGCTATTGTAATGTAAAGCGCACGGTTTATCAAGATGATCAGTCTAAAACGAACGGTATGTACTTTTTTAAATCTTAGCAAAGAGTTTGTAGGTCAGAAAAGTGGTCAACATTTTATGAATAAAATTGACTTTGGGAGATAAAATATTATAAATAAACATTTAATTCTTTAATTTAATTAATTTTGACAATAAATTTCAACCATTTATCTGTATTAAAAACACAAAAATATTAATTTACTTTATTAGTAACTAGCTGTGCCCGCGACTTCGTTCGCGTGGATGTCGGAAAACAACAGGTAATGTGTCGCTTAGGAAAGGTGTAATTGCCACTCCTTGATTGAAAAGGAAGAATCATCAGATCTTGCCTGGTAACGCTTTCCTTACCTAGGGTTCGCTACCACGGCCCTTTCGACTGCAATCACTGCGTCTTCATGGTTCATAATGACAATGCGACGAAGTGTCACTTTGATTTTTGAGAATAAATTAAAATAAAAGCGCCTGCTCGAGGCTGATTATCTAACCAAACAGCCATAATTATGTCCATTAACGGTATTCTAAGACAGACGCAAAATAAAATTTTGATTTTACGTCTGTCTTAGAATACCAACTTGTAAAATCATATCATCATTTTATCTAAAGTATATCTGAGATTAGTAGGTGAAGTTTGAAGTTAGTTTTTCTAAGTCTTGGTTTCTTCTCTGTGGTAAATTTAGAATTTCTTAACTTGGTATTGAAGATATCATATATACCTACCAATATTATGCCTCATAAAGCATCGAGATATCTAGATGATAAAAGGAAGAATACATTAATGGTAAGAGCTTCTACATAAAGTTGCCCGTGTAAAAAGCAACTCATTAAACTTTGGTTATATTTGACACCGGCCGCCATTTAAACTACGAAGATGAAACCCATGAAAACTTTAGACATAACTTTAACCGACTTCCATAAAAAACCCTAGAAAGTGCAAAATAACCTTAGTTTGGGAAGACGTTGCGCGTTGGCAAAAAATTACAGACTTCTGAAACCAAAGGTCTATTGCACTTTGAAGTGTGTTTTTAAGTCGGTTGTATTTTATTTTATTTCACACAAAGTCGTGTAAGTTTACATTGAAAACCATGAAAACGACACACATGATAAAAAAAGAAAAAGAAAATTGCAGCCGCCATCTTCGATTTTCATTTTGACGTCACAATCGGCTTCAGCACTCTCGAAAACCATGAAAACGACACACACTACCAATTTTTCGATTTGCAGCCGCCATCTTGGACTTTCATTTTAAACAATACTGAAACGGTTTACCAACAGTCGATTGGTCCATGAACCGTTGGTCAACACCATTAACTTTTCATCCAAAGGACTTGTGACCCACGAACGTTTCCCCAACAGATTTCTACGTCAGTGAATGCTTAACCAACAGAATGTTTTGACCAATAACTTTTCACCCAAAGAACATTTGGCCCATGTCAAATAGAACTTAGGATGCAAGGGCGAGCGAAGCGAGCTCGGGACTTGGGGCACCCCGACTCGGACAGGTAGGGTTCGAAGGGATAATCGGCGGCTCAAGTGAGCGAGCAAAGCGAGCGAAGGGCACCCCGAGGTTAGGCTTGGTTAGGTTACTTTATACCCTTTTCACAGAAATAAAGGACTACGTCTTATTATTATTTTACTTTCATCTTTCCCGGCGTCTGTTGGCCTTGTTCTTTGGGTGAAAAGTTATTGGTCAAAACATTCTGTGGGTAAAGCATTCACTGACGTAGAGTTATGTTGGCAAAACGTTCGTGGGTGAAAAGTCCTTTGGAAAAAAGTTAATGGTTTAAAGATAATGTTCACCAACGGTTCATGGGCCAATCGACGGTGGGTAAGCCGTTACAGTTTCATTTTAAGCTCACTATTGGCTTCAGCACTCTCAAAAACCAATAAAACGAAACCCATAAAAAAAAAATTGCAACCTCCGTTTTGGATTTTCTTTTTGACCTGCCCTATCGGCTTCAGCACCTTTTAAATCTATGAAAACGACATCTATGACAAAAAATCAAAACAAAATTGCAGCCGCCATCTTGGATTTTCATTTTGACCTGACTATCGGCTTCAGCACCCTCGAAAACTATCAAAACGACACCCATGACAAAACATTTAAAAAAAATGGAGCCGCCATCTTGGGTTTTCATTTTGACCTGACTATCGACTTCAGCACCCTCAAAAACCATGAAAACGACAAACATGATAAAAAAAATTGCAGCCTCCATCTTGGATTTTCATTTTGACCTGACTATCGACTTCAGCACCCTCGAAAACCATGAAAACGACACCCATGACGAAAAAGTTAAAAATTTAGGCAACCGCCATCTTTGATTTTCTTTTTGACCTCACTTACCGGGGTCAGGATCCTCGGAAACCATGAAAAATAGCTCTCTCTCTCTCTGTGTGTGTGTCTCTATCTACCTATTACTTTGAAAAATGAGGCATAACGCTTTTTCGTTATTTGACGATTTCTCCCTTTGAACTCCTACCGCAAGCTCCTTAGAAGAACTTCGTTAAAAAACGCTCTGCGTTACTCAACTTTCTATATCAATAATTATCCAACTTCTCTATCGCTCAGAACACCACATTAATTATTATTATCTTACATTATCCTCACTTTTTGTTTAAAATTATTTTAGCGCCACAGGCGCCACTAAATAAACCATCAATGGAAAGCGATTTTGTTTAATATTATAATCATTATCATTACTTTTTAAAATAACATAGACATAAGTAGGTATCTGTGTTATTTCGTCATTTAAGTAAGCATAAACTAATAGGACGTGATTATTCACATCACAACAACAATATGTTTTCGTTAGTAGGTACTATATCGCGCCAATAGATGTCGTTACGTGTTACTAAAAAACGTAAAAAGTTGTTCTAGAATACTTTAAATTGATTATATCTTTTGATAGAGTGAACCGATTGCGATGAAATAAAAACTAATCACTGCTCCGAGTTCTACACCATATTTGAGTATAAAAAGTAACGGTATTGGTTTGGTACTTTTTACGTTGACCCTGTTCAAATCAATAATCTGGCACATCCAAACAGACAAACAGACAAACCGACAAACAGACAAAAATTCCAAAAATTGATGAAATGGCATCTGTTGGTTATCCTTTAACACCCCAACTATTTTTTTTGGAAATATTTTCAATGTACAGAAATGTCTCGTCTACAGATTTATTATATGTATAGAAGATACTGGTTGGTTAAAAATTATTCCGCGCGCTTTTTCTTTACGCTGTATTGTTTTTATTTGAAAATGTCGTCAAGTAATGATGAATTTATTAATTCGACACCGCCGCTGCCGCAAGTCTCAGAGGCTGCGAAAAAGGTTACAGTAAGCCTCTTGCCCGAAAAATCGACCGATAGATACTTACAAGCTTATCAAAATTTCATCTTATGGAAAACAAGCAAAGATGCATATTCATTTTCAGAAAGTGTGTTTTCAGCCTATTTCATGGAACTTTCTCAGAAATATAAGTCAAGCTCATTGTGGTGCTACTATTCAATGCTAAAAAGCACTGTGAAAATAAAACATGGTATTGATATCAAGTCATACTCTAACTTGCTGGCTTTCTACAAGTTATTAAAGATTTATTCGTTTAAGAAAGTCCGAGTTTTATTTATTTCCTCGCAAATACGTTATAAAACGTCGTATGACATCCGTGCGCTTTGATAATTACAGCCTCTGCTTTCTTGTGCAATATCGCCTCGGCTGTAATTTTCAACTTACCGCACTTATATCATATTATACTATTACTATTTGCTTCGAACTCGAAAATTGGTACAGTGTTTTTGCTTTCCAAACGATTTTTAAAATTAAACCCTCGTTGGGGTGAATAATGGGAAATTTGGGCACCCCGCTTGTACGTAATGTTCGAAAGGCAGGTTAAGGGCAGATTCCTACCTCTCGCGCCCGGCCCTGGTTCAAACCATGGTCCGGAGCGAGAGGGAGTGGGAGGCAGTCACCTCCTTCTGCGAAGCAGTCATGCTAGCGAAGGAGGTGGCGGGATGGGCGAGGGAGAGAGCCGAGAGGGCCGCCCGTCCCAGCCGCCGCGGTAGACGCCCCGGGCGTCGGGAGCCGCGTGACGACTCCCGGCCACCGTAGGCGCGGGCCTGCGGACGGCGAGTAATGGGTAGCTCGCCGCCCGATCAGGACCAGGCCCGTGCCGGACGGCGCGTATGTGTTCCACGCGCGCCTCAAAGAGCTGTCAGCAGACACGGAGGGGCCCGTTAGGGCCGAAGCCTGCCGGGGCAGCGGGATTGTCCGAAAGGGTTACCGCTGCCCCGGAACATAAAGGGCTAAGGAAGGAACACGGATGGGTTTTAGTCAGTAAGAGTCTGACACTCCCTTCCGCTCCACCCAGAGCGGGAGGGGTCATTGGATGATTTCCCATCCTTAAAAAAAAAAAAAAAAAGGGCAGATTCCTAAACTGCTGTAAAACGAGTTTTAAATTTTCGTCATAATTCGATAAAGTAAGTTCTCTTTCTGTATGATGTTTGACCCATGGTGACCCCCCCCCCCCCCAATCTTGGGCTGCGACCTGCGCGCCTGGTTTTACTCCCGGGTTTTAGCGAAAGAGTAAATAGAAACCGAGTTATAATGCGTTTTTAGCGCCATGAGTTACACTCTACTTTTCACTACGATTGCGAGAAAATTAAATAGTCCAATACATAATTAAATAGTTTATTTTATAAAAAAATTAATGTACAATTTGTGCAATTCTGGATATTTAACGAGATGTTTTTCACCCGAATTCAGGTCTAAATTCTTACTAGATGATGACATTTTCACTGTTGTAAAATAAATTACGGTCACCAATTCAATTTGCAATTTATTAGAGAAACATTTTAAAGATTTCGCTCCAGTCTTTTTTAATTTCTTCTGGAGCCGCAACGCAATGCATGCATTCTACCGAAGAGATCGCCGCTTGTAATTCCATTTTCAAAAATAAAATGTTTTTTTTTAATGAAACACTAATAAGTAGTCTTTTTCATGATTATTCTACTTATGAATAAAGACTTTTTCGTTTTTGTAGGCTCTTTGGTAACAGACAAAAACAAAACTTTTTGCCTTAGAGGAGGAATTATGCTATTTTTTACGCTACAATGACGGTATTTTTGAGCAAGAGGAGTGAATAGTTATTTGTCCAACAAGAGAGCAAAGTCGTTTTTTGCAGCGAGTGCTGATTTTGAATCCTGAGTGTGGCGAGGGACTCAAAGGCACGAGATGCAAAAAAATTTGCTCTCGTGAACACACATAACTTTTCACTTCAACAGCGAGAACACTATAGGAGAAAAAATAATAAGGAATAGATTGAAATAACTATTTATTGTGAATCAAAATAATTAACATTGTAGGTAGAGGTACCAATTAACTGTTTGCGCCCTTTGTAAGTCTCCATTCATTGAAGACATGGTATGCTTTCAGATATTTCTCGCGAGACTTTTCAAGTAGGAAACTTAATTCTGCATTAATAACTTGTTGTTATAACTCTTCCGGTGTTAAAATACTGTTCTCGTCGCTAGTTTCACTCATATTTTACGATTATTTTAATATTTTTTAACTTATTCAACTCTTTACGCCAGCCACGAAATTTTATTCCCGCTCTTTTATTTAAATTAAGGCGTGTTTGGAAATAGCACCCATGATATTTTATTATTCAAAATATATTATTGAAACTAGAAATAAATATTTATAGGTTTAATATGTTTTATTTGCAGTAAATGCTTATTTTCATTTAAATACAATAATAAGTTAAAAATTCAATAAATTATATTAAAAGACATAATTATCTTTTTGCAAAATTTCTTTAGTTAGTACGAAATTCCGAACGTGTTTGTCTTTGAGGTCAAATTCAAAATCGGAACTTCGAAAAGGCTGATCTTCGAAAGGGTTGTCTCTCTCTCTTTCTAATGGCTGGAAAGAGATAGAGTGCGAATGTTTCGAACCAAGGCTGAATAACATTTGTGTGGCTTTCTGAAAAAAAAAAAAGTTACTTGGTCTCATTCAGTGAGCAAAATCGCATTTTGCTCACTGATTTCAAGCAGCAAAACCTACATGTTTGAGCTACTGAAGTGAAAAGTATATTTTGCTGTTGACCTGCAACATGTTTTTATTATCACAATCAAGGTTTTCTGAAATAACCTTCATTTTCTTTATAGTAGTTACTATGTTTGTGCAGCTGTGTCATACCATCATACTTTGTGTTTGAGATAGCTTTTGTTAAAATTACACCTTGATTTTTACTATTTCAATGTTACCATTACCTACATAATCATCATCAGCCTAGCCTTTTATTTATTTATTTATCCATTTATTTCAGGCATCAAGGCCCATAGAAACACATACAATACAATATTAATATAATTAACTTAAAAATACTATACCTACATACATACAACATACTAAAAAACTAACACTAACGCACACGAAGTGTCTGCGTCGTGTTTCGCTGACTGGTGTCATGTAGCCGGCCACGAAACCGGCGGTAGGTACAGAACACCCTTCGGCCAGAACTCTTCCTTGAGGAACTTCTCGAGATGTTGCTTCTTTTCCCAAATATGTTGGGGTCGGCTTCCAGTCTAACTGGATGGAGCTGAACCAGTAGGGTAAACTTGTCTAATTCGACCCCTTAAGAGAAAACCATCATATTTAAGAAATTAGGAAAGATAAATTAGCTTTAGGTAATTAAAAGTAATGTTTGTTTGCTAAATGCTTTATTGTGTCTATAATCAAATTTAATATAAACCTTATACATTCCAAAAAAAAAAACAATTTAAAAAAAACTAAAAAATATACGATTTAAGACCATTCATCCTAAATCGTACTGCTACATCCTTAATTCTTACTTTGAGATCTTTTCATTGGTTTACAGTATTGAGAATCAGCATCATAATCAACAATGTGTTATTAAAACAAGTAATAATTCTTAACAAATTCGACGGACATCATCGCAGTTATAATCTTTGGTTTTTTTATTGGTTCCTGCACAAAGTTCATGTACCCACGTCTCACGTTTTAAGTACGTTTTAAGAACATAACTAGAGTACGAATTAGGAGCAAGAGCCAAACAGATTTTAAATTTACCGCCAAAAAAATTGACAACAATTTATTTTATTTATTTATTATTAATAACCAACTTATATTAACAGTTTGCACCACACATACAAGTTATTAGTCAATATTAGTACAATTACGAGTACCTACTATAACATGTCAGATGAAATCGCTAAGATACACATTATTACGTATCAAATCGTAAAATAGTTTATACACGACCTAAAATGAATAAAACTCTTACGAAATGTGTAAAAATATTACAGCAATAGTTGAAAAAACTTACTTTTTCAATATTTTTGTCGAGAGCAGCTTCACAGGTGTTATCTGTCAGGTGGTAAAATGGCCGACTGTTATTTCTATTTTTTGATACTAAAGGCGCTGATAGCTGTTACCGAAGCCGAGTTTTAAGTGGAGTACGAATTATGCGTAAGTACGAATTAAGCAAGTTTACCCTATTTTACATGGAGCGACAGCTTATCTGACCTCCACAACCCAATTACTGGGTAATACGATACTCCTTGGCAAGACTGGAGACCTACATGTGTTTATTGAATAAATGCTCTAGGCTACTCTAGCTTCTTGTATGAAATTTTCAACTGGCTACCTGCCTATAAATAACGGATAAAAGCTACCGCGCTGTGACAGATAGACAGACAGACGGGGTCCCGCTGGCCAGCATATTAAGGCCCACTTGCACCATAAACCACTAAATACGTTTAGCGCTAAACGTATTTTATTTTATTATTTAACAATCTCTATCAACTTCAAACAATGAATAAAATTAAAAACAGCAAGTTTTAAATTTGTTTAGCGTTAAATTAATTTAGTGATTCGTGGTGCAAGCAGGCCTTAGTGTGTCTGTGTTGTAGTTGCCACCCATTTGGAAAGATGACAGGTTACCATTTTGGTTTCCAGGCGAGTCCTGCCTCGAGCCACGAAGAGCTCCAGCCCGGCTCAAGCACGAGCGCGGACGTGGCAGCCGGGGGCACCTACTGCGCCAACTGGACGCATCGTCGCACACGACGGCGGAAACATTCCTATATCAGGACTAGGACCAGCTACCCTTATTTGTCTTAGTAAGTCAAATGATCTTGTTGTTGTTGCCTTTTCTACCAAGTGTGATGGCTATGCCATTCATTTAGGCCCACTTGCACCATAAACCCCTAAATACATTTAACGCTAAACATCATTCTATCTCTTTCATCTTCAAACGATTGTCAACAATATAACAATGTTTTAAATTCGTTTTCTAACGTGTTTAGTGATTTGTGGTGCAATAGGGCCTTATCCTGTGACCTAACCGAAAGTAAGTGTCTCGCGAGTATACGAACGACAGCGGCAGTCGCTTTTGGTTAGGACTTAGGGCAAGGCCTTAGTGTTTATTTTAAGGTATCTGTTCAGCAATAGGTGTACCGTGTAAATGGTTCAACAAGCTTTAATATTGACGTTGAAGTGCAATAGATGTTTGGTGCTTAGTTCACCACTTCTTGATAAATTATTATTAACTATTTGGCAGGTAATTTCATACAATCTGTTCAATCCAAACTAATATTATAAATGCGAAAGTGTCTGTTTGTTACCTTTTCACGCTTAAACCGCTGAACTGATTTATATGAAATTTGGTATAGAGATAGTTTGAGTCCCGGGAAAGGACATAGGATAGTTTTTATCCCGATATTCGAAACCACGGGGCATTGCTAGTTTGGTATAATTGGTAGAGATGGTGCCGATCCGGATATTGTAGAACAGGCCCTCAGGAAAGTAAGATTTAATAATAAATAATAATAATGATAATATCCTTGGACTTTTCACACAACGCCATTTAGTCCCAAGCTAAGCAACCTAATGCTTGTGTTATGGTAATGAGATGGCTGATAAACTACTTATATACATATTTTTTTCTTTTTGTAAATACATACATATTATAGATAAAACACCCAGACCCGGAACAAATACTTGTAGGTCGTACAAATATTTGTTCCGTGCGGGAATCGAACCCGCGACATGCTGCGCAGCAGTCAATCGCTCAACCACTGCGCCAACCGTGTCTTTAATTAATTTTTAAATTATCAGAAAGAACCAGTTCTTTAATACTGGATCTTAATTTATGCGACCCCTTGTTCAGTTTATAAACTTCTAATATTTGTTTCAGGCGTTTTTTGAAGTAAAAAGGGAAGAGTGGTGATTGTGTGTGTACTTTATACTGTGGTGGGAGTTACAATAGGTATCGCTAGTTTATTACGGAAAATATCAGGCTTCTGGCTTTAAACAGTGAAAAGTGCAGGTTTGTAGATGAACAATTATCATGTTAGTTATTTTATATGTAAAATGTGTACATAAGAAGTATATGTAAAATAAAAGCACAAACTGAATCAATGCAAAGGCTTTATATTCGACGTTTTATAAACAGTCCTTACTAGCTAATAATATTAAGTAACGTAGCGCTGATGCGAATGATACATTATGTCGGGGCGCGGGGCGGCTCGATGGAATGTGTTCGATGGCGCGGTGGTGACGTCACGGCCCACCACGAGCGGCGCGGGGTGCGGTGGGGGAGGTCCCGTGACGTCACGCCCAGCACACGCGGCGCTCACAGCGGCGGGGGCCCGTCCGGGTAGCGCAGCACGGGGTCGAGCGCCAGCGGGCTGCGGCGACAGTCGCTGGAGGCGTGCGGCGCCAGCGCGGCCGCGCCCAGCAGCAGCAGCAGCAGCGCCTGGAAGGGCAGCGACGCGCGCGCCACGCGGCACACGAAGCGCAGGCCGCGCCCCATGCCGAAGAGCGCGCCCTCTTCGCTCGTGTCCTCGTCTTCATCTACTACCGGTCTGTGAAGGGAAATGACACGGTTAATACCTGCTTTGAAAGTTTTCAGGCACTTTTGCAGTTGAAATTTAGTAGGTGACCTTGTTAACTAGACCAATGTATCAGCGATTTTAAAGAAGGAGCAGTGGGTAATTTAAAGAGGAAAAATTTTTAGAAAAAAAAAATGGTCCTTCGATCCTTGTCATATTTTTATATCTTCAGGACCGGATTAGTTATAAATGTTGCGTGTGAACCGAAAAAAAATTAAAGTAAGTAGTAAGTAGGTCAATAATAACTTCAACTGCAAAATTTGCTATTTGTATGATCATTTTGTGGGGAAATAAAAAGGAAGTAGGAAAGATAGATAAAAAGTCTTAAGAAATCATTTAAGAAGAAAGTTGTAAGAAATAATTTATTGGATGGATAGTAATTTATTGAAAAAAAAAAAAATTATTGAAAAGTACGTCTAGGCTACATTAGAAAACAGTTACCTACGCAGAATAAGAGGTGGTTAGGCGTTCAAATCAATGTTATAGCGATGATACACTTCCGACTAAGTAATGAAGGTAAAATAATATTTATTTTTATTGCTGCATTTTGTATCAAAGTGCAACAAGCAATCAACAAATTCGGGTTCACAAGCAAAGAAACATGTTGAAAAATTTTAAGTTATAATTAGGTATACAGCATGTTACAATATTTTTTAATAGTATTCTATTGTGTGTTTTAGAAATATCCCATAGTTGTATCTTTAATTTTTTTGTTTAGACAGAAAATGTCACCTAGTAAAATACTGTCTTACACAAAATAAGATTTCCGAAAATTCTAAAACGTCCTCAAAAGTGTATCAACCGCTACTAGTATATCTAGGCAGGTGTACTTACTGTGACTCGTCGAGCGGCGGCAGTTGCAAGCTCGACAGTTCATCCTCGTCGTCCTCCATAAGCTACGAATAACAAAATACGTCAACATACTGTGCGAAGCGACTACTTCGTGGTAGGACCTACTACGTTGCAAACACCGCACGGAGTACTGGGGGTTTACGTTGCAAACACCGCACGAAGTACTGGGGGTTTACGTTGCAAACACCGCACGGAGTACTGGGGGTTTACGTTGCAAACACCGCACGGAGTACTGGGGGTTTACGTTGCAAACACCGCACGGAGTACTGGGGGTTTACGTTGCAAACACCGCACGGAGTACTGGGGGTTTACGTTGGGTTGTCTATGTTAAAGATGATACTTTTACTGCGGCATTTGTTAATTACTCGTAGTTACGATATTTCAAATTGTAATTGTTGAAAATTCTGAATTTTGTTTACGAATAAGTATTTTGAAACATTTAGGTTGTCATTGGATGACAGTGTCTATCAGTGGGAGTGTATTTATTTCTGAGTATATCACTGTATTATGTTTACATACATACATAATCAGCATAAACTGTTCGCACTGCTGGGAAACAGGCCTCCTCTATGTGAGAGGGAGTGGGCCGTAATCCACCACGCGGGCCCAGTGCGGGTTGGTAGATGTCACATGTCTTCGATTTTTTGGTTCTAGGACATGCCGGTTTCCTCACGATGTTTTCCTTCACCGTTTGAGAGCAATGGCGATGAAATAATTTACATAAAGTAAAGCGCCTGCCTGCCACCACTGCTCTGCTGTATTATGTTTGCTTAAGTAAAATCCAATTGAACATTAAATGTTTTCTATTAAGTTTAGGCGGTACACTATAGTATCAGTGTAGTGTTTGCATTTCAAATTCAAATAACAACATTTTCATCAAAATATCTCATCAAACCTATTTGAACTGGTTTTTCTATGTTCTACATCAGTTGTCAGTAAACTTGCTACAGTAATAGTTACAATACGCGTTACATGTCGTGTTCTAACAAAATCAAAGCTTGCTCAGTGTCTGCCGGTACTGTGCTGTGGCGGGTGAAGCGTGGGTGAGGCAAAATACAATGTAATAATTTATTTCTTTTTCTGATTTTAATTATTGCTTATAGTTTTTTTATAAAATCGTCTTTTGGTTGTGTGTAATAAGTTTATTGCTGTAGTACACAATGGTGGTATGATGTCACTTTAAAAATAATGCTATAATTTAATTTCAAGCCCGATTGCACCATTGATTACTAAATACATTTAGCGCACAAATTTAAAACATCGTTTTGTCTCTGTGAACATTAACCGATTGATAGAAATACAACAAGGTTTTAAGGCCTGAGTTCACCAACATTCTAACCATCGGTTAGGTATTTAAACAGTTGATTTCCATAGGAAATTTGACATAAATCAACTGTTTAAATACCTAACCGATGGTTAGAATGTTGGTGAACTCAGGCCTAAATAGGTGTGGCGTTCAATTAATTTAGTGATTTGTGGTGAAAATGGGCCTTACTGCGGTTGAAGTGAGCACACCATAAGGGTTTGAGTACTACAGCAGTTACAGTTCATAGTGATGGTGTTATTTGTTACCTGTGGCGCTAGAGTAGCGGCCGCAGCAGCGAGGGCGTGCGTGCTGCCAGCCGGTCGCCGCGCTAGTGCTGCGCCCAGCTTCAGCGCGTACACCGAACACAGCTTGCGCAGAGACTGCAGTCGCAGGCGCAGCTCGGCTAATCTCGTATGCGGGCCTGCACCCGGCGCCAATAGTGCAGCAGCTTCATGTAGGGCGAGAACACGTGGTTCTGCTCTTCTCAACTCATCTCTCAATTCAGCGAACCGTCGGAAATCTCGTTGTAATTCCGCCGGTGCTCGACCGAGGCGTAACGGTTCTCGTGCTCTTACGGTCCTTTCGGCCGCTGCCAGTTTGGCCACCAACTCCACGACGATGTCGTGGAACTGCCGGTTGTGCAGCAGCGCGTGCTGCAGCTGCGCCTGCCACGCATGCGCGCGCCGGCACGCCGCGTCCCAGCGCGCGTTGGCGCCGGCCAGGCGCGCGCGCACGCGCGAGGCAGCCGCGGCGGAGCGCGCATGCGCGGCCACGTGCGAGCCCACCACGTTGAGGGATACTACGATCGATTTGTGCGAGTCCAGGTCCAGAAGGAATTCACGGTGGTCCTGGAACATGTAGAAATAAGCTTTCTATAGAACCAATTTAGCGATTGACAGACAACAAATTGTTTTTTCTTTGAGAATATTATTACATCAGAACAGTATATAAAGAAAATTGATCTACACTAAGGCACACTTGCACCACAAATCATTAAATACGTTTAGTGCTAAAACATCGTGCTGTTTCCGTTAATCATTTGAAAAACAGACAAGACGATGTTTTGTATACGTTTAACGCTAAGCGCATTCACTGATTTCTAGTGCAAGCGGGCCTTCATTTATTTTAACATCACATCTCGTACCTGTATAACATCCTCCAAGGCATCATACTGCTCGGGCGGTCCAGTGCGCGCGTCATCAGTAGCTTCAGCAAACTGCAGCCACTGCTCCAGCCGCCAGAGATCGTTGTCCAGCTGCTTCCAGTTGCGCTCCGAGCACAGCGGACATGTCAGCCGGCCAGATTCGCTAGAGTGGGAGAAGTATGATGTGTAGATGACATATTATGGCAACAGTGGTTCATAGGACCAGAAACTTTTGATTAAGTTCGTGAACCAAAAACTTTAAACAAAATTAATTTAAATGGGGTAAATGGTTTCAGTTACATGGAGATTACGTATTAAGCATTATTAATATATGTTTTAAATAAACGGCTGATATTAGCAAGATGACAAACAAAATTTTGACTAGAACATTATAATTTTTACTAGAGCATTTAAAATGATAAGCTTCTTGTTAGCATCTAACCAAACTTTAGACTTCAAGATCACAATCTTTAGCTTTATAGGTATACTAAATACATACTTTAGCCATAAAATAATGGTATCAAACAGACAAACAAACAACTACATAAAAAAAATATTCCCAAAATATAAAGCTAATAATATAAAACTCTGTGTAAAGTGCAGTGCAGATACACCAATAAATAATAAGTGTAATTATTTCAATAACTACTATAATACTGATTAATATCACATCATGCAATGTCGTATGCATTTCTGCTACACTATGTCAGTGATTAAGAAATCAAATAGGGTAACTTGTTAGCTCAACTGAATTTAAGGCCCACTTGCACCACTCATCACTAAATGCTTTTAGCTTTAAACGTTTTTAAGACATCAATCACTATGACTCTATCAACTTCAAGCGATTGACAGAAAAAGAACGATGTTTTAAATTCGTTTAATAATAAAGGTATTTAGTGATCCTTGGTGCCAGCGGGCCTTAAAATTAAATTCTTGGTTTAAATATACTAAAATTATGATTAAAAAACTACAGATAAAAATCTAGACAACGATACAGTATGAAAACCAACTACAATAAATAATCCCAAAACACAGTAGCAGAAATGTACCGAATATAAATAATAAAAACTACAAATTAGATAAGCAGTACTCACTGTTCGCACGTAAGCGCGTACGATGCTGAGTGGGGCAACCTAAAGGACGAAAAAACGCATGTGTTTAGAGCATGCCGGGTTAGGAAGCTGTTACACACGTGTCACGACCCGTGATAAAACTGATACGCCACTGTGGAAGATGCCTTACGGCGTGATACATCGAGTGCTAAAAGTTTACAGTGGTAAAAGAATTTTGAAAATGATTAAATTGGGAGAAATAGAGTAGAACGTGTGAGCATGGTAACGATCTGAAGGGTCTTAAAAAACAAAATGCACTTCCTACATCTGAAGAAGTCAATTTCGATATGACAGGTGTAATGTACGACTGTGAAAAACATGGCGTATCTAGATTTATCATCTAGTCTGTGCACTCCACGGCATTTTGAGTATAACTTAGAATTATCAGTCGTTTATTGTATTTACAACTACTGAGTTTACTTATTTTAGAATCATGAAATCGAATCAGTGATATATATAGTATACCTTTTATATTTGTATATAAATGCAAAAAAATAATGTACAGTCAGCCACACAAATTCATACCAAAGTGTTCTTTCTTGGTCCTTCTTTCCATAATTTATATTTTGGACTGTGTAGCCAACTGTACGTCACCGATACAGTATCCACTATTTTATAACAGCTTTAAGCCCCGTCACCAGTTGCCAAACAGTGCTATAAGTGCTACCATATAACAATCATCAAATAACAACATTGAAGACTTAAAATACAGGGACATTTCATATAAGTAACGACATTATTGCTAAGGGGCTGTCTGAGTAGACAAATAAAGTGATAATACAGGAATAAAGACTGCAAGGGCTATCTCAAATATGCAAGGGAAATATGTAGAAAATAGCATTCTAATGCATTCATGAAAAAGGGAGGAAGGCAAGCCCGGGGGAAGGACTATTAATAAATTTTTGATAAAAGTAGCAGTGCTATACTAATATAATAAAAAAAGAAACTGTGCATAGATAGTTTAATAATAAATGTTGTTTTTAACAGGTAGAAGTACCTAGTTGGAAAGTTCGATGGATTTTTTTTTTGAAAAATTGAGATGAAAAATTGATCATTTACATTATATGGCCAGAAACTTTGAAAACCAGATTTCAAGACACAAAAAGTCGGAAAGTTTCGCAGCTGAAGAAAAACTTGCAATCACACAAAAAAAGCATTCTATATACCGTCATCTACATGAAATGTCCGAAAAAACCGTTAGATTCAAATCTTACAGATCAAATTACACCAGATGCCAAAATCGCACATAATTACAGATAGCCAAGATCTATAATTGCGTGCATTCTGACCTTTGAATTGAAACTCACCTCAAGTTATTAATTTGGAGTTCCCGTTTCTTCGCTTGACTGAGTAAGTCTTCATAAGTCAGGGATAGAGATTCTACTTCCTTGAGCATGGCCTCGTCTTCCGTCGCATCGCATTCTGTCAGGAGGAGTTCAGACAAATGTTTGGCCAGCTCCAGTGTTTGTCCAGGTTTGGCACCAGCTTTGGCTATATCTTTGGCGGCAGTGGCAAGTTCATCACTGCTCGCCTTCTCGTTGGGTTGTGAGTGGAGGGACAGGCGGAGGGCCTCTAAGGATTCCGAGGTCTCTTTGACAGCGGTCGCTAGTTCAGCTCGGTAGGTCTCCTTTGAAGTGAGGGTGTCTACTTGGAGGGCTGCGTCTGTTTCCCATTTAAGGGTGTCCACCTGTGTTTGAAGATAAAAGTCATGGTAGTTTACATTTGCTTTAATTTATATTCTACCTCTGATCACAGATGGCGCTGATAATTTCACATAAAGCTTTATCACCACGTTGAGCAAGCGTGACAATTGTAGAGAATTTCAATTACATTGGTTATTAATAACTTGATATTAACGATTGGGAAATAAATGTAGGGCATTTTTTTATTCATCGGCGAAACTTTAGAGATGTGGTAGGTGTTCAGTAAGTCTGTGAAGTTTCACTAGCTAAGTCGAAAAAGGCCTGTAGATGTGTTGACAAGAATCGCGAAGACATAAGGTGGCTCATCCAAACATTGAACATGCTCATCAACCGCTGCGTTTCCTTTTATATTAGCACATTGGGGCCCACTTGCACAACAAATCAGTAAATACGTTTAGCGCTAAACGTATTTAAAATATCGTTTCTGTCAATCATTTGAATATGCCAAAGGCATATTGATAATTTAATGTTAAACGCAATTAATGGTTTGTGATGCAAGCAGGCCTAAGGAAGTAATCATCAGATTCATTACCTGTACAGCAGAATCTACATCGCCGACGACCTCAGCTCTCGCCAGATCGAGCCGTGTCCGTACGTCTGCGAACAGTGCGCGGTACTCGGACACCATGTCTGACACTCCCGACACCGTGGATACTGCGGCCGCTAGTCGGTCTGCTTCTTCTACTAGAGCTTGGCATTCTAGGAGTTCTTGTTCGACGCCCTGGAGACAAGAGATAGTTTAAATACATGGATATTTTATTTAGCAGTGCGGTCTTAGGTACAGAATTTAGCAACATTTTCAATGTATCCTTTCAAGGTGAATTTGAGACTTTCTGAATTCTGATGACACGTATTTATAAGATTTATGCCAAGCATGGTTCTTTTTTTTTTTTTTTTTTTTTAAGGATGGGAAATCATCCAATGACCCCTCCCGCTCTGGGTGGAGCGGAAGGGAGTGTCAGACTCTTACTGACTAAAACCCATCCGTGTTCCTTCCTTAGCCCTTTATGTTCCGGGGCAGCGGTAACCCTTTCGGACAATCCCGCTGCCCCGGCAGGCTTCGGCCCTAACGGGCCCCTCCGTGTCTGCTGACAGCTCTTTGAGGCGCGCGTGGAACACATACGCGCCGTCCGGCACGGGCCTGGTCCTGATCGGACGGCGAGCTACCCATTACTCGCCGTCCGCAGGCCCGCGCCTACGGTGGCCGGGAGTCGTCACGCGGCTAAGCATGGTTCTTACAACAATTTATATTTCATGGCATTTTTTTTTTTTTTTTTTTTTCAACAATTTATATTTCATGGCATTTTTTCGTGTAAGCGATTTTAAGAAGTAGCTGATGTTCGGCAATGCGATATCATTGTAGACAGTGCTTGTGTAAAATATGTGTATCCTAGTATATTTGGCAAAAACGCAAGGTACTTACATCAAGTTCCTTCAAAGTGCTGACTTTGTCGAGCGGCGTGGGTGCTAGATGCAGCGCTCTCGTCAATCTTACATCAGCTTCAGCGAGCGCTACAACTGCTTTCCCGTGCGCCGCCACGAACTGCCTGTGCACGTCCGCACCAGCCGCGTCCACGCGCCCGCGCAGCTGCTGCCAGCGCCGCACAGCGGCCCTCAACCTCGCAGCCTCATCTGCGCCAGCCCCACGTAACTCCACCCCGCGGGCTGAAGCTATCCTGCTGTATGCGTCTTCTAATCTCTTCACGTCTCCCTCTGTACTCTCCAAGTCCTTAATCACAGTTTTAGACACACTTTCGTCTTCCGGCTCTCCGCGTTGCTTCCTAGTCTCAATCTTTTCCACTCTTCTTTCTATTGAGTCGAGCTTCTTCTCAACTTTAGGTAGCAGTGAGTTGGCTAGTTCAGCGGATTTGCGAATTTCTTTGAGAGCATTCTTTCGTGATTCGGACATCTCGCAGATGTTCTTCCATTTCTTCTCGACGATGTCTACGCCGGTGTGAAGGTTTCGGAGATCAAAGTTGCCTTTGAGGACGTCAGGGTCGTTAAACACGAGCTCGCAGAGATTTAGGGTCTCCCCCACTTCTCCACTTTCGTTCTCTATGTTCTTATGGATGTCATCCCGATCCTTGAATTTCTCGTCAACAGCCCTCGTCGTTAGGTATTCTAATACAACAGATGTAGATAAGTTAGATTCTATGGAATGTAGTTTTAACCTAATTTCAGTAAGCCGTTCTTCTAGTTGAGATATCGTTTCCAGAAGTTCGTTGATCTTCGCTATTCTCGACCTTCCGGTCTCTTGCATTTTATGCCAACGGTCTTGTATGTCCTTCAGTTGTTTAGATGTATTTTTACTGTAAGACTTTTCATCTTTCTTAGATAGCTCGACTAGGGTGGAGCCAGTTTCAGTAAGCCATTCGAATTCTCGTTCTTTCAAGGCGGTTTCGGCTTGGACTTCAGAGTTTATCCTCCTAATGAGATCCTGAGGGTCAATAGCTCCGATTTCCGTGCTTTGGCTTGAGGCTTCGAGGCGTGTTTCGAGTGTGCTAATCCATTCAACAAATCGTGTAACACGCGATTCAAATATTGTGTAGACTTCTAACCTCTCCTGTAGTCGGTGGATGATGATAGACAGCTGATGTTCGAGGTCGGCGCGCTGTTGTCGCAGCTGCCACACCCTCTGGTTCACTAACCTTATGTCCTGAGGACTCAGGCATTCCTTCAGTTGTTCTTGAATTACGCTGAGAGCTTCAATTTGATTTTCAGTCTTCACAATATTTGTTCTTAAGTCCGAGTACCTGTCAATTGCCTTCTTAAGTTGGGGCCTTGATAACCTATCCTCGTCTGAGTAAGACATGATTTCGTCTTGAGTCTTTGAGTATAGTTTGTGTAGTTCATTGTTTGATAGATTTTCGTATTCATTGATCAAGCCGAGTATCCTGTTGAGGAAATCTCTCCAGGTGTCAAGACTTGCCTGTAAGTTGTCGACTCTCTTGACGATGCCTGCGTATTCCATCCTTACAGATGCACCGTAAGCTTCCTCAGTAAATTCGAGAACTTTCTTTAGGTCCTTTATCAATTTGTCAGACTGTCTCCTGCCTTCAGGAACCTTGTCTGAGAGATTCTGTATCTTGGCCAGTATTTTTTGTACCCTCTTAATATGAACGTATCTGAGTTGGAGCTTTTCCTTCTCTCGTTCCATTTCTTTGAGCCACCTGAGTAACTCTGTGTACACTTCTCTGTAGTCATCCCACGCGGCGATCCTTGTACATACTTCATCGTGTCTTTCAACGATTCTGGCTAATGTTTCATTGTGAAGGTTCGTCAGCGTGTCAAACTTGTCAGCTAAGTCCCTATTCCTTGTTTCTCTGTTCTCGTTCATCAGAACTGACCTCTGTGATGCTAGAAGGTTCTTGTGCACCCTGCAGAGTCTTCTATGCTCTGTGAGGTTTTCGTAGTCAGCCGGTACTGAGCCAGATAAGAACGATTGCAGATCTATTAAATATTCGTGCCATAGTCTTAGCGCTGTGGCTGCGTCTCCAGACCTGACTAGTGCGGTGGATAACCTGTGGTAGTGGAGGAAAGTATCTCTGAACATGGCCTGCCATAGTTCTAGGATCCTGACTATCGAGTGTTCGTCTGAAACGTCTCGGTCGATGTCTGGGAGCTCAGCCTTTGCGGGGGCGATGTCTGCTTCGCTCTTACCGAGAGCTATTAAGTTGTCACGCAGAGCGATCAGTTTGTCTTCTACTATTTCACCATCTTCGTGTACGGGGGTTAGGTCCTGTAAAGAGCAAACACAATTTCGTAATTTTTCTTTATTGTTTTAAGGGCCAAACGACCTGCGAGAATACAATAAAAATAGACTTGAACGAACTGGAAGATTTACTCATAAAACTAATGCACTTTATAATAAAATTATACAAAACCTGCGAAAGAAACAGATTTCCAATTTATTGCAATACGCTGTCTCGTGATCAATCGGTTGTGAATCTAGGCGGCCGTGCGTGACAATTGATTTCTGCTACAAGCTACAATTTATCAATAAGATCGCGACCATTTGAATTTTTGCCGGTCATTGACCTAAATGTCTAATGTTATCTGCAAAAAAACATTTTTTGTGGACTGTTTATATTTTTCTGAGCTATCTTATGGTTGGCTTATACTTGAATACATTTAAAGATCTGATTATCATCCATATAATGTTAATACAATGAGGTTATTACAGTTTAATAATTTTGTCTGCTAGCAGCTAACAGCTATTCGTGATCCTTAATTTTTTGTCAATTTCTCAAGTTGGGAAACCATCTATAGATCGTCTATCGAAATGGCACAATGAGCGTGTATTGTTCCCACTGCTGGGACACAGGCCTCCTTTCTGTTGAGAGGGAGTGGGCCGTAATTCACAACGCAAGCCCAGTGTCGGTTGGTAGAAGTCACATGTCTTCGAAATTTTGATTCTAGGACATGCCGGTTTCCTCACGATGTCAACATCGTGTCAACTTTTATCAATTCTACAATTTAAACCACTAAATAATAAATCAATAACGTATCGCAGTGTTATGAGCGGTACAAAGTACAGGGCAATCAGTACTGCCGTTATTTATGTTCATAATAAATTCAAGATGGCACTCGTCGTTATCCGTTAGATTGTGTGATAGTGAATATGGGCCGAATGCAAGCCGTTTAGGTAACGTTGCATTATGCTGAGCAGTATAACGGTATCAAGGTACCTACCACACATGTACAAATAACAAAAAAAAATCTGATCCGACTTTAATTTGGTACTTTATTTCATGTAGGCAATGATTTGACACCTACCTACATTAATATACATAATTATCATCCCGTGCTTAATCACCTAAGAGGTAGGCAGATGTTTAAGTAGGAAGTTACATCATCGCTCATGTAGGAATAAATTCAGACTCCAGGCTGTTACTAAGAATTTCTTGAAGAAAAATCCCATTAAGACTGCCCGACCTGGGAATCGAGTCCTATTTTCAGGAGTCGCGCTTGTGACCACTACCCCAACGAGGCATTAAGATATAGCTATCACATTATTTTGTATGACCTATCGATCTATCACAGTAAGTCATCCATCACGACGTTGTCACGCTACAGTGCATAACAATTTAATTTATGTACCTGATCATTTATGTATGCCGCTGATAAGTTTGCTATAAATCTTGAGAGGGTAGTTAACTAAAAATAGCTACATTAATAAAATCTTTATCGAAAGTTGGCGCTAAAAATAGAGTAGTCCTGCATGGCTCCTTTTGTTGCAATTGAAAAATATACTATACATTGCACAGACCAAGCTGCTTTATATCAGCAATAGGTTTCTATCCAAGGCATGCTTCTCATCGGTAGTAGTAATAGGTAGGTAGGTATATCTACGTATTCCCAGCGATGAAGACAAAACTTTGCAAAAGGGGAAACATGTCATGCTGTTCGATAATGTGTGAGTTATAAACCCTAAAAACAGATGTCATGTTTGCGAAAGATCTAGCTACGGCTATCAGATATTAAATAACCGGCCAAGTGCGAGTCGGACTCGCACACGAAGGGTACCGGCATAAAAGGCCGTACAAGGCATAAAAGGCCGAAAAAAACGTTTCTTTTATCACTCCTTTAAGTTTTAAGTTTTTTTCATTTTTGTTATTTGTTGTTATAGCGGCAACAGAAATACATCATCTGTGAAAATTTCAACTGTCTAGCTATCACGGTTCATGAGATACAGCCTGGTGACAGAAAGACGGACAGTGGAGTCTTAGTACTAGGGTCCCGTTTGTACCCTTTGGGTACGGAACCCTAAAAAGGCTAACAGTAGCGAATAGGAACGTATACCAACAATAGTTCACGTTCGTAACGTGCAGCACGTTCAATAAAACACAAATAGGTACCTGTCTCATATCACACAGCTTCTCCTTCGCATGGTGTGCCTTGGCCCTGGCCAGCTGCCTGGCCTCCCCGAGGTCTGCCAGCGCCTGCACTGCGCCAGCCACCAGCTGCAGCCGCCGAGCCAACGCATCGGCATCGGCTTGCAGGGCTCGCGAGCCTGTCTCGGCAGCCACTCGGGCAGCAAGTGAGCGCAGCTCTGCTACGCGGGCTTCCTGTTCTAGACATGCCTGAGGGAGAAGAATAGATTAATTATAGGAAATGATTAGTGATAAAAATACATGGAATGCCTACAGTTTCCCTAAGGGTGGTGTTAACATTAGCAGCCAATTGAAATCTCTGGTCGATTCTATAGAAATTGAATGCTTATAATGTTGGCAGACGTTTTGGGACGTTTTTCGAAACTTTTTTATGAAGGAAGGTACTGTGGACAAATTAAAGGTAGATCCTGCTGATTCAAGTGAGGACTAATTAAACTTCAGCTTTATTCAGGTAGTTTTAATTAGAGTATCTATGGTATGAGCATTAATTTCTAACTTCATTTAAAATGGAACAAGGACAATATAATTGCATTTGTTAATCAGCCTGCGGTGCATTGAGTTTACCAAATCATTTCGGAAATCCTATTAACCCGTCTTCGCGTCATCTACGAAAATGCAATTTTGAGTATTTCGTTTCCAATTCGTTTACTTACAAATTATTTATCTGGTGTTTTGTTATGAAATATTTTGTAATTGAATTCGACATGTTCGAAATTATCTTGTTGGACAGGACAGGACCTCTCAAATCATGAATATCGATCGACAAGTTTTAAAATTAACTTTGTCACATTCCTCGTCGTATTATTCGGTGATCAATATACATAATTGGCACATTAGTATGTGTCGGTTCATAGGCGATAATAAGTGGGGACGTGACCTGCTTGCTCAATGCTCGTTTAGTGCTTCCATATTGTCTGTTACACAATGTAGGTGCTGCTAGTGGTCTAAAATAATAGACTACAGGTGGAAGAGAATATTTTTTTACTTTATTATATGTACATAGATAAAACTAAGCAGCTAACATCGTGAGAAAACCGGAATGTCCTAGAACCAAAAACTCGAAGACATTTGATATCTACCAATCCGCACTGGGCTCGCGTGGTAGATTTACAGCCCACGTCCAGCAGTGGGAACTTTTTATTTTTTTGTACTTAAAATCCATTGCCCTCTATTTGGTAAATACTCAATGTCGACTTCATAGGGAAAAAGAGATAGATAGAATGGTAGCTAGTCATCAAAAAACTCGTCAAAAATTATCGTTATATTTAAAAAATATTTTAGGCATTTTTTTTATAAGTACACACGACGACACATCAAGCTATACATTTCGAGTTTTAGCAATGACAAATCAGCTAATACTGGAAATGTATAGCTTGATATGTCGTCGTCCGTACTTAAGTTGGGTAACATGAAGGGTTATCAAATTGTTTAAACAAAGTGCCTTATCTAAGTCTACACGCATTATCGCAGTTGTTGCTAAATATTGAGATCCTCTTTGGCATTCATTGACGAATACGCCTAATCAGTCACGTAATCACGTT